>OU745260.1:20007500-21207500 GCA_916618015.1 Xestia c-nigrum
CAAAAGTAGTGGCGGAAGAGGGCAAATGAAGTGCTTTAATTGTCAGGGTGTCGGTCACCCCAGCTTTAAATGCCCTAAACCGATCGTCAAGTGCACTAACTGTAATTTTATGGGTCACGACAGTTCCCACTGTCCTAAATTAAGGGATCAAAAGAATCCGTCAAAGGATAAAGAGGTCCTTGAGGTTTCTTGGACTCGCTAGTTTTTTTAGAAGGTTCGTGAAAGGATTCGCATTAATTGCTAGGCCTTTGACAAACCTTTTGAAAAAGGACACACCTTGGAGCTGGGGAGATACACAAACGGAATCTTTACAATCCATCAAAAAGCACCTGACCGAAAGACCTGTCCTAGCATTGTACAACCCCAACGCCGAAACGCAATTACACACCGATGCGAGTAAATTCGGCGTTGCAGGCATCTTGTTACAGAGAAAAGATTCCGACCCCTGGCGGGCAATAGCATACTTTAGTCGTCAAACGTCAGCGGATGAGATGAAATTCCACTCATTCGAGCTGGAGACTCTTGCAGTCGTTTGTGCCCTGAACAAATTCCGCACATACCTTATTGGAATTAAGTTCACTATTATCACCGACTGCAACGCGTTACGCTCCACTTTCACCAAAAGAGATCTCATACCCCGCATATCTAGATGGTGGATTCAATTTTTAGAATTCGACTGTGAAATTGAATATCGTCCTGGTGAAAGGATGTCACATGTAGACGCACTCAGTAGGGGCCCGGTGTCGGTACCATCTGAAGAAATTCACGTTCTAGACATTATGTCGGTTAGTACTGAGGACTGGATTTCTACGGTGCAGTCTTCCGACGAAGAAGTTAGACGTATTAAAGATGTTTTAGAAGATCCGGAAACATCTAAAATTGCAGGTATTTATAAAGAATACACAATTAAAAACGGACGAGTGTATAGGACTTTAGGTGAGGGTGTTACCAGATGGGTGGTACCGAAAGGCGTTCGGTGGCAACTCTTAAAAGCCAACCATGATGACGTAGGCCACTTTGGCTTCGAGAAGACATTGGACCGAATTAGATCACTCTTTTGGTTCCCGAAGATGCGAAAATTTATAAAAAAATATGTAGCTGCATGCCTTGAGTGTGCTCACCATAAACTGCCATCGGGAAGCAAAGAGGGATTACTTCACCCGATTCCTAAAATAGAGTTGCCATTTCACACCTTACACGCGGACCACTTGGGTCCTTTTCCGCGAAGTAAGCGAGGTTACACTAACATACTTGTGATAGTCGACGCCTTCACAAAATATGTCAGCATTACACCTGTTCGGAGCACGAAAACCAAGGAGAGTATTAAAGCAATGAAGACTCTCTTTAGTTATTTTGGGTCCCCTTCGCGTCTCATAACAGACAGAGGCACAAGCTTTACAAGCAAAAAGTTTAGGACATTTGTTCAAGCGATTGGTGCAAAACACATCCTCAATTCTGTCGCCACACCGAGAGCAAATGGGCAGGTCGAACGGTATAACCGGACGATCCTGGCATCCCTGGGGTCCATGGCTCACGGTAAGAACAAAAGTTCGTGGGACGAACTTCTGCCAGATATTCAGCTAGGACTTAACACTATAGTTCATGCCGTAACACGAAAAACACCTACCGAGCTATTATTAGGTAGGACGGTGGCAAACCCGAGCCAAGGCATATTGAATAATGTAATTGATGACATAGGACAGAGTAGTAATCAAAGCTTAGAAGAAATTAGGTCTGAAGCGAGTGAACGAATTAAGAAAAATCAGGAGAAAAACAAGAGTCGGTATGACAAACACAGAAAAACGGCCACGAATTATAAGGAGGGCGACCTTGTTAGGATAACTAGGGCAATAGTATCAACGCCGGGTCAATCTAAAAAGTTAGAAGCGAAGTGTCAGGGTCCATACAGGATAAAGAAAGTTTTACCAAACGATCGATTTCTTGTTGTAGACACTCGTATGACTCGAAAAGGGGCAAAATACGAATCAATTGTTGCCATAGATAAAATTTACCCATGGTTAAGTTTTAGTGCCCCTGCTTGCTCGTCCAACGACGAAAATGACGATGAGTGATGTCAATCAATATATAAAAAAAAATTAAAAAAAAATATGATTTGATTTGATTTGATTTGATTTGATTTGATTTGATTTGATTTGATTTGATTTGATTTGATTTGATTTGATTTGATTTGATTTGATTTGATTTGATTTTGATTTGATTTGAATAATTGTTATTTAAATGTCAGGAATTTTATGAGTTGTCTGAATTATTAAATTTATGTAATATTGAATTAATTTATGATAATATATGAGATGATTACGAATTGTGATGTACAAGCGATATGATTTGGTGTCCGGCATATGAACTTGCCCGTCGCCTAGAGATAAGTGAGGGTGCTTTGAGCCGGGCAGGATTGGCGTTGGGATTCGCCGCCCATGAGTGGCTCAAAGTACTGCTGCTGATGACGGAGTGATGGTGAAGGAAGTAGCCTCACTTCGCTCGGCAATAGACGTGACGATAGACTTAGTGAGAATGCTTGAACCGGGCAGGATTGGCGTATGAACTCGTCGCCCATGAGTGGTTCAAAACATTGCGGCTGAAGCGGTGTGAGGGTGAAGGAAGTAGCTTTCACATCGTTCGGCCATAGACATGACGATAGACCGAGTGAGAATGTTTGAACCGGGCAGGATTGGAGTATGATCTCGTCGCCCATGAGTGGTTCAAAACATTGCGGCTGGAACGGTGTGAGGGTGAAGGAAGTAGCTTTCACATCGTTCGGCCATAGACATGACGATAGACCGATTGAGAAAGTTTTCGAACCGGGCAGGATTGGCGTATGAACTCGTCGCCCATGAGTGGTTCAAAACATTGCGGCTGAAGCGGTGTGAGGGTGAAGGAAGTAGCTTTCACATCGCTCAAGCTATAAAATAAACGATGACTGAACATGATGATTTAGAATACCTTTATTTATTTCATAATAATTAAGACTATTTTTATTTTTGATTTTGTTGTCTTTGTTATAATAATACCTTTTAAATTAAAATTGGTAATGATTCATAAATTGTTTGATAGACTTATTGAGTAACGAAGGGACTCGTTCTTGAAGGATGGCCGACTGTAACAATACTTATCTATGTGAGGGTAGATTAATATCAGTAAACAGTTCGTGGATAGGATTGTTATGTTCGAGTCACTCTGTGTCATCTTTAAAATCATTCCGAAGTGTCAGTGTCACTGTCAGATATTAAATTATTTTGACATTGAAGTGAATTGTCAGTTGCACAAGACGACGACACGGATCATTCTTGAACGAGGCACCGGAGTGTCCTAAGGTTAGTAAAATTATGTGATGTGTACTGAACTAGGCTGAATAATTCATAATAAATATTGTTATTGCGTTGATTTGTTCGTTGTTTCAATTCTATGATTCCCTTCTGAGGTACGATTACATGTTCTAGTTTTAATTAGACGTGTTACAAAATATTTAGCGATATTAATAATTCCTAAATTGAGGTTTAGTTTCAATCTTCTTTTCTTCAGGAAAATGTTATTTATGAAAAGTTACATTTATTGTGACGTCACATAAAAAACATATTCACGAAGTATAAATTATGTGTTAGTTTTCAGTAAGCTCTGTTGAATACCGATAGATAGAAGTGGGTATCAACAATTATATTTGTGTTATTAGAATATCCTTGTTATGTTAATAAAATACACAAAAAAATCTTATGAACGGTAACAAGAGAACTTCTTATATCTAGGTAGGAATGTGACGTTACAAATCTTATTAAAGTTGTTAATTATATGAATAAATGAAACGAATAAAACAATTTTTGTTATCTGTCAGCACGACTTTTTTTTCCAACTTCCAACACCGAAAAAATATTACACAATCTCATAAATAGTTATGACTAGCTTCTGCCAGCGGCTTCGCCCGCGTGAAGTTTCAAAATTGTCCCATGGGATCTTATTACCGGGATAAAAAGTATCCTATGTGTTAATCCAGGTTATAAACCATCTGTGTGCAAAATTTCATCCAAATCCGTTCAGTAGTTTTTGCGTGAAAGAGTAACAAACATCCATACATCCATACATCCATACTTACAAACTTTCGCATTTATAATATTAGTAGGATGGGTTATTAACTTATATTTAAATCTTTATAAAAAATAAATAATGAGCATGAACCCATTTCAAAATAAATACCTAAGTAAATAGTTTTTGTATAAAATACAAATATAAATTAAAGTGGTTACAAAAAAAAACCCGTATGTAAACGGGATTTGAACTCAAGACACGTTGATCGTGAATCCACTGCTTAACCTAAACAGCTATCAACACCTGGTAGATATAGTCGAAGTTTACCTATCCAATGCAAATACGATCATGCGTTTGCTGCGTGTATAACAAAAGAGACGGTAATATATATCTTTTTGTTTCGTGGAGAGCGACGCGACAACTTGCGACAGTAGGCGACTCTGTGGCTGTGGTGTGCGTAGGTACTGTATTGAGACAGCTTACACATACATCCGCACGGACGCTCGGCCGTGCGTTCACAGCAAAATGATCCTTCGCGTGCCTGTGCGCTTATGAACGCTTACTGTACATGCTCACCACACAAACATTTGCTCCTACCGGGACCCTAAGAACGTAAGTCACTACCGCTGCGCCATTCGGTACAATTTGGCCCAAAAGTCTGACAACCAGTCTTACTAAGGGGTATCTGATTACTCAGTACTAATTGAGTTATGGGGGTCGCTCCTGGTATTCATTAAGACTGGAAGGCGGCCCCAGTCTCCCCGGAATCCCCCAAATCATCTCCTTATTTTATCATCTTCGGCTAAACCAGCAAGTTATAGTCCATATTTATGCGTAAGCGTTTCCTAAGCTTGCCGTGGCAAAGACGGCACTCTTCAGCAAATGTAGCGAAGGTATATAGATATCGAATGGAGCTTCCTGATCGGCACAAGCTGAAGGAAAGCAGAAAATATGTTAGTCAACAAATACTACCGAATCCTCTGTATGACCAAGTGTGTAGCAAACCTTACTAGACATCTGCATCGCAAATTACTGCACACATATCAGTAAAACAACCTATTGATACGGTTCCTTTACGGTTTATTTGCTGTTTTTAACTCAATGTAAAATAAAAACAGAGTTTTTACCACGAGCAGAAAACGCAGTAATAGGGGTTTGCGTTTTATCTGTTTGTGCAATAAAAATGCTAGACAGTGCAGTTGCCGATTATTTGTTTCTCTTATTCTTTTATTTAACAAATATTACATCATAGGATGTTTATACAATGTGTTACCTCAGCTTATTACCTATCGATTCGTCCGCCAAAAAACAGGCTTCTCACCTTACGAATCTTTCCAAGAGTTGTGTGTTTATTTGTCCCAAACCATTTTATTAATGGAAAACTCGATGACGATTGTCGTTGACTTATGAACTACTAGACGCATCGCAAAGGTCTGAAAATTCCATAGAAAATGCCTTATATATCCGTGAACTTAAGGCAGAATATCCATAAACATGAACTCATCATCATCAGCTTATAATGTTCCCACTGCTGGGACACGGCCTCCTCTCAAAGAGAGGGAACATGAACTGCCACCAAGGAAATAAAAATCAAGACATTTGTTCAAATCCGGCTAAGTGCGAACTAGATTCGCGCATGAAGAGTTATCAAGGGTTCCTTACCATCTTTGTAGGGGAGCCCACTTGATTTTTTAATAAAATTATATTATTTGTTGATAAAGCGGCAACAGAAATACACATTCTGTGAAAATTTCAACTGTCTACCTATTACGGATCTTGAGAAACAGCATGACAGACAGACGAACGGACTGTCAGCAGAGGATCAGTAATTGGGTCCCGTAGGTTACCCTTCGGGTAAGGAACCCTATGAAAAGACGAGAGTTAGCACTTTTTAAACATAAAGGATGTAAAACACCTCTTAACGAAGCTGAAAGGCATTTGTTCTCCCCATCATTGCGATCACTTTTTTTTTAAACACCATATTATCTAGTCAGGGTGATATTGGGGGTCAAAGTTACGTTTAGTTGATTTTTATTTTAAACACCTCCACGACCCTCGTACTATTCAATCCATAGATATAATCTGTGATTCAATCCATCCACCAGCACGATGTTTTAAGTGCGTTACATTGAGTTCCAACCCAAAAAATGATCTTTCACCCCAAAAAAAAAGTCGTTTCCCAGCAATTATTTTTGCTTTAAGTTGCTTAGTTTGATGTACAGAAAGCTTGGTTGACGGCTTCGTGATGAGGTGGTTTACACCCTATATTATGGAATCAATAATCCAGTCTCCCACAAAGAGTAGGTAATTAGTGCAAAAAATGTAGTAACAAGTAACAGTTTAAAATCAAAATATCAAGTTCTAATCTTCTAAAGATAACAGAATACCACGGCAATAGTTCTGAGATCGTCAGTTTCGAAATCATTCACCTACCACCACAGATTCGTAATTAAGCTCGCCATTGACTAATGACGTCATTTAACAAAACTAAAACGACTTCATTTCCAATACTGACATAACATATGTATGGTAACAATGCGTGGGTGGATAGGAAGCTGATTGCAGTCAGATGACGACCTTAACACCACAAGACAGTTTGGTCTACAGAAGGTACAAATAGTGGGAAGACTTAAGTATTATGTGGGTGATTTTAAAACAAGGAGAAGGCCAACGAAACGGTGAATGGACTGTCAAAAGCAAGATAGGGGAAACCATAAGGAACAATCAGAGGATAGTAAGGGTGGTGTTGATTCCAAGTAAATTGGAGCAAGGCAGGAGGGTGAATCTTCCTTCTTACCATTCTACTAATATGTATTCTAAGAACTTACATTAAATTAAAAATACCCCTACAAATAGGGTCATATTCGTACTTTCAAGGTATTCAAGGCCTTTCATTTCATAACCATAGTTGTGAAAAACTGTAATTCACTATTTTGTGGTGACGGCCATCTTGGACTGATTTTTACCAAACATAGCTAAGAACACTCCCGACTAATTCACCTTTCAAACAAAAAAAAAACAAAATCGAAATCGGTTCATCCGTTCGGCAGCGATGCCACCAGACACACAGACACGTCAAACCTATGTCACCCCGTCGTTTTTGCGTCGGGGGTTAAAAATGCGAAAGCTTGTGACTAACCAGATTTGGATGATATTTGGCACACATATCGTTTATACCCTGGATAAGCACATAGGATATAATCCTCGTTGCCCTGGCTAGAGGCCTTAAATTCAAGGCATCTACAGGATTTGCCCGGTTAAGCAGAAGCCAGTCTTCCTAGACTGGTATTACGATCTCGCGGGACAGTTATCCAACTTCACGCGGGCAATGGCTAGTGCACACTAATGCACAAAAAATTCGCTAAAGCCACACAACGCATAAACAACTTCCATGGTTCTAAAATAAAAACAGCCTTGGTTTACAAGGCTGTTTTCATCCAGAGTAATCAGTCCCAGCTAGGTGTAAAATGTCACTTACGGGATATCTTCCGTGATTATGATTTATTTTGAGCGCCCGATGTTTCGACGCAGAGGCGATTCAGATCTATCCGTCTCTCTCGCGCACATCTGCAGATGAGTGCGAGTGAGAAGGACGGACAGATCCGAAATACGAACGAAGCGTTAAGGAGTAGGGCCTCTGTTGCAAGGGCCATGATCGCGGGTTGACTGGAGAATGTGGGTGGATGGAAAAACTTATTAGGACCCGTAAGTGACATTTTAAGTTTGACATGTAAATATGTTTAGGAAGGCATGAGCTAATCTCTCATTGTTCATACGGAAAGGAGACATAAAGATAATTTCCTAATATCCTTGTTTGAAGGCAGTTGGCCTTCTGGGGTGATCTTAGGATGTCTACACCGCCTGTAGGTTGACAACAGCTAACATTAAAAACATTTAAGGAAATATGCGTTTCCTGTTCGACAATTTTTAAAGTGGAGCTTACATAATAACTATTTAAAAAGTTTCGTTAAGCGTGAGAAAGTATAAAACTATGTACTTCAATGCACAAAATATTATAGTTGTTTTTAATGACTGCCTTTTATTACTTCAAAACGGTGAAGGTCAACATCGTGCATCGTGAGGAAACCAGCAGGTCCTAGAACCAAAAATTCGAAGACGTGACATCGTGGGGGATTAAAGCCCATTCCCTCACATAGATAGTAGGCCTCTGTCCCAGCTGTGGGAATAATAATAGGCTAATGATGATATTGATTTTATTACTTAGACATCCACTACATATTATAAAACAAAGCCCACCGCCGCGTCTATCTGTCTGTTCGCGATAAACTGAACGGATTTTTGCGGTTTTCAGTAGATACATTTAGGTAAAAAAGAATTCAAGGAGGTTTTTGTGTAAAATCGTTGAAAGTAGCGACCAATAATTGTTGGAAGTGTTGGAAAAAGTCAATCCGCCTTGCTCTACTCAACCGGTTTTACATGGAGCGGCTGCCAATCTGACCTCCACAGGCCAGATAATACTGGGTAATACGATACTACTTGGTAAGACTGGTTGTCAGACTTTTTGGGTCACTACCTACCTGTATCGACTGCCAGAGATGGACAAATGACAGCTGGGACCAACAGTTTAACAAGGAACGGAAGAAATTTGGTATGTAAATGTGGTCACCCATCCACAAACCAACCTAGGCAAGCACGGCTTAACCAAAAACGTCACGAGCTCCTCCTGTTTTGTCCACGTCCACGCTTACTAAGTAAATAGAAACAAAAAACATGTACATTTTAAAGGTTGTTTGTTCTGTGGTCAAAATCCTCAATGACCGGGCATCTACCTAATGTAAATATATTTTTATGTCTTGTTTACCTTACATAGCAAAAACACATTTAATGACAAAAAAGCTTTAAGAACAAATAAACATAGCCATACTGGAAAAATATTTTGTTCATAACAAAAATAATCGTAAATTACAAACTGTTTATAGTTTTGTGATTATTTGTACGTTTTGTAGAAGTTTTAATGTGCTTATCATTAGGTTTTTATCGGTTTTTAATATTTTTACGAGTAATTCCTGCTGGAACGACCATTAACTGCATTTTGATTTCTTAGATCATAAAGATATTTTTAGATAAATGTTTTCTCCAAATCCTGCCGATTGTACATTTTTTCGAATTATTTATTGATAGTTAACTAAAAAATAAAACACGTCTACAACGGTCGTACCTTCCTACTAGGAAAACTTTTTATATTGCATATTTTGGTGGCATTTATCAAGCATTTTCAATTTATATTTGCCAACATATTTTGCTCTAACGCAGAGGTTTATTAGAGTCATTATTTTTTTGAATATTTATTGAATGTCACATTTACGAACACTTCACAAATAAACGATTTGATTTGATTTGATTTGATTTGATTTGACGAATACGAAAAACTGTTTGAAAAGATAGAAAGGTATTCGCTGTACGAAATCGTGTGATGAAATTGTAATCCTTTTTCAGAGAAAAGATTTTTTTTTATGCCAGTACAGTAGGTAAGTTTATAAAGAGTATTTACTGCCTTTAGTTATTTACAAATTGATTTACATTTTTTTTATTTAAATATTATATATAAAACTATTTAAAGAAACATTTAAAAATATTTAAAAAATAAGAAAAAAGTATTTTATTATTAGAATATTTTGTATTTTTTTTTGTTTTTTTTTTAAAGGTACTTAATAATAATTATCTTTTGTCTAACATTGCTTAACCTTTTAGGTCTGCGAATGTACACAACTTGTATAAATCGCAAAGCAAGCCCAAGTCCGCTATCGGATCGTGAGCTAATTTGTTAATATCTAATTTCACTACCCATGTTAATTCTTGGCCTACGATCTAGCCACGAAGTGAACGGCGCTGCTGGCCGTTTTCTAGGATAAATATTTAGTAATAATATATTTTACAGCCTTATTCACTTAAACCTAAAACATCATAATTCAGGAAGTAATAAGTAATAGGTACGATATCGCTTGGTAAGACTGGTCGTCAGCCTTTCGGGCCACTGACCAGGGGAGTGAAACTTCCATACATTGGCTTCAAACAAAATTTTCATAGATAGTGCTGCCATCTGTGCGTTTAGGTACACCAACTTTTCAACTGTCATAACGAGAACAGCGATTTTAGACTACATGCTAGTGAAGTAGATAGCCTAGCGTTGATAGCGGTTGCCCTTGTGACTATTCACAAGTTCGAATCCTCAGAATTTATTTTTGTATTTATTTGGTTGAACAAAAACTAACAGCGACATCTAACAGTTTTGGGTACACAGTTTTAAAAACGAAAACCAGAGTTGCGCATCAATCTTGTATTATACAGTGTATTATCTATGCCACTGACTACCTGTAACGACTATCAAAGATCAATAATTAACTACCGGGACCAACGGCTCAAAGTGCTTTCTGAGGCACGGAGAAAACTTGGTAATTAATGGGTGGTCACTCATCCATGGACCAACCCAGGGAAAAGCGGCTTAACCTGATGATCGACTCGAGAACCTTTTATTTTTCGGAGTGTCAGACTTTTACTGACTAAAACCCATCCATATTCCTTCCTCGCCTTTTATGTTCCGGGACCGCGGTATCTCTTTTGAACTTTCCCGCAACCCCGGCAGGCTTCGGGCCTAGCGGGCCTAGCGGACCCCTTCATTTTTGCTGACATCTCTTTGAGACGCGCATGGAACACGAACGCGCCGTCGACACGGCCTGTCGTCAGAAGACGGATGGATGGCGAGCTGTTCGACCCTGCCATGTATATAATTTAGCCACGAGTTCCTCTTTTTGATTTGGAAATGGAAGTTTCATTCCAATTTTCCTTAATGTGGGCATTATCTTGCGTATCGCCAAAGCTTTGCTCCCATTGGTAACGAACTTATGCACGTCGAAATGACCTTAACCACAAACAACACTACTGGTACTGACTATAAAGTTTTTAGGTTAAGTTCATCATGACAGTAAACTGTAAACTTATATCACAGTGACCGTGAGAACAGCTATATCTGTCGTGTTTGAGGATTTTTAATATCCTTCATTGACAACATAACACAACGCCTGTTATCCCCAAAGGGTTAGACTGAATTATTTTACCTAACAGGAAACATATTTTTCCAAATATGCTAATTGGGGGCGAGCTTTTTGCCGTCAACCGGGCACAACATGACTACTACTGAGAAATTCTGATATATGAGTTTTGACGGAAGATCTCAATAATACTTTGAACAACCTGGGAATAGAACCCAGGACCTCAGCCACAGCAGTCGCGCTTACAACCACTAAACTAACGAGGCACTAATTTTATACGCACGACAAAAAAAATAAGAGAACAAATTTAAAAGTGACCTTACCAACTCGGTTTGAGTACTACATTTAAACTTTTTAAGTTAAGTTCATCAAACAGTAAATTGTGAACTTAACATATTGACCGTGGGAACAACTAGCACTTACTCTCCGGCGTGTTTTAGAACCATTTTAATATCCTTCATTAACCTCAATCAAAATACTGGCCTAGTTATGTTTGAGTGAGTTATGGAGATCATAACTTTGAGTTAATAGCTCCGGAATTAACTGAGTGTATCTCATGTTTCGAAGTTTTACTATATGTTAGTTTGTTGTTACGTTGTTGGAGCGTTTAGTTTTATGTGGCCATTGATTGAAAATATGTGGAAGATGGCTGGTGTGTTAACTCCGTAAAGTACATACAGTGGTTTATTGTCCGTACGTAACGGGACTAGAGAAGTCAAATATAAAACGACTAGCTGACCCGCGCAACTTCGTCTGCGTCACATAAGAGACAAAAACGAAAGGAAAAAAATCCCCGTTTTTGCAGCCTTTTTTCATTCCTGCTCCGCTCCTTATAATTGTAGCGTGATGATATATAGCCTTAAGCTTTCCTCGATAAATGGACTATCCAACACAAAAATAATGTTTCAATTCGAAACAGTAGTTCCTGAGATTAGCGCGTTCAACCAAACAAACAAACTCTTCTGCTTTATAATATTAGTATAGATTGAATCGAGAGCTTTTTTGGCGGGAGCCATTATTGATTCTGGCTTTCAGAAGCAGCAGAGTGGAATAGAAAGGCGAGCTTGTCCAAAACAAGACAAGAGAAGTCCCATAAATCCCTCTCTTTGCCGGAGAATAACCGCAAAAGATACGGGAAGAATAAGCCACGGGAAGAAAAGGCGCTTCGGTTGGACAAGCTCGTCATTTCCTCAGTTCAAATACCACACAAATGCTCCATAAAATCACTAACAATGGCAGCCACTAAGAAGCCAGGCATTCTTGAGGATCTACCTATATTATATTTGAAAACCCCTTTAGAAAACCAACGGAGATTAACACAAGACATCACGCCGGAAACCCCTGGAGGATTAGGCAGATGTATACGTACCTAATAGTACGACCAAAGATCGACAGGATGCTTAACCTCCGGGGTTGCGTGCCTGTTCGAAAGAGATACCGCGGCCCCGGAACATAAAGGGAGAGGAAGGAACATGCATGGGTTTTAGTCGGTAAAAGTCTGACACTCCCTCCCGCTCCGCCCAGAGTGGGAGAAGTCATTTGATGATTTCCCATCCTAAACAAAAAAGGAAGCTTAACCTAGAGATAAGATAATTGTTACTACGCCCTTATTATACTTAAAGAATCTGCTAGGTCCTTAGTCTCTTAGTCAATGAATGCATCAATCCAAATACGGACATGCAGCGCAACAAACGATTCAAAATGGCGATAATCTCTATATTTAGAAGGCTGTTGGTGACATCATGTTGTATATTAATGGTTGTGTAGGCTTTGTTGCTTAAGTTAACATTGATTTATTTAACCTACGTAGAGTCTGTCCGGTTGAGGTATTTTTTTAGCTACAATGTATTAGATAAAGAACATTGTCTTTGCTGGAATATACTGAGTGTAAACGGACTTCAGGAAACCGTCATCCAAGCACTCTTTACATCAAACTATGTAACACTATGTTATTGCTGGGACACAACTTTTTTTGGGTGAAAAATAGTTTTAGTTTTACGGTAGAACTCAATGTAACGTACTGAAAACATTATGGTGATGAGATGGATGCAATGAATAGTACTTATATAGGTCATGAAGATATTTAGTGTGTCTCAGGCATAGATTATCATAGGTCTCAGGCTCACAAAGTGGAATTCTGTGCCTTTGCCCAGGAGCATTTACGAGGGATGAAGTCGACGAAAAGAAAGTACCCGACAAAAGAAAAAAGAAAAATATTTTGCGTCCCTCTAGCAAATGTAGGTCGAAGGCAGATATATATATAAAGATTGCCTCTAAAATCGTCATAAAATGATGAATCGTCTACTTTTGTAAATCATACATTCACATAGTTTTCATATAATGAGGTGGGTCACCTTAGCTCTTAAACAAACATCCTGACGCAAAAACAATAAACCGAAACATAACTAATTTCAAAGTCTAATTAAACCATTTACTTCGAAACTAAACATCAAAAGCTTCAATACAATAAAATTATCCTCAACGACGCAAACTTGAATAAAATCTAAAAATATTTTGCTTGAAACAACAACATTCCATCATTCCCTGAACGTCGTTAAAACAACCTACAGGCTACATGAGTAACGTTGTAAATTACTCATTTGTTTTTTTTCAAAATTAAAATAGTAGGAAGAATAGTGTTTTTTCTTCATCATCATCATCATTTACCAGCCGTTGTCCTACAGGGTGTAAACCACCTCATCACAAAGCCGTTAACCAAGCATTCTGTACATCAAACTAAGTAACTTTTCGCAAAAAATATTGCTGGGAAACAACTTTTTTTTTGAGGTTATAAATCATGTTTTGTGGTAGAACTCAATGTAACGCACTTACAACATTATTGCATGGATTGAATAGTACGGGAGTCGTGGAGATGTTAAAAGTCAAAATCTTACAAAAAAAACTTGTATTTAAAAAAATATATATCAAAAAGTTGTAACTTCGACCCCCCATATCTCCGTAACTAGAAGGTTCCCAGTTATGGTGTAGAACAAAAAAACGATCGCAATGATAGGGAGAACAAGTGGCTTTCAGCTTCGTGAATAGGTGTTTTACACCCTATATGTTACTTGAAGTCACCGTAACGTGTTATTTCTTCCATTCTCTTCTGTAAACCATCACGCTATATCGTTTACTCCTCTAACTTTCAAATCATTTCTCACACAATCAATTCATAGTTTCTTTAGTCTTCTTCTCCTTCTCCATCCAGATTGTAAAGTTCTTCATCCCATATAGAAAAGAGATGATCCTTCAACAAGATGGGTTTTGTGTCTAATAGGCTACTGCCAAACAGTTGTCGGGTATTTCGCAAAATAAAATAATGCTCTCAAAACGCGGATAACTTTATTAGCGCGATTCAGAATTTAGATCTTAGTTCTTCATTTGTGCCATAGATGACGTTGTAGTACTTTTTGGAGTGTCGCTACCAAATTATCTAAAAGCTACGCACGCGAGCAGATAAAATATCGCTTTGAAAGTTTCATTTTGACAATTTGGTAACTTCACTTGCCTTCATTACTTTGTCAACTACGCCAGTTTTGAAAGACCCGAAAGTCTGACAGCCAGTCTTACCATCATTATCATCAGCTTTTTATTGTTCCCACTGCTGGGACAGGCCTCCTCTCTGAGAGGGTATAGTCTTACCAAGGATATCGTAATACCCATAACTAACTGGGTTGTCGAGGTCAGATAGGCAGACGCTCCATGTAAAATACTGTCACTGAGCTGCATCTGGCTAGACTGAATGTCGACTTCAACAATGTTGGGAAAGGCTAGGCAGATGATTATTTACTATATTTACGTTGTCAAGCAGACGAGTTTTACAAACAATATATGCTTCAATATCCAGAACAGTGTGTTTCGCACTTGGTGTGTTAAAGTAATCATAAATGAGACACTTCTTTTCATATTCTCGGAGCCTCTAGTAACCCATATACTCCGAGGCATTGGCGACCTTATATCAAATGCTTGTTTCCCATAACATGTTCTAAAAAGGAACTAAAACACACTTTTATTTCCATTAAAGTAGAAATGCCTGTGCCTTATTATATAAGTGTATCATTTTCAGTGATTTACTGTTATCTACAGCATGTTATATTTTTCTCATGTCTTTTGACATTCACCTTGTTCCGAAAAGTCCGTCATGACATTTACGATCTATTGTGCGGTCTCGCAGCAAAACAAAATCATAAAGGTTACTGAATTTATGATTTTCCCCCAGAAAGTTACAAGTAAATATACCCGAATATATATTTATTAAGTGTTAAAACAAACAGCATCATATTACATGCGAAATATTCTGGTAACATAAACATTTTAAAGCAAACTTTATGTTTATTGAAAGACGTGTTCACCTCTTTGTAAACATTTATTTACAAAAAATTCCTCTACTGACGTCTTAAGTCTTGTGATACATAAACATATTATTTGCTTTTATATCCTACGCAGATATTATTTTTACGTTATTATCAACAATTGGAAGGATATGGCACTGTGTCTAAGTCAACATACTGTAAACCAAGCATGAGCATTCGATGACTAACACTTCATCTTCACTCAAACATGTTTTGTTACATGATAAAAAACTGAAGGCGATTTCTCTTGAAACCTCTTGTTATATTTTCTTCAGTCATGATTATTTTTAAATAATTCTATATCACCGATAAAAGAAAGAAGTCACAATGATGTTTAACTAGAATTGTCAATTTTTGTTCAAAGCAAAGTCTTACAGTACAAGTAAAGGGAAAATTCCGGGAGTTTTCGCGAAAATCTATATTTCCCCATATATTTTTACCGTGTTGACTCGGGACCTTTATTTTTGTACAACTTATAGGGACTAAAAATGTTAGTATCTGGTATAAATTTCAACTTGCTAGGTCCACCCGTTCTCGAGAAAATCGCTGGTGACAGACGGACAGACGGACAAGAAAGTGACCGAATAGGTAGCAGGGGTTCCTTTTTTAACTGTTGAGGTACGGAACACTAAAAAGATACAAAATAAAGAGAAAAAAAATACATAGTATCCGTTGTGGCCACGCCAAAAAGGTCCGTTTCGATAAAAACACAACTTTGGAATAAAAAAATCCTACAGTTCTCCAAAATGGTATAAGTACTCCTACATCCTGTATGTTTGTCATCGTGTTCTTGTACGTCAGAATGCAAACGTGGTTCTTTGTTATTTAGTAGGCATGTATGCATGCAAAACATCGTTATTTTGTCGACAAACAGCCATATTTTATGGGAGAGCTTTATGGGTTTAGGATCGTTGGAAAATAATGAGACTTTATTAAGAGTTGGTACATTGGTAATCAATGAGGTGAAATACCAATGGCTGAATGTACGGTTTAAATCGGTAGACATGGTATGGAAATGAGGAACAAATGGATTGGTATAAGGCGAACGATATTAAGAAATTACAGGGGCTGTGAGTTTTTCTTCCTGAATAATGCCTGAGTGGCGACCGCGAACTGGAAAACATTGGGAAGACCTCTCACTAGGTGGACCGATGACCTGGTGAAGGTTGCACTGGATGCGAATCGCACGGTACCGGTCAATGTGGTAACACTTGGTGAAGGCCGATGTCCAGCTGTGGACGTCTGTCGGCTGAAATGATGGTGATGAATGTCTGTACAAGAAACGTTTTTTTACTTATGAAATGATTGTCGTCTGTAGACACGCCTCTTTTTCAGCAACTAGTAATTAAAAAAAATATGACCGTACAAAAAAATAAAAAATAAAAATTATATAACGGTCTGATCTGCAGCTGTCTTTATCGCTCTCTACGGGGGCAGATTTGAGGTAGCGAAATGGCAACAGTTTCTTCAAAGAGGTCTTTCTGTTTTGGATTTTCTTCATTCGCAATTCAAAACGAATGACAAATGAATAATTACCGTCAATAAAGCCAATCCATAACTAATTTGTGTGAACACATTAATTACATCTCACCGAAGGCGATGATCGACAGTGGCATACATTTTACGTGGTCCTAAGTAGAAACGATTCAGTAGGTCCACATCATCCATTATTCTACACTAGCTTCTGCCAGCGGCTTCGCCCGCGTGAAGTTTCAAAATTGTCCCATGGGATCTTACTACCGGGATAATATTCTATGTGTTAATCCTGGTTGTAAACCATCTGTGTGCAAAATTTCATCCAAATCCGTTCAGTAGTTTTTGCGTGAAAGAGTAACAAACATACATATATCCTCACAAACTTTCGCATTTATAGTAGGAGGCAATATTAGTAGGAGTAGGATAGAACTATTAATATGAGCAATATTTGTAATCACGTTCACGAAAACGGTTTCTTGCAACTTCGATGAAAGTTGCAATGTAGGTTCACGGGGGCTAATAAACTAGCTACGTCTCATATCTTGGAAAATAAAGCGGTTGGAAAGGGAGATGAAGGACAAAGAAAAGATGGATGAAGTATGTGAAGACTGACATGAAAGAGAAAGGAGTAAATGATGCCGTGACGTATAGAGAATGGAAGAAGAAAAGGTGATGCGTCGACGCCAATGGGTCAAGGGTAAGAAGATGATATACCGCAGCCTCGTAACATAAAGGGCGAGTAAGGAACAAGGATGGGTTTTAGTCAGTAAAAGTCTGACACTCCCTCCCACTTCGCCCAGAGTGGGAGAAGTTACTTGATGATTTCCCATCCGACAAAAAAGGGCAACGACGATGATTAGAAAGGGCCGTCCCTTACTTTTGTCTCACAGAAACTGCAAACAAGATATATAAAGGGTGTAAAACACCTCTTCGAAGCCGAAAGGCACTTGTTCTCCTCGTCATTGCGATCATTTTGTTCTACACCATACCTGGGAACCGTCTAGTTACGGAGATATAGGGGGTCAAAGTTACAACTTTTTGACAAGTTTTTTTTGTAAGATTTTGACTTTTAACACCTCCACGGCCCCCGTACTATTCAATCCATCCATCAGCACAATGTTTTATGTGCGTTACATTGAGTTCTACCACAAAACATGATTTATAACCTCAAAAAAAAAAGTTGTTTCCCAGCAATAATTTTTGCGTAAAGTTACTAAGTTTGATGTACAGAATGCTTGGTTAACGGCTTTGTGATGAGGTGGTTTACACCCTGTATTATCTGTTTGTCATGGAATTGACCTTCTGTAAACTAATCTGTTTAATGGCTTGAATGGGACAAAACCTTCAACCGATATGTTTGTATGTAAATATTGTTAGACACCTACCTACGGGTGTAACCTTGCGACGTGTACTGAGTTAATTTAATTTTAATTGCTCGACTTATAAGGCATACCTATTAGAGTACCCGTGATTCTTTCTGCAGTGTGTCTAGCAGAACATTCTGAGCCTTTTCCATAATTTATTGGGATGGGCAGTTTACAGTCTTACCGGTTGCAGGTGATCCAGTATTTTACATGGAGAGACTACTTATCTCAGTGTGTCCTCGACAACCCAGTTAGTACTGGGTAATAGAATACCCCTTGGTAAGACTGCTGGTTAGAGTTTCAAGCCACTAACGCCAGCCAGTAACGATTTACAAAGATCTATAAATTACATCCGAGACCGACGGGTCTACGTGTTTTTCGGAGACACGGAGGAAACTCGTTATGTAATGGTGGCCACCCATCCCCAGACCAACCTAGGTAAACGCGGCTTATTTCGTTATTAATCGGGCACAAATTCAGATTTGAAGTCAAGCTTATTTTCATTTTAATAGCCAAAAATTTGCCTATACAGGGTGATTGGGAATTGGGTGCAGGCCTCGAAATGGGTGATACTAGACTACTAGAGTTAACAACAAATTGAATCCCGATAACTAGGGGTCGTACCTGAGTGGTTTCGGAGTAATCAACCTTTTATTTTATTTTGTAAATTTTCCCCCTCTCGACCAAAATTGGTAATTGTAACAAATCGACGTCGCTCAGAGCTGTGATATGATACTTTTCAGAAAGCGCATAAACAAATGAATATATCCAAAAACAATTTATCAAGAAATAACCCAAACCTTTGGAACAGCGTCATTAAGTTCATAATATGTTGAAAATTGAAACTACCCCTGTTTTTCAAGGCAGATTACTCAAAATAAATGTATGACATTTAACGTGCAAATTATAGAAATGAATTTCGCGTCTCCTTAGCTTTACAAAATGGTGGCACTATACCCTCTTCTAATAAGTTAATGACCAGAAAAAAACGGTTGTTCCAGAGAAGGACGTGTATTCATCAAAACTGAATAGTACAGTTTTTTAGATGTACATCTTCTTTGTTGCAGATTTTCGGGACCTGGTCGATCATATTGGGTAAGATTTGTCTCTATCTGCTGTATTTTAACATAGCCTTTTAGACAGACACAGCTGAAATTTTCTTCTGTTTAAATTTTTGGTCGGGAGGAGGAAAATTTCCAAAAAAATCTTAAAAGATTCTGAAACCACTCAGATAGGACCCAGTTATCGGGCCTAATTTGTTGCAAATGACCTCTAGTATCACCCATTTCAAGGCCTGCACCCTGCACCAATCACCCTGTATTTTTGAAGTCTCGACTCATTATACAATTTTTCGTATACTAATTAGGAATCGATTATGCGAGCCGTGGGTGTGCATCAATGAATGGGTCGCACTCACCTTGGCATACTTTTTTATTAGTCATACATGTTTGTGTGTAGCGGAAATTTGTTCGTTTTTAACCATAGTTCCATCCATTTTAGGAACCAAGGTAACTAGTCATAGCCTGAAGGGTTGCTAAAGTTATGTGGCCGTGGGTGGTCTCCACAATGATAGCAGAATAGACTGATGAGGTCGACAAGTCTTCGAATAGCGAGCGTGATCTTGAATGAAAGAGAGATAAAGATATTAAGATAGATATAAAGAAGAAGAGAAGAAGACAAGAACAAAGAAGAAGAGAGATAGATATTTAGTCGATGCACAGCATAACCTGTCTGATCCAGGTCCAGTTGAAAGCCAGCGTCAGGCATTTTGCTAAACTTGGTGCAGCCGTGAGGCAGGCACACATGTAATTTTTTTTGTTTAGATTTCGGTTTTTTTTCTTATATTATTTTTCACAATGTGTGCACTTAAATCTATTTTCTTTCACAATATTGTGGAATAAGGATCTGGTAATTATTATGAGAATTGACTGGGCTTTGCTGTTGTGACGATGACAACGCTCGGCTCAAATTATAATGATTCGATACCATTTGTTGATCTTATTAGAATCAATCATTTTTAGTCCTATTTGAATTATTTGGTTCAACAAATAAGTCAGCATTTCATCGATACCGTAGAGCAGCGGTGGCCCAGTGGTGGCGGCCCCGACTTACGAACAGTAAGTCGTGGGTTCGAACCTAGGCAGGCGCATTACTTTGTGTAATTTATTTCATCACCGCTGCTCTCAAAACGGTGAAGGAAAACATTGTGAGGAAACCATCATGTCCTAGAACCAAAAATACGAAGACGTGTGACATCTACCAATCCACACTGGGCCCGCGTGGTAGATTATAGCCCATTCCCTCTTATTGAGAGGAGGCCGTGTCCCAGCAGTGGGAACATTATAGGCTGACGATGATGATGATCAATCGATACAGTATTGAAGCAGTTGATTTTTAGTAAATCTTTGCAGCTTTCTTATTTCAATAAAAAGTATAATTATATTGCCACTTCAATTCTTATAAAACACTTTCCCCCATGGCATTGTATGGGAAGCTTCTATAACTTATTTTCCTGATAACTTCCAAACAGTTGATAGAATCGCCAGCAGCCTCTTGTTGACTCATACAAACTTGTATGACAAGTATTACAAACACATATGTTATGAAACTGGTAGCAATAAGGATATAAGAATATTATTACAAATATATCCAATAATTATTTATTCTGCTCACGTGTGTGTGTTTGACTACGGGAGAGTCGAAGAAAACGGAAAGGTTTTGAATAATTTATTTATTGTTACATGTATATACAGGGTGTAAACCACCTCATCACAAAGCCGTTAACCAAGCATTCTGTACATCAAACTTAGTATCTTTACGCAAAAATTATTGCTGGGAAACACCTTTTCTTTTAAGGTTATAAATCATGTTTTGTTGTAGAACTCAATGTACCGCACTTAAAACATTGTGCTGATGGATGGATTGAATAGTACGGAGATGGTGGAGGTGTTAAAAGGTGGTGGTGGTGTCAAAATCTTACAACATAACTTAAAAAAAAAACTTGTCAAATAGTTGTAACTTTGACTCCCCATATCTCCGTAACTAGAAGGTTTCCAGGTATGGTGTAGAACAAAAAAATGATCGCAATGATGGGGAAAACAAGTGCCTTTCGGCTTTGTGATGAGGTGTTCTACACACTTTATGTCCAATAATTATTTATTCTGCTCACGTGTGTGTGTTTGACTACGGGAGAGTCGATGAAAACGGAAAGGTTTTGAATAATTTATTTATTGTTACATGTATATTTTTTATAAATAATTTTGGTACCGGTAATAACTCATCTGCGTTGAATTTCTTGGAAAATAAAGGTTTTCGTAGAACGTATGACATCGGATCTATAGAACTAAAAATAACAGATTTGATGATAGGTTTAATTATTTGATGGTTTTGGTTTTTCTAATATGTAGTTCTTTTTTCTGTAGGAGACTCCTTGATTTAACAATTTTTTAAGCTAGGTTCATGAAGGTTGTCTAGTGAAATGTTTTTATTTAACGCAAGAATGTTACTGTATGGTACCACATAATAAGAATACTGTATTCTAACGTGTTCACCATCATTATCTGCCTAGCTTTTTCCAACAATGTTAGGGTCAACTTCAATTCTAGATTTGTTTTTCGGTTGGGAAATCATCAAATAACTTTTCTCACTCTGGGCGGAGCGGGAGGGAGTGTCAGACTTTTACTGTCTAAACCCATCCATGTTCCTTCCTCGCCCTTTATGTTCCGGGGCCACGGTATCTCTTTCGAACAGCCCCGCAACCACGGCAGGCTTCGGCCCGGGCCCTTCTTTTATGCTGACATCTTAATTTGCATATAAACTGATAATTGATTATTATGCATGGATTTATATTTGTACGCTTCAACGCAAGATGTAGATGGACTCACTATATTATCATATTTATTTGTAACACCTTGTACAACCTATGTCCACAAATAAAGATTTCAATTTCATTTTCATCTCTTTGCTACTGCACCTAAATGCACCCAAATACCGGCATTATACACTCATGAAACCTAGCCCTAAAGATAGAAGCAGAAGATGAGAATTTATTCATAAAAATATAAACGAAAACATTGGGAAAAAATACCATGATTATCATTACGAAAAAAACATACAAAATCATAGTGTCATCTTCGATCATTATAATTAATCCAAGTTCTCAGAAAAAAGGTTCCTTTGCACAGTTTTTATTTGACTTTGCTAATGAAAAAAGGTTACAAGTTTTAGACATCTGACAGCAGGATTATGGTGATAAATTATCACCTAATAGTTTAATAATAGTAAAAATGTATGTAATTATCGTTTAAAACAAGTTATACTACATTCGTAATCAAAATAGCCACGTAGAGTGTTAATTTAAATTATTAGAAGTAACCTATGACATTTGCTATTATTATTTTCAAACGAATGTGACCTATTCAACATAACATAATATCACGCTTGTAATACCCAAAAAGGTAGGCAGAGGTGTACCTAATAGTACACCCTCATTTCACCAGTTATGTTCAAGTAGCATGGTATTTGAATATAACTGGTGATGGTCAGCCCCTATTACATGTAATAGGGGCTGGCCATATTGCCATCAACGGGCCACAAAACCAGAAAATGGAAAAATCGGATAGCACTATCCCTTTCCCTCCTCTCTGTCAACAGTCGTACTCCTTTTTCTTCAATATTTTTTCTTTTTAGTGTAGTTGTCAAAATTCACCTTAAAAGTTAAAACTTTGAGCCCCAATATCTCCGTAACTATGTGGTTTTGAACCATAGTCCAGAACGAAAAATATATCGCAGTGACGCAGAGAAGAAGTGCCTTTCGGCTTCGTAATGAATGTTTTTACACTCTGTATAATTTATTATGATTGTGTCAAATGATTGTTTAAACAGCTTTTGCTCACGAAATTAACCCACGGAAACGTTAAATGTTATCAATCGAGGATAATGTAAGTAAGTGAAAGAATTTTATTTTATAGTTCCAAAGATTATCAGGGGGTCGCCCAACCCCCATATAAACAACTGTTACCACTTTTAATATGATTAGTATACAGGGTGTAAACCACCTCATCACGAATCCTTCAACCATTCTGAACACCAAAATCAGTAACTTTATGCACAAATAATTGCTGGGAAACGGCTTTTTTTGGGGCGAAAAATCATGTTTTGTGGTAGAACTCAATGTAACGCACTCAAAATATTGTGCTGATGGATGCATTGAATAGCATGGGGACCCCCATGCTATTCAATCAGAAGGTGCTTAAAGTGAAAAAAATGATCGCAATGACGTGACGGGGAGAAAAAGTGCCTTTCGGGTTCGTTAACTGGTTTTGTGCACCCTTTAGAATAGGTACGTTAGATTAAAAGGCTAACTTTTCTTTTGGCGAAATGACTTTATTACCTACTCTTATTCAAGCGCACACATTTATGCAGCTCTGTAAAAAACTTCGCAAAAATAAAATCCGCCATTTTCCTAACCTTGTTTACTCCTATAAAATCATGGTGTCATGGCGTAGAGGTGAGCCAACCGGTCTTAAAGGACGTTTTTCGACATAAACACCACAAGAGTGACCTACAGGACCCGTTCTAAATAAAGACAACAGCATACATTAAGAGAACTGGTTCCATTATGAGAGACGATCTCGTTTGGTATGAGTTTTGAGATAAATAAAGATTTTTTTAAATAAAAAATTGCAGAATATCGTGGCTATTGAAAGTATGATGAAAACCCACTGGAAATCACGATTTGATTTTCCTAAAACATATATTTTAATTGGAAGATGTTTTTATTAAACATTTGTTTCTTTATAACATCACACCTGTGATTCAAGAGTGCTTCGGCAGAGCTGTAAGTGCTTATAGTCCTCCCAAATGTGAAATATTTCTAAATGACGTGTAAAAGAAGTTTCCTGCCAAATGTAAGTAGGATGTTTCTTCAAATAAATACCTAAGTAATGCATTTGACAGTAGTAACAGGTAGTCAGTGAGCCGAAAGTTTAATAACCAGTCTTACCAAAGGACATCGTATTACTCAGTACTAACTGGGTTATGGAACTTATGGAAGTCAGATAGGCAGTCGTTCCATGTAAAATACTGTAATTCAGCCTCGTCCGGTTAGACTAGAAGCCGACTCCAACATATTTGGGAAAAAGCTAGGCAGATGATGAGTTACACTAACGAATAAAATAATAATACCTAATACCTAATAGATTTAGATTTTAACTTTTGAAATAAAAAGAAGTATTTTGTTAATGCCACTGATTGCATTATGGTCAAGAATTATAAACGCTTACGCTTATAACTTACACCAAACCCAGGCACGCAATCAACTAGGCATGTTTTTTAAGTGCAGCGCTTTAACGATGCGCGAAAAATTCCTTAAAAGCGCTATAAAAAGTTCACCTGACCGCCCCAAACTAGATTGAATGTCAGCTAAATGTCAAACACAGATTGTCATTAATTACTTGACAGTTCTGACATTTATCTCGAATGGCCATTTAATTGTTTACGATTAAAAGGATCTGTCAAACTGGTATGAACAAATATCTGCTCTGGTAAGTACTATAAAGTAGTAGAATTATAAAGGGTGTAAAACACCTCTTCACGAAGCCGAAAGGCACTTGTTCTCCCCATCATCACGATACTTTTTTTGTTCTACACCATACCTGGGAACCTTCTAGTTACGGAGATATGGGGGGTCAAAGTTACAACTTTTTGACAAGTTCTTTTTTTAAATACATTTTTCTTTTTTAAGATTTTAACTTTTAATACCTCCACCACCCTCGTACTATACAAAACATCCATCAGCACAATGTTTTAAGTACATTGAATTCTACCACATAACATGATTTATAACCTAAAAAAAAGTTGTTTCCCAGTAATATTTTTTGCGTAAAGTTGCTTAGTTTGATGTACAGAATGCTTGGTAAACGGCTTGGTGATGAGGTGGTTTACACCCTGTAGATCACATTTGACACTTCATCAAAATACAACAACGTAACCTAGCTGGCATAAAATATTACAATTTTTTTCGAAGTTAGAACTGCACATTTACTTTTTTTTTCTTTTTTTGTTACTCACATTTACTGTTATAATGACAAAAAAGAAAACAAGTTAGAAGAACTTTAAAGTTTAATTCAGAGTCCTAAGCCACGTCTGCAAACGTTCGAGTTTATAGTTTAGGAACGATACTTCGGGTCAGGATAAGTAGGGGGTCACGTTTGGAATAAAAATCTTTTTTTTTTGTCTATGGTTCTAGCCTAGCCTACGGTCGTACAGGGTTAGGAGTTCGGCTCAGGTTCGGAATAAACCATCTAATGCACCTATGCAGGGTGGAAAAAAGCAGCCAGTGGCAGGAAACCATATTGATAAGGAAAGTAATATTGATGCACATTTTGATGTTTATTTTTTATTTGTCAAGTCCTACTAGACAATCAAATGTTGAGATGATTAATATTTTTCCACTCTAACACTTTTACTACTGATTGTACGTTTTAGTGACGTGGGACAAGTTGCAGAATGGCAATACTATTTATTTTGATTTTCATCAACTCGTCCCAAATAGGACGTGGGCATGTGGGACGAGTTGCTGAATTACTCTTTCCTTCAACTGCCCTCGACGTTGTGATTCTTCTCGCCAATTAAAAAAAGTTGTTCGCATTGTTTGCGAATCTCTCTCTCATTGACGACCGAATGGCGCAGAGGTAGTAATGCTGCCTTATGTTCTTAGGGTCCCGGGTTGGAATCCCGCCGGTAGGAGCAAATGTGATGAACATGGACATTTGTTTCCGAGTCATGGATGTTTATGGCACAGTGACAGTAGTTTCCGGCTTGAGCCTGTTGAGGAGGAAGTTGTGCTGAGAATTCTGCGTAGTCTCAGATCCAATGCGCAGGGCTCTGACCGGATTTCTCTGGAGATGCTGATGTTGACTCTCCCTCGTACTCTATCAGTCATTACGGCAATTATTAATAGATCAATTGTAACTTCTTCCTTCCCAGATCTGTGGAAAATGGCAATCGTCAGACCTATTCCTAAAGTTCCCAACCCCTCCACTGTGAAGGATCTCCGCCCTATCAGTCTGCTCCCTTGTTTATCGAAAGTTCTGGAAAGGGTTGTAGCTAATCAGCTTAGGGCATATCTGGAAAACAATGGTATTTTACCCCAGGTACAATCTGGATTTCGTAGGGGCCACAGCACGACAACTGCACTACTGGATGTGGTTGGGAACATACTTGAGGCCAGAGACCGGGGCATGGGAACCCTCCTTGTCCTTCTTGATTTTTCACGAGCTTTTGACTCTATAAATACTTCACTTCTTCTCGCCAAGCTGTCTTTTTATGGTTGTGACGTTGTAACAGTTAAATGGTTTGAGAGCTACCTCACCAATCGATCACAATTTGTCCAGGTGTCATGTGACAATGGAGATAGTATGTCCTCTAGTCCACAGCACGTGAGCAGGGGTGTCCCTCAAGGATCTATCCTTGGCCCACTCCTCTTCATCTTGTACAGCGCTGACATTGTCAAATGCTTAATCAACACTAGGTTCCATTTGTATGCTGATGATTTACAGATGTATCTCTCCTTTAGAGCCCCGGATGTTGCTGAAACAGTGAAGAAAGTTAATGATGATCTGGTAAGAATATCTGATTGGTCCAGAAGAAACTCCTTGGTTCTGAATCCAACTAAGTCCAAATATATTGTGATGGGATCCAGGGATTTTCTTAACAAAATGCTTAGTTGCAACCTGGACCTAAGGATTGATGGTAGTGGTGTTGAGAGGGTTCTGGAAGCTCGTAACCTCGGGGTAATTTTTGATGGACAACTTAACTTTGAAACACACATTCTGGAAGCTGTGCGCAACTGCTTCTACCGACTAAAGCTTTTATATCGTGTCCGTCCCTACATAAGTGTGGATATGCGAGTCATGCTATGTGAGTCACTTGTCTTATCCAAGTTGAACTACGCTAACACTGTGTATGGGGCGTGCATTCTCGGTAGAAGTCAGAAGCTGATCCAGCGGGTACAGAATGCGTGTGCACGGTTCTGTTACAATGTGCCGCCCAGAACCCATATCACTCCATTTTTGAATGAGGGTAATTTGATGAGAATGTCAGCGCGGAGGAAACTTCACCTGGCTACCCTTCTTTTTGGCACTATTCTCACAAAGAAACCAGATTATTTATATAATAAACTATCTTGGTCGCGGGATATTAACCAAATAAAAACTAGAGCATCTTCATACCTGATGTTGGCTTCCTCCCACAGAACTGCTGCCTTCCGTGGTAGTTTCAAATTCGCCGCCAGTCGCTGCTGGAATGACCTCCCACCACCGTTTCGTGCCCTAAAAACCATTGGTACTTTTAGAAATAAATACAAAAGATATCTACTCCAACAGCAAAAAGTTTTATCTAGTTAAACTTACCAATGGTTCTGCACGCATCTGGCGATGGGTGACGGAGCGTCTTGTCGTAATTATTTTTGTAGGTTATTTGGATGATAACTCATTTTCTAGTATCTGGTTAAGATTTCCCGTCGCCTCAACACTGAGAAGCACTTCTTTTACCGATAAATGGACTCTGTTGACAGCCCCAGTTTAATTCGTATATTATTATGTTACATTACACTATCACTGCACACTATCTGTTATGATTATGATCACAGTATTATTTTATTTTATTTTATTTGGTATTAATGTTTTGACATACGTAAATATTCCAATCAAAACAAAACAAAATGCACAGCACAGAGTATAATAATCACTACAAAATGTGAAGTGAATCACAGATTACATATTAATTTAGTAGCAAGTGTGAAGTGAATATCTGCGCCCGCGTCTGTGTTCGTCAGTGTTGCCAGTGAAAGGCATGGCACAGATTGGCGAACAGGATTCGTTACGTGGGGTGTAGGTGTTAATATTTTTTCTCTTTAATTATTTACACTTCACACATTAATTTATTTGTATTGTTTATTCGTCTACACTTTATTTTTATTTTTATCCGTATCTGGCCTGACCGTGGCATCACCTTCACTTTGGGCCCTATCAGAATACCAGCGCTGTGACGTTTTTTTTAATGTTACAGCACCATGCTGAGATAGGAGCCTTTTGGCCTGGTACAGGACGAGTTTCATTCTTTTAATTTTTAAATAAATATTTGTTTTTTTTTTCTGTGTAATTTTTATAAGTACTTTTAATTTTGATGTGTTTGTCCTGTGTGGGCTAATAAATGCTTTTTCTTTCTTTCTTTCTTCTATAGTAAGTATGTATTTATAAAGTGTCTATGTAGTATATCGACTACCTGGTGTCCACGACACAAGCCTCGTTGCTAAGTGTGGCACTAGGTGGCGCTGTGTGTAATGTCCTGCGATGTTTATGTATCTCTGATTCCTACGATAGTTGAAACTGTGTTTCAGGACTCAGTGTCAGTGTGTGTATCTATGAGGAAAGGACCCACCTTGACAGTCTGAAGGTGCCTCGCCATCTTCTCATCGGTTAATCTAGAACCTGCCCAGCCCAGGGTCCACTCTTGTGATACACGGGCTTTTATTAAAATAAATAAATAATGAAATCACGTCAAAACCCCAAAATATTGTCATAAAAAACTTACAGTTCTGTGTGGACAAAAACGAGTTTATCTATAAAATTCTTTGAATTCAAAATTAATTAGTATGCAGAATCGTGATTAATCACAACTAAATCAGGATGTTAGTTTTAACGAGAAGATTGTTTTATAAATTTTGTTTGTCATGATTTGCATACGTTGCATCCGCGAATCTAAAATATTTCATCGCGTGATATCATCAATTAAGGATAAATAATTATTTTAATTTGGCACAGTTTGTTAGTTAATTATTATGGTCGATCTATTTGCATTTATGTCTGTTAGTTTTTGGCAATAAATAGAACTATTTACGAAAAAATATTAGTTCCGGATGGAGAGTAGAATATGCACCCATTTTAAATTTTATTATGTACAATATTTACATACTAAGTACATCTAAAACTATATATAATGACAAAAATAAAACTAAACGTAAAACTACAATATATATGTCACCGTAAAATTGTCAAATACGTTATATTGTAATTTCTCTAGCGATATTGTAAAGTCTCGAATTATTGTCAAATGAACATACTGCTTACAACAAAACGCATTCTTTTTCGTGAATAGCATGCGATGGTAGTCAACTTACGCGGTGTGGAGGGAAGGAGGGGTCCCCCTTGCCCAGTGGCACAACTCTCATGAAAAGACAATGCACCATTCCTGAGAAATACCGATTAATATGACATAACCTTAAAACACTTTATATTCCCCCTAAAAAGCGTAGTCGACGGAGCCCTGCTTCGCGGGGCCCCTATTTCCGAGTGCAGGGTTTAAAGGAACCTAACTAACCTAACGGGGGGGGGGCGCCACGTCCCGATTATGGGGGCAGAGATACTTCCGTATGTTCAGTTGACAATAATTCGAGACATTACAATATCGCGAGAAAAAACACGTTATATTGTAATATAACGTGTTTGACAATTTTACGGTGACATATATACAACATTGATGTCAAAGTACTCCTCCGCATCGCTGTCATCGGGAAACGTGCCCAGAAGGACTGGCCTAATAGGCCATGTACCTAATAGGGGCGGGCCTATTTCTATTCAGACTCCGTGGCTGCTACTGGGAAATATTTCATGGAAAAAATTCAAAACCACTTTGCCAGACCCGGGAATCAAACCCAGGACCTCATGCTCAGCAGACGTGCTTACCACCACCAACCACTAAACCAACAGTTCACAACCTACTACCTAATTAATAGCAGGGAACAAGAAGAAGATATTCCGATACGATTCTTTATAAGTTGTAGTGGCGGTGCTTTTATACAAGCTAAAAACCCTGGCTTGCCCTTATAACATACTACTGTTCATGATGTGAGGGTTTCCGAACAGTCTACTAGCCAAATAGGCTTGCCGTATTGTTGATCTCTAGGCACGCCACTGATAAGTTGACATAAACACAGCAGCATGATACGAGTATTGCACAATAATAATATAATAATAATCATTTTATTTTCAGCCAACTTAGGCCCATAGACAAAATAACTTATATAACAACAATATCAAATATACTAATATATAATTTAAACTTTACGAAACTATAACTATACACATAACGTAGACGGCGTCGTGTATCGCTGCGTGGTGTAGCGAAACCGTCCTCGGAAACGTCGATAAACGACACCCTTCGGCCAAAAGTCCTCCTTCATACAGGTCTGTAGATGTTCAGTCGGAACTCGTACCACGAATGACTTGAAGTTGATATTGTGGCGCGATTCCAAACTTTCAACCCTCAGAGTCCAGTTGGTCTTCACTTTCAAATACTGCACCACTTCCTCAGTTGTAGTTGAGTGATGCAGACGTGAAAGATACAGCTGCGTCGTAGGCACTGCAGGACGCAGCAGCAGGTTGGGTCCACTCGGTGCGGTACCGCACAGGTTGCGAGAACAGGGCTTCTTCTTCCTCCTCCTTTCCACTTTCGTGAAGCCCTCCTCATCAACTTGGCTCGTTCTTGGCACGGAGCTATAGACCGCAGCCAGCCAACAATACGAGAGTAGCCATATCACAACCAATAACGGCCAATCGATCACAAAACACGATCAATTCACGTAACAAATCACAATTACATCGACAATACTGCTACTCATAAGTTCAGTTCCACCGTTGCCAACATTCCGTCAGTTACGGCCAGTCATACTCCGTTTAACTAGTGTTTACTAAATAACGGCAACTATATCGACGATAATCTTATAGTCAGCTATTTGTTTGACTTACTATATGACACTTACCGTAAGTCGGCTGATCTTAACAAGATACGGGATGGGTGGGCCGTGGGTAAAGTGACAGCGGATTTGCGGACCAGACTACCCTGCCCTGCCCTAAATAAATAAATATCGCTGAAAATTAACACACAGCGCCATCTAGTGCCACACTAAGCAAGGCTTGTGTCGTGGACACCAGATAGTTGATATACTACATATATACTTTTTGTTTGTAAATACATACTTATTATACATATAAACATCCATGACTCGGAAACAATATGTCCATGCTCATCACACAAACATTTGCTCCTACCGGGATTCGAACCCAGGACCCTAAGAACGCAAGGCAGCTTCACTACCACTACGCCATTCGAGTCGTCGAATGTCCCTGCTTTGTTTGTGAGAGTTTCAAAACGGTATCCATTTTTCGCACAGACTTGCCAGAACCCCTTAACCGATTTTTTTAGATTAACGTAGAATATCTGGGTCATCCTGTCGACAAACAGTCTTAGGAGGGTCTTAGGAGAACGCTTGCGAAATCTGTCTTCTTCCATACATTTCTAGTCGTCATATTACGTTTGTACCTTCTTATTCTTGGCAGATCCTAATTTTTTATTTTGAATAACAAGGGGCGACAGACTACCACAGGCTAACAATAGTTTTTGGCAATGGATTAGGTGACCCAGGACATCGCCAAAAGAGTTTGATGTCTGGATGAGTCGCGAACGTTATGCGTAGCAGTTCCCATGGCTCATCCGCCAGGGCGTAGGCTCACAGTAGTGTTTTTAGATATCAGCCGTCTCACCAGACGGTGCAGTATAAGCATTTACACCGTTACAAATAGTTTCACGCCGACCCGAAACTGACTCAGCGAAGGGAGATTATGAACAATGTTAAATGTTTGCTGATCGTCCCAAAAAACTGTGTCCTCCTCCTCTAGCTAATTCAAACTATTTCAAACACACTAAACCCATTGTTTAAACTCGCTACCGCTTATACCTTGCTGATCTGTCACAAAATAACGGGTGATTCCGCACTCATTACACGCCGCTCAGGCGATCGACAGCGTCATAGTCCATACACAAGACAACACTACGTCTCCGAGACGTGCGGTTACACACGACGCCGAGACGTATCCATACAGTAATTTAACCTGTACGTCGGTTTAATGATGACAGGGAAATTACCCTTCACGTTTTTCGCCGATTATAATATCTACTTAAAATAAATAAATATGGTTGGACATTAACACACAGCGCCACCTAGTACCACACTAAGCAAAGCTTATACATGAAGCAGCAATAAATTAATGCTATGTAGAAAAAGTAAGCTAAAATACAACCCATAGCATTAATACGAGTACAAAAGCACAGCGTAAAGGTTATATTCATCGAAGGAACAGCGGTGTGTCTGCCTTGTTGGTTACTGCTGAGCATAAAGTGCTGGGTTTTATTCCTAGGTCAGACAATGTGTTATAGTGGGTTTTCCATTAGGAATTCCTCAGTAGCAGCCATGGGGTCTGGATTGGTTCCCTATTGATGGCAATGGGCCCCTATTACATGTGACATTGGGAGCAAAACTCACACAATATTTGCTACTATTCCCCAAATGACAAATTGAATTCCCGACAATATCGGGCATAATCTTTATTATGAAGTTTTCTCTCAAATAAGTTCGAACACGTTTTAATGCTCGAAGAAATAGTTTTCAATCGTCTTTTTTAGAAACTTAAACTTTGATTTTAAATCAATGGCTTCAAAAATTCTTCCATACTATCAACCCCGCGAAAATTCCCGCTACTCTTAATACCATGATAACAGTAATTATCGCGCTAAACAATTAATTAGTAAGCAAATCGTATGCAATCGTATGAGAACAAACGATCTGGAATGTGTGAACGCGAGAAAAACTAAGCAAAAAGAATGGTGCTAGAAATATCATAGATTTTTCCAATCATATTTCCAAGAATAGGTTCATGGCGTGGTAAAAGTATTGGCTATAGTCAGCGATGACCGCTGGGCAAAGGTCTCCACACGATGGTTGCCGGAAGACGGACAGCGTCGCCGAGGCCGACCCAGGAAAAGGTGGCGAGACGACTTAGACGCGCATCACGAGGGTTGGTCCGAGGCGGCACAGGAAAAAAGCACATGGAAGGAATTGGGGGAGGCCTTTGCCCAGCAGTGGGACAGTACAGGCTAAAAAAAAAAAAAAAAAAAAAAAAATAGTCAACAAATACGGTATTGGGGTTGACTCTGGTCTTAGTCAACCCCATTATCGTTTTATTTATTTATTTATTTATTCATGTACACACAAAATACAAAAAAGGACAATATATTAACATAGAAGAGCACAAAGGTACTGCTTATTTCAAAAGAAATTTCTTCCAGCAGACCTGCGAGAGGAAAGTCTGATAAGAAATGTAGACACAGTGTGTAGAAAAGTCAAACAAGAAAACTTAAATTAAAACTTAAAACAAAAAACTTTTTTGCAAAAAATAAAACCGACTTCAAAAAAAACAAAAATGTGAAAAATAACTTTAGCTTCTGAAGTCGGTGACCTTTGTTTGATTGCTTTAGTTATTTTGTCACCGACTTCAGAAGCTAAAGTTATTTTTCACATTTTTGTTTTTTTTGAAGTCGGTTTTATTTTTTGCAAAAAAGTTTTTATTTTTCACTTTTTAGTGGTTCACAGGTGCTTGATACATGGAAAGTGCATACCGTTACAATTACAACAAGCCCAAACACGACTATGGTACATTGTCTCATTATGGAGTTCCGTGACTCTTGGCTTCATCATCAGATCTGATGGTAGAATGGTTCTTATCAAACGCAAATGCTTCACTTGTTGTAGAAAATACCAAAATCGCAACACGTTTTCAGATAAAATTTGAAGAGTTCCCTCGATTTCGCCAAGATTCCATCATCAGATCCCAATTTGGTGGCTATGGGACCAACTTGGAAGTATACCCTTTCAAACAAAAAAAGAATTTTTCAAATCGGTTCAGGCGTCTTCGAGTAATCGGTGAACATACATAAAAAAAAAAAAAATACATACAGTCGAATAGAGAACCTCCTCCTTTTTGGAAGTCGGTTAAAAACTATGACTACGTTTTGTGTGTGGATGCTAACAAACATGAGAAGAACTCTTTCAAAAAAATATTTTATTTCAATTCACTACATAAAGGAATCATAAATTCAGTGATAGATAACAAACATACACCAAACAGCTGGATCAGAGATCTAGAAGCATAAAATCTTGCGCAAGAGTTTCTTATAATACGTATTTTCAAAACGGGGATGAGGAATCAATGGAAGTTGATCATTTTTCAAGTTTCAAACGTGAAAGTTAGTACTTGGACAGTATTATAGTTGTTTAAGTCACCGTAAAATGGTCAAACACGTTAGATTGTAAAATAACTATAGAGATTGTAAACTCTCGAAATATTGTCAAACGAACATACTGCTCATTCCCTAAAACTCCTCAGATGTTGGAGGTGGAAAATCTATCAACTTATCTTATTTATGAACTATAAAAAGTTACTTATTTCTAGAATATGAGTAGAACCAATAACCATTGTTCGTAGTTACCACCTTTGTTTCGAGTTTTACTTGCATTTTTCTAACCTGAATACAATAAAATCTAGTTTGAAACAAAGCTAGTTGCAGCTGACTTAACATATAGGTCATATAAAATTGTGCTAAGAGAAATATGCTAATTTACAACACATTAAGTATGTTTTACTCTTCAATGTGATTATATTGTGAAGGATTTCGTTGTTTTAAACGAAATTGAAATTACAGTAACTGTTATCTAGGATTTAGAATCGGTTCCTCTTTCTATAACTTACTTAAGTATAACTGTTTGACTTGTTTATTCATTTGCAGAGCTGTTTGTATAATCTAAATTTACTATTTTAATTTGTATTGTTTCATTTTATTTTACTTGTAAGTTTTTGATATCGATTTCTATTTTGTATTTTTTTGTTGTTTTTATTAGTATTGCATATTTACATTGTCTACTTTTCAATTGCATAAAATGCCAAGTGGAAGTGCGAAGTCTCCTAATACAAGAAGGTGATCTCTAATTATATGTCTCAAAACGCGTATTGAAATTGAAATAAAGATTTTTTTTTATTAACTGTATACTATCGATGTTTCTATAACCAAGTGAGTTTGAAATATCCTACCCGTATGACCTACTCTAACTGTGACTTGATTCACTGAAAAATCCAAGCAAGGGTTACTGTGACTTTTTTTTCCTAACGTCCGTAAGCTAAATTTACAGACAGAGATAGCAACTTACCAATACCTGTCAGTAAGTGATTGAAAATGGCCGTTAGTGTGCTTGAGTTTTTATAGTCTAAACAACTCTGGTGAGTTGAGAAACCTCGCATGGATTCGCTTTCGTCTAGGCAGGACAGACGGTACGTTTCACTTCTTCATGAAAGTGCCTAAGCATGCTTAACGTTAAATGGCTTTTCGTTTAGTTTTCTTTTGTTTCTTTTAATTATTGTCGTGGGTGTTCATAAATCTCCAAAATGGCAAACTACAGACAAAATATTTTTTTTTCTTTATCTGTTAGGGACATTTATAATCGCAATGCGTATGTCAGTCCCATCGTATCCTAAATATACATTTATCATATGTGGGCCATGAACCTAAACAGACTCTTCGCATCATCACCATTTGGTTGAGCCAGGATTTTGTGAAATGTGCCTACTTCAAGTCTGTTCAACCTCAAAACCCTTAAAAATTCATTTCTCCCAGACTCATATAGGACACAGTTCATCAATAAGTGGTGTAAGTCTTCAAAAACTCCACACTCCACACAATTAGGCGAGTTCGTTTTTTTCATCAAGTACAGATATATTGAATTTGGAATTTAGTAGTACTCTTACTAAGTTGCTTATATATAAATAAACCTTTGTAATACTAGTCTTTCCACAGAATTCATTAACTGCAATTCGTAAAGTACACATTGTTTTTTAACCAGAAAAACCCGAGTTAGTGTCACGGCCTTTTAACTCTCGTCTCTAGTTCAAGTTTAACTATTTCGGTTACCATCGACGGCACACTTGCTAACTGGACCATGGCGGTTAAAATTAACTTCTACCATAAAGCATTCATGGTACACCATACTTAATCTTGTTTTAATAGACTCTGGTTTAAGCTTTGTTGGTTTAAAGCGTTTAAGAGAAGGTTTTTGGAATCAATAATATCACAATCTGCCTAACCTTTTCCCATCTAAGTTGAGATTGCCTTCCAGCCTAACCTGATGCAGCTGAATACCAGTATTTTACATGGAGCGACTGCCTATCTGACCTCCACAACCCAGTGAGTCTGGGTAATAAATATGATACCCCGATTGTCAGACTTTCGGGCGACTGACATTTTTATTGACTGTCAAAGATCTACATGACAGCCGGGACCAACTGCTTGACGGCAAGCACGACTTATACTAAAGATCGACCAAAGCGGCTATTACTTAGCAACGAGATCTTTTTTATGCAATTAAAACAGCCAAGCTAAAGTGGGAGTGGGCTGGCCACGTAGCGCGAATGCACCCGCAGAGGTGGTCAAGATCGTCACTCACAGGACGCCTGACGAAGGGAATCACCGTCGAGGTAGACTTCGGCGAAGTTGGAGTGTCGATCTGATCTTGTTTGCGGGGCGAACTTGGTAGATAGGATCGGAAGCAGAAAGGGGACGCCATTGCCCAGCTGTGTGACACAATATGGCAGGCTATAAAAAAAAAATACGTCCAGCACTTGTACTCTTTTATGCAAGTAGATCTGATTATATTGTGACCTACGAATTTTATAACTACCTAGAAGATGATAAGTGGCCTATGGCTTACAAACTGGTGAATACTTTGATGCAAGTTATTGGCGTGTGTATTTCCTGGCTTTGTAGTTATGCTTGTTTAACAATTTCTTAACAATTTCTTATTAATTTCTTAACAATTTCTTAACTTTTTTAGCAATTTCTTCTGGGGTCCATGAAGTGAAACTTTGCTTACTTATTTGGTTTTGCACATGTTTTGCCGATACTGCAACAAGAATTATTGCTGCAACCAGAATTATTAGTGTTACGTATTCGAATTTAGTAATGCACATTGAGTAGGATGACCAAGCTACTTTAGATTTTGTAAAGGTTCTGAAGAAAATACGAATTCTTGCCTAAACTTTTATTTGTTATATTTGCCAAATTATTGAAGTTGTCATTTGATTTGTAAAACATAACATAAGCTATGTTCGTGATAGTTACTAGTATAAATAAACCGGCTTTACCTATTTTCCTCAATAAAGTCAACCTGCAAGGTTTTTAATAGAATGACAATCACATGTATTTTATGGTGGTGACGTCAGTTGGATTCTTTAGAAGTATTACTTTTGCTTGTTTATTAGTAATACTTAAAACTGTGAAGGAAATCATTAGGAGGAAACCAGCATGAAACGAGAAATGTCTTTGGGTTATTTTTGTTGGAAGATTGACTTAATTTCGGAGTCACTTTTCAAAACTAAATACTTACTACCAGTTCCAAAAATAGTCTTGATATTTTCACTAACTTGAACCAGCGGAGCCGGTAAGTTATGCGGATATTTCGTGTTCCTTTAAGCTCAGTGTAAAAGTATTTCAAGAAAGTAAAACAGAGCACACAACAGAGTCTGAAAGAACTATTATGAGAAACTCAACAATTTAAGTATCTAAGTAGGAAATTTTCACTAGCTTAATTATTACTTAAGTACTTACCTGAGATAACAGTTCAAGAAGAAAAATGGTTTGTACATAATTTATCTAGACATAAGAATAGAATAATAAAAATAATCTTTATTTACTTGAAATATAGTACAAAAGATAACACACACAGCCTAAGCCATAGTCTGAAAGCATGTTTTATACAATAGTTTCTATTTTACGGATTGGATTTGGGATTTCTAAAGATTTGAGATCATAACTTAATTGGATAAATACACTGAGATCTATAAACACAAAACATCTACACCATGTAAAGAACCCATGATATAATAAAACAATTAACGTTTTTTAAACTGTGCATTCCTTAACTTCCCATATCAACCATAATAATTATCTAATTAAAAACAACAAAAGAAAAAAAAACAACTAAACATCAAACAAAAGTCGACTATTATTAATCCCACCCATGCCGCCCGTCCGCCATGATGCCTGTCATTTTGACATCTCAAGCGCTTACGTCACTGATCTTGACGTTTCGAACAGTAATGGATTCTGTCACACGTCATCTCTAAATTGTCTTACTGTCCGTTAGAATAACTGACTATTGTGTTTGTAATTGTTTTAACAGATTTTTATTGTTGCGTAACTTTGGAATTTGGAGTACAAGAAATTTGTTCTATTTTAGTTTGTGAGCATTTATGTTTACCTATTGTTTATTGAGTAGAACGTGGTCTAGTGATCACAGCACAAATCCTAGTTCTGAGCTTGAGGCTCTAGGTTTGATGCAATGCAAAAGCAAAGTGTTATTGAGTTTTTTTATCCGAAACTCCTAATTGATAGGAATAGGAACTTCAACATAGCATGTGAAATGTGTGCATATCTACCCTGACAGCTACAGTAATACGCCCTGACCTTTTGACGTATAGAGGTTAGTGCCATGAGTTAATTATGATCTTCATAAATTACCATTGAGATATAAGTACTAACGTACTAGAGAAGACACCGTAAATTTCTTCTTTGTCTCGTTCAACTGCGGCGATCGCGCCGCACTTCACTCAGAATAAATACACTTCCGCAGCAAATCTAGCGCTGTGGTAAATTCGTTACGGTTTAGACAATAATAACAATTCGTCTAAACCGTAACGAATTTACCACAGCGCTAGATTTGCTGCGGAAGTGTATTTATTCTGAGTGAAGTGCGGCGCGATCGCCGCAGTTGAACGAGACAAAGTAGTAATTTACGGTGTCTTCTCTAGTACGTTAGTACTTATATCTCAATGTAAATTACCAAACAAATACCGGAGTTTCTCATGCTGTTTTTAAGGAAATGAAATAAAATAAGATATTGTTATTTGAATATAATGTATTTATCAAAACACAAAAAAACAGGTTATTTAATAAAATATGTGTATACATTTTTTTACGACATGAACTAAAATATTAAGAATAATAATTCCCAGCCAAAATAACAATAATAATAACAAAGTAACAAAACACTACAATCATGGATTATCTAAATACAATATTGATCCATAATAATATGATTAAAATGATAACAATGATTTACAATACTGATTAGACGCAGTTACAATCGTCGCACACGATGATATTGCCCTTTGTATCTTTACAGACACACACACAATCTTTTCCCTTAGCTGGAATGCAGACACAACACTTATTCTCACATTTGCAAGGATCATCATTGACACAGTCCTTGCAACGAATTAACTTCCCATCTTTCGCACACACACTAATACAAGACTTACCATCAGTCAAGAAACATACACATTCCTTGTCACATTTCTCATCTTTAGAGCAAGAGCAATCGTTGCAAACGGTAACACGAACAACATCTCCCTTGGCCTCGCAAGAACAGTCCTTGCAAACCTTAAAGTTACCCTTGTCAGCACAGCAGACACAAACACACTTGGCTCCCTCAGTCTTGATGCAAGTGCATTCTGGCTTGTCACATTTGCCAGAATCATCGCACTTGCAGTCATCGCAGCACACAATCTTACCCTCACTATTCTTGCACACACAGATACAAGACTTTCCTTTAGTTAGTATGCAAACACATTCAGCTTTGGTACATTTCGGAGCAACAGTCTCCTTGGCTTCGCAAGAACAGTCCTTGCATACCGTAAAGTTACCCTTGTCATCACAGCAAACACAAACACACTTGGCTCCCTCAGTCTTGATGCAAGTGCATTCTGGCTTGTCGCATTTGCCAGAAGCATCGCACTTGCAGTCATCGCAGCACACAATCTTACCCTCACTATTCTTGCACACACAGATGCAAGACTTTCCTTTAGTTAGTATGCAAACACATTCAGCTTTGGTACATTTAGGAGCAACAGTCTCCTTGGCTTCGCAAGAACAGTCGTTGCATACCGTAAAGTTGCCCTTGTCATCACAGCAAACACAAACACACTTGGCTCCCTCAGTCTTGATGCAAGTGCATTCTGGCTTATCGCATTTGCCAGAAGCATCGCACTTGCAGTCATCGCAGCACACGATTTTACCCTCACTATTCTTGCACACACAGATGCAAGACTTTCCTTTAGTTAGTATGCAAACACATTCAGCTTTGGTACATTTAGGAGCAACAGTCTCCTTGGCTTCGCAAGAACAGTCGTTGCATACCGTAAAGTTGCCCTTGTCATCACAGCAAACACAAACACACTTGGCTCCCTCAGTCTTGATGCAAGTACATTCTGACTTGTCGCATTTGCCAGAATCATCGCACTTGCAGTCATCGCAGCACACAATCTTACCCTCACTATTCTTGCACACACAGATGCAAGACTTTCCTTTAGTTAGTATGCAAACACATTCAGCTTTGGTACATTTAGGAGCAACAGTCTCCTTGGCTTCGCAAGAACAGTCGTTGCATACCGTAAAGTTGCCCTTGTCATCACAGCAAACACAAACACACTTGGCTCCCTCAGTCTTGATGCAAGTGCATTCTGGCTTATCGCATTTGCCAGAAGCATCGCACTTGCAGTCATCGCAGCACACGATTTTACCCTCACTATTCTTGCACACACAGATGCAAGACTTTCCTTTAGTTAGAATGCAGACGCATTCAGTCTTGCTACATTTAGTAGCTGCAGGTTTTTTCACATCGCAAGTGCAGTCCTTGCAAACCTTAAATTTTCCATTGTCATCACAACAAACACAAACACACTTGGCTCCCTCAGTCTTGATGCAAGTACATTCTGACTTGTCGCATTTGCCAGAATCATCGCACTTGCAGTCATCGCAGCACACAATCTTACCCTCACTATTCTTGCACACACAGATGCATGACTTTCCTTCAGTTAGGATGCAAACACATTCAGCCTTGCTACATATAGTAGCAACTGCCTCTCTGGCTTCGCAAGAACAGTCCTTGCATACCGTAAAGTTACCCTTGTTATCACAGCAAACACAAACACACTTGGCTCCCTCAGTCTTGATGCAAGTGCATTCTGGCTTATCGCATTTGCCAGAAGCATCGCACTTGCAGTCATCGCAGCACACGATTTTACCCTCACTATTCTTGCACACACAGATGCAAGACTTTCCTTTAGTAAGAATGCAAACGCATTCAGTCTTGCTACATTTAGTAGCTGCAGGTTCCTTCACATCGCAAGTGCAGTCCTTGCAAACCTTAAATTTTCCATTGTCATCACAACAAACACAAACACACTTGGCTCCCTCAGTCTTGATGCAAGTACATTCTGGCTTGTCGCATTTGCCAGAATCATCGCACTTGCAGTCATCGCAGCACACAATCTTACCCTCACTATTCTTGCACACACAGATGCATGACTTTCCTTCAGTTAGGATGCAAACACATTCAGCCTTGCTACATATAGTAGCAACTGCCTCTCTGGCTTCGCAAGAACAGTCCTTGCATACCGTAAAGTTACCCTTGTTATCACAGCAAACACAAACACACTTGGCTCCCTCAGTCTTGATGCAAGTGCATTCTGGCTTGTCACATTTGCCAGAATCATCGCACTTGCAGTCATCACAGCATATGATTTTGCCATCAGTGTTCTTGCACACGCAGATGCAAGACTTTCCTTCAGTTAAGATGCAGACACAAGCCTTGCTACATTTAGAAGCCACAGCTTCCTTGGTCTCACAACTACAGTCTTTGCAAACCTCGATGTTGCCTTTCTCGTCGCAGCAGACACAAACATACTTAGCGCCATCAGTTGGGATACAAGTGCATTCTGGCTTGTCACATTTGCCAGAACCATCGCACTTGCAGTCATCACAGCATATAATTTTGCCATCAGTGTTCTTGCACACGCAGATGCAAGACTTTCCTTCAGTTAAGATGCAGACACAAGCCTTGCTACATTTAGGAGCCACAGCTTCCTTGGTCTCACAAGTACAGTCTTTGCAAACCTTGATGTTGCCTTTCTCGTCGCAGCAGACACAAACACACTTAGCGCCATCAGTTGGGACACAAGTGCATTCTGGCTTGTCACATTTGCCAGAATCATCGCACTTGCAGTCATCACAGCATATAATTTTGCCATCAGTGTTCTTGCACACGCAGATGCAAGACTTTCCTTCAGTTAAGATGCAGACACAAGCCTTGCTACATTTAGAAGCCACAGCTTCCTTGGTCTCACAAGTACAGTCTTTGCAAACCTTGATGTTGCCTTTCTCGTCGCAGCAGACACAAACACACTTAGCGCCATCAGTTGGAAAACAAGTGCATTCTGGCTTGTCACATTTGCCAGAATCATCGCACTTGCAGTCATCACAGCATATAATTTTGCCATCAGTGTTCTTGCACACGCAGATGCAAGACTTTCCTTCAGTTAAGATGCAGACACAAACCTTGCCACATTTAGGAGCCACAGCTTGCTTGATGTCACAAGTACAGTCTTTGCAAACCTTGATGTTGCCTTTCTCGTCGCAGCAGACACAAACACACTTAGCGCCATCAGTTGGGACACAAGTGCATTCTGGCTTGTCACATTTGCCAGAATCATCGCACTTGCAGTCATCACAGCATATAATTTTGCCATCAGTGTTCTTGCACACGCAGATGCAAGACTTTCCTTCAGTTAAGATGCAGACGCAAGCCTTGCTACATTTAGAAGCCACTGCTTCCTTGGTCTCACAAGTACAGTCTTTGCAAACCTTGATGTTGCCTTTCTCGTCGCAGCAGACACAAACACACTTAGCGCCATCAGTTGGGACACAAGTGCATTCTGGCTGGTCACACTTGCCAGAATCATCACACTTGCAGTTATCACAGCACACAATCATTCCCTCACTGTTCTTGTACACATAGATGCAAGATTTCCCGTCAGTTGGAATGCAAGCACATCCAGCCGTATTGCAGCTTGGAGCTTCCTGTTGTATGGCATCACAAGTACAGTCTTTGCAGACTTTGATGTTGCCTTTTGCATCGCAGCGCACACAAACACACTGGCCACCTTCGCTAGAAACACAGACGCAAGAGTTACCACACAATCCAGCTCCGTTGCACTCGCAGAGAACAATCTTCCCATTCTTCTTGCAGACGCAGATGCAAGACTTGCCTCCAGTTGGTAGGCAGATGCATCCGGCCTTGTCGCATCTCTTAAAAGTCTCCTTACATTCTTCGGCGTTGATGCAAGAGCAATCTTCGCAGGACTTGATGGCGTCTTCTTCGTCGGTGCAAATGCACAGGCAAGATTTTCCGTCAGTTGGAAGGCAGATGCAAGAGGCGTCGACACATTTCCATTCCTTGTCGTCCATTTGCACAGCTTTGCAGTCGAAGCACGGGACGATCTTCCCTTCCTCATCCTTGCTCAGGCAGAGGTAGGGTTTCCCGCCAGTTGGGATGCAAACGCACTCGCTCATGGCGCAGACGAAGGTCTTTTTAACGGAGACTTTGCAGCACGGCATGGTTGGTTCTGAAAATAAACAACAAATGAATTAATACAACGTTGAGAAAATATCCGCCCCAGTGGCCCAGTGGTGGCGGCCCCGACTTACGAACAGTAGGTCGTGGGTTCAAACCCAAGACAGGCGCATTACTTTGTGTAATTTATTTCATCACCGCTGCTCTCAAAACGGTGAAGGAAAACATCGTGAGGAAATCGGCATGTCCTAGAACCAAAAATTCGAAGACATGTGACATCTACCATTCCGCACTGGACCCGCGTGGTAGATTATAGCCCATTCCCTCTCATTGAGAGGAGGCCGTGTCCCAGCAGTGGGAACATTATAGGCTGACGATGATGATGATGTAGAAAAGATCATTAATAACGATAGCGTTTCACTAAATCACCATTCTCTTGTTCTTAGCTTATTTCTTTTGGGTCGACATTTGGGCATGTTTTTTTCGTCAATACTTCTCTATTTTTCGTCATCTCATCAGCCACTAAAAAAGTATTGAATTTTTTTCAACCAAATTATCTTCAATACGATATTTTGTGGTTTTAGAGCGGATGTGTGTAAAACAGGCACAACCATTGTTGTGGAATTAACTAACAGCGTTAGTATCATTATTATTTACTACATGATATACATGCCACCTCGAACAACAAGGCAACAAAGTATGCGCATAATACGTTTTATAGCATGGGAAAATATTTGTGCTCATATAGATGTAAACAAAGATACGTCACTACCATTGTACCATTTTATACATCGTACCATGGTGTTGGTTCGCAATAATTAAGTGCAATGGCAATTCATTGGGTTTTTTCACGAAGTCTGGTAAGCCGGGTTGAAATTATTTAAATTGCCCCCGATATGGGACTTAAAATAACTAGCGAATGATACTTTTAGGTAGACACCTCTGCCCCATAAACCTTCGGAAATCACTGGCGTGATGTTATTCTATGTTATTTTACTTCCCCACAATCAAACCAAAACGAAAACATTCCAAAACTCACCTTTTAAACAAAATGTTTCACTCAAAAACACAAAATAAACAATAGAAGCGGACTGTTTACAATATTATCAGCTCGTAACACGTCTAATCACGGGTAGAGTTGTAATGATACTGATAAGCCGGTCTGAGTGAATTTATAATAAGCGGAATGACAAATCGTGTGCAAAAGATAAGTGTGGTGTGCGCAGCGCAACGGGTGCAAATCATGACTGTATCGGGGGTTCTTTATGTGCCGTGTGAATAACATATTATTTTCTTGTATATTCTAGTAGTTTCTGTTAAATTAGGGATTTTATCACGCAATAACAATATTTTTAAATGGAATATAGTTCACCAGCAGCTAACAAACTATAGAAATGCATAAGGGATGTTAAAACGAATTCTTGTAGGATTGGTGCCGTGTAAATTCTTGGTCATTCTAGTTGTTTCTTCAATGGAGTGGAATGTTTTCAGATGAAAAAGGGGTTGCTGGAAAAGTTGGGGATACTTTTTAGCACACCATCTATTGGACAAGGTTGTTATAGAGATGTTGCAAAAATACGTTTTATGAATAGTAACGTGTGTAATACAGAAAAAATTGAGAACGTTCTAGTCTTTTGAATTAGGAATATTTCATAGAAGAAACGGGTTGGTCGGGAAGTAGATAGGTACTTTTTAATGAAAAAGTGATCAAATAGTGCAAGAAAGAAAGTCTGAAAGTCAATCAGCATCTTTCAGCCTGAAAAACATGTTTTTATGATAGTATCAAGTGAAATTTAAACAAAATAATTGAAAAAGCGTCTTAGGTGCTGTGTAAATAATAAAAAAAATACAGACGAATTGAGAACCTTCTCTTTTTGGAAATCGGTTGAAAATAAAAGTTTCCCGTTTATTCCGGTGCTTTCTTCTGAAATAGGGAATATAAATTACTTAAGTACGTATTTTTTACATAAATAAGAAAAAGACAAACTGATGAGTCATATTGAAAGTCGTGTGGAATTGAAAAAACATAGTTTGTGTGGAGTGACGAGCTTAGCATGTGAATATAAATGTTCTCTTTACGTTTTAGTACTTTCTTTTGGAGTAAGGAATTATTTAGTTAGCACACTAACCAATGATAACCAAAGGGTGTATAGGTATATGTAATGAAAGACTAAAGGGTACCCTTTCCAATGAAATCATAGGAAAGGGTATCCTTTTAGAAGAATCATTCCCTTTAGGAGTGTTGTAACATAACTTTTAATATGGGTGCCGTGTGAATATGATAGTCTAGTACTTTCTTATGAATTTGGAATAATTAAAAGAAAATGATTTTTAGTCATGTTGTGAATAATGTTGCAAAGGCCGGAAAAGGTTTTTTTTTGTTTCGTGTGTAATTAAAGTAAAATATGTTTAGCAGAGAACTAAGGTGCTATTTAAATATATAAGGAGTCCTGTATTTTTATAGTACTTTCTGCCCTGTGGCCCAAACTGTATAATGGTAGTAAGATAATACGTCAAAAAGGATAAGGGCTTTCTGCCGAAAATTTTATTATCCGAGATTGTTATTGATGTTGTTAGGCAAAATGTTGCAAAATTGCTAATGTTTTCTATATGTTCTAGAACTTTCTTCTAGAGCAAACCATATATTTTTGTAGAACAAGCTAGGGAAAAATACTGCTTATAATGTTATTGACGATAAGAGCCGTGTGGAATCGTTTTCTCTTAACTGCGTAAAATGGGGCGGATTTATACAAAACATTTTAAATAGGTTGTTTGTTGCATTGCATATAAATGACTCATCGTTTATTTTTTTGAGGCGTACGTTATTTAAGGATCTTTTTTGTAACAAATAATAATAGGTATAGGCAAATTGGACATTTCAGATTTGTCTCTTGCGGGATTCTTGTGCTTTATCCTGGTACTAGCTGGCCCACGCAACTTCGTCTGCGTCACATAAGAGAGAAAAAGCTCACAAAGGGAATAAAATTTCCCCCGATTTTGTAACATTTTTCATTGCTGCTCGGCTCCTAGTGGTCCTAGCGTGATGTTATATAGCCTATAGCCTTCCTCGATTAATGGACTGTCCAACGCAAAAAAAAAGATTTTTTCAATTCGAGCCGGTAGTTTCTGAGATTAGCGCGTTCAACCAAACATACTCTTCTGCTTTATAATATTATATTACATAGTATAGATTACTGGCATGAGTTACTAGCACTATGACAACTAGTCTTACCAAGGGGTATCGCATACTAACTGGGTTGCGGAGGTCAGATGTAGGCCAGTCTTTTCATGTAAAATACTGGTATTCAGCAGCATCCGGTTAGACTGGAAGCCGACTCTAACCTAGTTAAGAATAGGTTAGGCAGATGATGAATGATACACTACTTCTTCTTTTCTCTGGATAAGAAGCCTTGTTAACCAATCTCCACCAGTTTTTAAAATAATGTAAACATTATTTCGTATTTACAAGAAAATCGACATCTCAAAAACTTGAACAAAAATCTCTGACACTAACGAATGCATAATAAACCAAAATGTTAAATTTATGATCTTCATGTTACCTTGGACCAGTTTTCGGAATGGACTTGATATTTTCATCACATGGCTAGTATTGCTAATACATAATGTGGGCGATGGACCCAATCGCCTTGAGGTCCAAATACGGACCCGGTTGGTGACTGGATCTAAGTATTTGAAGTCTATTTCGAATATCAGGTCTTGTCGAGTGTAGGTACAATTGTTTATCAGGTTGGGCGTGCCGGAAAATCAGTCGAGCCAAATATTATTGTTTAAATTATAAATTAATTGGAGTGATGCTTTATAAAATTCGTTCGGAAGTACTATTTGAAGTCAGACTAAATCAGTGTTTCCCAATTAGTGGTACGCGTACCCCCAGGGGTACTTGAAGTTCCATCAAGGGGTACGTGCGGCTATCAGTAAAAACAAGAACAATTTCCAAAATATTATTTTAGTGCGATTCACATTTCTAGTGAACCATTTTGCGACTTCTATACAGCCTCCAAATACACCGCGATGAAAAATTGAAAAAACATAAAATTCAGTATTAATTCAAGAATATCAAAATAAAAAAATCTAAAAAAAAAAAAAAAAAAAAAAAAAAAAAAAAAAAAAAAATTCATTTTTTTTTTTTTTTTTTTTTTTTTTTTTTTTTTTTTTTTTTTTTTTTTTTTTTTTTAATTTTTTTTTTTTTTTTCATTTCATTTCATTTTTTTTTTTTTTTTTTTCATTTTTTTTTTTTCATTTTTCTTTCTTTCTTTTCTTTCTTTCTTTCTAATATATTTTTTAAATGACTTAGTTATAATTAAGTTACAAATATTTTTTTTAAATAACATAGATTTGGGCAAAATATTTACTATTTTTTGTGTCCATTTCGATGGCGCGGCCATGACGTTTTTTTTTTTAAATTATGCCTTGATTTTGTAAAAAAATGTGAAATTAGACTCCCAAAACCATACATTTGTCAAAGCTATGGTTAAAAAGTTTTAAGGGTTTGAACGTGACCGCGCCATTGAAACGCTCCGAACCGCGCGGCCACGGGATCTTTAAAACTAAGCATTGCAGAGACCTGAAATTTTGCCAAGTAAAAGATAAAATTTGTAAAAAAAATAGTAAAAATATACAAAAAAAAAAACCCTATGCTTATATTTTAGGATCTGCGAAACGGACACCTATTTTTTCAGTGACGAAAGTGAAAAATAAGGGCTAAATAAAGGCCGGCCACAGAATAAAAAAACAAATTCCCGCCTTATTTGTTTTTTTAAACCGGCAATCCGATCTTAATTTTTGTTTCGAGTTGTTTCGTGTTTTTATTTTCCTTGTATTCGTAATGAAAAGCACAGTGTTAACCTCGGGTTAAAGACTACTTTACTTTCCCCCCTAGGGTAACAATGTACTATTAAACTGACTATTTTTTTATTTACCACTAGCTGTGCCCCGCGGTGTTCCCCGCGGTTTAAGTAGCCTTTCTGTTAATCCAGGGTGTCAACTATCTGTATACCAAATTTCATCAAAATTGGTCCAGGCGTTTGAGCCTGAAGAAGTAACAAAGATACACACACTCACAAACTTCCGCATTTATAATATTAGTGTGATTGCTAAAATTAGGGGTTCGCAGGTTTGAGATCTTTTTTGAAGTGGTACGCAGCAAAAACTAATTGGGAACCACTGGACTAAATTATTATGAAGGTATCTCGTACTTTGAAAATTTTGTATGTTTATTTCATCTTGTCTGTAATTTATACATGTGTACCTATGTATACTATTTATGTATTTCGATTTGTTAACAAAATGGTATTTTTCTCATTGATTTTTGTACTCTATCACAATGCTGTTTTATTTGACCCAAAGGTTGACTGGTAGAGAACGCCTTTTGGCATTAAATCCGCCTATGTACCACTCCTGTAGATGAAGTTTAAATAAATAAATAAACACAAAAAAAAAACAAAATCGCAAAGATGGGGAGAACAAATGCCTATCGGTGTTGTTAAGAGTCTTTTTGAAATAACTGTTGGCAGTTAGGCTGAAAAAAAAAATGTCATCATCTGCCTAGCCTTTTCCCAGTTTTTTTTATTTTTTAAATACATCATCATCTTATCAGCCTGGAACCACCCACTGCTGGGTATAGGCACAGAATAGCGTAGTATAGGCCTCCCCTTTCTTCCGCCACACTTCCCGGTTATGTGCCTCCCCAATCCAAGTTTAAATACATGTTTAATTAAAACTGTATTTGAAAAGAAAAACATTTGTGGTAAAGTTGGAACTTTGACCTGGTACGGTACAGAACAAAAAAAAATCGCAAAGATGGGGAGAACAAATGCCTTTCGGTTTTTTTTACAGTCTTTTTGAAATAGTTGGCAGTTAGGCTACAGGATGCGGCAGACTTTCATCAAGTATCACCAGTCGAGAAGCCTCTTTGTATGCATTCCAATCCATTTCATTAAACATGTGCATTAGAAAAACGCCAAACAAAAATGCAAGTCAAGTAAGTTGCAGTAAAAAGAGAAATTAGGCTTTTAGAGCAAGTCCCGAGAGCATGGTCGCCATTTATTTGCATGTTAAAGATACAGATGACGCAATGCCTCCTACATACTCGTAAAATGTAGTTTGCAACTTGCAACGTTCAATTACTATTCATTTGCCTACAGTGTAAATGAGTTAAGATTTCTCTAAACAGCCATGTCATGTATGTTTTCTTAGTAATGAATATTGTGTATAACAAATTAAAAATAAAAGTTTCTTATACTTTAATGGTCTCAAAACAGTGAAAAATAAATTCGAAAACAAGTGACATTTCTACTAATCCGCACTGGGCCCGCGTGGTGGCACCCAGTCCCTCTCTTAGAGAGAAGGCCTATTCCCCAGCAGTGGGAACATTAATAGGGTGATGATGATGATGATGATGATGATTTTGATGATAAGTACTTTAAAATGTACTGTGAACTATAAGTGATATTGTATACCTATGCAATGTTTATGTGTTAAGGGGCCGGCGGAGTACCTATGCGTCGTTCATACAAACGTTATACTTCCCAAAATAATTTGTAAATCGAACATATTCTTGAGGTAGTGTGAATTTATTTCGATTGAATTACAGAATGTCTATGTTTCTAAATATATATATATTGAACGATCCATTGATCTTTCAATATTTATATTTGGAAACAATATAGAGACGAGATAATGAGGAATTCAATAATTTCTATAGACAAATTTTTATTTCTCATAACTCTTGATTAAATCAGTGTCCATTCAAAACTGGGCAACTACAGTACTTTCTCAAGTTATTATGTCTTGTGTCTGTGACTGTAGCTCCTTTTTTTTCTTTTTATCGACATTCAAAAGTGCCGTAATGGTCTAGTTGAAATAAATGAGTTGAGTTTGAGGTTTGAGTTTAAGAATATGTTTGATTTACAAATTATTTTGGTATTACGTTTGTATGAACAACGCATGCTACGTAGGCCTCTTAAGTAAACCTTACCAATGAGTTTAATGTTCCTACTTGCTGTGCCCTTTACCACACCTTTACTTGCGGAAGTCGATGACTTTATTTGCCACCGACTTTCGGAAATAACCTTATTATTTACAAATTGCATTTTTCTTTTTTGGAAGTTTGTTGTTTTTTTTTTATTTGTAGCATTCCACACAATTTCCTGTGTTTATTTCATGAGAGATCATCAACATTATAGACGAAGGAGAAAAATACCTATTAGAGAAACTAACTTAAAAGGTACTGAAACAAAGCCTTTAAACTGTTAAGGGACCACCGCGCGAGCTTAAAGAATCACATAAAACCATAGATATATTTTAAATATTTCTATGCATAAAACGGACCAGTAAACACGGAGTAATCGATGAACATACATGCAAAAAAGTATGCTGTTACATAGGTATCCTCCTCCTTTTTAGAAGTCGGCTAAACATCGAAATATAACTTAGATGACGCTTAGTATTTGTGAAAACGGACATGAGCCTTGCAAGTATTTGTGTCACATCTGTTAATGTCCAAGAGATTAAGTAAGAATCTTATGTAATGAGTAGATTTTCTTGGTGATTTTTATTCAATTTATTTAAAAGGATGTTGGTAACACTTCCGTTGCTTTCTTGCATTTACTTACGTCAAAGTCGTGACAAATGTAAGCAAAAGAAAATTGAGTAAGTAATATAAATATTATTTTTAGCGGTGTTGCTGGGGAGTATACCTACGTCTGTATTAACCATTTTAAAGGTGCGGTAAGACTGGGCAGAACAAACTGCGAACTGGCTGCCGACACACAGATATTTCAGTACATTATCTGTCAAAGAGACGTTCGTGGCCAAATAATAACAGATCTTCAGGTTCATCCACGTATACTTAGGTTGGTCCCCATGGGTGGCTACCCGTTACATACCGAGTTTCGTCTATGTTCACGTTAATCCGTTGGTCCCAGCTATTATCTATAAATTTTTCACAGTCTTTTCAGTCAGTGGCCTGTAGGCTGAAAATCTGACAACCAGTCTTACTAAGTCAAATTACCTAGAACTACTGGGTCGTGGATGTCAGATATGCAATCGCTCCAAGTAAAATACTGGTATTCAGCTGTATCCGTTTAGACTGAGACCCGAACATAGTTGAAACAAGGCTGGGCAGGTGATGATATTTGTCAAAGCCCAATGTCTGTCAGTTCGATTTCACCTTAACAAGAGAATTCAAACAAAAGACAATCGTTTTCAATGTGTTCGATATTTCTACACTGGCTTCCAACAGGATTCACATAAAGAGTGTAAAACACCTCTTCACGAAGCCGAAAGGCACTTGTTCTCCCTATTATTGCGATATTTTTTTTGTTCCACACCATACCTGGGAACCTTCTAGTTACGGAGATAGGGGGGGTCATAGTTACAACTTTTTGACAAGTTTTTATTTAAATACAAGTTTTTTATGTAAGATTTTGACTTTTAACACCTTCACGGCCCTCATACTATTTAATCCATCAGCTCAATGTTTTATGAGCGTTACATTGAGTTCTACCACAAAACATGATTTATAACCTCAAAAAAAAAGTTGTTTCCCTGAAAAAAAAATTGCCAAAAGTTACTTAGTTTGATGTACAGAATGCTTGGTTAACGGCTTAGTGATGAGGTTGTTTACACCCTGTATATTTTTAGTAGCTTATGTCATTGTCAAAACGAACAACAACACCTCGGGCCTCGGATGTCGTTCCTTTTATTCTGTCCAACCAGGAAAAAAACTGTAAATACCAACGAGAGCGAGAACTCCTCCGAAAATAATTATAAAAACAACATTCTGTCAAAATTTCATCACAGAAAATGTCCTTTTGATAATAATAAACATGTATAAATAATGCAGAAAGCTGGTTTACCTTCCTCATTCGTCGTAATGTCAAATGACCGGATGCGCAGTTGCATCGCGACATAACGCAGCGTCACCGAGCAATGTTCATAATGGAGTTATTACCTTGTTCGTTTTACGGTTTATATGGCCATAAAATAATGTTAACTATAAGTAACGTAAAAGAACATAAGTTAGACAGTGGTGTAGGAAACAAATACCAAATATGTAAATCATTACTTTTTCTTGGTACAAGCCCGCCACATTAATCCCAAACCATTGCAACTCCTGAAAACCAGAATCTATAGTGGCGACCAGTGCTGAGACAATGAGGCTCGAAGAAGTCCCTGAGATACAAATCTATACTAATACTCGTATTATAAAGCAGAAGAGTTTGTTTGGTTGGTTGGTTGAACGCGCTAATCTCATGAACTACGTGCTCGAATTGAAAAAATATTTTTGCGTTGGATAGTCCATTTATCGAGGAATGCTATAGGCTATATAATATCACGCTTTGACCAATAGGAGCGGAGCAGCAATAAGAAATGTTGCAAGCGGGAAAAAAGCTTCCGTTCAGCAGGCGATGCGTTGCGATATCAAAACTTCAGGCGAACGAAGTCGCGGGCAGAAGCTATTTAATTATATTTGTCTTCGATCTCTTATCGAAATTAATCAGAAAAGAAGCTATTCTTTCTATTTCTTATTTTCAGGAGGAGTAGTAAAAACATAATTTCCATTTACCTATCAGCAGGAGACGGAACAAAACAAAGCTAATAGGCATAAAGGGATGTTTACAACTGGGACACATTGAACTAGCTATTCAAACCCATAGGGAACTTGTTAAAACAACAGACAGTTACCGAAGCGAGTCATCATTATCTGCCTAGCCTTTTCCCAACTATGTTGGGTTCGGCTTCCAGTCTAACCGACTGTAACTTAATACGCGGTATTTTACATGGAGCGACTATCCATCGTTCATCGTCTGCCTATCTGACCTCCACAACCCAGTTAGTACTGGGTAATACGATACCCTTGGTAAGACTGGTTGTCATACTTTCGACGATGCTACTACCTGCAACGACTGTCAAAGATCTACAAATGACAGCCGACACCAACTGCTTAAGAAAACCGCGTCGCTGTTGTCGAGTTTGCGGGCGAGTGGCAACAGCATCCTAAAAACTATGGCGGAAAGCATCGACTCTCCGATTATTAAAAGTCTTGTGAACATTAATCTGGGGATGCCCTTTTCACTTACTATTTACTGTGTCTTTTATAATGTATCTAAACTACTAACACTAGAAATAAGTTATTTTGTATTGCTTACTAACACAATGGATTACTGTTGTCCGAAGAATAAAGAATATAATTATTATTAACGTGCTTTCCAAAGCACGGAGTAGACTCGGTATGTGTGGTGGTCACCCATCCACAGACCAACCCAGGCAAGCACGGCTTAACCTAAAGATCGACTCGAGCGGCTGATATTATTTAGCCACGAGCTCCTCACAATTACCGAAGAGTGAGTTAACAATAAATTAATAGAGTACACCACAGCACAGTTCAGCATACTTTAATATTGATAAATCATCCAACTAAATTCATATTCGTGGGTGCAAAACTAATAACATTTCAAGGTAGCCATTATTCATACATTATTTACACAGGTGATATAACATTGATCTTCATAACAATGTAGTACAGATCAATACATTATAACAATGTCTTCATAAATAATATAACCTCGAATTTAAACCTTCAGAAACCTAGCTACGGTGACGTAATCAAATACATTCATGAATAAATGATGCATGTGTCATCTTGTCAATAACAATGGGTATTATAACATCACGCTTGCAATTCCTAGAAGGATAGGCAGAGGTTTCAGTACACCCACATATCACTAACTAGCTGACCCACGCAACTTCGTCTGCGTCACATAAGAGAGAAAAATCTCACAAAGGGAATAAATTTCCCCCGTTTTTGCTAAATTTCTTATTGCTGCTCCGCTCCTGTTATTCGTAGCGTGATGTTATAAAGCCTATAACATCACGCTCAACGAAAAAATATTTTTTCAATTCGAGCCAGTAGATCCTGAGATTAGCGCGTTCAACCAAACAAACAAACTCTTCTGCTTAATAATATTAGTATAGATGTATGTTACAGTCCCATATAGTGGGGGGTGAGCATATTCTTATTAACTAGTTATAAATCCGGAATTGAAATTGTTTTACATGAAAAACACTAATTTTCCCGCACTGGTATTCGAACACAAGACCCTCAGCACCCCACACGCAGCATTAAGGGGCCGGCGGAGCATGCGTTTTCATAAAAACGTAATACCAAAATAATATGAAAATCAGACATATTCTTAAGGTAGTGTGTATATGTCACCGTAAAATTGTCAAACACGTCATATCACAATATAACGTGGTTCTCTCTAGCGATATTGTAAACTCTCGAATTTTTGTCAACTGAACATACGGAAGTATCTCTGCCCCCATAATCGGGACTTGGGGCACCCCCCGTTAGGTTAGTTAGGTTCCTTTTAACCCTACACTCGGAAATAGGGGCCCCGTCGACTACGCTTTTTAGGGGAATGTAAAGCGTTCTAAGGTTAGGTTATAATAATCGGTATTTCTCAGGAATGGTACAATATCTTTTCATGAGAGTTGTACCACTGGGTAAGGGGGACCCCTCCTTCCCTCTACACCGCGTGAGTTAACTACCATCGCATGCATTTCACGAAAAATAATGCGTTTTGTTGTAAGCAGTATATTCATTTGACAATATTTCGAGATTTTACAATATCGCTAGAGATATTACAATATAACGTATTTGACAATTTTACGGTGACATATATATTTCGATTGTATTATAGAATATCCCAAATAAATATTTTGAAAGGACAAAGATATAGAGAAAATTTATTTTTCTCATAACTCTTGTTTAAATTAGTGTCCATTCAAAACATATATTTGGGAACCTATACAACGTGTAACAAAAAGGGTATATTCATATGAAAGGGTAGGCTATAGACCATCAAACTGAACAACTTTCTCTATGGGACCACCATCGTAATCGTAAAAAAATAATCAGCTGTCTCATACATTTGGTTGAGTAGGTATTGGAATTTAGTATGGGGCCGTTGACATTTTTTTCGCGATTACGATGGTGGTTCCATAGATAAAGTTGTTCAGTTTGATGGTCTGTACCACACCCTTTCGTATGACAATACCATTTCCGTTACACGTTGTATATTCTGTAATCCAATCAAAATAAATACACACTACCTTAAGAATATGTTTGATTCACAAATTATTTTGGTATTACGTTTGTATGAAATTCGCATGCTCCGCAGGCCTCTTAACTGGTCATCATTCTCTTACCCTTTTCCCAACTCAGTTGTGGTCTACGCAGCATGTCTCTTCTTCCATACTTCTCTATAACTCGTCAATTCATCAGACACCTACTTTCTAGCTACATCATCCTTACACAGTCCATCCATCCATCGTTTCTTTGAACTTCCTCTACTCTTATATCCATCAACATTCGTACTCAAAACTTTCCTCGCGGTCTAGTAATTGGTGTCGGGTGAAAATTGAAAACAGTATTGTAAATCCCCATGTTTATGTTTTATCAGTTCTTAAGATACATAGGTAAATTCCATATTATTTACCTACCAGTATTATCTAGTGAATTTATCTCTGTTATTATTGATGTCGTATATGTTATCGTGGCAAGTATTCATCGTGTTCTAATCATCTGTTTTCTATTTTTCAGGTAATTTATGCCAAAACACGTAAACGATACATAAAGAACTCTGCTCAAGAGGGTAAGTAACGTTAGTACTATAATAACCATCAATAAAATTTAAATAATAAAAAGGGTTCCATTGTGAACAACCTCAAAACTGTGAAATCCAAAAAAAAAACAAAGAGAAGAGAATGAAGTTAGAGGAAGAAGTAAATTATCCATCCATCATATATAATATAGTAAATGCGAAAGTAACTGTTTATCTGTTTTTCCTTTTCAAGATTAAACGGCTGATCGGATCGTTGTGAATTTGGTCAAGGAGATAGATTATATACTAGTGAAGGACATAATAGGCTTTTTCACTTCTCATGCTCTAAAAGTACGCCGTTAGAGTCCTACGAAGCGGGATTAAAGTGACCGTTTATTCCCTAGGGAGTAAAAAGTAATTTAAAAATGGAACGATCTTTTACTCTGAAATATGGTCACAAAAGAGTAACTTGTCAATGGTTTTATTTAAATTTCTAATTGGCATGTAAATAGAAAGCGGTTTATTGAAAAAAAAATCAAATGAACTCTTCAACGCGAGAAAAATTTATGGTTGTTGATTTTGATAAGCAAAGCCTCTGTTGCTAGCCGCTGCTGTAATGTAGGTACTCATTATCTCTGGAGTGTGGATTATCTTCATTGCGAAAATGTTGAGAGTTTGTGTTGTGTTTTCAATGGTTAATCTGTGGCTGACCTGATAGAAGAAAAAACTGACCGCTCAGTTCAGAAATTTTGTCGAGTGTAAATTTGTTCAGTTTTAAATGACTATTTTTCTCGCACTCGAAGTGAAAAGTACAGTTTGCACCTCGAGACTAAACGCCAATATAATATACCCTCGCTTTCATTGCCTCCCTCGCAAGCTCGGGAGTCAAACCACCTCGGGTATATATAATGGCTTCGTTTAGTCCCTCGTTATAAAATATACTATTTTTAGTCCCGCATACACATCAACATCGTATTTTAACGCGAACGAAGTTGCGCGCAACAAACAGCTAGTGTGTCCATGAATGTATGAAACAGCTGTTTTTACCAGTTTACTAAGATTCTACAAGGAAAGAGCACATATAAGGAATGACGACAGTATCAAAAAATTACAAATTTATTTTGTCCGTCAGTTAGACCATTGAATAATAATTAACACGTGTTTTTTGTTTCTGTAAATCAATATACATTGATTTAAAAATACATTTACAATGATAAAACGCATCAAATCTCGGGAGTCGGGCTCGTGATGTCAGAACTAGCTAAAAGTTTTACCTAGGCGTGACGTATTGGGAATTTTAAAAGCGTCGTTCTTCATCTTTGTCAATTTTGATTTACGTAACAAAAGAAAAAATATGGGTCAAATATTTTTGACGGGCTAATTAGATTTTTTTGTCGTCTACCCCTATTGGGGGAGGCCTTTGCCGAGCTGTAGGGAGGTAAATAATCAAAAAAGATTCTAATGTCAATTGCTCATTAGGACCAAGCGCAAAAACAAAACATATAATCTAAAGCAAAGATTCCCACTTACCCCATGTTGTAACTGAGGTCTAGTACCCCAGTCTGGGGTCACATCGTGAGGTCATGCGATGAAAGTAAGATGGCCGTACGGCAGAATCGTCCCTGTCACGGCTCCGACCCAGTTTTAGCAGCATGATTCTATGACGACACAGTAGGGAAAAAATTAAACTCGTCTACGAAGAAATTCACTGTTAAAGCAATCCTATCTTTAATCTTATTTATCTATTACTAGCTGACCCACGCAATTTTGTCTGCGTCAAAAGTACTACCTACCTACTACTACCTACTACCTACCTACTACTACCTACTACCAAGCTACAACTACCTACTACTACCTACTACCTAGCTACTACTACCTACCTACTACTACCTACCTACCTACTACTACCTACTACTACCTACCTACTACTACCTACCTACTATTACCTACCTACTACTACCTACCTACTACTACCTACCTACTACTACCTAAAATTTTCAGCCAAATCGGTTCAGCCGTTCTTGAGTTATAAATGGTGTAACTAACACGACTTTCTTTTATATATATAGATTAGGCTGTACTACCTTCAGATGGGTTACCTTTTTTGGCTAGGGGGTTGCCACGCAACGCTTGCTTGCTTGATAAGTGGTCTCAACTCCTGGACTCGTCTGCTCCACTGACGACAGGTCCCAGAGGGGTGAAAATTCTATACATTGGCGTCAAACAATTTTTTCATAGATAGTGCTGCCATCTCTGCCGCACTAACTAAGAATACAATAACTCGATTTTGGTCGATTTTGAGTTACATACATATTCGGAATCAGCGAATCGAGATCTATTAATGTCTCTAAGTAACTTTTTATAATTCCTTCAGGAAACCGGTTTTTCAGTAAGCAAGAATACAATAACTAAAACTTAATTACAATTACACTAATCATAAATACAACAATCATTCTTGTGGTGACATCAGGTTTGAACTGTGCTTAAATTACTAGTCATAAGTACAATAACTATTAGTTGTTCCACTTATGTTATGTAGGACTCGGAATTCGAATATTTTGTTTGCTAGTCATAAATACAATATCTTTGAGTTATTGTGCTTATTATTAGTTTTAACTAAACTATTTACGGAGGTATTTACTGAAGCTTCACAAATAAATACAGTTGTTGTAATTATGATAAGAATTTTAATTCAAAATACGCCTGAAATACCTTCAAAACTAAAATATCATTACACGTTATTGCGTTATTATTAGTAAGACCGCGGGGCTCAGCGACAGAAACACGACAGTTTTGCTAGTTGTGTCGCTACCACGAACGCTGGGTACCTCTTGGAAAAAACAAAGAAGATAAAGTGCTGTTCTATGGAACGAAACAATATCCAGAAGAAATCAGGAAGATATCTTGTCTGCTTTCAGAAGTTTTCTATTGCACAAAAGAGTTGGCTGATAAGAGTGGGCTGATTACTGCGCGGCTCAAAATAAGAATTGGGCGTTCCTGTGTTTCTTAACATAATCAACAGCGAATTGACTGCCACTGAAGCCATCACAGTCAAATATTTCGAACCCGGACACTCTTTTTTATCAGCCGATCATTTTCACCATCAGGTGAAATGTCTAAGAAAAAAAACAAAGTCTACGTTTTCGACGACTTTGTCGATACACAGTGCACGTTATGTCTGTGTCTGATTTTTTAAGTTTTTAGACTTTTTCTCACAGCATAAAATCAGAAATATCGAACCAGGGGTTTATTTGAGGAACATAATGTCTGTGAAAGCTGAAAAATGGCATTACACAATTAAATTCAAAGAAAATCTGAAATCAAAGTGGAAGGAGCTAAATTTTCTTCAAGTGAAAGTTTAAAAAAAACACAAAGCCTAGTCCCTCTGATGCCTGAAAACCGGAGAAGTTTTTGGAAAACACTGCCAGAATCTACAAATGCCCATTCTGATTTAGCTACGGAGAATTAAAACTAATCGAAATAGAAATTAATCAAAATTAATCCTTATTTCTATTAGTTTTATCTCTTTTTACCAATGCCTTGTCTACAACTTCGAGTGTAGAGTCTCCGATCTTGATAGGAGTGGGAGTGACAATTAACACCTTCGTCTTGTCCATGTTCATTTTAAGACCCACTCTTTCGGAAGCTCTACTGAGGTCATCGAGCATTGTAATGAGGTCCTCCATGGTCTCATCCATGACCACGATATCGTTGGCGAACCGAAGGTGAGTGATGTACCTACTCGCCATTGACGTTGTTGCCTAATCCTCTCCAGTCCAGAACCTTGAAGACATCCTCCAGTGCAGTGGTGAACAGTTTCGGAGATATGACGTCTCCTTTTCTTACACCTCGCAGCAGAAGGATAATCATAGATAGGTTCCGAGGCTTGGTCCTGAAGTCGGACTGACATGGTGGCGTAGTAAATATTATCCAAGTATTGCTGCGATTAACTTCAAGTGTCTAAAACACAATTTTAATTACAAGTCGTAAAACTGTTGCATTAAAAAAAGCTTTAGAGAAAGATTCTTACTTGAACAGACTTATATTCTGAATATTTTTGGTTTGACTTTAAACGTAAAATTGTGTTATATTTCATTGGTATACCGACTGTTACACAGGTATTTCTAACGATTAATACAATAACTATTTCAGTTATTGTATTTGTCGTTAGACATTATTGAAATTATTGATGTAAGTGTTTACTTAGAACTGCAACGAGTAGGTTTACTAAAGATAAACACAATAAGTATTGTAGTTATTGTATTTATGATTAGTGATGATAGGTTGATCATTTAAACATTCCCAAATATAAGCGTTACATCCACGATATCAGGCCAAAAGCTTTACATTTTTCACATCATATGGATTTGAATCCATTCTTTATTCGTTTTCCTTTCATTTGGTATAAGTTTCATGTAGATGCCTTCATTAGTTCATGAGATACAAGAAAAATAAAGTTCATAACTTTGAGCGCGTTTTTCTCGAAAGTGGTAAAATTGAGTTATTGTATTCTTCGTTAGCGCGGCAGATCTGTGTGTTTAAGAACACAAACTTTTCAACTGTTTGACCGTTTTACAACTGGCATAAAGAGAACAGCTATTTTAGACAACTTGACAGTGAAGTAGATAGCCTAGCGGTGACAGCGGTTGCCTTGTGAATAATAGTTCTCAAGTTCGAATATAAAGGCACGTGGGTACCTATATCAGAATTATTCATCTTCAAGTGGGTAATCGCACGAGGTTTCTTGGAAATAAGTAGACACTTCTTCGATCAGCAGTCTTATAATCACGATTATCAATTTTAATTACAATAATCACTATAATTAACAAAGATGAAAATGGATTAAGATTCGGGACGTAAGCGATCCGTCGTAACCGTCTAGTCCACACTATCGTTCGATTCAAAGTGAACGAATCCGGTGGTTGTTTGACGTTTATGACGTTCCGCCAGAGTGACAATACAATTGTCACTCTCGTCCGCTCAATGTCATTCGAAAAATCACACAATCAATGTCAAAATAACTATCTTCAATCTCTTCTAATAGATGGCGCCATGGACGCGCCTTCACGGCCGGACTGAGAATCGCCCGTCCTCGGGCGAATATGTATTCCTGCAATAAGAAAAGTAACACACTGTTAGTCGAGCCGCCATGCTCGTCCACCCTGACATGAGCCAGTGCCTCTTAACTTAGGCCACAGCCTATTACAAACACACTCTCGCAACTTGCATTGCTCTGTTTCCTCATACGATGCGTAGCCCGGACAAATGCGTCCCTTCGACTTGCCCCAAATGCAAGACCGGACAACACCATCCCTTCGACTAGCCATCGGCTCACTCATGATGCGTAGCCCGGACAAATGCGTCCTTACGACTTACCCCAAGTGCAAGACCGGACAACACCGTCCCTTCGACTCGCAATCACTCACGTCAACGAACTAGGTTCGTACGTTCCTTCGACCAGCACCGCTAAGCCCGGACAATACAACCCATTCGTGACACACAGACGCATGCGTCCCTGCGAACCCGCTAGCATTCTAGTCAGGACCGGACAACATCTCGTCTTTGGGTTTGCGTCCTTTCGAGTTACCAACCAACGGGCAAAACCGGACAACAACACCCACACGTAATCACTTGACATGATCTGAACGTACCTTAGGTTCTGAACATTATTCTCGATGGACGTCTACTTCTACGTCGAAGGTCATAGGTCCCTCATCTTCCGAATCAGCACGAGCTGTTTCCGAAGGGGCCGTAAGCGTTTCGGACAATGCAGTCAGAGTAGCGGAATCTGCAGTCAAGGTGTCAACACTGCGAGCCGACATCGTCTCAAAATCGGCATCAGTAATGCCTTCTGACTGCATATCTACCGCCTCCACGGCATCCTCGTCATTCATAATGCCTTCAGCTAATTCCATTAGGCCCTCGTGACCTCCCGGCACCAAACGCAAATTTTCGTGTGAATATTTTAACGTACGGCAAGGACCATCAACACTTTTTAATTCATAGCGGTCATTTTCCAGAACATTGGTGATCACGAAAGGTCCTCTAAACTTTCGGTCAAGTTTCGTTTGATTGCGTTCCGAACTTTTTATGAAAACGTAATCACCTTTATTAAATGGCTTTACTTTAGCTCTTCCGCGATTAAAACGAATAGTCTCAGCGTTAGCAGTTTTCTCTATATTCTTAGATGCATTTGAGCGTATCGATTCTAAATTTAACCGCTCGTGTGGACCATCTCCAGTTGAAAGCTTAGAAATTCCTAACGAGTGCGATTGAACTCCAAACATTAATTCAGTCGGGGTATATTTTGTGACAGTGGACCTTGTACTATTTAGAGCAAGTTGCACGTTGCCTAACTCATCGCGCCAATTCTTGTGCGGATCATTTTCAATGATTGTAAGTAAAGATTTTAGGGTTCGCATTACCCGTTCAACCTGACCGTTTGCTCTACTAGAGCCAGTGGCGATGAAATGAAGATCAATGTGATGTTCCGCACAAAATTTCTTGAATTCACTGCTAATATAGCAGCGACCCTGATCAGCCACAATTCGTTTAGGAGCACCAAACAAACACACAGCTTTCTTTAGTGCCATAATGGCACTTGCCGCATCTAAAGAGGTGGTGTGTTCTAACAGGACGTATTTGGTAAACGAATCAATGATGACAGAACAGTACTCTTTTTGATCACTCTTACCTGTCAATTTTCCAGTAAAATCTATGTGGAGCGTGTGCCAAGGGGTTGGCTCTTTAGGAATGGGGTGTAGTCTAAGTGGTTGGACTCCTGAGGGACCTTTCGAGGCTTTACATATTATGCATGAGTCGACAAACCGACGAACACTTTTCGACATCTCGGGGAACCAATATAGATCGTAAATTTTGTCGAGTGTCTTATCGGGGCCCAAATGTTGAATTTCCGAATGAATGTGACTTATCAGAGTCCATACTAATGAACGAGGTACTATAGGTAGCCAAGAAACAGTTTCATTGCGGTTAATTTTCCGGTAAAGGATACCATTCCTAACGTCATAAGTTTGTGCTACATTATCCGGTAAATCACCGTCCGAAAATTTCTTTATGATGTCTTGGATTTCAGCGTCGCGCTTTTGCTCGACAGACAACCAACCAGCATGCAACTCTACGAATTTAACTATTTTCTTTGCAGCAGTAGAACTAGGAGAGGCTTCAACCTTATCTGAACAATGTTCCACAGTTGCGGTTTCAGGTAGGTGATTTCGCGACAGAAAATCGGCGTGTTCCATGCTTTTCCCTTCGCGATAAACAATATCAAAATCGTATGCTTGAAGCATAGCCCACCACCTATGAACGCGGGGTGTCAAATCGACCTTGGATTTAGACGCCTTCAACGAGTTACAGTCGGTATACACTGTGAACTTCCGGCCATGCAAATAGTGACGGAAATGTTCGACCGCTCGCACGACTGCCAAAGTCTCTAGTTCATATGAATGATAACGGGACTCTACCTCAGTCGTGCGGCGGCTAAAATAAGCCACTACGTGTGGCATATTGTTTTTTCTTTGGATAACTATAGCCCCGTATCCCTCCGAACTAGCGTCACAGTGGAGCTCTACCGGCAGTTTTGGGTCAAAGATTGTCAAAACCGGCTCTGACGTGAGAACACGAATAATATTTTGTCTGATCTCTTCGTGTTTTTCCGTCCACTTAATGCCTCCTTTTAACTTTGTAAGAGGGTATAGCGGACCAACTATCTGAGTATAACTAGGGATAAATTTCCTAAAATAAGAAGATAGGCCAAGAAATTGGCGAACTTGAGTCGCTATCTTCGGGGGAGGAGCCTTGGCCAGAGCCTGAATTTTAAGGGAGTTAGGTCTAACCTCGCCGGCTTGGATAGCATAACCTAGATAGTTAACTTTGGTCTTAAGAAACTTACACTTACGTAAATTCAATGAAAACCCAGCTTTCGTCAGAGCTTCTAGGCATTGGTCTAACCGTCGCAGACCCTCTGTGACGTCAGAGGAATGGCAGAGGACATCGTCCATGTACACCAGGGGTCCATCTTTCAAATATTTGAGTGCATCATTAATGCACCTCTGATATACCGACGGCGCATTGCGTAATCCAAATGGCATTGCAACATATTCGTATTGCCCCTCGGGCGTTACAAAAGCCGTCTATTCTACGGAGTCTGGGTGGATTAAAATCTGGTGGAAACCAGAGGCCATGTCTAAAGACGAAAAGTATTAAGCTCCGGTGAGCTGGTCTATTTGGTCGTCTATAAGTGGTAGGGGATAGTGTTCAGGTTTGCATTGAGTTCTCTGTAGTCGACACACATTCTATCCGTGTCGTCCTTTTTCTTCACTAAGAGAATCGGACTAGCAAACGGCGAGGAACTCTCTCTAATAACGCCAGCTTTCAATAGCTCCTGAACCTTATCCCTCACCACCTGTTTTTCGATAGGAGATAAACGATACGGTCGCCGTTGAACTATCTTATTAGGGTCAATAAGTTCAATTCTCATGACGCCCGTATTAACACGTTTAGTTGGAGTACCATTTATAAAGTGATCAGTATATTTCAACAAAATACGCAGTAAGGCTTCCTTCCCGTCCCCTACCAAATCTGTATCTACAGCCGTGACGTCGATACCTTGTACACTTTCACAAAAATGTATTTTCTCATTACTAGATATGAGAAGATTTTCGTTATCAATCTCAACACGCACTCCATTTTCTAGTACGTCCCTACCGACAATAACGTTTTCTGAAATGCAGTTGTCTGGAACGACATGAAACAAGAGAGTCAAGAAAAGGTGGTTAATTTGGACAGTGCTAGAAATTTTCCTATTACACTCAATATCGTCTCCCCCAATGCCAGTCAAATAAACGGTGCTATTGCGTTCAAAGCCAGGGAAATCCGAAGACATAGATTCTTTGATCAAAGAACAAGAGGAGCCACTATCAAAAAGCAAACAGATATGCTCACCAGATGCTGTCGTCAGTTTACCTCTCGAAGTCTTGTGCTCGCAAGTGTTGACTTCCCTGACCGCTGCGCCGCCTCTCTTCTCAGGGCATGATGTAGATACGTGGCCAGGTTTCCCGCACGTAAAACAGGTGATTGGTGCCGACTTGTCTTTGACCTGATCCGTGTTGGAACCATCAGGTCGATTAGCTGAGTCGTCACGTCGCCTTTTACACTCTGCTATTTTGTGTCCAGGTACTCCACACCGATGACATTTTCCACTGAACTTTGAGTCTGACAGACGAGGTCTTTTTGCCTTATTGTCATAACCATCGTTATCTTCAGGACGACGCTTTACGAAGAAACCCCACCAAGTGTTCGGAAGAGTTGAGCACGAGTTGTGATAGCATAGGAGTTCAGTTCACGACGAATCATGTGGTCTTTTGAGCTCAGAACAGAAATAACGAAACCAGTGATCGCCTCTTCTGACATCTCGACTTTAGGGATTCGCTCGATTAGTGCCCATAAACGCATAGCCGATTCACTAGCAGTCTCCTTTGTTCCGATCTGAAAGCGCAACACTTCATCAAAATGGTCCTGTATCAATTTGGGCTCTGCAAATTTCGCCAGCAATGTTAGCTTCACAACTTCCCAGGTTAGGTTTTCCAAACGCAATTTAGTCAGAACAGATGCCGCTCGTCCTTTTAGTGCAGTTGACAGAGCAACTAAAAGTTCCACGCCACTTAAATTCTTGCTGCTAATAATCAACTCGGAAACACGGCACCAGCCCTTAACATCAGCATCTGCATCATCTGGGTCGAACTTGATCAACTGAACCGCGTTAGTGTTTGCAACAGGCTGCGATGTTTGCTGCGGCATTGCTAACAAACGGGTTAGCAGGGCTTCCATATTGGTGAGTAATCCACTATTGCTAGGTTGATTATGGGGCTGAGTATCTTCATCCGACTGTTTTTCGCATCCCACTTCTGATAAAGGCACGTGGGTACCTATATCAGAATTATTCATCTTCAAGTGGGTAATAGCACGAGGTTTCTTGGAAATAAGTAGACACTTCTTCGATCAGCAGTCTTATAATCACGATTATCAATTTTAATTACAATAATCACTATAATTAACAAAGATGAAAATGGATTAAGATTCGGGACGTAAGCGATCCGTCGTAACCGTCTAGTCCACACTACCGTTCGATTCAAAGTGAACGAATCCGGTGGTTGTTTGACGTTTATGACGTTCCGCCAGAGTGACAATACAATTGTCACTCTCGTCCGCTCAATGTCATTCGAAAAATCACACAATCAATGTCAAAATAACTATCTTCAATCTCTTCTAATAGATGGCGCCATGGACGCGCCTTCAAATACGTAGTCAAGAATTACTTTTTGTATTTATTTGGTTGAACAGAAAGTAACAGTGCCATCTAACAGTTGAGGTACACAGTTTTAAAAACGAAAACCAGAGTTGCGCATCTATCTTGTATTATACATATAGTGTATTATCTATAACAGGTCCATTGACAAACATGGCCTGCCCACTGACACTAAAGTTTAGTTCTTTACCCTGCAAGGTATATAATTATGTCACTTTTCGGAACTCAGAATCATATCAAAGATAAAAAGCAAAAGAAATATACAGGGTGAAATTGAATAGATGCGACAAATTTAAATATACAATAATACGTGTTGTCAAGAAAATGTATAAAATATCAAATGTAAAATTAAAAAATAATTGATCAGTGTTACGAAAACCGTTAAAATAATAAAAGTATCAAAAAATCTCGTCCGACTCCTCAGTGCTCAAGATAGCGATCATTTACCTAATTTAACCTTATTTTTTCTTATTTATTTTGCATATACTGGAATACCGATAATTCGTACTTAAATAAAGATAATAACATCAATGGACCTTTTTGAAAACGATAAACGCGTAATTTTTTTAACGATTTAGATTGTAGAAAAAACAGTTTATAATTACTATGTTACTAACTGAAGCTCCAATTTCATTTTGTCGCATTTCTTAAAATTCACCCTGTATTAGGATCGGAGCAGGTAGCGTTCTGTTGCCTCTGTGAACCAACATTGGAAACGAGTCCATATTTGCATAAATAAGTTATTGTATAGTATCATATAAAGTATTTTTTGTACTTGAGACATTAAGCAATACCTTTCCTACATTTAAAGAACGGGCATTAATCACATCGCTTACTCGCAGCGTAATGCGTATTGGCAATTTCAGACCATTAATTCAGATTACCTCACGACATTTTCTTACACCGTACGTAAGTACTTAAGTCTTTGAGTACATAACTTGCGGTCGGTCTAGATCGGCCTTTCCCAAAGTGATAACGATAACGCCCCTTTGTGGGCACTGCAGGGATAAAGGGGGGCAGTAAGAGTCCCGAAAAATGGTGGCGTTGTGTAGAGGCTTAGGGGGCGGACTCGACTGAGCTCTCGACTACAACTTGTGAACATCAACTAGTATTAATATTAGTACCTATCATATTATTATACAGGGTGTAAACCACCTCATCACAAAGCCGATTGTGCTGATGGATGGAATGAATAGTACAGGGGTCGTGGAGGTGTTCAAAGTCACAATCGTACAAAAAAAACTTGTATTTAAAAAAAAAACTTGTCAAAATGTGGTAACTTTGACCCCCCATATCTCCGTAACTAGAAGGTTCCCAGGTATGGTGTAGAACAACATAACCTGAGGAACAGATATAAAAACAAACTTGAAGTCATCAGCGTACGCACTAATTACGGTAGAAAGACCATATTGTTTGAAGGAGTTAACCTGTTCAATGGATTACCGGACGATATTAAAGAGTGCAACAACGTGAACATATTTAAAAATAAGCTGAAGGAATATGTATGTACATTGTAACTTCTAATACTCCGGAGAAAATCGTATTGTACTGTATAATCATACTAATATTACTTTGTATCTCATTATAAGCGGACTGTATGTTCTTATGAGAAATAAATTTCTTTAAACCGAACAAAAAAAATATCGCAATGATGGGGAGAACAAGCGCCTTTCGGCTTCGTGAAGAGGTGTTTTACACCCTATATACTTTTGCATTTCAATAATCATTCTCATTGGCAGGTGTAGCCCGTAAAAGTTATTCATATTCGTTTATTTGCGTTCCAAAAAGTAAAACATGGTGTGAACAAAAATGCTTAAAGCTAAGAACCGTTGTAGACCCTGTCAGGGTGTACAGCAAATAGTTTACTTGACACCTGAGCGCCGCTGCGTGTTTGTGTGACTACCTACTGCGCTCAAGTTAACTCTTTCGGGTTTTAGTAAAAGTCTATAGTGAATGTTTAATCTTCGCTAATATAGCTAAAAATCATTAGTTTGATTTGAAGTTACAGTAGGTGAAAAAATGGGGCCGCAAAAAAAAATATTTTTCTAAAAAAGGGCCGTAGGCAAAATAAGTTTGGGAACCCCTGGTCTAGATAGATCTCTGAGATTAAACTATATTATAATGTCAACAGCTATACTATCTGATTCTGATGTCCCAAACTAAACTTAAAATGTCATCACTTACCTACGGGATTTCTTCCGTGATTATTATTTGTATTGAGCTCCCGATATTTCGACGTTGTTGCAAGCGCCATGATCGCGGGTTGACCGGAGAATGCGGGTGGATGGAAAATCTCGTTAGGAGCAGACAAATCTGTCTACCCTCTTTCTTTGTCTTTTGCTACGCGCACTACTGGAACTAATCACGGAAGATATCCCGTAAGTGAAATTGTAAGTTTAACCATTCTCTTTTTTAAACTTTCACGATTAGAACACATTATAAAACATATGAATACGGGTAAATAAAAAAAATAAAAACATTCGCGAAAAATACCCGTATTCATACGTTTTATTTTATTCTGTTTTTAGTATTGTTGTTATAACCGCAACAGAAACATCATCTGTGAAAATTTCAATTAGCCTAGCTATCACGATTCATGAGATACAGACTGGGGATAGACAGACGGACGGACAGTTGAGTCACAGTAACCCTTTGAGTAAACCCTAAAAAAAAACGAATAACAGAGTCAGCCTTACCCACGCATTTACAATGTTAGTACAGAAACGGTATGGAATATGATTGGCCATTAGAAAGTAAACATAGATCATCTCTTATAGTCTTTATCATACATCATAATACCACACAATATCATCTCCATAACGTACAACATTACACAATAATTGTCTTGCCAATAAAACTAGACTACTCAAAGCAGATCAGCCGCCTTTCACAAGACTATTAAGGCGCTTAGACGAGCTAAATTAGCAAATCTATTTGTGGTGGTTCAAACTACGTTTGAAATGCTGTTAGAATAAAGTTCTAATCAGCTTGCACTACAAAGTGGTTGTTACGTCAGCCACTGCAGGCCAAATAGCGCGAAATGAGTGGATTAAAAACTATTGATTGGATTAAAAAACTAAAACAGCATCATGCTAATAAAGGGTGTAAAACACCTCTTCACGAAGCCGGAAGGCACTTGTTCTCCCCATCACTGCGATCATTTTTTTGTTTTACAGCATACCTGTGAACCTTCTAGTTACGGAGATATGAGGGGTCAAAGTTACAACTTTTTGACAAGTTTTTTTTTTAAATACAAGTTTTTTTTGTAAGATTTTGACTTTTAACATCTCCACGACCCCCGTGCTATTCAATCCATCCATCAGCACAATGTTTTAAGTGCGTTACATTGAGTTCTACCACAAAACATGATTTATAACCTCAAAAAAAAAAGTTGTTTCCCAGCAATATTTTTTGTGTTAAGTTACTTAGTCTGATGTACAGAATGCTTGGTTAACGGCTTTGTGATGAGGTGGTTTACACCCGGTATATTGCTTGTAGAATTATTTGCCAAAAAATCAGAATGATCGGATGAATATTAGTATGGTTTTTGTTGTTTGAAAGATATTTTTAGAGATAAGTTCGTGATTTCTTTTTATCGAGCCAAATTAATTGTATTATGTTTTCAATACAGTATCATGCTAGCATATATCCTGAAGAATATCATATATTTTTCTGGTCTTGTTTATAGCAGTGAATCGTATACTTTAAGTAATTATAAAACTCGCGTTTAGCTCATGTAATCGCCTTAACGCGTTGTGTTGCGCCGACGCAGGTGTCACAGTGTTCACAGGAAAATACCTGAGTTTTCCACGCACGTTGAGAAACTGTTACTAAGACAACACCTCTTCTCCAGCTGTGGGAATTAGGAATATAATTTGCCTAGATTAGTTTTATTTTATGGTGCTGCATTTGTGATGAATCGCATTAGTGAGGTAAGAAGTGGGGTTAATTGGGAAATATTTTCCAACTAACTTATGTTAAAAGCTTGTGCCATTCCAGACTATATTCTATCTCTGTGCTTTTCATCCAGATCCGTTAAGCCGTTCTGGCGTGATTGAGTAACAAACAATTTCATTCATCCAAACTTATGCATTTATCATAGTAAGAAAGAAGTAGGATTCGGCAATTATTATTTTGGAGATGTGTCTTTTGTATTTCAAACTAATGTTTTTTTCTGTTTTTAATGACGTAAATAGGATTCCTAGTTTTTTATTAATATTTCTAATCTTGCGGGGCAACAATGGCCAGACAGAAATCCCACAAGTTAGAGAGGTTTGGATGGAGACAGGGGAAGCTTTTACCCAGTCGTGAGACACTTAACACTTACAAAAAAGATATTTGAAAAAAAAAAACTTATCGCTAAAGGCAATGATTAGTTAATAGTTCCCATTAACGTCAATAAATCTTTGAATGCGATGGAAGTCAAAACAGCTGATGTTATTCATTAAAAGATTAGCATTTAAATAAGATTGGATGTCATTTGATGGAGTCTTTAGAACCGGTTAGTTCACATGTCAGACTGATTTAACTATGTTACATAACCAAGGCCTACCTATAGTAGTAGTAAGTTTCTCTATTTTTATATTTGCTTGAGATATCATCTTACGTTTGTAATTGAAATAAGGTGACAGAAGAGAGCAGCGGTGGCCCAGTGGTGGCGGCCCCGACCAGCGCGGTGTAACTTCCATACTTTGGCTTCAAACAAAATTTTCATAGTCAGTGCTGTCATCTGTGTGTTTAAGGACACAAACTTTTCAACTGTTTGACAGCTTTCAACTGTCATAAAAAGAACAGCTATTTGAAACCACTTTACAGTGAAGTAGATAGCTTAGCGGTGACAGTGGTTGCCTTATGAAGACGAGTTCATAAGTTCGATTCCTCAGTCAAGAATTACTTTTGGTATTAATTTGGCTGAACAAAAACTAACAGCGCCATCTAACAGCTTAGGTACACAGTTTTAAAAACTAAAACCAGAGTTGCGCATCTATCTTGTATTATTATAATGTACTAGCTGACCCGCGCAACTTCGTCTGCGTCACGAGAGAAAAACACAAAAATCCCAGTTTTTGCAACATTTTTCATTCCTACTCCGCTCCTTATGATTGTAGCGTGATGTTATATAGCCTAAAGCCTTCCTCAATAAACTGGATGGACTATCCAACACAAAAAGAATTTTTCAATTCGAACCAGTACTTCCTGAGATTAGCGCGTTCAAACAAACAAACAAACTCTTCTGCTTTATAATATTGAGTATAGATTATCTATGGCCCCGACTTACGCGCAGTTAGTCGTGGGTTCTAACCCAGGCAAGCCCTTTGCTTTGTGTAACTTATTATTGCACCACTGTTCGTGAGGAAAACAGCATGTCCTAGACCCAAAATTCTAAGACATGTGACATCTACCAAACCCGCACTGGGCCCGCGTGGTAGATTATAGCCCATTCCCTCTCATTGTGTGGAGGTCGCATCCCAGCAGTGGGAACATTATAAGCTGATTAAGCTATACTTTGCTTATATGGGGTGGCAAAAATGTGACATCGACATAGTATATGAAACACTCTTTTGAGTATGAATTTGTAGGCGATATGCGTTGGGGACCACAAAAAACTATGAATGGACTATGTAAAAGCTGACATGGCTAGAAAAGAGATAACCGTTGAGATAACGATTAATAGAGAAGTACGGAAAAGAAGACATACTATTCTCACCAAAAATAAATTAAAGAAAGAAAGAAAAAGCCATACAGCCCATACAGGACAAAACACTTAAAAAATAACATGATTCACAACTATTGAAAACTTAACATACATAGATGAAAAAATTAAAAGAAACGAAAAATCCTGAACGATGCCAAAAGGCCCCTATCTCAGCATGATCCTGTAAAATTAAAAAACGTTACAGCACTGGTATTCTGATAGGGCCTAAATTGATAATGATGCCACGGTCAGATACTGATAAGATTAAAATAAGAAATAAAAAAAGAAAACCTAAAAAAAAAAAAAAAATGAAAGAAACAAAAAAAAAAAAAGAAAAAACAATCAATCAATTAATTGGGATAAGGCTAGGAAGTAAACAAGTAAAATTTGTTCAGGAGGACATTCAGGTGATTCAAAGATGACTCTGCCCGTGTAAATGTGGAGCTGTTCCACAAACGATGGGACACTAAATATCGTGTCCTGTCGTTTGCACATCACAGGAGCTAATGGACGCTACTGAAAGTATAACATTACTTTTTTACCAACTACTGAGGCCCTTTTTACCATTTACTGGAATAAAGTTCCTAAGAAAACCTCGACATACTCGTACTTCTACGAATTTCTAAAACAGAATCGAATCAAGACCAGAGTTTCACATAGAGCTTTTAGATTGAAACAAAGTCAAACAACATTCTTTGATCACAAACCAATCACAAACCCTCAATGAAAACTTCGCTATACCCTAATTACAAATTCGAATCGTAACGTAAAATCGCACGTTCGCCCACTCTGTACCCTATAATGTAACCCTAAACGCAAACCCTAGTAGTTATGGTAATGTGATATGGTATCGCGAGGTTGTAGTTTGAAAATCGAAAGTAGACTACATGTTGCGAACGAGATTGTCTGTGTACTGTCGAGAGGAAAAGTGCTAGCAAATTGTTTTAACTGACTTGAAAAAAGAAGCAAATGAATTATATTTTTAAAAGAATACCGTTTTAAGTAAGAATCATGAAAGAACGATGTTTGATTTTAATTTACGGTCAATTGAAATCGATAGTCTGAACAATCAAGCTTTCTGACTGTACGTGAAGATTTTTTTTTATTTTACTCCCCAAATTTTTGTATAAATATTTTTCTGTGAACAGAATTATTACTTTACCAGATTTTTTTATAATAAAAATGGACAAGTTTGTGAGGATAGATGGATGGATGTTTGTTACTCTTACACGCTAAAACTACTAACCAGATTTGGATGAAATTTGGTACACAGATAGTTACTAACCTGGATGAACAGGAACACTAAGGATATTATTTATCTGGCAGTAAGGTACACGTACAATAACCGAACTCCACGCAGAAAAAGTCACGTGCATAAGCTTAATGTTTTATAAAATTCATCATCATCTGTATAGCCTTTTCCCAACTACATATGTTGGGGTCGGCTTCCAGTCTAACCGGATGCAGCTGAATACGAGATTTTTTGGTGCATGGAGCGATTGCCTATCTGACCTCCACAACCCAGTTAATACTGGTAAGACTGGTTGTCAGACTTTTTAGGCCACTGCTGACCTGTCACGACTGTCAAAGATGGACAAATGACAGCCGGGGACCAACAGCTTAACGTGCTTTCCGAGGCACGGAGGAAACTCGGTATTTAAAATGTTCACCCATCCATAGACCAATCTAGGCAAGCACGCCTTAACCTAAGGATTGACCCGAGCGGCTGTTATTATTTAGCCACGAGCTCATAAAAAATAGGAATTAATAAATACAAAACCAGACGCCCGAAAAAACAAGAGCCCATACGAGACATTGTATTCTCGTGTGGACCCGGTTTGTGGATTTATGCATAATTGCATAATTATATATGTCATAATGTCAGACAGACAAGAGACGGCATGACGTCATTAACAACCTTCCAAATAAAGAAGGTAAGCAGCCATGTTGTATAACGAGGCTTTTTGTTGTATCCACTTTTGGTTTCAGACACTTTTAATAACTATTCTATGGAAGAGAGAAAGCATTTAATATTTATTTTCTGACTCATGAGCATAATATGAGGTCCTGCGTTCGATTCCCGGGTTGGGCAAGTGTTATTGGGTTTTTCTGGGCATGGGCAAAAAATATCGATGTATCGAAATATCGATATTCTTCCAACCAAGTATCGGTATTTATCTTCGATATTTTTTCATCGCGATATATCGATAATCGATATTTATTTTAGAGAATCGAATTCGTATCAAATTCGATTCAATTTTTTTAACGCAATTTTGGTTTCGTGTCCATAACATCTGATGACTACTGGTTTTATTAAATTGTATATAATTATTTAGGGTCAAGCATCAATATTCAATACTGTTTTCTTTTATTCTTTCTTACGAATTTTGTATGCTTTCAGAACATGTATGAATAATCATACGAAAACTGACAATATATCGATGTTTTTCACTGGATAATTATCGATACTGTTTTAAAATATCGATACGATAAATATCGATATATTTTTTTCACCTGCCCATCCCTTCTTTTCCATCGGGAATTTCTCTGTGGCCACCTTGAAAAAGTCTTGTTAAGTGCCCGATTGATAGCAATAGGCTCGCTCCCTATTACATGGGACTTAAACATAACTGGCGACATGTGATGTTATGTGTCTGTCTTACCTTAATTATAAAAACACTTACACAATGGTTGCGAGTATCTTTTACTGGGTGCCTGTTTGGGAAATGATGTCAATGTCCATTTTAACTATCACTAAGCGACCGAAATTAATAATAATAAATCATTTATTTTAGATTCATCCTAAGGTTACATCCACATTTCTTAGTAAAATTGCGAGCTTACATACTAGTATTAGTAATAGAATATTTTTTTTTAACATATTATATTATAAAAATTAAGTGGCAGGTCCGGGTGGACTTGCCGATGATGGCGGCAAATCACTAAACGACTGCGTGCAGCCTTATCCAGCGCACCAGAGAGCCTACTCCCCAACGCTTCGTATATTCGGATATATCCGTCTCTCTTGCGCACGTCTGCAGATGAATGCGAGTGAGAGAGGTGGATGGATCCGAACATACGGACGAAGCGTTAGAGAGAAGGGCCTCTGCGTCGGAGAGTCCCACCGGTCCGCCATCGCCAGCGCGCGCCGTATGGTGTTGGGACTGTCGCGCGTGCGACGCATGATAAAAAACGTCGAGATTTGAAATATTAAGGCACATCACATTTATGTGTCGCCGTTATCGCACTAGTGTTATAAAATATAATTTCAATACAAAAACTTATCTATGAGACAGTACCTCCTTTTATGGCGATCTCTCATAAGGTTTATACCAGTTAGGCAGAGCTTTGCATAACTCCGCGTAATCTATTGCAAATAATCGCTAAGTGCGGGATTAGGCGATTATAGTGACATATTACTAGCACGGTACCGATTTAGAAATTTATTTAAATGTTAGGGAATTGGGCCAGTATCCGTTTGACTAAATGTTCTTGGATGTTTAAAAAGTGTTTTTTTTTTTTAAGAATAAATCGTGCTTAATGTATTACTTTCATAACTACACGTAACTATATTCACATATTACTACCTACGTTCATGTAGTTTCATGATTCTTTTATTTTATGTCGTGATTTTTATACGTAATTAGTAATAATAGTAGATTATTAACCAAGGGCTGTATGACATCAATTGCATACGAGGTTTTTGGCGCCTGAGCGAAGCGAAGGCGCTAATTAACCCGAGTATGCAATTGATGCTTACGCCCGAGATAAATACTCTGCTTTACATATCGATTGTGAGGTAAGTAAACAACAAGACAGCAGGTTTCAATGAACATTTATTAAGAAGAAAAAAATGTGTATTTAATTAAAATTAATAGTAAAATTATTACAATTTGTAAGAGATATGGTCACGTTCTTTTTAATTAATTATTTTCGCGATGCTTTCGCGCCTACTAGTAGACTGCCTTTTTTTTTTCACGCACGCAAGCGCGTCAAATCTTGCTGGCCAGTTTGATTTTTAAATCGATTCCATCTAACATACGATGTGGAAACAAATAGTTCCATATTTAAAATAAAATCTTTATAAAATAAATTGTCTAGATTCCGATTCGAGTAATTAATCGATACCGAGAAAAAAAAAATTAACTTTTTAAAAATATTCTTCGTGCTGTATGAGTATTATGACAGTTCTTTTTTCAAATTCCAAAACCTATGCTGTAATGATAGTCATACACCCCGGCATTCAGGGGTGTAAGGGTGTACTTACAGAGCAAGAGATATGTAAAATAATGTAACGTCCGCACTGCTGAAACTTAGGCTACTTATCTCCAATAGGGATAGGAGACAGCACAAGGTAAATTTTGTTAAGTTTTCAAGAAAATCTAAATTTGCCCATATCTTTTTATCGTGTTGACTCAGGAACTTGATTTTTATACACATAATAGGGACTATAACTCAGTATTTGGAATTCAACTTGCAAGATCCGCCCGTTCCTGAGAAAATCGGTGATGACAGACGGTGAAAATATCCTAACTAAGATTTACATTTTCATTAGACAAATCTCCAAAAGGTTCAATTTATCTGATTGCTAAATGAAGATACTTTTACACGTTTTGTCTATCATTTACATTATAAAACATAGTTTTTTTTATCCCCAAAACCTGACACGTCGACTGTACTTGTTAAACAAACAAGACATCAGTGAAAGTGTTGACCATTGTGTACACGACCACGGCCGTGTGTCCATGCAGTGACCATTATCGAACATGACGGCGTTAATGTGACGACTCGAGACAATAGGTAGGTACAAGCGAAACGAAAAATAAACGAAGTTTTTAGGATTCCGTAACAAATGGCTGAAACGGAACCTGTATGAATAAATTTATATCTGAATGTGCGTCGAAAATATGGTTATTATATTTTTTGGTCCTACCTATGAGAGACCGACTCGGAACTTGGTCTGTTTTTTTAACCGACTTCTAAAAAAGGAGGAGGTTCTCAATTCGGATGTTTCTATTTTTTTTTTTTTTTTTTTTATGTTTGTTCGGGCATAACTCCGTCGCTTGCCAACCGATTTGGAAAATTCTTTTTTTGTTGGAAAGGGTATTCTTTCCAAATGGTCCCATAGCCACCAAATCGGGATCTGATGATGGAATCTTGGCGAAATCGAGGGAACTCTTCAAATTTTATATGAAAACGTGTTGCGATTTTGGTATTTTCTACAACAAGTGAAGCATTTGCGTTTGATAAGAACCATTCTACTATCAGATCTGATGAAGAAGCCAAGAGTCACGGAACTCCATAATGAGACAATGTACCCTAGTCGTGTTTGGGCTTGTTGTAATTGTAACGGTATGCACTTTCCATCTATATCAAACACATATGAACCACTAAAAAGTGAAAAATAAAAACTTTTTTGCAAAAAATAAAACCGACTTCAAAAAAAAAACAAAAAAGTGAAAAATAACTTTAGCTTCTGAAGTCGGTGACAAAAAAACTAAAGCAATCAAACAAAGATCACCGACTTCAGAAGCTAAAGTTATTTTTCACTTTTTTGTTTTTTTTTTGAAGTCGGTTTTATTTTTTGCAAAAAAGTTTTAATTATGTAAGGAGTACACCTCATGGGATTCCGCTCTGCGAAAATTAGGAACTCACATACCCAATCCCCATTAGGGCCTGAATTTTAATTTTTACTCGTATAACCTTGCCTTTCCTCGTTTTAAGTAAATGGAAGTCTTGTACAAAACTTTGTGTTTCAGACTTGTGGCTCATTGTTGGCGCATGAATGAATTTAAGATTTTTAATATTAGACTTGAAGACCAAGGTTTCCTGCCGGGGCTGCGGGACTTTTCGGAATAGATACCGTAGCCCCCGACCATAAAAAGGCGAGGAAAAAGCATGGTTTGGTTTTAGTCAGTAAAAATCTCCCTCCCGCTCTGCCCAGTGTGAGAGAAGTTATTTAATGATTTCCCACCTGGAAAAAGAAACAAAAAACCGGCCAAGAGCGTGTCGGGCCACGCTCAGTGTAGGGTTCCGTGGTTTCCCGTCCGTCACAATAAGTGTTCAATCCAATCCGATTTTAATATTTATTTTTTTGTTTTAAAAAAAATACGTTCAGGATAATAAACGAAGTTAAAAAAAATACAATTATAAGTACTACAAACTTAAACCAGAAATTATTTTGTACAACTTTTCTCTTTTTTGTAAAAAAACTTGTTTCCATCCAAGTTCAAAATGATTTTCCTAGAAAGTCCTTATAAAGTTCTACTTTTCAGATTTTTTTAATCGTTTCTAAACTTATGGTTCAAAAGTTACATATTGTTTTTTTACTTTTGGCGTGATTATTTCCGAAATTATTGACATTATCAAAAAATGATTTCAGTTTTTTCATTTTTAAATACCTTTCCAACAATACATTACACGTTAGAGTTGAAATAAAAAAAAAACACTTCCCACTTTACATTTAGGGGGGGCTACCCTAATAAAACATTTATTTCCAATTTTTATTTTACCACTTTGTTGGCGTGATTGATACACATATTGGTACCAAATTTCAACTTTCTAGTGTTAACGGTCACAGAGATTAAGCGAGGACGGACGGACAGACAGACATGGCGAAACTATAAGGGTTCCTAGTTGACTACGGAACCCTAAAAAAGACCTGCCTGGGTCTTTTTTAGGGTTCCGTATACGCATACTGTTGGAGATATCTAAAACCTGGGTTTTAGATATCTCCAACAGTAAGTTAAATGATGATAGTGCGTGGTCATGCGTTGATCTTCAGGTTTAGCCTTGCTTACCTAGCTTGGTCCCTGACCATAACATACCAAGTTTCCTCAATCCATTGGAAATCACGCGAATCCGTTGGTCCCGACTGTCATTTATTTGTAGATCTTTGACAGTCATTACAAATAGTCAGTGGCTCAAAAGTCTAACAACCACTGTTACCCAACCAGTTTTGCCTTTACGAGTATCGTATTACCCAGTACTAACTGGGTTGTGGAGGTCAGATAGGCAGTCGCTCCATGTAAAATACTGGTATTCAGTTGTACCCGGTTAGACTGAAGCCCGACTCTAACATAGTTATGAAAACGCTAGGCAGATAAAGACATCAGAAGTGAGTTTCATTCTTCAGTGGGTTAGTCCAAACGTATCTCCTGTATTTTTCCTAAAGAGTTACCGACTCGTCTCCTAACGTTGGGTGCATTCCGAGATATGAAATAATCACTCACAGCGCTCACATCAATATTTTGCGTTCCGATTAAGTTTTCACGATTATGACAGCTAAGATCTGTCATTAGGTCATTTGACAGCGCTGACGGTGATATTTATTTGGGGCATGGTCGGTGTAATCGTAAGGTGGCGCATGTCATGACGTCATCTATGACGATTCAAGGGACATCGATATCGCGCTTGTGATCGCGCTCACTGTAATTCGGAACGGGTTTATAGACGCTCAAATCGTTTACAGCATATCTCGGAACGCGGCCGTTGCATCACTAACACAAGGGAACCTGTAAGCCCTTTACACATCACGTCAAAATCTACAACCATTCATTCACTTATTTCCATTCCTTTCATTCATTCAAATGCACGTTTGCGGCACCGGTTCTCGTAACCCTATTGTTCAGACACAAAGTGACGTATCTGTATGTCACATGACTTACGTGTTGTTGAAAAATGTACGTAATTTGTTCGTATGTTTGTATGTATGTTGGCATGTGTGTATGTGTGCTTGTTTCGTAATTATTATGTAATTTGACTAATTATTTGTGTGGGAACATCGTACCCGTATAGCCTTGTAGTGTGTGATGCGTTTGCCGTTATTTTGTAGGAAAATATTGTAGCTTTAAGGCGCTTAGACGAGCTAAATTAGCAACTCTATTTATGGTGGTTCAAACTTCGTTTGAAATGCTGTTAGAATAAAGTTCTAATCAGCTTGCACTACAAAGTAGTTGTTACGTCAGCCACTGCGGGCCAAATAGCGCGAAATGAGTGGTTTCGATCGATTTACAAAAAAAACTGATTGGATTAAAAAACTAAAACAGTTTAATGCTAATATATTGCTTTTAGAATTATTTGCCAAAAAAACAGAATTATCGCATGCATATAGTATGTTTTTTATTGTTTGAAAGATATTTTTAGAGATAAGTTCGTGATTTATTTTTATAAAACCAAATTAATTGTATTATGTTTTCAAAACAGTATCATGCTAGCATCCTGAAGAATATCATACATTTTTCTGCTCTTGTTTATAGCAGTGAATCATATACTTTTAGTAATTATAAAACTCGCATTTAGCTCATGTAATCGCCTTAAGTAAGAGTAGGTAAAGGAAGACAAAGAGACGATGGATGGACATTTTGAAGGATGATAATGGGTAGAAAGGAGTTGATTGCTGAGATGACGAGTAATACAGAAGTATAGAAGAAGATGGAGAGGATGTATTCTTTGGTTCCCTACCTAGAATCGAAACCCTGTTGCGCTTCCATTAGAACCGACATTTAAATAGTCTTAAGTAATTTTTAAATTTTTGTTTTTAGTCTTTATATTTAAATTTTGTTATTTTATTTTGGTCTTTAATACTTTATTATTGTAAGTCTGTTATTTGATCTCTTTTTTAGTTTTAAGTCATAGTTGCTTTACTTTGTTATGAATGTTGTGTACATCTACATTAGAACCATACCAAATGGACCCTTAATTATAAATGTTTTATGTAAGTATATACTGTTGGTGCACCTATTTAAAATAAATAAATAAAGACATGCTGCGCTGATAAAGGCAGAAAAATTATGACGACAGAACATTTGCTCATCCTGCTCTTAAAACATTTACAAATGAGCCTGTCCCTCATTTTTAAGAATATTCAATTCGGTTTAGTTATTAAGGGGCGTTTTACAGTCCACTAGCGCCGCCAATCGAAAAAATGTCATAACTCGTAAATAGAATCAAAAATACAAAATGTGGTCTATTATTACTGTAGAAAAGGCAATCACGTAATTTTATAACACATTGTCACCACTTGAAATATAGCTGTTTAGCTAAATCGTGCATTTGTAACAAAAACGGCCGTTTATATTTTGAATGCACGATTTAGCTAAACAGCTATATTTCAAGTGTTGATAAGGTGTTATACAATTACGTTATTGCCTTTTCCACAGTAATAATAGAACATATTTTGTATTTTTGATTCTATTTACGAGTTATGACATTTTTTCGATTGGCGGCGCTAGTGGACTGTAAGAGGGCTCTTAAACATGAGATTTGACCACAAATTATATAGATAGCCTTGCTTGCAGAAACCCCAGGGCCTACAAGCGGTGAGCATGGTCAAAGAGTTCCGTATTTGTAAATATTGTTTTGTCTCAACCTTCATCAAGCTTAAAGTGAGCTTTTCGGAACCTTTTGTCATTCAATACATTTTTGACTTGTCCATCAACGTTATTGCTGATAGTATGTCACTTTGTTCAGCCCGGGTATGACCACAGTAGAAACGGGTTCTTTGAGAAAGAATCGACAAAATGACAGATTTCCTCTTGTGCAGCCCATGTTCACCAATGCTAAGATTATTTGTCTCTGTCCCATGATGACATGATGGTAGGTCATCGGTTCGCTACCTTTGAACTCTCATCGAATAGCAAGGGATAGCAGTTTAACAAGCATATATCCTCTTCTGTTGCTCAGAACAATCATTTGCCAGAACGAGGAACAAAGCGTGCTGCCAAAGTAACTTTTGGCGTTTTAGATTTTTAGAATACGGGTTAAACCTCATTAGCGAGAACGCTATCGCACGCGGCAGAGTCCTACTCTCTAACGCTTCGTCTGTATATTCGAATATATTATATACTCGCACTCATCTGCTGACGTGTGCGAGAGAGACGGATACATCCGAATATACGGAGGAAGCGTTAGAGTGTAGGACTCTGCCGCGTGCGAAAGCGTTCTCGCTAATGAGGTTTAACCCGTATTCTAAAAATCTAAAACGCCAAAAGTCTCCTTGTACTCGCAGCCATTAAAAATAGAGCCATGTCTCAATCTCAAGTTCTAATTACACCTAAAACAGCAAGAACTATAAAGAACCACGCATGAGAAATGCCTTAGTTAGCAGGTCCCGATAGCATCGATGTTATTGTTACAAAACGTAAGAAAATGATCGGTGTAATGGTGTATAAGAATGCAACGAGTCAACAGCTCGGTGAGAGAAAGTGCGATACAATACATAAAAGGAATGAAGTGCTAATATTATGCATTTTGTTGCGCGTACGGCGATTAATGGTGCAATAGTTTATGGACCAGGAAAGAACATTTAGCAAAATTCTATTAGGTACGAGTTTATTATAGTGGTTGCTAGACACTCATCATTCAAGGCAATCAAATCGTTTTAGTTTATCGTACACTAACTGACCCACGCAACTTCGTCTGCGGCACATAAGAGAGAAAAACGAAAGGAAAAAAATCTCCCCGTTTTTGCAACATTTTTCATTCCTGCTCCGTTCCTAATGGTCGTAGCGTGATGTTATATAGCCTAAAGCCTTCCTCACAACACAAAAAGAACTTTTCAATTTGAACCAGTAGTTCCTGAGATTAGCGCGTTTAACCAAACAAACAAACAAACTCTTCTGCTTTATAATATTAGTATAGATTGCTGATCTTAGTCCACTCTCAAACTACGCACAACACCCTCAACCTATTGTTTCTGAGTGCGGTCCAGCCACCCTTTTAAGACCCCCGACTCTGCTTCCCGAAATGCGGTCTCCACTCTCGGCCTCGTTTCCTCCATCAGCCGTCGATCCTTTGACAAACATGTTCCTCCTTCAGCTTGCTCACTCTGCCACTTATATCGGTAACTTTAGTTTTTACCAAATAATTTCTTGTTGTACCTCTTTGGGGAACTCCGCTATAACTCATTTATCATCACCTAGCTTCTGCCCGCGACTTCGTACGCGGATCCCGCTGCAATTTTTTTTTTGACTAAAATATTGTTCTATGTTACTTCTAATTTCTCCAAAAATATGTGTACAAAGTTTCATGATGATCGGTTGAATAGTTTTGGCGTGAAAGCGTTACAAACAAACTTCCATTCAGATTTATATAATAGTAGGGATAGGGATTTCGCCAAGCAGCCGCATTACTGTCACTTAGCTCAAAGTTGCACTTATTACAGTGTAAGTTGCACTGTTATACGTCGGTCACACCACACTGCGCAGTGCGCTTTATCTGCGCAGTGCAAACTGCGACGCGTTACGTTAATGTCACCGATACCGGCTTATTACTTCATAAACTTGTATATGGACAAAAGAGGATAAGTGGTCAAGTTACCATTAAGCCATCCATTATTTATCAAAATCTTCACCAATTCATTAAGTCTTTGCTTCATTATCTTCGCCAGATTTCCCTGTTACACCCACATTTAGCTATTTCACTTCAAGTCTGAGAGGTGCAAGCCTGTTCTACAAAACAATGAAAACTGTAATTTTTTTGTGCATATTTTAGCCACACTTTGAGTCCCTTTACAGGCACATTCGTGTCCACCCTCGTTTCGTAAGGCATGAAAAGCACATGTGGTGCCCTCCCACTTTACATTTGCAAGGGAGTAGTAGACCCTCCAGGTAGGTTCCCGGCACTGAAGGTGTTAAGTCTTTTTGGTTCAGGCCCCGTGCCTTAAGACAAAAATTGAAAAGCAACGACCCTGGATAACCCCTTAATTTAGTGGACCACTTCTCCCAGGTTCGTGGCTGAAACTAATAGATTTTTGGCATCCTTTAGGCACGTGCCTTACCCAACTATCGAGTTCTCGGGCTAAATGCAGGGTGTAAACCACCTCATCACAAAACCGTTAACCAAGTATTCTGTACATCAAACTAACTAACTTTACGCAATTTTTTTTTGAGGTTATAAATCACGTTTTGTGGTAGAACTCAATGAGAACTCACTTAAAAAAATGTGCTTATGGATGGATTGAATAGGACGAGGGTCGAGGAGGTGTGAAAAGTCAAAATATTACATAAAAAAACTTGTATTTAAAAAAAACTTGTCAAAAAGTTGTAACTTTGACCCCCCATAACTCCGTAACTAGAAGGTTCCCAGGTATGGTGTAGAACAAAAATATTATCGCAATGATAGGGAGAACAAGTGCCTTTCAGCTTCGTGAAGAGGTGTTTTACACCCTTTATGTTTGGCGAATCCCTATGAGCTGCCTTTCCATTATTGTTGACAGAATGTCCGTTCTTCTAAGCCTTTAATCCTAAATAATTAGAAAGATTATTCCGAGCACACACACGTGTACATACATATGGCTAGCAGACCAATTATGACGGCTAATTAAGAAAAGGTGAAAATTGCATAGATAAGCATTTCCTTATGACGTCTTGTAAGATATTTCCGTTTTTTACCATACAAACGGTACCCTAGAATACTCGACAGTTGGGTGCGGCATCTCTAACGAATCAGGAAGTCACGTATTCTACTGTTCTTATGTTTTTATAATATGCCGTTTAACTGTGAGCAAACATTTTAATATCTCGCTGCAACTCGTAGATCCTTTTAATTCTTAGTTCTAACCGTCGTAGTCTTGTTTTCCTGTGTGTCCATTCATTAGGGTTTACAGTTAAAGAATCACTACATGATCACTAAATACATTATTATAAAACACAGTCCTCCGCCGCGTTTGTTTGTTCATGAAAAACTCAAAAACGACTGTACTGATTTAAATGCTGTATCCACCAATGGATAGAGTGATTCGCGAGGAAGGTTTTAGTATCTAAGTATATAATGTGTACTTTGCGAAGCCGCGGGTGTCAGGTATTTAAAGAAAAAAAAAAAAAATCCGGTAAAAAAAATCGATCATACAACCGAAATCTTTTTCAAATGTTGATTTATTCATTTTACCATTCTCCTCCCCATAAAGCAATGTTTAGGGATCCGTGCAGCATTTGTCTTTTTCTGCCATACTTCTCTTTTAGTCGTTATCTCAGTAGTAGAACGAGGGTGGTTCAGACATTTCATCTTTCATACAGTCCCTCCATGGTTTCTTTTGTACCACACCGACCGACGTTAGGTTAGTTAGGTTTATTTAAACCTTGCAGACAGAAATAGGAGCCCCGTGTAGCGAGGCTCCGTCGACTACGCTTTTTAAACATATCAATCAACCTCAAATAAACAATAAACCAACCCAACCAACCAAATACCAAACTCCCTCCTTTTTTGACATTGACATTGACGCAGACGCAGATACAGTGCTTAATTCAAATTTCAAAATATCGCGCCCTCACCGGTGCCAAAATATTACGGTCGCGAGACGCTCGTAGATCTGTGACGTAGCTCATAGACAAAGTCGTAACTTCAAATGTTTTTTTTAATCTACAGACCTGACCCAAATACCTGTTACATACGTCCTAACATTGAGTTAATCCGGCACCTCTCTATTTATCAATCCGTCATAATTTCAAACATTTCTCGAGTTAACTCAAAGAGTAGTTTTAACTCTAAAATACAAACACCATTTCAACTTACTAACTAGAAACAGACGTTGTCTGTCTGTTTCCCATTAATAATAATTTCATCCTAGATACATGCCCGTTAGAATTTAATTCTGTAAATAAATTACTTGCTTTGCTCGGCGTGAGAATCTTGTGCGTATGTTTTCATGGTTTTAGTACCATAGACCTACTTTAAGAATTTATGCTTGCTTGTTGGCAAAAGTAACAACCATAATTCTGCCTAATGATGAGATAGAATTATAACAAACATGACGTGAATGATAAATATAAAAAAAAATGAAAGAAACAACTAAAATAGCATTAAAACGGGGAAATCGAGATACCTATTGATTTTTTAATTCTTTAAAACGTCGTAAACTTACACAATGAATTCAGTTTATAACAAACCACCTTATTTTACCGCCAAAATACGAAGAGAAAATACACGCCTTTTTTTTGGCAAATCGAACTGTCACTTTTGAACTTTCGCTTTGTTGCGTTCCAAAACACGTATCATATCTGTTAAATCATTAAAATATCTGAACGCACAATTTGTTACAAAAAATAAATCGTTCATGGAACACAACCGCTTGTCACAATAATAGGAAAGAAAGTGAATTTGTAATTGAAAAGGAAAGTACGGACGTGATACATAAGGAAATCATTGAATATTCTCGATTATGACTATGAGTTGACCGGTCCAATCGATTGAAATATCATTAATAAATATGGCCGGTCTTAAACGATTCTCGATTTGAAATTGGAAAGATGAATGGTTGGCTCAGTTGTTTTTTTTTTTCGTTTTCTAATCTTATGTCTAGAAGTTATAACCGTGAAATGATATGATGCTTCCATTCAATTTAGGGCGAATGGGAGCGGATGTCATCTTTGATATTTTTATCAAGAATTGACATTGTCAATAATAAATAGCAATGATGATAATAATATGAACACGTTTCAATGTGCTGATCACGAACCGAACCTTGAGGTTCGTTTTTTCCAATAAAACTGAACGGAAAATTATCGTGCAGTAATCTAAATTTTAATAACTTTTGAACTTTATGGATTAGTTCGACATCGTATTGTATGCGATCTCTTAAACTTTACATGATACTAACATCGTATCTTAGAATTTTCTGTAGTGCCACAAAAATTAAAATTACATAAAATGATATTTGAATAACAAATCGTCTTCAACCTTCAATCATAAATCAATGTTATTCCTCATTTTTCATACAAATTAATGTGCATTTAAAATCGCAAAACACACGCTAAATACCAACCATTGCAAATTAAGTGAAAATCAATTAAATTCATGTAATTCATGATTAAACGTGAATTTACACATAATTATTGATTGTAATCAGGACGCTCTGTAGGTCATTTTATTCGCAATACATTTATCAAAACTGCCGGTTCGCTGTTTCGACCAATCAAACCTACGATAGAAAAAAGCCGATGACCCACTTTCTCGATTGGTCACTACCACTTCTGCAAAGTACTTAGGTACTATAGCTGCAACCAAATTACACTGTTTGGTACCTAGATACCCTTTAACACTATACACAGCAACACAGAGACAGTGCTTGGCGGCAGAAATAGGTATACCAGTGTGTTTAGCTATCGGTTACCGATATTATATTGTACAGTCATTTCTATCTACAAATACACTAACCCCACAGTCCCACACTTCGTGAATGGCAGCCATCTTGTTTTTTATCAATGAAAAATGCGTTGATGAATGCGTTTTATCGAACATACAGAAGTATCTTCTAATTAAGAGAACTAGAGACGTGCAAACACTGCAATTGATGTTATTGCGTTTTCCTGAAAAAAATAAGCAAAAGGACCCAAAAAAGATGTGATTTTTTTCATAAAATTCAACATTTTATAATTCAGTGCAAAATAAACCTGTGAATGTTGCGTGTGGTCAAACCTACAAAATAATGTCAGAACATTGACTCAACACCAATTTTGAGTTATAGAAATTTGAACATAGCCCTGTCCCAGTGCATATAGACCACAATGTTATTATTGTTATGTTATAATTTAGCACTTAGGATGCACTTACACTTGCATTTAGCACGCATTTATGCAGGTGACAAAATCAGCAGCCTCTAAACATGCTATAATAACAATTCAACATCATGGCTACCAAATGACAGTCTCTACTCTATTACCAAATAATCGCTTAGGGTCATCGAGCCGACTATAATTGCTGACAGCATTTCGCTACCAAATACCATACCGCACTGACTTGCCTAAACAGAACCAACACCTTATAATTCAGTGCATAAAGTCGAAAATCGTGTGGCAGAAGTCAAAGTGGTTGGTGGTTTTAAGGTTGTTTTTCGGAGATGGCATTGACACCATACGTGATGGTTGGTACGTGGTCTGGTTAATGGTTGCTGTGTGTTATATTCGGCCCTTGGGCTTGGGTTGGCAGGTTCAACTGATTATACAACTGTGATTGTCGAATAATGCATATTGGGAATGATAATAAGCTGGTGATGGTAAGATGAACTGCCTCGTAGGTGTAGTAGTCTCAAGCGCGCCTGCTGAGCAAGAAGTCCTGGTTCCGATTCCGGGTCGGGCTAAGTGTCATTGAGTATTTCCATCAGGTATTGCTCAAAGTCTAGATCTGTGCCCGGCCACTCGCTTCTATAACATGGCTCTGGTCAACCCTTCGGAGATTATAGGCGTGATGTTATGACATTCCAGTTTCCATACGAAGTTTTCATGCTCCGTTTTTGCGAGCAAACTTTTTCTTATGAAAATTCAAAATTCTAAGTGGATGGAGTAGTTTTTTAATCAAAAATTTGTGTCCAACCTTCACATAGCAATGTTTATTGGCCACGTGACTGGTGTTACGTAAAAACCTCGGCCAGTCTCAGTAGGTGTTAATCAAGTTACGGAAACGCACGATCGATGACACCCTGGGCCTGAACTTCCTACCTCTAGTACTTGAACGTTAATATGTTGAGTCAATATTTTACAGCTATCATCTCCGTCATACAAATCTCGTGGCTCAATAGTAAGTCGTTGGTCCCGGCTGTCAATTGTAGATCTTTGACAATCGTTACAGGTAATCTGAGGCCCGAAAGTCTGTCAACCAGTCGTGTCAAGGGGTATTGCATAGGTAACCAGTTAGTACTGGCTATTACCTTACTGGATTGTGGGGGTCAGATAGGCAGTAAAATACTGATATTCAGCTGCATAGTTAGACTGGAAGAATACCCCAACATATTTGGGAAAAGGCTAGACAGATGATGATGATATGATGATTATTTTCTTAAAAATTGAATATAGGGTACTTCATAAAAACATACGTTTCAATTAAATCTCCTTCGGGGTGGGCAGTCGATGCAACTTACCATCAATTTGGTGTACTGTCGATGTAGCGTACCGTCGATTTAGTGTACTGTCGATAAAGCGTACTATTGATTTGGTGTACTGTCGATGTAGCGTACCGTCGTCGATTTAGTGTACTGTCGATAAAGCAAACTATTGATTTGGTGTACTGTCGATGTAGCGTACCGTCGATTTAGTGTACGGTCGATAAAGCAAACTATTGATTTGGTGTACTGTCGATGTAGCGTACAATCGATTTAGTGTACTGTCGATAAAGCAAACTATTGATTTGGTGTACTGTCGATGTAGCGTACCATCGATTTAGTGTACTGTCGATAAAGCAAACTATTGATTTGGTGTACTGTCGATGTAGCGTACCGTCGATTTAGTGTACTGTCGATTCATAAACCCATTGATGGAACAGCGACTGTTGATGTAGTTAATGTCGATATTATGAAGGTAACCCATGCAGCAGTACTCACATATACCGTAATTACAACCGTACCTAGTACCTTCAGAAGGAAACAATCAACCAAGACCATCAACATTATACCCTAATAAACGGAAGTGCACAGGATGCGGTCGCGGGCGCAACTCTAGACGTACAACCGTGGCGCCTGTATTGATTACAACACGAGCCAGAAACTAGATATCTGCGCTGTTCTAGTATTAAATGCCTCGCACTTGAGACATTACGTATCGGTCTCGTGGCTTGGCTATCAATGGCGTAAAATCGTTAATATCAAAAGAACTAACTGTTTCACGGATTGAACACCGATGATCCGGTACAGATGCACGAAGATAGTCATACGGTGAGTGCCTGAAGACGGCCGTCATGACCGAGGCAGGAACAAGAAACATTGACACTGACTGAAGAAGAAGAGACACTGAACTCGTTCTGGACAGGTTGGTCGGATAGGGCAAATTATAAACTGGACTGGAAAACCATGGAGGAGGCCTTTGGCCAGTGGGACAGAGCAGGCTGATATAAAAAATAACTATTTCACAGAAGGCGTGCACTAAAAACATTAAACCAGCTAGGATTCCTGATCTTCTTTTCGAGGCGATGTAGCGATGGTCATCTTTAGATTAGTAGGGCCAGCGCCGCTTAGCAACTGGTTGTCATTAGTGAACACTTGGGACATTCCGATAACTGGATCATTTTGTGAACAGTATCGTTTCTAATAATTTGATGAACTGGTCTAGAATCTCTTATTTCGCCAAGTTGTATTTGTAGCGGCCTAGGTATCAGGGTAACTGAAGTCGTATGGTGGTGGGTGATGTTCTTCTCGAGCTGGGTAGTAGAAGCCACTATCCTGGCTGGTTTTATTTAAAAGCTTTATTCGCCCAGAACCTGACGAGAAAAATGGGTTTCAAGCGCGAATTTCGCTTCCCTTTCTGGGGTTTTATAAGATGAACCGTCGACCATTGGTCCAGCAGTGGATGACTGATGGTCATCCACTGAATAAATTCTGATCTCATTTCTAATCTTCGTCTTAACCCTTAAATAAATAAAAAACTAACTCCATTGATATTTGTTCCCACGGACAATCACAACGGTTCATATAAAAACGTTAACAATTCGATGGTTATCTCTTCATATCTGAAATCTTCATCTCAGTAGGTAGTCGTTTAGTCAATGGATATTTAAAGCGGAAGTTTTAAATTATACACTCCCACTGATGTGGGCAAAAAATTGGATCAAGAGAATGATTGAATTTGGTTGCCAACGATTTGCAGAATGGTCTTAAAGATTTTTCGGATTGGTGTGGAAAACTCAGCATTATCAAGCTTTAATATTCCTACTACTGGGTCACGGTTTTCTCAACGAGAGAGAATGGGTCACATTGGACCCATCCACCACGTGGGCCCAGTGCGGATTGGTAGATGTCACATGTCTTCGAATTTTTGGTACAAGGACATGCCGGGTTTCCTCACGATGTTTTCCTTTACCGTTTTGAGAGCAGTGGTGATGAGATAAAAACGGTGTGAAAACTGCTAAAAAATATATTACATTTGCCTAAGCACAAAATCAAGTTATTGACACTAGAATGGAAGACTACAATAAATCGCCTTGATCACCAGCAGTAGAATTTATCTAAGTTAACCTCTGTTTTTAAAGACCCATAAATCGTCATCGGTAAAACTGTTGTTATTGTGAGCCTGTGTTATCCCACTGCTGGGCAAAGGCCTCTCCCCATGACTTCCAAATCTTTGGATCTAGTGCTAATGTGGACCAGTGGTCATTGGTTCTATCAAGCTTGTCCCGCGATCTCCTACATCAGGCTGACAAGACCTAATTGATGTTATTTTAGCATTTTTTAAGAAAAACGAATTGTTCTAGCACATCAAAAACAAAAAATGAAAACATCCTATCCTACTAATATTATAAATGCGAAAGTTAGTGAGTATGTAAGTATGGATGTATGGATGTTTGTTTCTCTTTCACGCAAAAACTACTGAACGGATTTGGATCAAATTTAGCACACAGATAGTTTATAACCTGGATTAACACATAGGATACTTTTATCCCGGTAATAAGATCCCACGGGTCAATTTCAAACTTCACGCGGGCGAAGCCGCTGGCAGAAGCTAGTTCATCATATTCATAGACCGTGGACGGACTCGATACATAATTGAACGAAATCGGCTCGATAGAAAATAATTGCAAAGGGTGGTCTTAAAATCATAATTAAACGGTTATGTCTTTTGCAATTAAAAACATGAAGTCAACATATTCATACCTAAACTGCTAACGAGTTTCACCAATATTTCACACTTTTTTCCAATATTTCACTAAAACCTGGCCGTCCAGGTATAGTGGGCTCCCGTGTAGGTACTCCGAGACAATTAACAGGGCCTCGATTCTGCTATTACAATAGTGTCAGAGTATTCGATCATTGATTTCATAATGATCAAGTTCTGTAAAATTTTGGCAAGTGTGTTAATTCTACTATCATAATGGCGCCATTATGACTTCTCAATGAACAACCACTGACACTCCATTGAAAGAAATGTCATCGAATATTAATCTCGTACATGAAATCTGGCATGAATAAATGTTCGCATTTAGTAGTAGATTTCGAAAACCATTTGTACTAAGGATTTTATAATAATGACAATACGACAATGCCATTAAAACACAACTTAATTACGAGACCATTGACCGACCATTGTGAATTTAGTAGATTACGAACTTTAAGCAAAATGACAATGGGATGAGAATGAAATCGTGTTGGAGTGACGACTTTATTAAAATAGCAGAATTAGGCCCCGGGGTGCGCGCATTTTGATGTTGACAGCGCCTTAAGGGAAAACTATTCTATGATAAAAGTACCGTAACTCTAGTTCTGTCCACCCCACAGCGTAATTTAGCGCAATATAAATATTAACTAGCTGTTGCCCGCGACTTCGTACGCGTGAAAATATTGATGGGTCATGCCATGTGTGAGAGAGACTGCATCGTTGGTCAAGTTGTCACAAGCGCTACTGAGCATGAGGTCCTGGATTCGATTTCCGGGACGGGCAAAGTGTTATTGTATTATTTGTGCCCAGTTGATGGAAATAAGCTAAATGTGCGAAATGTGGGTTTAGGATTAGATATACCTCTACTTAACAGAGGCGAAGGGTGAAAATAGTGTCAGGGGAACCCGAAGAAAAAAAGGAGCACTGTTTTTTTTGCTTCTGTTAACTTTTTTTCCCATGTTAATTTTGACCTCATTTTCATTACCAGCGACAACAAAAACCACGGAAACGACACCCATGATGAAAAATCCAAAAATTTTCGTCCGCGCCATTTTAGATTTTTATTTTGACTTCATCTTCATTCATCAAAAGTGAGATCTGAAATGCAGAAGAGTTAGAGAAAAAAAAACAGAAATCATGAAAATAAATAGACAATAATTACTCATTCTATCTCGTTCCACTACACACACTTTCTTTTTCTGCCCCTGCCGTGTAACTCCATCATCTTCGGCTTACCTAGGTCCCTACAAAACGGTAAGTACTGCCAGCCGCGAAGTCCATACGATTGGTACCTACCTGTGCTATAAACTTGTGTACGGCCTATACAATTAACTTGCACTGCTGCTAAAGGTCTCTCCTGCTGCTGTTATTGGTGAACGAATGAACAACTACAATGAAAAACTTCATCCCCTTTACCCCTTTGTGGGTTGAAATAAAAAAAAAACTAACGACTTACCAACTTTGATACTATGTAGTGACTCAAAAAATAAAATCTTTAGTTAAAAACAAAATGTTGCTCCTTTTTCACCCCTCAAGGGTTGAAATTCTAATAAAGCCGTTGCGTTAGCTTCCAATCATAAGCCCAGATAACAAATTTTGTACGTTTTACGTCGAAAATTAAGGATTTTTCACACAAATTTTCATCCCCTTTTTAAGCCTTCGGGGTGGAATTATCAAAAACACTGAAACACGTATAAATTAATTTTCAATCGTCAGCCTAAACACAAAATTAAAAGATCCTAACTTTAAATCTGACGAACTTTCATATAAACTTGCACCCCCTATTTTATCCCCGGGGGGGTGGAATTGTTCAAAATCCTTTCTTAGCGGATGCCCACGTCTTAACATCTACCTGCATGCCAAATTTCAGCCCGATCCGTCCAGTGGTTTGGGCTGTGCGTTGATAGATCACTATGTCAGTCAGTCAGTCACCTTTGAGTTATATATATTTAGAAAGAAAGATAACATAATAAATACTAACAGCAGATGTACCGACGGATGAGACATCATAGTTAGAATTCTTGTTAAACCGATCAGAATAAAAACACGACATAAATATGATGGCGTAAAATTCTCACATACATAAAATTCAATATACAACTACGGTTTTTTACCACACCCTTCCTGACACACGATAGTTATCTTTACAACTGTGTAATAGAACTCCATTTCACTTATGCTTCTTGAGATTTATGACGCTATGTGAACGAGTGCTCTTGCGCAGGTGAGTCGTGCAAAAACGCAATGAGATCACCATCGCCGTGTCATTTAGACGTGACATGTACCTCTGAGAGGTCTTAGTACAAGAAAGGCAGAAGTACAACAACGTAAGAAGCTGCCTTTTCTTATCGCTGTGCTGAGGGCTATGCTTGGAACCACTTTGAGGAATAGATTCCGGAACGACAGAAAAACAGAATAGCCTTAAAATCGAAAGCTCTTGGGATAAGCGCATACTTAAGTGAAAATGGCAAAATTCTGAGCAGTTTCAATAAAAATTGCCGAAGCTTCGATACGCTAAAGAGACGAAGTGGAGACCACGAATCGATCGCCAAACGTAGGTTGGAAAGCTTTCAGGCTAGATGAAACAACGATCTTCGGATGGTGGCTCATAGAAGTTGGATCTGCTTAGTTAATAATCAAGTAAAATGACATACGATAGGATAGGCCCTTGCCCAGTTTAGACCGCTAAAGACTGGGAAAACCCGATTGATTAGATAATAGGAATCTTCTTGATTCGATGGCAATCTAAATTGATTCCGCCCAGAATTTGGCGCCGAGTTTGCCAAGTTTAGTAGCGTCAAAAAGTTCCATATATTAAACATTTTACTGTGGTTGTGCTTTTTGGCGGACCATATATTTTTAGCTTTGATTTTTCCCCTAACTCAGATTTGATCAAACCTAACATACCACACCTCACCTGTCCTACGGCAGTAATGTCACAAGTACGTGACGCATTCAGATCTAAGTCTTAAATCACGATCCACGGTCGCGATACGCTATGATGACAGATACTGAGGATTGAAGACTGAATGAGCTGTTCCAGAGGAATATTGTTATTGGTATGAAATCGTAGGGAAGATTCTAAAGGGTAGATAGAGAAATTAGGTTTCGATGAGGGTCGGTAATAGTATTAAAGATCTAAAGAGTGACTTTTTACCAGCGATCTCGGTTCCACCAAAGCGAAGACCAGCCGAGAGGAAACCTACGGAAACCGACCAATCACAACGTTGCTTGAAATCACGTCACATCTATCCTGTGATTGGTTGAAACTAGCAGATCTTCTCACTGCTCCTCTCGTCTCTACTTTGATGGAGTCAGAGCCTGAAGATGTGGTAAATTTCAAATGTATCGGAGACCACATGTTAATACTTTTGAAAGTTTTAGTAAAAAAACGAAACACGGAAAATTACTTTAAGCAAACCTTAGAAACAAGGACTTCATGGTGTTAGCGACAGAGAAAGACAAATGAGGAAAATGTAGTGAGCATGAATGTAGATGGCTATAAGAGAAGAGGAAGACTAAAGAAACGATGCATGAACTGTGTGAATGATGATATGGCAAGAAATGAGGTTGACTCCTTAGATGACGAGTAATATAGGAGTATGGAAGAAGAAGACATACTGCGCCGACCGAAAATAGCAGGAATCCGATGAAAAAGATAAATAATACCAAAAAAAACTACTTCTACCATTTACATTTCCTCGATAGAGCTCTTACTACACGGTTCAAAATCAAAGACCTCACGCCAATGACTCACCGCAAACGACCCAAGCCTAAAGCAATACTCCAATACCTATCAGACACCATACTTTAACTAATCTCACGAAGAATAATTTAAGAACATAAATGACACTGCGATAGACCATCGTTTGAATAAACTTCGGTAATAATACGGTTGCCAAGAACGTACTGTAATGGGATCAAACCGGCGGTAAAGCTGGGATATAATAGGCTCCGAAACATCGACATATCTTTAGCGTCATCTGTTGTAAACTGGAGACAGACTTCTTGGGGGTAAACATTATTCTTTTGGACCGTGGTGTAAGGTGTAAACTGATGGCGGGGTGGCCATCATCAGTGACAGTATTGTTTTATACACTGCTGTCCTGCTGAGTATATAGAGGGTGTAAACTACCTCATCACGAAGCCGTCAACCAAGCATTCTGTACATCAAACTAAATAACGTTACGCGAAAATCATTGCTGGGAAACACCTATTTTTGGGGTTAAAAATCATGTTTTGTGGTAGGTAGAACGAATAATAATAACGAATTCAAAACATTGTGCTGACGGATGGAATGTAACATAATAGTACGGGGGTCGCGGAGGTGTTAAAAGCCATACAATAAAAACTTGTAGTTAAAAAAACTTCCTAAATAGTTGGAACTTTGACCCCCAATATTTCCGTAACTAGAAGGTTCTTAGCTTTGGTGTAGAACAAAAAAAAAATCACAATGACGGGGAAAACAAGTGCACTTCCCTTTTCTGCTAAGTTCCCCTGGTGTGTGCAAGTCTACTCCAGGATATTCTGAGCACCCACCCACAGGCTGTCACTTCGCCTTCTTCAGGGGCCAACTTATTTTTCAGCTCCCAATACTTCGACGCAAGCGCCATGATCTGCTTGTTGGTTGTGTTGTTGCTTTATTTGTTGTAAATGGATCATAATAATTTGTCATTTTATGTGCTGATATAGTTATTAAACAGCGGTTCAATTGGTATTGTTCAATTGTTAGGAAAAAAAGTAAACAATATAAACAGCACAATGTTGTTAAAAACAGATCTGTGGCCAGATGAAAACAGCTTTGTTGCTATCACAGCATTATAACAATCTGTCAATCAGTTAACCATGTACTTGTACAGTCCCGGTCTATTGTTTAATCTACTAGTGATAATGTTATAAGTTGACCAATCAAGCTAAATTATCAGTTTCTCATAAGTAAGTGTACATTTTTATACCCTACAACTTTTTATGTGACAGATATGTCACCGTAAAATTGTCAAACACACTATTACAATATAACTGGTTTCTCTCTAGCGATATTGTAAACTCTCGAATTATTGTCAACTGAACATACGGAAGTGTCCATGCCCCCATAATCGGGACTTGAGGCACCCTCCCGTTAGGTTAGTTAGGTTCCTTTAAACCCTACACTCGGAAATAGCGCGTAGTCCGTCGACTACGCTTTTTAGGGGAATATAAGGTGTTTTAAGGTTAGGTTATGTTAATCGGTATTTCTCAGGAATGGTACAATATCTTTTCATGAGAGTTGTACCACTGGGCAAGGGGGACCCCTCCTTCCCTCCACACCGCGTGAGTTGACTACCATCGCATGCATTTCACTAACACGTTTTGTTGTAAGCAGTATATTGTCAAATGAACATACGTTCATTTGACAATATCTCGAGATTTTACAATATTGCTAGAGATATTACAATATAACGAATTTGTCAATTTTACGGTGACAGATACACGGTAAGCTTATAACTTAAACCAAACGCAGAAAGGACCAGTCCCTATTAAAACAAACTCTTGGTTTCTGGTATCAGGTACTTAATCATAGGTAGCCGCGGTCGATTTGAAGTACCTCGGGGCTTCCGTGTGACAGACAGACAGACAGAGTCGGGCAACTGTCTTGTATTATAAACCAGGATGTCAGGATTAGACGTACGAACGAAGCATTCGTCGAAGTAATTATTCTGGGTAAATTGTGGGACCACCCGTAAGATATTGGGGGTCTAGAACAGTGTTCCGCAAAGTGTGGTGTACCGTGGTCCGTGGTCATTTGTTGGTGTGCCTCGGAAAAATTATGTTATCTATAAGAGTTAAATAGATAAACTGAAGAAACACACTGCACACTGTGTCTACATTTCTTATCAGACTTTCCACTCGCAGGTCTGCTGGAAGAAAATTCTTTTGAAATAAGCAGTACCTTTGTGCTCTTCTATGTTAATATATTGTCCTTTTATGTATTTTGTGTGTACATGAATAAATAAATAAATAAAAACATCTACTTAAACAGCCGCAAAACTTTAATAACTAATGTTGATTAAAATTACTTATGTAAATTAATTTTTCAATTGCGGTGTATCTCCAAAATTTTTCGGTTTCCTAGATGTACCTTAAACACAAAAATTTTGGCGGAACACTGGTCCGGCGGTTAAAAGCGTTACTACTACTAATTTCGGCAGGCAGGACTAACTGTTATTGGGTTCTTTCATTAGATATGCTCAGCATCCATTGCAGGAGGCTGTGTTCCTCTCGGTTGATAGTCTGGCACAGATATCATAAGACTGTGACTGTCCGAAAATGTGAGTATACTTCAGAGTACAACCTCCATCCTATCCATAACAGAACGACGTGATGCATAGGACCTTCAAACAGGTTCTTTTATCAGATAGGACATACGTACTAGAAACGTTTTCTACACTAATATTATAAAGTGGATTGTATTTTTGTGTGTATATTTGTTATGAATAAACTCAAAAACTACCATGTTGAAATCTACCATGGAGTAGTATATAAATGGAATGCTCAAATACTTTGCACGATGACACCACGCGTAAGTCTCCGGACCAACCTTGTGCCAAAGCGGGGTCAACGTGGCTTTGATGATGTTCACTATAGTTATGAAAGGTCTGACTGTTAATATATACGATTAGTGCTTAAACTGCTAAAAGTGCCTGGGATTTAAATAATTATAATACTAGCGGAATGTGACTGTCTTAACACACCTTTGACTAACCCTTTGCGGATTACAAGATACAAATTGTGGGCCAGAGGCGGATACAGGACATTGACAGATATTTGTATTTTATAAATAAATAAATAATAAATAAATATCGCTGGACATTAACACACAGCGCCATCTAGTGCCACACTAAGCTAGGCTTGTGTCGTGGACACCAAATAGTTGATATCTATACTAATATTATTAAGCAGAGAGTTTGTTCGTTTGTTTGTTTGTTTGGTTGAACGCGCTAATCTCAGAAACTACTGGTTAAAATTGAAAATTTCTTTTGGTGTTGGATAGTCCATTTATCGAGGAAGGCTTTAGGCTATATAACATCACGCTACGACTATTACGAGCGGAGCAGGAATGAAAAATGTTGCAAAAACGGGGTTTTTTTTTTCCTTTCGTTTTTCTATCTTATGTGACACAGACGAAGTTGCGTGGGTCAGCTAGTACTACATAAAAGGTGTAAAAAACCTCTTAACGAAGCCGAAAGGCACTTGTTCTCCCCGTCATTGCGATCATTTTTTTTTTTTACACTATACCTTCTAGTTACGGAAATATTGGGGGTCAAAGTTCCAACTTTTCGTCAAGTGTTTTTTGAAATACAAGTTTTTATTGTGAGATTTTTACTTTAAACACTTGTTAGTAAATACATACTTATTATACATATAAACATCTATGACGCGGAAACAAATGTCCATGCCCATCACATAAACATTTGCTCCTACCGGTATTCGAACCCAGGGCCCTATGAACGTAAGGCAGCCTCACTACCACTACGCCATTCGAGTCTTCAAAATGAAGATCACCATGTCCGGAGCCGCTTCCACAATTGGTCCAAATCGAAAAGAACCTTAATATCTTTTATTTGTTGCCTGTTTTTTATTGTATTCTATGAATGCCTTACCCTTCAGTGAAACAGGCGTGAAATGTGTTCACTGGTGTCGATTCTGTTGTGCACAAACTAAACTTAATTTAGGCTATTACTATCTTTTTCTCACTAATAAAACGAGAAAGAGACGGACGTAATTTAGAGCTGTCAAATTTAATTCGAACTAATATTTCCGTACAAATGAAGGGTGCACGTAGAAACATGTCGACTAAAACCACGGTGAAGCGCAAGGCATAAACTAGTTTGACATTTTTAACTTAGTGCATAGCTATAGCCGTCCTTTTCTCGCACTGCCTTTTAGTAAAAGATAGCAATAGTCTAAATTAAGTTTAGTTTGTGCACAACAGAATCGACACCAATGTCAGTTGTATGATCATTTCGTTTAGTCAATACTCCGTGTTTGTTCCTTGCTCTGACGGCATTACGTGAGGTCTGCTCTATAAACTTGGTCCGTCGTGTCTGCAGCGGAAACCGTTCGTTTCTATCTTAATGTTACCTAAACGGTTATTTACGTTTCATCGTTGCAGTTCTAAGATAGGGGTATCGGCCGAGTTTTAGGCATTTTTAAGAAGTTTGAAGATAAAATTACAAGTTTTACATCTAAACTAATATTATAAAGCAGAAGAGTTTGATTGTTTGTTTGGTTGAACGCGCTAATCTCAGGAACTTCTGGCTCGAATTGAAAACTTCTTTTTGTGTTGGATAGTCCATTTATCGAGGAAGGCTTTAGGCTATATAACATCACGCTACAATCATTAGGAGCGGAGCAGGAACAAAAAATGTTGCAAAAACGGGGACGTTTTTTCCCTTCGTTTTTCTCTCTTATGTGACGCAGACGAAGTTGCGTGGGTCAGCTAGTCTACATCTACACTAATATTATAAAGAGGAAAACTTTGTTTGTTTGTTTGTTTGGTTGTAATGAATAGGCTTAAAAACTACTGGACCGTTTTTTAAAATTCTTCCACCATTCGAAAGCTACATTATCCACGAGTAACATAGGATATATTTTATCCCCGTACTCCCACGGGAACGGGAATTACGCGTGTGAAACCGCGTGACGTCCGCTAGTTAATTATATAGTTACAGAATATTAAACTTTATTTCATACTATCGCAAACAGATGATGATTAATTGATTAGGGATGGGCAGACGACATAGACATATATTTGGCATTGCATTGTTGGAAAAATCTTGTGCCAATTTCCACGTTCCTGTGGAAATTGGCACAAGATTTTTCCAACAAGCTTCAAGCAAAGAGAGTCCTGTACAGACCCAAAGTATGAAGTATGGAAGTATGAGGTCTGTGCGCTTGTTCCAATAATTTTTATATGAATACAGGGTGAAATTGAATAGATGCGACAAATTTAAATATACAATAAAACGTGTTGTCAAGAAAATGTATAAAATATAAAATTAAAAAATAATTGATCAGTGTTACGAAAACCGTTAAAATAATAAAAGTATCAAAAATCTTGCCGACTCATCGCAGTGCTCAATATAGCGGTCATTTACCTAATTTTGCCTTAATTTTTCTTATTTATTTTGCGTATTACTGGAATACCGATAATTCGTACTTAAATAAAGATAATAACATCAATGGACCTTTTGAAAACGATAATCGCGTAATTTTTTTTAACGATTTAGATTGTAGAAAAAACAGTTTATAATTACTATGTTACTGTAACTGAAGCTCCAATTTCATTTTGTCGCATTAATTAAAATTCACCCTGTATAAATGAAAATGTCGTAAAAAAAATAGGGCCTTTGTTAAAGTGTCATTGACAATGATTTCTTAGAAATTTCAGGGCAAATTATAGTATATTTTATAACGAGGGACTAAACGAAGCCATTATATACCCGAGGTGGTTTGACTCCCGAGCTTGCGAGGGAGGCAATGAAAGCGAGGGTATATTATATTGGAGTTTAGTCTCGAGGTGCAAACTGTACTTTTCACTTCGAGTGCGAGAAAAATAGTCATTTAAAACTGAACAAATTTACACTCGACAAAAATTTGTACATACATTACTGCAAAAGCAATGATGCACACAAACAACCATAACTTTTTCTCGCGTTGAAGAGTTCATTTGTTTTTTTTTTTCAATAAACAGCTTTCTATTTGCATGCCAATTCGAAATTTAAATAAAACCTTTGTCAAGTTACTCTTTTGTGGCCATGTTTCAGAGTAAAAGATCGTTCCATTTTTAAATTACTTTTTACTCCCTAGGGAATAAACGGTCACTTTAATCCCGCTTTGTATGGATATAACGGCATACTTTTAGAGCATGAGAAGTGAACAATTAGTTTTTTTTTAAGGCGACTAGAGGAGCCAAACTCGACTTTTATAATGCCTAAAAGTATATGATTCACTGAAATAAACAAAACCAGAAAAATATATGATATTCTTCAGGATATAATTATGATAGTATTATAGAGTTTTGAAAACATAATACAGTTTAATTAACTCTACTTATCCATACTAATATAATAAAGCAGAACAGTTTGTTTGTTTGTTTGGTTGAACGCGCTAATCTCAGGAACTACCTACTCGATTTTAAAAACTCTTTTTGCGTTGTTTAGTCCATTTACCGAGGAAGGCTATGAGCTTTATAACATCACGCTATGACTAATAGGAGCAGAGCAGCAATAAGAAATGTTGCAAGCGGGAAATTCACGCGAACGAAGTCGCGGGCAGAAGCTAGTCTCTCATAATTTCTTTTGACGAATAAAAACCATACTAAAATACATGCGATAATTCAGATTTTTTAGCAAATAATTCTACAAGCAACATAATTATTAGCATCCTATTGTTTTAATTTTTAGTCCAATCAATAGACTTTTTGTAAATCGATCGAAACCACTCATTTCGCACTATTTGGCCCGCAGTGGCTGACGTAACAACCACTTTGTAGTGCAAGCTGATTAGAACTTTATTCTAACAGTATTTCAGAAGAACTTTGAACCGCCACAAATAGAGTTGCTAATTTAGCTCATGTAGTCGCCTTAATGTACCTGGCTGTGTTTAAACTTATTCAAAAGTTTTGCTTTCTTTAGGGCCAGTTTCACCGGTTGCGGATAAAGTGTCGGTTAGCCTATTAGGAACTTATCTGCCAGATAAACTAACACTTTTGGTTTCACAGGTGTCGGATAGCGATATCTGGTAGATATAGTATTAGTTATAACCAGCCTTTAAGTGGTAGATAGTATTAACTATCAGATAACTAACCGACACTTTATCCGGAACCGGTGAAACTGGCCCTTAGGTTCATTATTTCCTGGCATTCGGTTAGCCAAATTGGGAAAAGAGTAGACAGATGACGATGCTTACTGTAGCTTGGTATCAAGTAGGTTCGTTCACAAACCAAACCCGCATGTTTTCAATCTAAGAACTCCGAGCATTCTACCTTGGAGGCCTATACACTATCAATACCGATCATTGTCCTTAGATAGTGTTAAACTATAACTACCCTATGCTAATTTCAACTCTACAATAAGAAGACCAAAGTTGATTTTAGTTTAAAAGAAACTGCAACGAGAAAGTACACAAATAACAGTGTATCTGTTTGTTTCTGAGCTAGAAACCGCTTTTCGTGTAGAAATATGGAGATCGCATTATGTTCGCGATAAAATTTGTTGTTTATTTATTTGTTTTATTATTTTCATGAGCTTTGGTACCGGTATCTGTGTAGTCAACTTTATAACACGTTTTCTACATTGTATTTTACCGTAATTTACATTCAAAATAACGTCGGAATGATAATATAATAAAGTGTTAGTAAAATTTTACCTGACTGCCTCGTTGGTCGTGTGGTTGCAAGCGAGACTGCTGAGTATAAGTTCCTCGGTTCGATCCCAGGTCGGGTTAGGTGTTATTATGTTTTTCCATCAGATCATGAACTTTAACTAACTCATACCTCGGAAACATGACACTTTAGAACATTTTGCCCAATACAAAACTTGTTTGTATTGATACCAGCTATCAATTTATACACCGTGTTCCTGAGGTTATACATTAACTTCGCCATGTTATGTTATGTGTTTTTCGTGTTGTTGTTGTTAAATTGACCATTTTTTACTATTTTTTTTTATCATTTTTTTGTTTTACTTTTTTTTATACCATTTTTTTCACTTTTAGTGGCAATAAGTAAAAAGATATCGTGTTCATCTTAGATTACAAACTCATTTTATCACAACACAACACAAAATGCCTCTAACTTAGATTATTTTGTTCGCAAGTGTACTTTAACATTGCGATATGAAATTCAGTTTGATAGTTTTGGTTGCACAAAGTGGCAACATCTCACAAATAAAGACTCTTTCTCACAGCACAACATAATTAAATTGGTTAAACTTAAATTACCAATAACTTAAAAACTATGCCATTTAAACTACTACTTCCTTTGTACGATATGATTATCAAGAGCTACAGAAGTGTTATTCAAAATTAATGTATGTCCTCAGGAACACGGTGTATAGGTCTTATAGCGTGGCCGCTATTTTGAATTAAAAAAAAAAAACAAAATGACGGAATAAAAACATAAATTTACTAGTCCTTCAAAAAAGCGAGGAATGACCATGCTAGTTTTCTAAATAAAACTCACATAAGGTGGTCCCTAAACAAATCCTACAATTAAAGATCAATATAAAATCAATTAAATACATATTCCACAAATTATTTCTGTATCAAGATACCATTGTTACCTGTGTTTTTTAATATCATTGACAAGAAAGAAATTCTAAAGAAGAAAAAAATTACAAAAGAGCCCTCTATCAAATTAAAAAAGAACTAAATCGAAATGAATGAGCAAGCGCATCACTGGATTGACGTTTCAATTAAAAATCGTTTATTTATAAAATTAAAATCACGCATCGTGTCGATATCTTTTGTCGGCACATCACTAGCCCTTTGTATAGTGCTGTTACAATCTTTGTGCTTAATTATCGATGAATAGAGCCCAGAGTTCGTTATTTGTTAAGTCTTTTAGTTTGTAATTATTGGAGATAGTGAGTTGATTACCTACTGTGAAACTAATATTTGAGGCACAGAATACATAATAGTACAAGTAGTCGTCAAATGTTTATATTTGTAGGACATGTTATCGTAACAAAAGCCATGTTATTTAGTTATATTTAAAACTTGTTTTTTTTTTATAACAACGTCATGCATCCGAGGATTACCCTCGAATGGTTAGACCAAGGTGTACGTAGTACAGCCACATTTCGCCAATTATATATGTTAAAATCTATACCAATATTATAAAGCTGAAGAGTTTGTTTGTTTGTTTGAACGCGTTAATCTCAGAAACTCCTATTTCGAATTGAAAAAATCTTTTTATAAATGATAAATGATAAATGATCTTTATTTTGTAAGTAGGTTTTCACAAACACTTTTACACGTCAATTTTTTTTTTAAACTAGATGGGGCCGGTGTTTCGTACCTGACTACTCTGAGAAGAAACAGCCGAAACAAACTCAGAGGTCATAGTCTCTTTTGAAGTCCAGACATAATCTTGCTCAATTCACATGAGGATCATGTAGATGTTAGTGTCTGAGATGGTCTTTTGAAGAAAGAACCATACCTACAGATTTGAGTAAACCTGTCCAGTCAGTGCAAGCATTTGTCAGTTATCGTGTAGCTCGACTTATAACACAAGGAGCTCAACGAAACGACGAACAATACCAAAGAAAGGACATTTGGGTAGGTCGCTTATAGAACTCAAACTGCCAGACGGTTGGGGGGTAAAAAAAAAAAAATAAAATAAAATGAAATGTAACCCACATGGTCCTCACATTCACAAAAGCGCAAAAAATAAAATAAAATTAATAATAATTTACAAAATGAATGTCAATAAAAATACGATATGTCAAAATACACACACATAAAACAATAAAAATTAACTAAAAATGTAAAAAATAATAAAATACTGAACTAAGTATTCATGTCAAGTCATTAAATGTCAAAAACCACAAGTAAATATTCATGTCAAATACACACACACACACACAAAATAATAAACAATAAAGTAAAAAAATAATAATAATATGCATTCATGTCAAAGTGTATAAAAGAAAGGAATCAATAATAAACAAGCGAAGTCCGAAATTTCTATATTCGCAGAGCAAATTTCGTTGGAGCAGCTTAATCCCAAGCCTTTTTATCATCGAGGTAGTGATTAACATGATAGTAGGCTTTCAGGCATAGCTTCCGTTTTATAAACGATTTGAATTTATTTAGACTAAGTGCTTGAATATGGCTCGGAAGTTTATTGTAAAAGCGTATACATTGGCATCTGAACGTTCCCCCTATTTTCTTGAGCCTCGTAGCAGGAATAACAAATTTGTGTTTGTTTCTCGTATTTATGTTGTGGATATCACTGTATTTTTTAAACAAATTAATATTTTTGTGTGCGTACAAAAGATTTTCATAAATATATTGAGAGGGCATAGTAAGAATATTAATCTCTTTAAATTTTTCTCTGAGGGAGTATCGGGGACTTAATTTATAAATTGAACGAATTGCCCTTTTTTGCAATACAAATATAGTCTGAATATCGGCGGCATTGCCCCACAAGAGGATACCGTACGACATCACGCTGTGGAAATAACTAAAATAAACTAAACGGGCTGTTTCCAAATCAGTTAAATCACGAATTTTTCTAACGGCGTATGCTGCAGAGCTAAGTTTTTTTGACAATTTGTGTATATGCGGGCCCCACTGAAGCTTGGCATCCAAAGTTATGCCTAAGAACACTGTGCTGTCTTCCGGTTTCAACTCTTCATCCTTGATTACTACACTAGTTTCCACTTGTCTTACATGGGGTATCGTAAACTTAATACATTTGGTTTTTTTCTCATTCAGGAGTAGATTGTTAACATTAAACCAATTAACGACTTTTTCCAGGGCGCTATTAACATCATCCGTAACTAACTGCTGACGTTTAAGTTTAAATAAAAGTGAAGTGTCGTCTGCAAACAATACTATATCATGATTATCCTTTATGAGGTAAGGCAAGTCATTTATATAAATGAGAAACAAAAATGGACCAAGAATTGAGCCCTGGGGTACCCCCATTCTTACTACGGATCCGGGAGATCTTTTCCCGTTAACATCAACTCTCTGAATCCTATCACTCAAATATGAAGTAAGAAGATCCAGAGAGGCGTTACGGACTCCGTAATGGTGTAGTTTCCTGATTTGGATGGATTTTGTGTTGGATAGTCAATTTATCGAGGAAGGATTTAGGGTATATAACACGCACGCTTCGACCAAATAGGAGCCGAGCAAAAATGAAAAATGTTGCAAAAACAGGTTTAATTATTCCCCTTATAACCTTTTTATCTCTAAGTGACGCAGACGGAGTTGCGTGGGTCAGCTAGTCTCATATAGTATGGACGAAGTCTATTGCCAAAAAGCGGTCCAGACTCCATGACTGCCACAGAAAATTCAATACCTAATAGGTACTTTGCCCGACCCGGGAATTAAATCCAAGACCCTTTGTTCAGTAGTAGCACTTTCAACCTCCTAGACCAACAATGCAGGTTTGGGTTTTTAAAACAAATAGGTTTAAATTGCTAGTTAATACCTACTCATTCATAATTTTTCATTACTCATGCTCGGAAAGTAGGTCTGAAGTTGCCTGAAGAGCGGGTTGAAAGTAACACTTTTCAGCCCTAGGGAGAATTGCTTTCAACTGACAGCTGTTAAATTATAAAAAAAACTAGTTCTATTTTCACATTTCTATTAGACCATTTTCCGACTTCTATACAGCCTCTAAATTACAGCGCGGTGTAATTACCGTCTTGGGACTACATAAGTTACTTTCACCCCTAGGGTAACAAACCACTGCTCTCAAAACGGCGAGGAAAACGTCGTGAGCACCGAAGAAACCGGCATGTCCTAGAACCAGAACTTCGAAGACATGTGACATCTACCAATCTGCACTGGGCCCGCGTGGTGGATTATAGCCCATTCCCTCTCATAGAGAGGAGGCCGTGTCCCAGCAGTGGGAACATTACAAGATGATTATAAGTATACCTGTGTCATTGCTTTAGTTAACAATTTTGAAACGAATTCCCAAAAAAATTAAATAAAATAAATTTAGAAGAGGTCAAGTCTGTAATGCAGGACACATCAACTATACAAGAGTCACAAGAAATCAAAATTACAAGAAAAAAACAAAAATATATTGTTTTATTTCCGATACTTATGACATAACAATCAAATGATAAGAATTACCTTTTGAGCAAGAAATTACTTGTATTAGGTACTTCCGCTCTTCCGGTTTACATTAACATAACATAAGTAAGAAATACAATAAAATGTAACTTAAAATCAATACAAAATAAGATACCAAAAAATTAAACTTAAAATCTATATAAAATAAGATGCCAAAAACTTAAATTAAAAAGTAAATTTATTTTACTAACCTAAAATTAAATCAAATTCGAATTAAATCAAAATAAAATCAAATCATAATTAGATTTAGAATCCGAATCAAATTAAAATGAAATACAAATCATAAGATCTTGCTAATATTTTTTCCCAACGGTATGCAAAGCAAATCGCAACTATGTATGTTAAGTTGATCTATTTAATATTGAACGGAATAGTTGTCCGTTCCCACGCAGAAACGACCTTGTGATTAACTAATAAATATTCGTTGAATAAGCGGAAGCGAGAGCGATTTTGTACCTTATTTGGTAAGGGCGATTGTAATATTGACCCTTTGTTAACAAAATATGACACAATACCTGACCCGCGCAACTTCGTCTGCGTCACATAAGAGAGAAAAACGAAAGGAAAAAGAAACCCAGTTTTTGAAACATTTTTCATTCCTGCTCCGCTCCTTAAAATTGTAGCGTGATGTTATATATCCTAAAGCCTTCCTCGTTAAATGGACTATCCAACACAAAAATAATTTTTCAATTCGAACCATCTTCCTGAGATTAGCGCGTTCAACCAAACAAACAAACAAACCCTTCTGCTTAATAATATTAGTATAGATTGTGATCTTTTAAACTAGCACTATGATGACTGACTGACATCTACCAATCCGCACTGGGCCCGCGTGCTGGCTGGGCCCATTTCCTCTCATATAGAGGAGACCAGTTTCCCAGCAGTGGGAACATTACTAGGCTGATGATGATGATGATGATGATTATCATCTTCCGGCTCGTCTTTTTTCTTAGGAACTTATCCTCTGTGATATCCACACTGTCATAGCCATATTACCTTTCACTTAAGTCCATTAACACAGCATGACTCTAAAAACCCATCATTCTTTGCTTATCCTTTCCCCAATTCCAACTGTCGGCATAAACGTCTTTCGTTTAAATCCACATTCCATCATACCATTTGCTTTGATCTTTAATTATCTCACCCTTTCATACAACCGGAATTTCAAAAAGCTGTGAATGCAGATCTGTTTCTCTTTAAAAATTGGTTATCTCCAGTATTTAGAGCACTTTCTCTCCAGGTGGCATTGAAAAAATCCACCCTGTATCTCTATACAGGAAGGTTCCTTAGTAGAGTGAAGAATATATCTCCCTAGATATATTCTTCACTCTACTAGGCAATCTTATAAACCTAATTGAAAAAACTCAACCAAGATAACCATTAAACAGAAAAGCACAACCCTACCCTAGCACACTAATAATAAAACACAGTTTATCTTCACATAAATAAACTCTGTAACTTATAACCAATCACGATACTTAATTAGACCAGTAATTAAAAAGTAAATAGCACCTGGCTGCACATTAAAAGTAACTGAACCGCGGTCACGACCGACATTGCGTGGATGCCTGCCCGCTATCGCTTATCGCTACATCTTAGTTATGTGACAGCTGCTTTACTGCCATCCGGGTTTCTTTTTGATATAGCAAATAATACTGCTAACGGCAGTAGACTTTATTGAGTGAGAATTGTATTTAATCAATTAAGTCAAACGAAGGTTTTGCCCACGCTTTGGAAAGCGGAAATTATTGGGATAAAAGTTATCCTTTGTCACCGACTTCAGAAACATAAGTTTTTTTTTACATCAAATTGTCCATTTACTTAGTTATACTTTGCCTGGTAAACAGGATAACTGTTATCCCAATTTTTTTTTGTTTTTTGATTTCGGTTTTATTTTTTGCAAAATTGTTTTTTTACTTAGTAGATCACATGTGCTTACCTCTTCACAGCGTACCGGCGTGACATAATGTTATGAATTGGTGTAAATAATAGACAGACATGAGATTTCAGCAATTTCAGACCATTTTCTATTATTTATTGAGGAGTTCCGTTGCCTATCTCCGAAATTTTTCATCAGATCTTCGCCAAATTGAAATTTAATTACTCCGAGAGAACACTCTTCCTAAAACTACTAATCGCTTTATTTACCTATATGATTCATTCAACGGTTTCGAAAGTTCTCAATATTACCAAGGGAAGTACCTATTAAAAATTAAAATTATAAGATTAAAAACATGTAAGTACTAAAAATGAACTTGTCAAAAAGTTGGAACTTTAACCTCCAATAACTCCGTACCTGAATAGAAAGTCCCTAGACTCCGAAAAACTTTTCAACTTCTGAAAAACTTTTAGGGCATTATGGTCACGGTTATGACTTATGATAAAACATTTTTGTCAACCGTCGATAGTCAATCACATCTGGAAATACCCTAAAAATATAATAAATCCTTCCACCGACAACACATAGGTTCAAGCTCGTAAACTTTCGTCTCATAATAGTAGCAGGTTTGGTTCCGACCTAATTCCGCTACAATCAACCACTCTACACTTCTCTAAACTTGTTCATTTTCAACCTTAACACCGGTAGTTACGGTTCGAATTAGGCTACAGCGTGATTAAAAATAGTCTGCAATCTATGTTGCAGTTTGTACAATGTACAATGTGTACGGGAGCGACAAGGGTTGTCGCGACGGCATGACGAGGAAATAATAAATGTCTTTTTATTATTGTTCTTACCAAAATTTCTTTGAAACCAATCGGAATGTACGTAAAAAGAACACTGCTTTAAGATTGCACGGTTTAAAACGAAACATATAGTGTCACTTACGGGATATCTTCCGTGATTGATCTCAAGACTCAACGATCAACGAGATCAGAGTCAACTCACGATCATTAGTCTCCTATTTTATAAATTCGTCATTCCAACACGACCCAATTCACATCCCATTGTCATTTTGCTAAAAGTTAGCAATCTGTTAAATTCATAATGGTCGATCATTGGTCGGTCAATGGTCTCGTAATAGAATTGTATTTTAATTACATGATCGTATAAATCTGCGGGGTTTTATATAATAGTGACAACTATTATAAAACCCCGCAGATTTCAGATTTACATTTTATTTATTAGTGTTATATAAGCAATCTGAAGTAGGACGAAGATCGTAAATAGCACCAGGCATTCATTTTTCTTTTTTCATCTTGCTCTTTTTGGACCCGCGGAACGAGTTTACAAAATTATTATTTTTATGTCATTTTCTTTAGTAGATTGATCGAGCCGCTGTTTGACAGTATAAATAAGTTTGTAAAAAGATTTTTTCAAATCGGTTCATAATTGATGGAGTTATACGTTGAGCTCCTAGAGTTATAAATCGAGCTACACGATAACTGACAAATGCTTGCACTGACTAGACAGGTCCACAGAAAACTGTATGGTTTTTCTTCAAAAGATCATCTCAGACACTAATCTGTATAGTCCTCATGTGAATCGAGCAAGATTATGTCTGGACTTCTATAGATAGATGCTGACTGAGACTGAGTTGGTTTTGGTTGTTTCTTCTCAGAGTAGTCAGGTACGAAACAAGGCCTCATCTAGTTTTAAAAAAATTACGTGAACTCAAGAGCCAGCAACAAAGAAAGCCAATAATTTTTAATTTATGGTTGAAACGACTTCAAACCAGAGATTCAATGCATCGCTAATGCAAGAATCCGAATTTCCATCATTCGCCATACATTGTAATCGACACAGGCCCAAACGTTTGCTTGTCGCTTTGTTTGTAAAAATCTTCTTGCTGAATAAATATCAATGTTATATATATATCGGGAGCACAACCTAATAAATAATCACGGAAGATATCCCGTAAGTGACAATATAAGTTTAGTTTTAAACCGTGAAAGCCTAAAACAGTGTTTATCAATTTTATCATTTATGAGGTACCAAACAAAAGAGAGCCTCCTCCGTTTTTTGAAGTCGTTTAATGATGACTTTTGGCTATCACAAACACACATCTCGTCCAAGAAGTAAATACTTAAACACAATTAAGGCGGGATCTTATCTATCTAAATAATGCGCTTTACGCACAAGCGAAAAAGTTTGACAGAACATCCATGAGAGTTGCTACACGAAAAAAAAACGGTACCTTCTAACTTCAAATAAATTGGCAACCCTAGATAGTGCGCAGCCGCGGGGCAGTTTATCATTTCGGCCCGTTATCTTAGTAACTGCAATCCACTTGGCCGCTTCACTTGTCTAAGATTCGCAGGTGGTCAGGCCCTTCGGTTTTACGCCGGGGTCAATGACCAGCTACTACTTAAGATCTAGATCCAAGTAATCAGATATTAAATGTGTGACTATTGTTATCAAGTAAGAGAACTCTTCGGAAAGGCTCAAGAGAGAGTCTCATATTTTCAATGTAGTTAGACGTCATCGTAAACTGGTCAAAGTTTTAAAGAGGTAGTACCTCAGGGTAGTACGAAAACGAGACACATTTTGCCAATTATGTTTAACTAGCCGATACCCGCGGGGTTGGTCAGAGGGGAGCTCTGACCAACCCCGCTACCTTAAATACCACTCTTCGTATAGAAAAGGTTTCTCTAATTATCGTAAACTACACAGAACTGTAAGTAATAGCCACCTAGACCCCACTATATCAGGCCACATTCTAGGCTTATTATTGGACAAGCCACACCTTGTTTACAGTAAGTACGTTCCGAGGCAAATGTCAGTTGTACAATTGAACTAAAATATGAGGAAAAATATGTAGATCCATATCAAATGGCGCTCTGAAATTTCTGAGTTTAAAAGCCCTATATCCGTAAGGATTTTTCATCGTAGAAAATGGCGAACTTCAAAAAGTATAATATATGTATAAGTAGAGCAATATAATAAGAACAACGCCAGAACATCGGTGCATCAGTTATCCGCACTTATGTATAAAACCCGTCAACAATTGTCCGGCATTAGCTCACCAGGCATAAGATCCGTCCAGGGCCCCGATTCTGTTATTGCAATAGTGTGACAATTGTCTATCATTCATCTCATAATTGTTAATTTTGACAAGTTTGGTGATCCACTAATATAAATACAATTTTCAATGGTCAACCACTGACACTCAATTGAAAGAAATGGCTTAAATTAGTAATCTTGTAGGTTAGTTCTATTAATTTTAGATATTGCAATACATACCCGTGAAACCACGATTAAATGCAAAACAATTTTATCACTAATTCTCCCGTTTAAATTTAACTAGAGCCATTGAGAAACACTCAAGTAGTTGATTGTCGATACAATGGTGATACCGAGCTACATGGTTTCCAATTAAAACTCAGGAGTGGGACACACCTGTACTAATAGCTCATTTCGACGGTGCGCAACTGTCCAGGAGTACCTAAGTCTTGTATATGTATATGCAAAGGTGTATATGAATCCTTCCTTCATATGTCACCAGTATGTTTTAATTACCAAGTATAAGCATAATCATCAGCCTATAATGTTCCCACTGCTGGGACAAAGGGAATGGGCTATAAATCCACCACGTGGGCGAGTGCAAGTTGGTAGATGTCATGTCTTCGTATTTTTCGTTCAATGACATACCGGTTTCCTTACAATGTTATAAAGTAATGGCGCCTGCCTAGATTCGAACCCACGACTTACAGCTCATGAGTCAGGGCCGCTACTACTGAGCAAGTGCTGCTCTCCATGCAATAGGGGCTCCCTGTTTCCATGAACCGGTTGATCTTATTGCTAAGTATCGATCAGACTGCCAGATAAAAAAATCCAAATGGTATAATAAAGATATAATAAAGAAGGGTAAACCCCATGACTACATGGCAGTGGATGACCAAGAGATCAGAATAAAAACCTCATGTCATACTTGCTATTAATATCACTCAAGGCGGGTTACCACAGGATACTTCAGTTAAACAAAAGTCACCTCATAGCTTGACCTGCAAGAGGGCATCACGAAAAAATTGCGGCCACCAGATTAACGGACGAAGTATCGTCAATGTCCGGTGTCTGCAATTGATCCGACCTTAACAAGACTGTCAACAATCAGATTAGAATCAATTAACTTGTTTCACAATATAAACAATACTTCAATCCAACGACAAAGCTTTCACAATAGTAACCTAACAATAAGGGCGGGGCAAACAAGGCAGGTAAATTCGTACACCAAGATATTAGAATGTCCCTTAGATTATGCTGTACTTGCTACTTGTTACCTTAGGATAAGCTTTTACGTTATTCCTCTCTATTGTTAGCTACAAGTATTAACGCTTAGAAATCACTGCATTAGGTGGAAAAATAATGTCTTTGGAACCTCGCATTAATTTAAATCATTTTTTTCAGCTGAAATCCAAAGCAATATTTTGCTCAGGTTTGGACAAATTGACGGTATCTCAGACATGATACATAACATAATATCACGCCGGTTAGGCAGAGTTATACCTAATTAGACCCATATTTTAGTTATTAAAAGCGGGCGAACCAATTTTAGTTATGTTTAAGTCCCATGTAATAGCGAGCGAACCAATTTTAGTTGTTTAAGTCCCATGTAATAGCGGGCGAACCAATTTTAGTTGTTTAAGTCCCATGTAATAGCGGGCGAACCAATTTTAGTTGTTTAAGTCCCATGTAATAGCGGGCGAACCAATTTAGTTGTTTAAGTCCCATGTAATAGCGGGCGAACCAATTTTAGTTGTTTAAGTCCCATGTAATAGCGGGCGAACCAATTTTAGTTGTTTAAGTCCCATGTAATAGCGGGCGAACCAATTTTAGTTGTTTAAGTCCCATGTAATAGCGAGCGAACCAATTTTAGTTGTTTAAGTCCCATGTAATAGCGGGCGAACCAATTTTAGTTGTTTAAGTCCCATGTATTAGCGGGCGAACCAATTTTAGTTGTTTAAGTCCCATGTAATAGCGGGCGAACCAATTTTAGTTATTTTTAAGTCCCATGTAATAGCCGGAGAACCAATTTTAGTTATGTTTAAGTACCATGTAATAGCGGGCGAACCAATTTTAGTTATGTTTAAGTCCCATGTAATAGAGGGCGAACCAATTTCCGTCAACCGGGCACAAATCCAGACCCCGTAGCTGCTACTGAGAAATTCCTGATGGGATAAACCCAATAACATTTTGCCTGACCTGGGAATTGAACCCAGGACCTCAACTCAGTAGTCGTGCTTTCGACCAGCAGTCGGTAACGATAATGACATGTTAAAATCACACATGTATTCGATTGACACAAGCTACCGAAAACATCATGGAAACAGGGACATTAAAAAATATTTGACGCGTATTTTTTCTTTCGTTACGTAAACCAACTTTGACGTAGATACGATGCTTTTAAAATTCTCAATACGTCACGCCGTGGTATAATTTTTTGTGAGTTCTGACGTCACGAGCCCCCACTCCCAATTTTTGATGCGTTTTATCCATGTCAATATTCATTGATTTAGATTTGCAATTTTTTAATACTGTCGCCATGTATAGTCTATGGAAAGTCGTTGCAGCAAACTATGAGAAGAGAAAAGAAGAGTCCTTGGACTAGTTTAATACAAAATGTTGCACTTTTTTAGTAAACTGTTTATTTTTTAATTACCGTTAAAATATTTTTTTTGAATAGGTACGTGGTAGCTTCGTTTGTTTGTTTGTGCGTCGGGTCTCGTCCCCATTATAGTTGGGTATGTCTGTTTCCTAAATAACTGAATGTAATCGATAACCTGCTTATCTGACCCGTTCAGCCCTTGACTTTCGGCTTAAGGGGCCAGCGCTGCATGAGTTGTCCATACAAACGTAATACCAAAATTATTTACAGTTTAGGAATATTTACACCTTACAAAACTGTTATTCGGAACAAGACAGCATTTATCTAGGTTCCCGTTTATTTTTTTTTGCAAAATTCTCACCTAAAACGAATTGTAAACCAATTGAATTTCTCACATTTTTACGGTATAACTAGGAAGTTTTCATATCATCTGTTCTATATTAAAAACGTTACCAAACGTAGGGTTAGTAAAGCGCGGGGCAATGTGCAACAGAGATAACAATATTTTGACAGACTTTTCCCTTCGTTTCGAATTGTAGTTGCGAGCGTCTCGGTCGGTCGCAGGCGTCTTAAGATTTACGTCGTAATTTGGAACATCCTTCTAAATTCTTGCTAAAGCACTAAAACAAACGGTGAAACCGATTGAATTAATTGCCTTTCTCCAATTTCTGGCAAAATATTCTCTTGGAAGGTAATTTCTACTGTATTCAAATAGATTCAGCCATATTAGGTGTTTGTGTTATTTGGTGTCGTGACTACGTTAAGTTCCTGGGGACTTCAAATGCCTAGCAGAGCTGGTAAATTACGATTTGTTGGTCTAGTGGTTGCAAACGTGGCAGCTGAGCATGCAGTCTTGAGTTCACAGTGTGTTGTTGTCTTTCTCCTAATTGTGGATTATAAAACTTTGACCACGGTTTCGCGTTCCCATAGAATAATTCCGGGACAAGAAGTATCCTATGTTCATGGTCTACCCGCAACATGTGAGCAAAATCTGTTCTGCCATTTAGGCGTACAAAGGTAACAGACGGGCAGGCATTCTGCCGTCAATCTACTAATATTATAAAATATATGTGTCACCGTAAAATTGTCAAATACGTTATATTGTAATATCTCTAGGCCTCTAGCGATATTGTAAAGTCTCGAATTACGTTATATTGTAATATAACGTGTTTGACAATTTTACGGTGACATATGCAACATTTTGTGATGATGTATGGATGTCTGGATGTATGGATGTTTGTCACTCTTTCAGGCAAAAACCACTGGACGAATTGGAATGAAATTTTACACACAGATAGTTTATAGCCTGAATTAACACATATGATACTTTTTATCCCGTTAGAGTGTTTTGGTGGGACAATTATCGAACCCCACGCGGGTGAAGTTTATAATAGTTATTATAAACTAGCAATATGCTTAAGTATGGATCTCATTCTCTCACATCCCCAAAATATAATTTGATTACATTACCCCCTTACTGAACCCCTGATGTTTAATTATTTTGTACAGGCCTTATCTTTTTTTTTAAAGTTTACCTCCAGGTGTACCTATCACTATTTTAGCCTACCTTACCACAGGCACTTGTGAAATAACACGAACCATTTCTGACCGATACTGTACCTGCGAGTCTGCTACGTTCAAAAACAATGGCCGTTCAAAGTATGCATGCAGGCTCACAGGCAGTGCGGGCACAAGTGAAATGCTAAGGTCTAACTAGATTGTAAGATATTCATGAACAGAAATGATCACAGATAAATACTAGACTTGAGACCCAGGGTTATTTACAGTACCCTGGGTCTCTGGTATATCTATGAAATGAACTGGATCCCACCATTTTTCTGTTCTTTAAATGTTTTTTATTTTTTATTTAAATTATTTATTACCATTCTCAGGGTAGGGTTACCACTTTTCACGCTTATGCCCCAAGTAATAAGGTTAAAAAGAGGTCGATCGTCAGTGAACTCGGTAGTGAAGGTTTAGTACATATCTACCTATGATTGGAACATTCGGCGACATACCTATATCAAGCTATACTCATCAATTACTTGACCCGATTGGCGTAGTGGTAGTGACGCTGCCTTACGTTCTTAGGGTCCTGGGTTCGAATCCCGGTAGGAGCAAATGTTTGTGTGATGAGCACGGACATTTGTTTCCGAGTCATGGATGTTTTATATGTTTAACTAGCTGACCGACGCAACTTCGTCTGCGTCACATAAGAGGGTAACAGCTACCTACTACTACCTACCTACTACTACCTACTTCTACCTACTTCTACCTACCTACTACTACCTACTTCTACCTACCTACTACTACCTACCTACTACTACCTACCTACTACTACCTACCTACCTACTACTACCTACCTACTACTACTACTACCTACCTACCTACCTACCTACCTACTACTACATTTTTTTTTCATAAGAACCTTCTCCTGACAATAACAAACACAACAAAAAAAGAATCAGCCAAATCGGTCAAGCCGTTTTCATGCTATGTCGTGACAACGGAAAACGGGTTTCATTTTTATACAGGGTGTCCCAAAACTCAACGTCAAGCCGAAACGGGGTGACAGGATTGATCATAACCATCACGAGAAAAATCTGAAAAAAAATCTATCCCATGCAGTTTAAAAATTATGGGCATTTTAAGAAAAACCTAGAAATTTGATCAAACTGTACCATTTTTCGGTTATTGTGGTTATTCTTTTTTATTTTTGTTCATTTGAACTTTGGAAACGTAATCCTAAATAACATTTCTAGAATCCCAATAAAAAATAATGACACAATTGCCTCAAGTTTCCGAGAATTGAGACTATTTGTTAAACTACGAATTTAAAATTTTCAAGATTCGTCGACTTTGACAGGCCCTCCTATAAAAAAAATGTACTAGAGTGCCTTGGCAAGTGGCATTAAAAGTTGGCGCATTTAATCAGAATTCTAAAATGGTACAATACTTGTTAGTTCCATACAATAGAAAAGAGTAAAAAAATTAAAACCTCAAGTAACCCGATTTTTGCTATCTCATTTTACTCAGTTAAAATGTTTTTAATTCACACAAGCTCTAGGTAGGTTCTTAATTTTAAGACAAAATGATGAGAGAGATGGATAATGGGTATGTTCGCCATGAGTGAGCGAGACAGATAGTGACGCCACTTTTACCAAAGTGAAAAAAAGTTAGTAAAATTAGTAAAATAATTAGGTTTGTTGGAATAAAAGTCAGATGATAGAGAAATAACGTTTTTTATTACAATAAATGTTCAAATTGTTTACCATCAGCCTCAATACAAGCCCTACATCTTCTTAAAAAAGATCTACTTATTAGTCTGGCATATCTTCGAGAGTTGATCGCCTCAGCTGCTTGAGAAATGCGTTCACGCAGGTCGGCTACGTTCTCAATGGGCTTTGAGTAAACTTTTTCTTTGAGAACTCCCCAATAGAAAAAATCCAGGGGATTTAAATCTGGTGAACGGGCGGGCCACGAGATAGTGCCCGAACGTCCAATCCACCTTCCCGGATATTCCTGGTCAAGGAAATCTCTTACTTGCACTGCGAAATGCGCTGGGCAGCCATCTTGTTGAAACCACATGTCGCGAAGATCTGCTAGTGGTACGTCCTCTAACAGGGTTGGTAAATCTTCTCTTAAAAAATGTAGGTAATTAGTTCCATTCAAGTTCTCAGGCAGTTCAATAGGCCCAATAATTTTACCGTTTAAAATTCCGGTCCACAGGTTTACTTTAAAACGATACTGGGATCTATCTTCTCGCATTAAATGTGGATTCTCCACATGCCACTCGTGATAATTGTGCAAGTTCATGTAACCATCTTTTTTAAATGTCGATTCATCTGACCAGAGAATTTTTTGGATGAATTGGGGATTCTCATTATGCCTCTGTAGCATTGTTCTACAAAAAGAAATCCTTTCCTGATAATCTCGAGGTAGAAGACTTTGAACTCGTTGTACGTGAAACGGATGCATTTCGGCTCTTTGTAAAATACGATGAGCAGTGCTTTTCGGTATTCCCGTTCTTTCTTCAATTCCACGTACGGAAATACTTCGGTCACGTGCGACCTCTTGCAATACTTCTTCCTGGAAAGGAAACACAGGTCTACCTCCAGCCTGTATTTGATTCGGGAAATGGCCGCCCTCTGTGAGTGAACGGTGCACATTAACAAACACGCGGTGATCCGGGTAGCGCTCTAAATTTGGATATCTTTCACGATAAAGTCTAGCGGCAGCACTTGCGTTGCATCTGCATTCCCCATAAATGAGGTGCATGTTCGCATATTCTTGTGAAGTGTAGCGCGTAGGCATGGTAGATAAAAAGGATGCCAACACAAAAGTCCAGAGAGAAGCCAAAGTTGCCGGTATGTTATCAACAAGTCCAATTCACAAAGATTCAAGTCCAAAAAGAGAAGCCAAAGTTGTCAGTACTAAATCAACACAAGCGAATACGAACGTGCGCAGTAGACGAATGAGCGAAACGTACTAACTGGTTGGTGTCGGACTGGTAGCGTAGCCATTTGCTTGGCTGAAACTAGTGCGAATGAAACAGATAGATGCCATAGCATCTATCTGTTTCATTCGCACTCGTTTAAACGACGCATCTCCGTCTCAATGCGTGGCGTCACTATCTGTCTCGCTCACTCATGGCAAACATACCCATTATCCATCTCTCTCATCATTTTGCCTTAAAATTAAGAACCTACCTAGAGCTTGTGCGAATTAAAAACATTTTAACTGAGTAAAATCTGATAGCAAAAATCGGGTTACTTGAGGTTTTAATTTTTTTACTCTTTTCTATTGTATGGAACTAACAAGTATTGTACCATTTTAGAATTCTGATTAAATGCGCCAACTTTTAATGCTACTTGCCAAGGCACTCTAGTACATTTTTTTTATAGGAGGGCCTGTCAAAGTCGACGAATCTTGAAAATTTTAAATTCGTAGTTTAACAAATAGTCTCAATTCTCGGGAACTTAAGGCAATTGTGTCATTATTTTTTATTGGGATTCTAGAAATGTTATTTAGGATTACGTTTCTAAAGTTCAAATGAACAAAAATAAAAAATAATAACCACAATAACCGAAAAATGGTACAGTTTGATCAAACTGCATGGGATAGATTTTTTTTCAGATTTTTCTCGTGATGGTTATGATCAATCCTGTCACCCCGTTTCGGCTTGACGTTGAGTTTTGGGACACCCTGTATATATAGATAAGTATGTATAACAAACAAAAAAAGTATATATGTAGTATATCAACTATCTAGTGTCCACGACAAAAAGATGAATGTGTGCAGTCGTGTGTACCAAATCGCATAATAAATGACAAGTTTGACTCAGAAATCTATTTATTTGGGATCGCTGTGGTACCTATCTTATTAGAAATCACTTAAATCTCCTAACTTGAGCCGCTTCATTCATAGCTGGAGGAATTCGCGAAATGTGTGCAATGCACCGTTGTGAGCTACTTCCTCACGCAGACCCTGGGACTCCACGTTTATAATACCTGCATCATTATAATACCTGTATACTACTTACATTACAATAGATTGTTCGAACAGACATTTAGTTTTAGTTGGAGGCAATAGAGCTCTCTACTGTCGTAAGTGGAAATTCAATGAGACTGGCGCAAGGGCGAGGAAGGAACATGGATGGGTTTTAGTCAGTTAAAAGATAATGTACGAGTACCATTCCTGAGAAATACCGATTACTATAACCTAACCTTAAAACACTTTATATTCCCCTAAAAAGCGCAGTTGACGGAGCCCCGCTTCGCGGGGCCCCTATTTCCAAGTGCAGGGTTTTAAGGAACCTAACCCAGTCCCGATTTTGGAGGCCAGTTGACAATATTTCGAGAGTTTACAACCTCGCTGGAGAGATTACAATCTAACGTGTTTGACAATTTTACGGTGACATATACCTACATATAGATCTGGATCCATACCTTGCAACCTTAAATACCCAAAATGAAAAACATTTGAACTTTGTTGTTGGGATGGCAATGGCGATGTATCTGCGATGTCTTTGATGATAATAGCAGATCTGCTCAGGTTGACGTGACCAATTTCCATGATGTCGTTCAACTGTAATATGTGCCTTGTGGTAATTACTTACCGGTAGTAGATCCTTATCCTTTTTATGTCACGGTTTCTGTTATTTTTTCTTTGTTACTTACTGTTTAATCAACGCAAACAAAGGTTTTTTCTTTAATTTCAAAACCGCGTTCAATAGATCGTAGTAATCGATAAAATCTACAAAAAAAATACTCCGCGCGCTATTTAACAGGTAAATAATATCGATATGACTCGATACCTGCCATCGTTGCGTCATTAATCGACTAAGATCGGAATGTACCATTGTTTCGTGCAATAACTCCAACTGGCTAACATTTTATTGGATTATAAACTCTATTTCTAGAACGGTATGACCCCAAATTGGTTGTGGTGACACAAATCGTTCAAGGTCTGCTGGATAGAACATGTTTTAAAATTTCCAGATGCTGTTGTTGTTTTTTTAAGCCGTCGTAATTCGACAAGCAAGACAATGCACCAGAATTAACTTAACATCGGGTTTCTGATAGGCCAATAAAGAAATGACTGAAACATAGTAAAACTCATTAAAACGGAATTAACAGCAGCCAATCAAATTGACGTACCTAATTAGCCTGTAATATAACCACTTCTGAGACGCAGGCCTCTGTATGTAGTAGTGAGCACTAATCCACCACGCGGGCCCAGTGCGGGTTGGTAGATGTCATGCATTTGATTTTTTGGTTGTAGAACTTGCCGATTTCATTCAGCGTCTCACCGGCCTCACGATATTTTCCGTCGCCGTTATGAGAGGGACAATGGAAATTAATTACCCAAAATTAAATGACGGCCTGAATTCCAACCCACGACCCTATGATGACACGTTGGTCAAAAAGCCTCCGTAGGAACTGGACAGATTCGCAACTGGACAGATTCTCAGCTGGACAGGATTTGTACAGTCCATGACATAGCCAAAGTGGATGAGTTGGAAATATGGAAGTTATGAAAAAGATTAGAAGTTATTAAAACTTTCAGAATTGAGAACTTCGGGAGCAGATTATCCTTTCTTGGTTCACGACGGGTTCACACAGTTTCCCAGAAAGCTAGGCTGCAACTACAAACCCTGCGTCTGTTAAAAACCAAAATAACCGTGTCTTTCTTTTGTTCCAGGAAAAAAGGACAACAACGAACGATGAACTAAACCAATAACAAGACAACAAACTTGCAAACGCTCTAACTCCGAGCAAAAATGCGCTCCCGTGTCCAGTCATTAGACTATGCGTGGCTGTAGACCCAGTATGTGTGAGTGCTTATGATCCTGAGAATCCAAGATGGCGCATAAAGTTAAGAACAACCACTATGTGGCGACGCACCGTTCGGGAGTGGACTCTCCGTCGTCTGGTTATCATCATAGAGCATCGAGCAGAGATGAGAATGACAGCCACAGGGCACCGTCCGAAAGAACGTTGTCAGAGTACACGGTAAGGGTAAGATGATCAACATTTGTATCTATTATGGCGTGTTTGACTTAAAGCAAAGAGATAGAGAATGATGTGGAATCTGTCATCAAGTAATACTTATTTCCACCTGAGAGAGATCAGATATCAAGCTGCAAAGTCAGCATATTTATGATCCGACTGCGGGCACCTGTCTGCAAATTCGTAGATGTCATTAAACAGGGTGTAAACCACCTCATCACAAAGCCGTTAACCAAGCATTCTGTACTTACATCAAACTAAGTAACTTTACGCAAAAATTATTGCTGGGAAACAACTTTTTTTTTTGAGGTTATATATCATGTTTTGTGGTAGAACTCAATGTAACGCACTTAAAACATTGTGCTGATGGATGGATTGAATAGTACGGGGGCCGTGAAGGTGTTAAAAGTCAAAAGCTTAACAAAAAACATTGTATTAAAAAAAAAACTGGTCAAAAAGTTGTAAATTTTGACCCCCCCATATCTCCGTAACTAGAAGGTTCCCACGTATGGTGTAGAACAAAAAAATGATCGCAATGATGGGGAGAACAAGTGCCTTTCGGCTTCGTGAAGAGGTGTTTTACACCCTTTATGTCTTCACATTTTTGGGGCTAGGACATGATCATTTGATCACGCTATCATAAAATCATTCATTAAAATGACGCTGATTGCTAGCCAGTCTCATATAGTTATTATTATGCGTCTACGTTAAAATAAACAAATCCGACGCCGAATTTTAATATACATACACATTTTACTACCCACAGTTTATCAATTAAATGATGGCTCGAAACAACATAGCAATGGGGAATGCGAAGTTAATATTGGGCTATAAACATAAACTATTTTGGTCTGTACTCCAACTTGTAAACGATTAACGGTAACAGCTTGCTAACATCGTAATGCAGAGAGAATGACAGCAGCGGTGGCTCGGTGGTGGCGGCCCCGACTTACGAACAGTAAGTCGTGGGTTCGAACCCAGACAGGCGCATTACTTTGTGTAATTTATTTCATCACCGCTGCTCTCAAAAACGGTGAAGGAAAACATCGTGAGGAAATCGGCATTTCCTAGAACCAAAAATTCGAAGACATGTGACATCTACCAATCCGCACTGGGCCCGCGTGGTAGATTATAGCCCTTTCCCTCTCATTGAGAGGAGGCCGTGTTCCAGCAGTGGGAACATTATAGGCTGATGATGATGATGATGATGACTCGTAATGGCTTAATCTAGCTTCAAGAAGAGGATGCGAGCCAGGCGATTTATTGTTCTCGTGTGTCTCGATTGGATTGATATGTTTCGATCGCTTTAAAGATCAAACGCCTGGTTCGATTCCTAGGCAACGTGTTTTTACTATTAGGGGATTAATCAGTAGCATCCCGGAGTCAGGCTATATGCCCGGTTGATAGCAAAAGGCTTGCCCCTGAGTGTTTATATTATACCTCTTCCTAACCCTTAGGGTTATACAGAAGAAAGCGTGTGCTATAACATCGCTTATCTCCCAGAACTTGCGCCAAACATTCCTACCAGCAAAACCAAAACCTTGAACTACTTCAGCATTTACTACAACTTGTAGCAAATTTACTATGTACTCAGCAGTCATGAACACAAGAAAGTCATCAATCATTATAATGACCAACTTGAGACAACATTCTGAGCTGAATTTGTAAAGTACGATAATTAATCTAAAAATTTCATCAGCAAGCTGTAAGCAATCACAAAACTGTAAAACGAATACATCACGAAGACCGTAAAACACATGTGACATAATAAGGATGGCGAATGACTAATTAATAATAAATATAATTCTGTTTAGTCCGTTAGTTAGACTTTCGAAAAATATTCGATAAGTACGTGTTTTTTTGTTACTTATAACAAATTAATAAAAAAATACGAAGATAAAACGCGTCAAAGATAATAAGTGGGTGCTAGTGACGTCACTTTTCGGTAAAAAGTTTATTCAATTGAGACGTCACACGAGTTTTCGACGCGCTGCTCTCTGTCTTCATATTTTTTGAACGTGAAAAAAATACGTGTTCAACATATTTTGTATATTTATCTGACGGACTAATTCGATTTGTTTTTGTCGTCTTATCTACGGCGGTGGCTTACGGCCCATTCCCACTCCCACGAACAACAGTCCTGTATCCCAGCATTGGGCACAATAAAAACTGATTTAGCTTTTTCATGCTAGGCACACAATCACTCCGACCTGCTACTGGAACCTTTTATTTCTGTTTCTGTGCAACTCACGAAGTGTTGTTTAAAAGGTCACTAGTCCCTACTGTAATCTCTGTAAAAATCCAACTTTTGCAACTTCACATTACTTGAACCAGTATTTCCTGTATTTTCCAGACAATGGACGAAAGGACCCGGTCTCCATCGGGCGAGCACAGGAATGGCAGACGGCCGCAACACACCAACGGGTCCCCAAGAGCTGACTCCGGGTCAGACGTGTATGTTACCAGCGCCGCTTACAGACCACCTTCAGAAATCAGGTAAGGGGAAAAAAGGGGCGGAAAACTATTAACTCAACTTACCTCTATTCTTCTATTGTATAATAGGCTGATGTCCGCAACTCCACATGTATTTTGCATACGGGTTAGAAACTCCAGTTCCCCGAGAAAGGTCAGCAACGTCTTGCTGTTACTGACGATCTAGAGAGTACCAGAACTCTGTAGAATCTCGATTCTTGGCCTTCCTTCGTAGACATCTACATTTTGGTGCGGATAGCGAGATTCGATATGCTTACTGACAAAACGACGCGTTAAAATTGGAAAACTGCTCGTAAAGGGCTTAATTAAAATAAATGCTGCACTTCTGGAGATAGGTCTTTCCCAAACTGTAGCCCATCACTCTATTCTCTACCTTTCGGAGCCAGTTTGACCCAGCCACGTATGTTTCTTTCTGCCCATGTAACTGGGAAGTACTCATTACATAATATTAGACATATGTATGTATTTTCGCCCTATTTGTGCTCTGCCAAGTTTAGCAATTCTTCGGGCTACGATGGTAACCTTAATTCTCTTGCGGATGTCTTCATTTCTGATTCGATCACGCAAGGAAATTCCGAGCATAGCCCTCTCCATTGCCCTTTGGGTGACTTTAAGCCTTTTAATAAGGCCCATTGTGAGCGACCACGTTTCGGTCCCGTATGTAATCACCGGCAACACAAACTGGTCATAGACTTTCGTCTTGAGACACTGCGGTAAGTTGGACGAGAAGATACCGTGCAGCATCCCAAACGCTGCCCAGCCGAGTCGGATTCGACGATTGACCTCTTTCTCGAAGTTAGACCTACCTAACTGGATCGTTTACCCAGTAATAACTGGGTTGTGGAGGTGAGATAGGCAGTCGCTTCTTGAAAAGTACTGGTCTTCAGCTGTATTCGGTTAGACTGGAAGCCGACTCAATATTGGGAAATGACTAAGTAGATAATGATGATATATTTAATTGTTTCACCACTACCATTAAAACTACCATTCTCCATAAAAAAGATGAAAACATCATCGAAAATCTTCCACATATATCGGCAAGTTTGCATGACAACTCCCCATATAAGTCCCATCTAAAACAGTTTCATGGTTGTAATCTAAAGTCATGGTATTACTGTACAGTTCACTGACTCGAATCATGTAAATACACCGTTAGCCAGTATTGGTCCCGCAAAGTCCTTAAATCCCACTAATTTAGTCCAACGGGCCTCGATACGTGCGCAGGCGCCGAGCGTCCCCGAAATGGGACAGGTGAGCGGTTGGGCCGCTCTAGGGCCATACGATAGTCTTTTATAAGCAGTCCAGGTGACAGTAAAGGGCAATTGCATAAATTAGAGCTAAATTCTCTTTAACTTTGTATGGTAGTCTATGGCTAAAATAAAATTGCTTTTTACGATGGTAACCCTCTTTTACTAATATTAACAAAGGGACAGCCCTTTGAAAGCTGGCCTTATGTAAGTTAATAAAGACGTCACTTATTTGACAGTTTTATTTATATAGCTCAATGTTTATAAGGCTGTGTCCGCTTTCTTGTGCGATTTTTTTATTGGATTCTTACAATCAATAAGTAGAAATAAAATAGGGAAAGAATGGCATAAATAAAGTATTTTTTATAGAAAAATAAAAATGTACATTTTGGGAAACAAAACCGCTGCGTTCTAACCGCCCGTTTGTGTAGCCCTCTCACCGAACAAAACATTTTGCATTAAACGCGTGGATTGATGGGAAATTGCTCCAAAGGCAATTTTACGATGCATGTATGAATCATAGAGACGTAGATCTTCTGTACTAGAAACTTTGCCTAGATTTCAAGACGTAAACTTGCAACAAAGTAGTTCGTTTATGCGAAATGAAACGTAGAGTTTCTATATGACCGGGTCAACAGATAATTGTATGCTCGCCGATATTAGTAAAATTTATTTTATCTTCTAAACAACAATGTTTTTCTTTTATGTTCTGAAGTTTAGTAAGATAAAACAAAATTCGCTATCCGTATGTACACGTTTTCTTTGCATTCATCTATGTGACCGTTTTTAATTTTACCGATAATAAAAAAAAAAAAAAATTGCAGCCTAGTGTGAGTGTACTTGCGCATGACGGGTTCCGTTCTGTACCATCCATAATAGAGGCCATTATTTTTTTAATTTACGAGTATATTTATTACTTCTTGTTATAACGGCAATAGAAATACAAATTCTCTGATTTCAACTGTCTACCTACTATGGATCATGAGATACAGTCCGCTGACAGACAGACAGACGGACGGTTGGACCAGCGGAGGCTTAGTAGTTGGGTCCCGTAGGTAACCCTTCGGGTACGGAACCCTAAAAAAGAATCTCACAACCAGGTGTACTCTAAACGCGATGTTGGAACTCTTTTACTCAAAAACTTCGAAACGGATTGGTATGAAACTTAGCACTCAGATAGTTTACAACTTGGATTTTATATAGGATACTTTTTATCAAGGTAGTGCGATCCCACGGGATAAAACCGAACTCTACGCGGGTGAAGTCACGGGCACAAACTACTAACATGATATATCTGCGAATGCTCACACTTACATACAAAAAGCTATATCAATACAAAATGCTAGCTTAAACCAAACAAATGTACAGTTACGTTGTAAATCATTGCTCGTATAATTCTCCGTCGACAGCGCAATGATGACGCGGCACGGGAATCGAACCCAAGCATCTGGGGCACGATTTATTGGCCCCTATGTATGTACCACGGAGTTCAATCGAACGTTTAAGGTCTAGGCTGCAACATGTTCGCGACCTGTAGCACCGAGGAGGGTTGGGCAGAAATTTAGGTATACAGTCCATCCATCGGTTCTTGGGTATTTCCCTGCACCTATCTACAGCGATACCCAAATATCAGTACCTGTTTATAGAACCTTTTTTTATCGAAGAAAGTCAAAGGGACCGTGTGAAACATTCCAGAATTCATCCATTTTAATATTTTAAATCAACAGTAGCGTCAGAAGAAAAAAACGTTTAATTCGGTACAGTGCACGAAAAAAGGCCATCAGGTATAAAAACTTCGATGGACTGCCGTAACGACGGTGTTAGGCCGAGACGAATTTATTTTTACTTTCTCTGCCGTTCCCTTGGATGCTGTGACGCTACAGGAATCGTCCAGGGTTGTCCATCAACCTACATTAGACTGGGTAAATGGGAAGAGGCTGGGTAAATGACAAAAATCTATTTAGGCCCATGTTCACCGAAAAGATAACAGTCTGATTATCTAAAAACAGCTGTCACTGTGACATATTACCATACAAAAATGTGTTTTAAACAGCTGTTTTATATAATCAGACTGTCATCTTTTCGGTAAACATGGACCTTAGTCCGTCAGTTAGATTATCAACAAATAATTAACCAATATTCTTTCTTTTGTTAAGTAAACCAAAATTGACGAAGATACGATGACGCTCCTTAAAATTGTCAATACCTACGTCACGCCCGCTGTGGTATAATTTTAGTGCGTTCTGATGTGACGATCCCAAGTTTTGATGCGTTTTATCTTTGTCAATATTCAATGATTTACAATAACAAAAAATACGTGTCCATTATTTTCCAATACTCTAACTGACGGACTAAATAGATTTGCAATTTATCTACGGTGGAAACTAGCCTATGTTTTTAACTTTACTATCGCGCCTGGAAGGAGAAAACCGAGGTATTAAGGACACCCTCATTTCTGGTGGGTGTTCTATGCACCTTTGTCTACTTTCACACAGTACAAAAAAGTTAGCGCGGGTCAACCTGTAATCCAGGGGCAAAGACATTCGAATATTTACGAGCAATAGACGGGATAAGACGAAAACATCGTTAAACAATACTTGTTACTACTTAGTAACAAATCGTTCTGTCACAGAGTTTATAATCACTACGTTCTGTGTCTAAAGTCATTCGCCCCCTTGTCAGGTAGCACGCGTGTGTCAAAATCAAAAATGTTCGGAATTCAAATTTATGTAAGACCCAATAATCCGCTCTATGAATCTTATAAATCTCTTTGGCCAGTGCGAACATGAGTGGAAAAAGTAAGGCTGATTTTACCGCCAAACAGCGTTACTGAGTTTGGTTTTGAAGAACATGGGATCTGATGTAATTGCATTCTCTATGCGGGCAAAGTCTCCACTGCGATACTTCGAACTTATCATTAGGTGGTCCATAGTTAGCTATCTAGTGGTAACATAAAGAAAAACAACCCATTGTGATGTTGACAGCCCTATTCTTTTGTAGGGCAATAGAAGCTACCTACTGCCCTTTTTTGGTAATTCAATTGCATGACAACACAATCCTTTGACTTTCACCGACAAGACTTAATTTTGATTCCCATAGGCTCAACAATATTTAGACCAGATTTTTCGGATTCATGTGTGCGTATTGTGTAATTATCACTTGCTTCGATGAAGGAAACCGTGCCTGAGAGATATTCCTCGACGGCACGTTAAGTCAAGTCGGAGGCCCATGGGTCGAACTCTGACACCAGCTTAGGCAACTAACCACACGATAAAGAAGATATTTAGACCTAACATAACCTCCTTCATAATTAGTCTTAGGTACCAAGAGGTATCGTATCACCCAGTACTAACTGGGTTGTGGAGGTCAGATAGGCAGTCGTCCCATGTAAAATACTGGTATTCAGCTGCATCCGATTAGACTGGAAGCCGACTCTGACATAGCTGAGAAAAGGCTCCCCTGACCTTGTATACCATGTTTTATGCAAATAAAAATATCTTATCTTATCTTATCTTATCTTATCTTATTATGATAAATTAACTTCGTTCTTGTGTTAAATAATCTGGCAGATAAGGTAAGTACGTCTGCATACCCCTAATACAGACGTACGAGATGATTGTTAGAATTACCTAATTAGTACCTTCATAACCTTAAACTCATGAATATAAGCAGCAGCAGGACCAATAAATCAGATTATAGATTTTTCGTTCCTGAAGAAGTTCCTGAACAGTTGAACGAATTTCTACTACATTGTTGCTTGAGAATGCACTAATACTAAGAGGTAGTCAATTGATTGCCTAAATATTATTATTCTACATTTGAATTTCCACTCCCGGCGGTAAACAAAGCATTGAAAATACAACAGCTAATTTATGCATCGTATGGTGGCTATCCAAACCATCATCAAATCCAAAAAGAACGCAAGAAAGAAAATGAATAAAGCCGCTCGGGATGACCGACGGATCATGCAAATTTTTTGTTAAAATGAAAACAAGAAAATTATGTTTATTTATCAGTTTCGTGTCCTAGCTAATTAACCGCTGAGTTCTGTTGTCAGGGGACGATCCTAACCGCAGGATCAAGAAGTAATATCTGTCATATTTTTTTATTATGTCACCAAAATATGTCAATAGAACCAAAGATGTGCAAAATTTCAGCTTAATTTGTTGGAGGGAAATGCTTTGAAATTCAGTGGCAAGATTTTACCAATACCTACATATACTAACAAACCAACTAAAGAATCAAGTAAAATAAAAGCTTACAATAAACACTATACGGACTCGTTAACGTCTTTTTCAAGAGCTTTTTTTTAACCCTTAAAGTATACTTAAACTTTTTGTAGTATTTGACATCTTGTTTATAAGTAAATATTTGAGCATCTCACAGTGACTAAGGGTTCTCCCTTTGTCAGTTTTTTAGACCATTTTGTTCGGAACTTTCTAAACTGTCAATGAATTAACAAAAAACTAAATAGGAATGTCCATCCAATTACTTTTTGTTGAACTTTTAACTTAATAGACGTTATATAGTTTTTTGGAGTTGAGCGGTAAATGAAATAAGAAAACAGACTAATCGTTGTTTATGTCAAAATAAAAGTAGGTAACCCTTTTCATCTTTAAAAGTAAGAGCCAAAACAAAATGATAACCTGTTGTAAATAAAGTGTTTGACTGGGAAAAGGGGAAGGGGTTGTATTTCAGTACCTAGTGTCTTCAAGTGCTAAATTAATATTTTATGTATAGTAACGATTACAATTTTTGTGGTACCACGTGTACTTTACTAGAAACAGCCGGTGGTTTCCACAGCGATGACAATTTAAACAAACACGCCTGTAATTTCCAAAGGTTTAAGCAGAGGTCTAACCCACAGTTCGCCAATTATATTTAAGCCCCATGTTGGTAATAGGAGGCTAGCACAAATGTAGGGTGTCTGGTAACTAATACCAATCTAACCGACCACCATAAAACAGTTCTACCACAGGGTCACTCTTTTCTACATATTACTCATGGTCTAGAGCCGATAAAACCAACAATACCTAAATACCAACAGCTATTCAACCGTTGTTATTTAAAACGTAACTAAATAATAAACAGCACGTCTTGTCGACAAGTGTCATGCTCGTGACATACGTGCGCTCAGATTAGGAGCGCGACGATGCGCGTGCGCACATCGGCTACACACAGCGTGCTGGAACGAATGCCGCTGTCACGGAGTGAGCTATATTCCTAAATCTTTGACATCAGTAGACAGTAAGGTTACGGAGAGATTTTAACTGAGAACATGATTTTGATATGGGGCTGCCATAGGGATAATATAGCTTACGGAAAGAGTAGCACAGAATTTCACGGTCAAAATCGCTTGACATTTCATTATGTCTTTTTGTTCAATATTGACCTGCCGGAGGAGTGAGCTGCGGCGGTTGAGGGCAAAGAATCCTCTAAAAAGTCTGAGGATAATACGCAAATATACTACCAAAAATCTCACAATCGGCCTGCTTTTTCCCAACTTTGTTAGGGTCGGCTTCCATTCTAACCAGATACAGCTGATTACCAGTATTTCACATGGGGCTACTACCTATATTACCTGCACAACCCTGTTAGTACTGGATAATACGATACCCCTTGATTGTCAGACTTGTGGGCCACTGACAACCAACAACGACTGTCAAAGATTTACAAACGACAGCGGGGACAACGGCTTGACCTGCTTTCCGAGGCAGGAGGAAACTCTGTAATGTAAAGGGTATTCACCCATCCACAGACAAACGTAGGCAAGCTTAACCTGAAGATTGCCCCGCGAGGCTGTCAATGTTTAGCCACGAACTTCATCTCTACGCAGATAATGTCCACCGCCGCAAAGCCGCGCTGTGACCGCGTGGCGAATTATTGCCTTCTCTCACAAACGTGTGTCCTACGGAGGGGCTTTATACTAAGAGGTAACGAAGTCAAAGCAAAATACTAATAAAATGATTGTTTGTCTGTTACAGCCGGCAGTCGCGGGCACCCCGCAGTGTGTACTCGTACAGAAGTGCGGTAGCGCCTTCTGTCGCATCTACACACAGATCCAAAGTCTCCAGAAAGGTAAGATTTTTATTATAGAGCTCTTCGACAACTTTCCCGAAAAGAAATGTTGCTCGTTGGCTCGACTGTTCCTCTCTACGTAAAACTCCTTCACATCATAGTCCCTCGATTCAGTGACAGTTTCTCGATTCTATGTTTAAGACATGAGAGTCAAACGTTGAGAAACTTTATTTGGTTGCATATGGCTTCATTCAACCTCGTCACTTAAGGCATTTATAGCACTTTTCGGAAGGAAACTAAGCAGGTTGACTGAGTCCTAAGTCTTTAAAAAAAAATCTGTTCAAAAGATCGACGTGCAACTTAGAATCGAGAAGGCTGTGAGGCTGTATTTGTGCTTTAAAGCCTGTCCGCCATCCGAAGAAACGGAGTTAGGTAACAGTAGGCCTTAGACAAACTGGGAAATAATTGTAAACTAGTGGATATGCTACATTCGACTGAACGCAAAAAGTTTGTCCCTTACGATAATTCATATTTCCACTATCTACGAGTACCTATGTGCAAACATCATTAAGACCCCTACCACTATGTCTATTTAAATGGAGGTGTTCTCATTTAGGACGACACGATTACTGTCGTCCGAGACTTTAGCCAACTAAAAAACAACGATAAATTAATCGTCACGACACTTAAAACAACACGATTATCTGTCGTCACGATATGTGAGAACGGGGCCAAAGTGTCCACTTTGCTAAGTACAACCCTCTGAAAATTCAGGCAGGAGTCAAAGTAGATGCGATGGCGGCACCCAACCCCTTCTGCCCGAACGTGAAAGGCATGTGCTGCCTGATGCTGCTGCTGAACCTCGGCCTGATCCTCGTCACCCTGGGATTTGTCATCGTCCTGCAGTTCTTTGAACCACTTTTTGTATGGTAAGTTTCTTCTAACATGACACCATACTTACCTATTTTCCTGAAATGTTGGTAGAGGTGATCTTTACCTAACCTTGGGTGAATGGGTCTGAACCCGCCGTAGCAAATTCGCATATAGAGGTCATTTTCAAATTATTGGACCCTACTTCAGACTTTTTAGTAGTTAAGTTTTTCTTACAAGCCTATTGCCTTATTCTATTTTTAGCACTATTTAGTTTATCGAAAGTTCCGAGGCATTTTAATCACCAATGTCTATGACTAAAAACAACTCTTAAAATAATGCAAAAAAAAACATCACAAATGGAAAAATGACACTTTCGTATTACTAATATTACTTCACGTTTACCGCCCTTTCAGGTTAGGTACATCTAAATGACCGCTAATTTAGACCAGCTAAGCGGCTACTGGTTAGCCTTGAGACGACTATCAATAGAGTATAAAATTGATAAATCTCCCAAACTATAAAACTTTGGCTAGTGAAAGTAGGGTTCAACAATTAGTAAATGCCTATTCCTATAAGCAAATTTACTATGGTGGATCTAGACCCAATCGTTCAATTGCATTTAGTTATCTTTCATTGACTTGAATATGCCTTGGTGGCTGAGAGAATGTCATGCTCGCTTAAATGTCTTGCTGATGGTGGCGGGTGGGTCGGGTAATTTAGTTCCCTTCAATATGGTTAAATTGAATGGCGCTGATCCATGCGTCATGTTCGTGAACGGGCGCTGTCAGTCGGGACTGGTCATCTCTTAGCTGCCATGGATCATTTGAATTGCTTTATTTTATAAATTGTTGATTTATTTCTTTTTTTACTCTGGACGCTCTTATTGTGCACGCCTTTCTACATCGTTCTCACATATATCGACACCTCTGGGCTCAAAGGTCGTAAAGGACATTTCCGTTTGACGAAATTCGCAAAAAAAATGCCTTTACGACCCACATAATTTGAGACGTTAAACAAAATGTATCGTTAAAATATGGAAGTAAATAACACTCAGTTACCAGAGCGAACTCATATTGGTAGTAAAGCAAAATAAAAAAACAACTTTTGGGGTTAAAATACATTTAAAATGTCAATTGTCCTTTACCTCCTTAGGTGGTTAATATGTCATTTTAAAAATTTGGATGTAAGGGACATCGTCTTTGCAAATTGTCCTTTACACCCTTACAAGTTAAAATAAAGGAACATAAGTGTCCTTTACTACCTAGTTTATTTTCAATTATGTGCTTCCACTAAGGGCGTATTATAAACTTAAGTGAGAAATTGTCCCATAAATCCTAGAATATTCAGATAACAAAGAATTTAATTTCAACCTACCAACTTAAAATTAAACAAAACTATTAACTCACGATCTCGTAAAATGTAGGTAGGTATTAATAAATTACAAGGATGTTCGAGTTTTGGTATCTTCTTCAACCCCTACCTTAATAAAATGATTCTAATTATATTCAACATACACAATTCATTATTATCACACATAGGTAAGTAATATTCAAATAGCCTCCAGTATAACTACGAAGTATAACTACGACACTTAAATAAAATGTCCTTTAAAACCCAGAGAAAATAATTGAAAATACATAATAATATTATTATTATTATGTCGTTTATTCATTTTTCTTCTTATGAAATTACATTTTTAAAAATAAAAGGACACAAAAAAACACTTAAAAATATAAAAACATAGAATTCCGCCGGTGTCAGGAGCAGGGTCCAAGCCACCGGTGGTTAGGGCTGCAGAGACAGGAACCTTCTCACAATGCGAACCGTATCGAGGAGTACTGCCTTCTGAATCAGGATCTTGATCCAACCGCTTAATGAGAGCTTCGAGAGATGGTCGTCAAGGCTCTTGGCTATCAAGCCATTGGCCGTCACGACATTCGGCACAATGGTAACCGAGTTCATATTCCACATGTCGCGAACCTCATGTGCTAGGTCGAGATATTTTATTTGTTTCTCTTTCTCAGCTTTCACGAGGTTCTCGTCATGCGTAATGGTAACGTCGATTATCATTACGCGGCGCGCTGATCGGTCTATCACCACTATGTCAGGATTATTGGCGACAATAGTCCTGTCAGTAATGATAGACTGCTCCCAGTACAACGTAACATGGTCTTTCACGAGAACTGGGTCGGGCACAAACTTGTAGTACGGTTCCTCTAATTCCACAAGATTAAATTTCAAGGCAAGTTGCTGGTGAATAATCCTGGCTACTTGATTGTGCCTGTGCAAATACTCGCCGTTAGCCAGACGAGAACAACCAGAAATAATATGTCTGATGGACTCACCCGGAAGGTGGCATGCCCGACACACTTCAACTGTCCCGTCCTTCATAATATATTTCCGGTAGTTGTTCGTCAACATAACTTCGTCCATAATCGCACAGACAAAACCTTCAGTTTCCCCAAAGAGGTCACCAAAACGTAGCCAGGACACGGACGCTAGAAAATCTACATCGGGCCCATGAAGAGCCCGGTAGAAGCGCCCGTGAAGCTCCTTGCCCTGCCATTCTTTCTTACGGTCATCAGTAGTAAGTACCACAGGTTTGCGCCAGTTCTCTTTAGCCATGGACAACGGGGTGAGTCCTTTGTCCACTGCGACCACATCCCTGTGCATACCCACGTCGGTTTTTAGAAAATATTCTCTGAGGCTGCACACACACCTCGCGGTTGTGGAGGGACTTCGCATTTAAAAAGCCCCGCACTTCCGTGGGATGTACAGTCTCATCAACGGTGAGCGTGGGTGATTCATCCAGTTTTCAGTCAGCAGTGTACGAACTCTTCTATCCAGGGCGTCGAGTTCGGTCTGAGTCCATTTGAGTATGCCGAAAGAGTACATCATAACCGGCATGACCCAACCGTTAAAGGCGCGCACCTTGTTCCCACCTGAAAGAAGGCTATTTAATGCCTTCTTTAGGCGACCGAAGAAGCGCTCCCTCAACGATTGCTTCATGTCAGTTACTTTAATGCCTAACGCTTCCGACATATCCAAATACTTATAGCTCTCGGATGTGGAAAGGGATCTTAGGTGTATGGAATCCGAGAGCTGAAGTCCCTCAGATCTCATAATCTCCCCTCGCTTCACATACATGACCGCACATTTGTCCACACCAAATTCCATCTTGATGGCACTACTAAAAGTTTCGGATACTTTCAGTAGCTCCATCAGTTGCAATTTGTTGGGGGCAAAGAGTTTTAGATCCGTCCAAGTAAAGTAGGTGAGATATAACCTCACCATCTTTCTTTAACCGGTAGCCCAGCCCTGAATTCTCCAGCAATGTGCTTAAAGGATTCAGGGCTAAACAGAACCAAAGTGGACTCAGACTGTCGCCCTGGAATATTCCCAGTTTAATCCATACAGATTCATCGTTCCCCTGGATCTGTCGACATCCTGGATATCGAAGGACCGTCCTCCATTGCCCCATACATTACTCAAGGAAGGTGCGTAGAGTTGCATCTATCTTGTACAACTCCAGCACGCTCATGAGCCATGAATGTGGCACCGAGTCGTAGGCCTTCTTATAGTCTATCCAACATGTTGACAGATCCTTGCGGGATCGACGGACCTGTTGGCTAATGGCCACGTCGATGAGGAGCTCCTGAGTACCGCTTGTCCCATTCCTACATCCATTTTGAGAGGCAGACATGATAGTGTTTTTGTCAATGTGTATATTAATTTTCGTTCTCAAAATGGATGTAAGAAGTTTATAAACCATCGACAAACACGTGATCGGTCTATAATTCTTGGGTTCCGCGGCGCTACCTGATTTATGGAGCAGGTGGGTAACGCCTGCTGTTAAAAACTGCGGAAGAGACCCAGATTCTAAGGATGACTGGAATTCGGATGGTGAAACAGCTATATAACAGTAGATTACCAATAGCCGCTGCTAAGTATAAAGATCTCACGAACCTCTGTGAAAATGGGACTATACCTAAAAGGTTTCACAAAGAATACAGGGAACTTCCATGCAATTCCGAGCTACGTGAGACTTTAAACGAAACGGACGAAGAGGATGATGAAAATGATATTGAAGATGAGTAAATAAATCATCAGAATGATAATGACTTATTTACTCATTATTTCTCATCTTCTAATCAAACTGATTGAGATTAGACAAATAAAGTTGATTAAAGAAGAAAAACAAATCAAAAGAGCAAAGAAGGGAGTGGAGCAAAGGACTTGTAAGGAAAACGACGTTAATTACTACAATCTGAATCTATAATTATTAATTCAAAGATAATTATTATAAAAGCTTTGTGTTCACTTATAGAAAATAATAAACGATCTCAATTTGATTACGAAAATGTACGTTTTATTCGTATGATTATGTTATTTCATGATTAATAAAGAAAATATAGTAGTATACACATAAATATATCTAAAAATTACGTGATCTATTTAATAATTAAGTTTAATTATCAATTAATCCTTTTAGAATACCTTAGCAGGTGATCCTTTAGAACCTAAAAAATATTGCACTTGTCTATTATTTCCTTACTTTGATTAGTTTTGCACAGTAAAGTAGATTTACGCCCTAAGCTAAAATCATAAGATGAAAATTTTAGGGGGGTAAAGGACATTTATTTTTAAATTTGTGGTCGTAAAGGAAATCTATCTCGATAAATAAAGCATTGGGGTAAAATTTAAATACTGTCCAATAGAGTACTATGAATTCTAAGCACTTTTCCAAAGTTTCATTTAAATAGCTCAAGAAACAAAAAAGTTAGAGTGAAAATACGTTTTTTATTTTCGTTTTTTGCTACTCCTGAAAAGTTGCATTTTGTCCTTTACGACCTTTGAGCCCAGAGGTGTCGATATGTATAATCTCAACATGAAAGATGTAACCAAGATTTTGTAACAACATTTTTGATTGAAAAGAGTGTCCATGGAGTTTCTTGCCCGTTCTTCTCCATAGAGATCTACGCTAGGGAATGGGCAACTACAGTACATTCTCAAGTTATTATGCCTTGTGTCTGTGACTGTAGCCTTTTTTTTTTCGTTTTATCGACATTCAAAAGTCGATGGTCTAGTTGAAATAAATGATTTGAGTTTGAGTTTGAGTTTGAATCACCTTGTATAACACACAAAAACACCAGTATGATGTTTGAGCATAATAATAGGAGGCGGACCTATTACCACCTACAAATACAAACTCCGGGCTGTCACAAACAAGAAACCTTATGGTAAAACCTAAAAACACATTGTTTGACCTTTTTTTTTTTTTTTAAGGATGGGAAATCATCAAACGGGGGTCATTTGATGATTTCCCATCCTTGTTTCATTTCCCCACTCTGGGCGGAGCGGGAGGGAGTGTCAGACTCTTACTGACTAAAAACCATCCATGTTCCTTCCTCGCCTTTTACGTTCCGGGGCCGCGGTATCTCTTTCGAACAGGCCCGCAACCCCGGCAGGCTTCGGCCCTTGCGGGCCCCTCTCTTTTTGCTGACATCTCTTTGAGGCGCGCGTGGAACACGAACGCGCCGTCGACACGGCCTGTCGTCGTCGTTAGACGGCCGGACGGCTAGCTAGCCCATAGCCAGCCGTCCACAGGCCCGCATCTACGGTGGCCGGTAGCCACCACGTGGCCCCCGACGCCCGTTGCGTCTCCCGCGGCGGCCGGGAAGAGAGGATGTCTCCCTCTCTCGTTCCGCCACCTCCTTCGCTAGCATCACTGCTTCGCAGAAGGAGGCGACGGCTTCCCATTCCGTCTCGCTTCGGACCATGGATTGAACCAGGGCCGGACGCGAGAGGTCGCCGCCGCCGATCGCCGCCACGAGGACACGGCGGAGCTCCGCCCACGCAGGGCAGACTTCCACCGTGTGCTCCACTGTGTCCTCCGGTCGATCCTCGCAGTGGAGACACCCGGGCGATTCCTCCCGCCCGATTCGGTGCAGGTACCTCCCGAAACATCCGTGTCCGGTGAGGACCTGCGTCAGGCGGAAGGTGAGGACGCCGTGGCACCTCTCCAGCCACTCCTCAAGGAGGGGACTTACCGCCACTATCGTGGCGTGCCCTGCATTGTTTGACCTGAGAATCGAATCCAGGGCCTCTTGATCAGCAGCAGTGTTTTCGACCTCTAGACGACTGGTTCCCAACCTGTGATCCGCGGACCACTGGTGGTCCGCAGGAGCCTCGACTACGGTCCGCGAAAGATTAAAATGTTATTCGTACTTTTTAACACAGAAGATGCAAGCTCAACCCAACCTTTTTTTTTTTTTTTTTTGACGCTGGGAAAAAATGCATTACGCATACCCTCCCATCGGGGGATGAGAGGGGTATGTGGGACTCCCCGGTCTGACCCGGTATACCCACTAAAACGACCCAGCGACATTCCCGCTTCGTCCAAGTGGCGGGGGACTGGGAAACCGGCATAGCCTTTACGTCCAGTCCTCCGCCGACGATTGCCCTTCATGGCGGGCCCCTCACTGGGACCCGGGAATGACTGACGGAGGTGGTGACGGGTGCAATGCGGGCGAAGGCACCCCCGTGCCTGTCGCCCGCCCGTCGCCACCATGAGGAGGGAGAGGGCGTTGCCGTCTCCGACCCCTTCTTCGTCTGCGGAGCGGCGCAGCGAGAGGGTCGTCCTCCCGCACGCGCTCCGCCTCCTCCTTTTGCGAGATTACGTCCTCGCAAAAGGAGGTGACCGCTGCCCAGGCCTCCTCGCTCCCCAGCATGGCGTTGACGACGCCGGGAAGCGAGAGGTCCGGTCCGATTACCGCGACCCAACCTAATTGAACCTATCAGAGGCAAAATTACTAAATGATTGCTAAAGTTTTCGAGCTCAATTCGATCGCTTTTGTCCAATTTTTGTATAGTGTGAGTTAAAGATTGACTCCCCTAGTTATAATCCTGTCGGTGTCCCATGTTTATCTAGGACCATTATGGTCCCTGTGAACAATGAACATACCAAAGTGGTCCCTGGCCTAAGAATGGTTGGGAACCACTGCTCTAGACTAACGATCTCGAAGCAGTCTTTTAATTAATGTTTCTTCTCCATTCCAGGATCCTTGGCATAGTCTTCCTAATCTTCGGCTTCATCACTTTACTCGGCAGCCTGATATATTGCGTCGTGCTATGCCGAGAGAACCCGTACCCTCGTTACCCGGACGATTTCTACTGGACCCACCACTGGTCCAAGACCATCGGACCTTCGGAAATCCATTACAGCGCCAGTGAAAAACAGTACGCAAAAAATGGCCACAGTGACAACAAATACAATAAGTATAATGGCAATGGCAAATATTCAGACAGGGAAAGCGCAAAGGGTTATTCGGATAGAGAAAGCAAACTAAGTAGGTACTGAAAAGTGTTTATGGTAAATATTTATGGTTTTTGAACGCAACGTTCGATCTAATGCGTTGGTTACACTATGGTACTTTAGACTATGGGTTGAGAAAATAAGATTCTTTCAGAACTTTCTCAGTAATTGCTCCGTGCTCTTGGATTTTTCAACTTGATTCTATCTATCTTTTATAATCTACTTCAGCTAGATTTTCATAAAGACACTCTAGAGCACTTTTGTCAGCGTTCATAGTGTAAACAGCGCTTTAGAATTACTCAGTCACCAGCGATGTCAAACTGGCATAGACACCACCTTTTTGCTTTTTACTGTTTAATGTGCAGGTGCACTGGTATCTCTGTTTTGCCTCAAAACACTGGCCACTCTATGTTGTAGAGTTTTCCATTTTATTGGCAAATTGTTTGTAAAACCCAGTGCAAAACTGCTTTTATCTGTACCTTTGTAAACGAAGATTTAAATCGTACGAATCGCCCGACATAGATGACATTTCAATTTGTCTTGCTCACTCATGCTCAGAAACATGCAGTGTGGGCACTTTCACCCGATCTAAGTACGGTTAGGTTTAGGTTATCACACGATTTAAATCTTGCGCGAGTATCTGATATAAAAATAATTAATAATAAAATTGTCATCAAACTAATAAAGAAATTATGTCTAGGTTATAATAATCCCTTAATACTTTATTGTATCCTGTACTTAGTTAATTTTTAGTAACAATTTGTACTTACTTAAATACATAATTATTTTATAAAAGATTTAATTTAATGTAAATAATCTTGATTTAGCATACACTCAGAATTAAATGCCATATTAATTTACCCGTTATTAAGAGTGTTTAGAATTAAGTTAGGTCAGGGAACACGGAACAGAAAATATACCTAAATATGTGAAATAATGTGAATAACACCCTCTATGTTGAATTATAAACAATGTATTCTATCTACACAGAATACACACTAATTTAAAAGGAATAATAAAGAGTATTGCACTATTTAGTTTTGTAAAAAAATATTTTTTAAATGCATTTTTGTTTTGTCGGCTTATATTATTTCAAACTTCAACACTAGCTACCGTTTTTGAAGGTTTCTAAATTAATACTATACTCAATACTAATCTAGGGTTTATGAAAACCTTTTTGATGAATCTACTGATTAATCTTATAAAATTGGTACGTATTTTATAGAGCTGCGTCTCTACTGCAAGCACGCAAGCGACAAGCGCTCGAGTCATTTGTTTCGTTCGTATGAATACCGTGGCTCCGAAAATCGCTTTTCAAATTCGCGATGATCTGGTTTTTGTCGCAAAACGCGCGTCACTTGTCGCATGTAGCTGGTTACCAATTAAACTGTGCAGTTACAATGTGAACTATGGTAAACTAATGCACCTAAAGACTGTACATACTATGTACAGTCTTTAGGTGCGTTCAGTTCAGTCTTCGATGTCTGTATGTACCTACATACAGACATATTTTTAGAATAGCGTGACTCGATTGATGAAATTAAAATATTTTTTCAATAAATAATATTGTATAAATTGTAACAAAATTATTGTTTTATTACCTTGCGTCGTAGTCCTCAATGCTGAGAGTCGTGGACTCGACCTTCAGTATCACCTTCTCTCGAATGATTTTTCTCCATCTGTTTCTGTCTCTGGCTGTGTGAAGGGCGCTGTGGACGGCAGTCTCGACAAAGTTAACGACAAAATCTATTTCTACCTCTGGACTGGTACTCTTGGAGGCCTCGAAATTCAGTGGCAAATGCCTCAGCGTTCCCCTGAACAAATCCTAAACAAGACTTTAAAAATGTGCTTAGGCCCGGGTTTACCAGTAGCAGACCCAGTTGCCAACTCCTGCCAGTCACTGGTATCAACCCCGTTTATTATATTTAGGTTATGAAGGCTTTATAATCAAAAATCATTCAAGATACAGGAATCACCAAACTAAACGCCTTAAATGGGTATTTAGTGACCGAACGAACCACTGACGATTGTAGACAATGCTGTTACTTTTGGCATAAAAAATGCAATGACATGGGTCATGGAGCAAGGTATAAAGAACGATGCCAGGTGAATCAGCTCATAATGCTGGATTACCAATCATTATCAATCTGGTCAATGTATAAATGCATAGACCGATTTATACAGAGTGGAATTTTACGGTGCCACGAAAATACTCTAAATACTTGAGATAGCAAATTTTACTCAAAGGAGACATTCGTTTATTTTTAATAAGAAACAAGTCTACATTCATAGTTTTTCGAAAATTATTTTGCCACACTCGGGCATCGAACCCGGGATGGATCGGCTAAAGTTCGACAAAATAACGTTCTGTACCTTTTTGACATCAATTAAATGGATCAAATCCTTCTAACAAACATGATAAGTTAAATGAAACGAAAACCATGAATAAAAGCGCTATAATCTTGTTGAATTTATTCCATTGAATATTATTTATTAGTTATTTATAACTGTTCTTTAGTTTTCATGTTTTTCCTTTCATTTAATTTATCAATTTGTTAGAGAGATTTAATCCATATGATTGGCCTTATCGATTGATGTCAAAAATAACAACCCGTATTTTTTTTTAAATTACAGGATGTTATATTTTCGTACTTTGGTCGGTTAAGTTCCCGAGTGTGACAAGCGATTTTTTGAAAATCTGTGAATGCAGATTTGTTTATTAAAAAAAAATAAAGGAATATTTACTTTGAGTGAAATTGTCTATCTTGGCTTTGTGGCTTTAAAACATTCCACCCTGTATAAGAATTGTCAACACGATACGGGCCATGAAACAAATCAATAATATTTTCCAAACTATTGAAACAAAGTTTATGCTAGAAGCTTCAGATGACGCTCTGGGCCAGAGCAACAACTAGGGTTCCGCCAGAACCTCTGGCGGTACCCTAGTTTGTCAATGTGATACAAATGTATAGTGAAATTGACCACGAGCCAGTTTCCCAAGAAATAAAAAGGTAAGTAAGTACCTCAAGCATCTGCCGGGGTTGCGGGCCTGTTCGAAAGAGATACCGCGGCCCCGGAACGTAAAAGGCGAGGAAGGAACAAGGATGGTTTTTAGTCAGTAAGAGTCTGACACTCCCTCCCGCTCCGCCCAGAGTGGGGGGGGTCATTTGATGATTTCCCATCCTTAAAAAAAAAAAAAAAAAGTACCTCAAGCATGTAAAATGCCACCGATACGAGTATAGACGTGGCTGCCAAGAAGAGTTTGTTTGTTTGTTTAGTTGAACGCGCTAATCTCAGGAACTACAGGCTCGAATTGAAAAATTCTTTTTGCGTTGGATAGTCCATTTATCGAGGAGTGGGCTATAGGCAATATAACATCACGCTATGACCAATAGGAGCGGAGCAGCAATAAGAAATGTAAATTCACGCGAACGAAGTCGCGGGCAGAAGCTAGTTAGATATAAAGCAGAAGAGTTTGTTTGTTTGTTTGGTTGAACGCGCTAATCTCAGGAACTACCGGCTCGAATTGAAAAATTCTTTTTGCGTTGGATAGTCCATTTATCGAGGAGTGGGCTATAGGCAATATAACATCACGCTATGACCAATAGGAGCGGAGCAGGCCCAAAAACGGGGGAAATTTTATTCCCTTTGTGAGCTATTTCTCTCTTATGTGACGCAGACGAAGTTGCATGGGTCAGCTAGTAATATTATAAGGGAAATTTATTATAAGTCTAGCCACAAAATTATGTATTGGACACGTGATTAAACTTCTAATTTTATAACTAAGCAACGAGAAAATGACATAGCCTCTAATAAACTAATTCGTCTTTTTTACAACGCCAACTAAATATTGTATAGAAAGCGTCAAGTAAAATCATCAATTATTGTGACTTGTCCTTCTTATTTATATATGGCCACTTAATTTACTAACTCGGCCACGGATTTTACATCTCGTTTTACGTTTTACAGCTCCTACGCAATGTCCTCAAAGAAATATAATTCAAGCTTCTACAGAAAGCATCATTTATTATAACTTAGCATGTAAAATAATAGATTTGGCGCGAGTACGCGAGACAGCAACCGGCCATTTGCGCCAATCAGAGAGCGCCATTCGATTCATGTAACGACGAGTTAAGTTGATCACGTGTAATTGTTTATTGTAGTTCGTGCGTTATATTACAATATAACGTGTTTCTCCCTAGCGATATTGTAAACTCTCGAATTATTGTCGAACTTGTCAACTGAACATACAGAAGTATCTCTGCCCCCATAATCGGGACTTGGGGCACCCCCCCCCCGTTAGGTTAGTTAGGTTCCCTCGGAAATAGGGGCCCGTCGACTATGCTTTTTAGGGGAATATAAAGTGTTTTAAGAGAGGGGCCCACAAGGGCCGAAGCCTGCCGGGGTTGCGGGCCTGTTCGAAAGAGATACCGCGGCCCCGGAACGTAAAAGGCGAGGAAGGAACATGGATGGTTTTTAGTCAGTAAGAGTCTGACACTCCCTCCCGCTCCGCCCAGAGTGGGGGGGGTCATTTGATGATTTCCCATCCTTAAAAAAAAAAAAAAAAAAGGTTACGCTATATTAATCGATATTTCTCAGGAATGGTACAGTATCTTTTCATGAGAGTGGTACCATTGGGCAAGGGGGACCCCTCCTTCCCTCAACACCGCGTGAGTTGACTACCATCGCATGCATTTCACGAAAAATAATGCGTTTTGTTGTAAGTAAGTAGTATGTTCATTTGACAATCTTTCTATCTTTAATAATCTTTGAGATATTACAATATAACGTATTTGACAATTTCACGGTGACCTATATAAAGTGGCCAATATAAGTACTATTTGATGACATTTTTAACAAAATTTTGACGATCAATTAATATGGGATGAGTTACATTTTAAACGTACTGAGTTAAAAAAATAGAGGCTAAATAAATATAAGTTTTGATGTCATTTAATAGTATTTTAGAAGTTTACTGTTAGAATGCATGTTACAAATTTAGATGCTAAAAAATAACCATCATGCTGAGTTGTATTTAGAGTGGTTTACATAGAAGATAACTAGTGGCTAAGAAAGTAGGTATTATTTAGATGCTCGTCAATTGTGGCTGACTTAGTAATTTAGAAGGCAACATACATTTTTGGAGGCAAATAATGATAATAAAAAAAGTCTGTTTAATTAGCACCCATATTATAAAGCCGAAGAGTTTGTTTGTTAGGTTGAACGCGCTAATCTCAGGAACTACCGGCTCGAATTGAAAAAATATTTTTTTGTTGGATAGTCCATTTATCGAGGAAGGCTTTAGGCTATATAACATCGCGCTACAATTATTAGGAGCGGAGCAGGAATGAAAAATGTTGCAAAAACGGGGATTTTTCAAGCTATTGCATAGCTTCTATAGCGGGCCTTGAGCGTGGAGACCGAATCCAGAAATTCCGTAACGAAAATAACCTATCACCCCCCGTAAAAACAAATGCAATAGCTTTGCCGCGACAGTCCCCGAGTGCCACACGTCTTTTTTTTTTCCTTTCGTTTTCTCTCTTATGTGACGCAGACGAAGTTGTGTGGGTCAGCTAGTTTATAATAAAATGGGACTTCAGGGTCTGGATTCACCGGGGTTGCGGGCCTGTTCCCGGGGTTGCGGGCCTGTTCCCGGGGTTGCGGGCCTGTTCGAAAGAGATACCGCGGCCCCGGAACGTAAAAGGCGAGGAAGGAACATGGATGGTTTTTAGTCAGTAAGAGTCTGACACTCCCTCCCGCTCCGCCCAGAGTGGGAGAAGTCATTTGATGATTTCCCATCCTAAAAAAAAAAAAAAAAAAAAAGGGCCTCATTCAGCTTTGCCGCCCCAGGCCTCTGACGGGCTTAATCCGCCACTGCCTCGAATACGCAATTATAGCATAATATTTATCTGAGGCAAGGATGTATTAAATCTCTTGCAGTTTAGTTTTTCTTGATTTATTTGTTTATTTATATTTATTTTCGCGCTCGCTTCGGTCGCTCTACAGACTACTTTCTCTTGAATTTATCTAAAAGTCGACTAAGTAACTCCTATGTGAAGGATCGAAACCATTCTAACCTGTCCAAGGGAAACTGATCTGATCGAAACCATTTTAGCCATCCCAACTCTCCCGCGCAATGAAAATTATTACTTTAGCACCATAATAAAAGTTATTGCGGCAAGAATAACTTGAAATCCAAGAGTGAACGAATCGAGTTAGTGAACTCGGGATTTGGGATGCGCTGTATCCTGGATTGTAAACAAAGAAGCGTCTCCTCGCGTATGCCCGAAGATGCGTAAGCGCCCACAATAAGCAAAAACAAAATTGAGCTCGCTACGCTCCCCCTCCCCCAAGCCCATGAGCTGACAACAGTGACAACCCGTTGTGTCTTGTATATTATCAATTTCCGACATAATTACAAGTAACGCCTGATTCCGTTTATTATCAAAAGTTATTTTTTTTATGAATGTGCCGTAAGTTTCGTAAAATCAAACAAAAAATGCTCCCCTCTAAAGAAAATCCTGTATCCGCGCCTGGTGGAGTCAAGGGCGGTCCGGATCTGGTCAGACCATCAAATTGGGCTGCGGCTGCGTCCACGAGGGCTTTCCCCATCCACCTTGCCGGTCACGATTAGCTTTACAAGGTTGCCATAGTCTTTCCTCGCAATGTGATAGAAGTATTCTCGGCGGGGGGCGCGCGCGCAGGCTGCGGCGGGCGCGCGGCGGAGCTGAGGTGCAAGGGTGGGGTGGAAGTGAGACGAAAACACGCCATGTCCTATTTATTATTGTTGTACATATAGGTTGTATCTAGGTTTATTTTATTTTATTTTTTGTTTAGCCTACAGTAACACTCGTTTATACTTTCCAACACAATAAAATACTTATTTCTTAATTTTTTTTCTCTATCCGTACTCGTAAATACACATTTAATTAATTTACTCGTTGTCTTTTTTTTTAACCATTATTTTGTTTATTTGTATAAATATTGTTTGAAACCGTTTATTCTTTAACGTACCCTCTCAAGGTTCATTGGAAGACCAGCGTCAGACAGCATCATCACCTGTCTATCATGAATGCTGAAATGGACCTTTTTGGCACAGCCGTGAGGCAAACAGCACATTTCTACTATGTTCTACTCATTGTTTTGTATCTTTTTTATATTGTGTGTGTGCTTTATTAACTGACGTCAAATAAATATTTTTCTTTCTTTCTTTTCTTTATTCTAAGACTGCGCAGGCACTCGGAAGACAGCCGTTGGGAGAGACAGCGTTTGAGCTCTCGCAGTATGGAGACCGTTCGTCCGATATGCTGTCCGGGGATACGCAGCATCTTTCTCCAGCACATCTAAAACGTGTCAACGTGTTTGCGGTCAGCGTCTTTAAGCATCCAAGTCTCAGTGCCGTACGAGAAGATCGATAAGACCAGGGTCTGTACCAGTTTGGTTTTTACGGAAATGTTGCGATCTCTCCAGTTTTTCAAGTTGAGACATGGCGCGCTTTTAGCCATCCCAACTCTCCCGCGCAATGAAAATTATTACTTTAGCACCATAATAAAAGTTATTGCGGCAAGAATAACTTGAAATCCAAGAGTGAACGAATCGAGTTAGTGAACTCGGGATTTGGGATGCGCTGTATCCTGGATTATAAACAAAGAAGCGTCTCCTCGCGTATGCCCGAAGATGCGTAACGCCCCCCACAATTTTCATACTAAGCAAACAAAATTATTCAATGACAACAAAAAACCGGTCAAGTGCGATTCGGATACGCGCATGAAGGCATGACGGTCCGTACCATCGCAATAGGGGAGCGCCCCTCCATTTTTAGTTTATTTTTATAGCGGTAACAAGAATACACCACATTCTGTGAAAATTCGTCGTTCGGACGGAGAGCGGAGGCTTAGTAATGGGGTCCTTCGGGTTCGGAACGCTACGAGTATATAGCGAACGAGGATATTTCCGCTTGGCGCAAGCACAGGGTGCAAGGGGTTTTGTTGCCTGTATTGTCCCAAATATCGACCTAAAGCCAACTCTTCTAATCCAGGAGCTTTATCACCATGCTTCCAATACAAACCTATGAAAAATTTGGAAAAGGTCTCTGAACATCAACCAGTAACGTGATGAGAATTTCAGAAATGAAAGGATGGAGAACCATAAAAAAGTCAACAAATATGGTGAAATTGTTCATTTATTTACACATTGTTAAAATTAACAAATAATATTGAAAAATTACATTTGTAACATAAAAATAATCAAGTAACATCATAATTCAATTTCATAGTGTTGTCCATAATATTATAAAAATATTAGGTGGAAAATTACTTTCACATTCCCAAAAATTGAGACTGACAAAAAAATATTAAATTAGCATTGCAGACAGATACAGATAATGTAATTCTACTAAATTCAGAAAGAACTAGCAAAATACTTTAGATAACAAATAAGACAGACAAAGAAAGAATTAAAATGGAAAATACAATAAGAAACTGAACTGTTCTAGTTACATTACAACTATTTACAATAATATTATCATAGAAAAACTATAATTATCAGAATCGGCTCAAAAACTTATTTCAAAATTCGTCTTTGAGCGAAGATGTGCCAGACGATTTTTACCTAATTACAAACTAATTAGATCTAAATTATAAATAACTTTATTTATGTTTAAAAAAGGCAACACAGCCCAGTTGCATAGCACAGTCGCAAGTCAAAGTTTCCATTTCGATCAAACGAATTTTTCAAACATGCAACACTGGGTTTCGTTAGTCAAAATGTCAAAAATCGACAGATATTACGAGTGTGTTACGCAAAAAAGGTGCAGGTTACAAATATTTGTTATATCAGATCAGTCACAGATTGTATGTAGGTCGGGAGTTATAAAAATAACGTTTATACGTAGTCAATACAAAAACATAACCCTTCTTTGGCAGTCGGGTAATGATAACAAAATATGCGCGCTGCGTCGTTCCAGCAACTCTCTCACTTTACATCGTAAAGCTTCAAATCATGTTGTTACAATACTGAATCTGAAACAAAATAACATTTTAATAAATTCCTCATTACTAGCCTAGTTCTTTCTTAACTATCTTGGGGACGACATCCAGTCTAACCAGATGCAGCTGAATACTAGTATCTTGCATGGAGCGACTGCCTATCTGATCTCCACAACCCACTTAGTACTGGGCCGTAATACGATTACCCCTTGGTAAGACTAGTTGTCAGACTTTCGGAATACTGACCTGTAACAACTGTCAAAGATCTACAAATGACAGTCTGGACCAACGGCTCAACATGCTTTCCGAGACACGGAGGGAACTAGGTATGTAATGAAGCCTTTTCTCAACTATGTTGGGGTCGGCTTCCAGTCTAACCGGATGCAGCTGAATACCAGTATTTTACATGGAGAGACTGCATATCTGACCTTCACAACCCAGTTAGTACTGGGCTATACGACTAAGGTTGACAACCAGTCTTACCAAGGGGTAAGACTGGTTGTCAACCACGAGATATGAAAATGTATAATGAAAAAAAAACTCACGGCTAGTCTGAATCTGATTCGCTAAATGTGTACTTCTGTGCGGCGCGTGCACGCGCGCTCTTAACTGCAGCGAGCGTCTCGCCGCCCGCGTCTGATTCGGAATCACTTGATACCTTCTTCTTCTGCTTCTTTTTTGGCGCTGCTTTCTTTTTTTGGTCCTAAATAAGGACAATGGTAAAAAAAAAAATAAGAAAAACGCATTAGATACTTGCAAGAAAAAACATTAAGGACCAGTTTCACCGGTTGTGGATAAAGTGTCAGTTAGCCTATTAGGAACTTATCTGCCAGATAAACTAACACTAGGTTTCACAGGTGTCGGATAGCGATATCTGGTAGATAAAGTATTAGTTATAACCAGCCTTTAAGTGGTAGATAGTATTAACTATCAGATAACTAACCGACACTTTATCTGGAACCAGTGAAACTGGCCCTAAATGTTGGTTTCCCAATGCGTAAACACATCCATGTCTGTGTTGTCTCAATGTTTTTTTGCTTGGATATCGTACTGAACGCTGTGTTAAAATCTGTCCATCTATTTTAATGGGACTTTCTACAGTCCGCGGGCGAGCTCCGAGGAATCGGCCTACAAAGAATGATTTCATAATTTAGTTCGCGCGGAATACTAAATTATGAAATCATTCTATGAGGGTATTAAGTACTTGACATAAAAAAAAAACGATAATTTCAGTAAGCCATCGATTCTTCGGCGCTCGCGCGCGGTCTCCAGATCTTTTCTTGTTTTTAGTGCCTACCCTAGTGTCTGAGTTTTTATGGCGCCCAAGGGCAACAAGTCGTAAGAAATATCTCTCAAACATGCTTGAGAACTAAACAGATGGAAACAAAAACGATCTACTGAATAGTTTCAAGTTGGGTAAAATAAATAAACACTTGGCAATTGTAAGCACATTTAACGCACCTTTTTGCTGTCAAATATGCTATCATCATCATCGTCACTGAGCATATCCTTAGCTGGCCTCTTCTTGGGTTTCTTGTCATCATTGAGTAGCTTCCGCTTGGGGCCCGGTTTCTTCTTAGGCGGTGAATCGGGTACGACTTCCTCGTCACTTGAGAGCACTGTGGGATGCGACGCGCCATTCTTCTTTGTTACTTTATCCCTTTCCTCTTCTTCCTTCTTTGTGTCCTCAATTAGGGAGTCGAATAGGCAGTCTGGAATGTTCGATAGTAATTTGAGTGTATTGTAAGCTTATACTGGGTGTAAACCACCTCATCACAAAGCCGATAACCAAGCATTCTGTACATCAAACTAAGTAACTTTACGAAAAATTATTGCTGGGAAACAACTTTTTTTTGAGGTTATAAATCATGTTTTGTGGTAGAACTCAATGTAACGCACTTAAAACATTGTGCTGATAGGTGGATTGAATAGTACGGGGCGTGGAGATATTAAAAGTCAAAACCTTACAAAAAAAACTTGTATTTAAAAAAACATGTCAAAAAGTTGTAACTTTGACCCCACATATCTCCGTAACTAGAAGGTACCCAGGTATGGTGTAGAACAAAATAATTATCTCAATGATGGGGAGAACAAGTGCCTTCCGGCTTCGTGAAGAGATGTTTTTTTACACCCGTTATTATACGTATAGTTATCTATTGACATGATAAACAATTTCAGCCAACAACACATTATGGTGGTGATAAAAATTAAACATCTCTGCTTTTGATAACACAAAATGTCTAAGACAGGGGCGTGCCTAGGGGCCAACAGTTCTGCAAGTCCATAAAACAAACAGACTGTTCAGAAACCTTAACATCATGAAGAGTAGTAAGTTATAAGGGCAAGCCAGGCTAGTGTGAGAGTACCGCCACTACGTAAGTAGCGATCTAAATTATGAACTCAACCGGTTCAAAGCCATGAGTTGTAAAATCTAGTGCGTGGTAACACAATAAAGTAGCTTCGATATCTTATAGACTACGAGCGCGAAGCTGCGGACTAAATCAATCGGCAAGCCTACTTAGGCCCAAAAACAAAGAAGAGTTGTTCTCGTTGAGACGCCACGACGCCATTCTAGGATGAGATTTAGGCCCTGTTTCCACTATGTCGCGACGACAGATAATCGTGTGTCGTGACTTGTGTATTAAAATGGAAGTGTTCACATATAGGACGACACGATAACTGTCGTCTATGACTTTGAAAAACTAACGATAAATTCGCAAAGCTGCGGATAAAAGCTAGTACTATTATTAAAAACAAGTTTAAACTGACCGGAATCCATCTCAGCAGGTTTCTTGCCTACATTCTTCTTCACATTGAAGTCATCCTCGTCGTCGCTGACGGACAGTGCACGCGGGACCACTTCTTCGCCGGAGTCCAGCTTGTTGTCTAACAGTTCCACGTCGGAGCCAGACTCTGAAGACTCCTCTCCATCTTTGTATTTTTGGACCTTGATGGAAATGTTTTCTTGTTAGCTCTGGTGAATTGTACTATAGGTACATCTTTCCATTTGAGGGAAAAAATGCAAGATGTTACGTTAATTTTTCACCAAGACCAGTTGAACTAAAATTGCTTCCTTTTTAACCCCCGACGCAAAAACGACGGGGTGTTAAAAGTTCGACGTGTCTGTGTGTGTTTCTCTATCTGTAGCATAATAGCTATCGGCTGAACCGATTTTGATTTTTTTCAAGTGAAGAGACATTTAACAATAGATTATTAATTGTTTATTTTGTTATAGAGAAAGAGACAAACATTGTGCAGAACAGAATCTGAGTTGAGCACTCTTGTGCATTATAATGTTGGCAATCCCTACAAGTATTTTATCAAAAAGGTACTGCCTTAGTTTACAAGTTATTGCTCTCTGTAAGACATGCTGAACAAATGGTTCTTCGAGCCGGATACAAACGGTTAGTCTCCATAGAAACTGCACTGTTCTTATTTTCAAATGAATGTGTACCTTAGTAGCTGCGCGGCGTGCATTGGCCCGCTCGCGCGGTGCGGCCGGTACAGCTGGCATCTCGCTGTCGGAGCCCGAGCCCTCAGAGCTGCTGCCGCTGAACGTCATGCGTTTCTGCAAACAGAAATACATCTCTTGTATTTCCCTTATATTCATAAAGGCATTAACCAGTGTAATCAAGAAGACTGGCAGGGGATTTAGCGGGTCACGGTAGCCGCATGCACCTTGACCGCTCCGCAGGCTACACGCGCAACAGACGCCGCAGGGAGAGGCGGCGAGACGGCAGCGAGAGCTGGTCAGAAGAGTCGCGGAACAAGAGTTTATGGAAAAACTTGAGCTAGACAAAACACCTACTTCATATAATTTTGTGTCAGTCTATCTCTTCGGCAAACCCTAATAAAACAAACAGTTTTGAACCCATTTAATATGAAAATTTACAAATACCGTCGTCACAAAGACGTAGTATAAGGAACTTTTCCAATTAGTGGTTTTTTAAAGTGAAGAATAGCTACCTTCTTAGGTTCCTTTTTGAAAGCAATCTTTGTTTGTTTCAATCCATCACCGGCACCCTTATCCGGTTTTTCCGCCTTCTCAGGTTTCTCAGCCTTTTCCTTCTTCACGCGGCCCTTCGGTTTCTTTTCCGCACTTATCGGACTGATGCCGGTTGGATCATCCTGTGGAATTAAAGAATACTTTTATAGATGCACTAAAAACTGTACCAAACGAGAAACCAATGAAATTAGAATAATGTTACAATAGTAAACTTTTACTAGCTTGAGAGCAGCGGTGGCCCAGTGGTGGCGGCCCCGACTTACGAACAGTAGGTCGTGGGTTCGAACCCAGACAGGCGCATTACTTTGTGTAATATATTTCTTCACCGCTGCTCTCAAAACGATGAAGGAAAACATCGTGAGGAAACCGGCATGTCCTAGAACCAAAAGTTCGAAGACATGTGACATCTACCAATCCGCACTGGGCCCGCGTGGTAGATTTATAGCCCATTCCCTCTCATTGAGAGGAGGCCGTGTCCCAGCAGTGGGAACATTATAGGCTGATGATGATGATGATGATGAGTAAACTTTTTGCCAGTTTGTTACAATCACATAATATCATAAACGGTAAAGGACATTATAATCTAAGAGCAGACACGTTTCCAAATGGACCTAAAACAAGCAACAGGAAATTTTCCCATGAATATATTGGAGAGTTACCAAGAACCATAAAATTTTTCGACTCCCTTATTTGTAACAAAATCCGTATTGTGACCTAAAACTAAGTAACACACCCAAAAGTAAACATTGCAAGTCTATGGTAACATTGGTGACAGCTTAAAAGTGCCTTTTTATCGGAGCAATAAGGGCGGTTATCATAGTTCAACTTCCAACTTACCGGATCATATTCCTTCTTGATTTCTTTCCTGGTTTTCGCCTTCTCGGCGGCCTGGATCCTCTTGATCAGATCATCGGATATCTTAGGCTCCACACGTCTGCCATTGTCCGAAGGTAAGATGTCCATAAGCGACTTGCGGTTCTTCTTGTTAGCGTTCTGTGAGTTGATAGATGACAAAGATTTAATTTAAAATTTTAATAGTTTAGTGGCGGCATCTACAGCGCCACTTAAGAATTGCGCGTCATACCTGAAGTTATGCAAATCCTCTAAAGCCCATGTAAGACATATCTGGTGGAATAGGATATGATTATCAGCCTGCCAACGGTTGGGCAGGTAGCACACACAACAAACACCTGGATCAACTTTTTCAAATGGAGAATGACACGCATACATGTATTCTGGTGAACCTGAACTACCCTGCTCCTTCTTCTCTATAGGAACATGTTCAAAACTGGCTACATGGCCGCCATTTACGAAATACTGCAGCTGTGCACAGCTCTACAGCCAAAGAACAGATACAAGAGGTTAGAACGGCTTTTGGCTTTTGGTCCACCGCTCATATAAGTGAACAGTCATAATTATGTCCATCGATTGCTCATTGGTCACCGTAACATGTATGTGTGAGTGCAAGTCAAACACAGTTTTTGCGTTAGTGTGACAACCAATAGCAAGCTCGCGATCTAAGTGTGAGTAGTTTATTTGTGTGCGTAATGCACTAACATATGAGTCTCTCATTTGTAGTGGAGTTAAAGAGTGTGAGACAAGCGGCGACACGCGTACGAATCAGGAACTATTTTCTTTCTCTTATCTGTTCTGTTTCTACAACAGTTTCAAAATAATAATTACCTTTATTCTATCCATCTGGTAGGCATAAAACAGAATGAAAATTTTAGCTCTTCAAATACATTTTTATTCTATGAATACTATTTTAGATTGGTTGTTGTTAAGGTAAATCCGACAAATTAAAATGTGAAAGGTACTCACGGCGGCTTTGGTAGTCTTCTTGTTAACAGACAGTTCTTCTTGTTTTTCCTTCTCTTCGAGGTCCTCCAGTTTTACCAAGAACTCGTCTAAATCTTCACGCCATAACATTGCCGCTGTTTTTGCTCTGCACACAACAAAATGATGTTACATTTTGAACACAAACCAAGGACATTCTTAAGTTTGAGTATTTTAACATGACTCATGAATTTTCTGGGTTTATTTTCTTACGTGTTTTGCAATTTGCAGGGCAGTGCTAAGTTGTATGTTGATAAACATATCGGTCGCGACTGTAAGACGTATTAAGTTACAGAATTATAATCATCAATACAACCCTCCAAGTTCATAAGAGTTGATGAACGAATTTTTCACGGTCAAAATCCTTCTTCGACTCTTATGAACTTGGAGGGTTGTATTGATGATTTCGATGATTATAATTCTGTAACTTAATACGTCTTACAGTCGCGACCGATATGTTTATCAACATAAAACTTAGCACTGCCCTGGAAATTGCAAAAAAACGTGAGAAAATTTGTATTTCGCCGGCCACCCTTACGCTTTCACCTTAAAGACAAGGCCTTTACGATACGTTGGCAGTATGAAGTTTATAGGTCGCCCTCCCTGGGTGCGGGGCATAGGAAGAATCCGAATCAAGTTGAGGCAATGTTGATCCAGTGCAGTAATGATAACTGTGACTTGACCTTAGGTCTGCCCCCGTATTCACAACGCTTCGATTCGCTTCCGATTCGGTAAGTCGTACGTCTATCTCGGTCGTTTTCGTAATGCCAGAAGAAGACAGATATACGAGTTGTCGAATCGGAAAAGAGTCGAACGTTTGTGAATACGGGGTCAGGTCTGTCCTGGTTTCATAATAGCGTATTTTTTCGCAAGCATTGACTTACAGTTTAAAGCGCAACACATTTTTCGCTTTTACAAAATCGAATGCGCGTACTCGCACTTATTCTGGCGTGTTCTTGCGGAGAGGAGTCACAGGATACGCTCGTAAGTTGTAAGTGTGTCAAAAGACGTGCCTACATGCACTTCCCAAAACGAGCTTACACGCGCCAAAAATACGTTTGTTTGCGACCTATTCCGATCTACATAGGACATATATAATATAACTAGCTGACTCGCGCAACTTCGTCTGCGTCTCATAATTTGAGATTTAAACTATCCTATCTCTCAAGTTGGATCGAACTGCACATGGTGTGCGAATTTTATTATAAACGGTTAAGTGGTTTAGGAGTCCATTGAGGACAAACATTGTGACACGAGATTTATATATATTAAGATTATATAATTATGTGTAAGAACGTACTTCAGTGCGTTAAGTTCCGACAGCTTCTGGTCACGCTGCTTCAGCAGTTCATCTTTCTTCTCCTTAGTCAGCATCCACATGGACATGCCCAGCAGGTAGTTGAACTTCTTTACCTCTTTCAAGTTTTGGAATGCTTTTTCTGTAACATACATGATTGATGAAATTACTGTTTGTATTTAAAATACAAACCCTAATTTAAAGAGCGCCACTATTATAAGAGGCGAAAGGTGTAGATCCTTACTCTGCCTATTTGACTACAGTCAGTAAACACCCAGACACTACGTAGAGTTCCTTGTCGGGAACAAGGAACTCTACGTAGTGAAGGGAAACCTGCAGGAATCGGGTTCTTAGGTGCCTTCGCGCCTGCTATCTACTCCTTCGAAAAATTCAAGCATATTTTGTTATGTTACCACAACATAATCTATCAATCATCATTATCATCATCAGCCTATTAATGAGAGGCAATGAGCACGAAATCATATTCACCACACGGGCCTAGTGCGGATTGGTAGATGTCACATGTCTTCGAATTTTTGAAGTGATAACTTCTTTTGGGAAGGTACACCGCTTCGTTACGTAACACGTTACGTTGCCAGACAACCGGCCGCGCGTCCCGTTACTTATCACTTGTGCCGGGAGTCCCGAGACGCACACGTTTTTGGTTCTAGGACATGCCGATTTTTTCACGATGTTTTCCTTTACAGTTTTGAGAAAAGTGGCGATGAAATAAATTACACTAATGCTTATCTGGGTTAGAACACACGACTTACTCGATAAAATGGCAATAAGAACACACCTAACATAATGCACAAAATTACTACTGGTATCCTCTACAGCTGGAATGAAGGGAACTCACCAGGATCAACGGGTTTTCCCTTCTCAGCCTCAGGTTCCGGTTCCTCTTCCGACTCTTGTGGGTCATCATCGATTGCGGTTAGTCCCTGCATCTTGCTCGCGCGCTTCTTCCAGTCAGAGATAGGGTCGGGAGCATAACCTGTAGTTACATTTAGATTAGTAAGAGAATTTTTTTTATTACATCCAAACTAATATTATAAATGCGAAAGTAACTCTGTCTGTCTGTCTGTGTGTCTTTGCTTCACGCCTAAACTGAACCGATTTGTGTGAAATTTGGTACAAACATAGTTTGGAACTTGAGAAAGGACATAGGAAAGTTTTTATTACAAAAAAATTTTTGAAGAGTTCCCTAGAATATCTTCCACATTTCATTTTTGAAGAGATCCCGCGAGATCGGTAACTATGTGGGTAAAACGAAAAATCTGCCGGAAGTCACTATTCCACGCGAACGAAGTCGCGCGCAAAAGCTAGTTTTGATATAATTTAATAATCTAGGTGTGAAGACAGTTACTTAGTAAGATTCAAGCAAAAATAATTTATAGGAAACGACATTAATAGGATACTGTTACTGTAGCGCGCAATGGAAAGAAGCAAAGTTATGCACTAATCAGACATTGCCCACGTGTCCATAGAACAAGACCAGCGGCGTGGTCGAGTTTAAGTTGTATGAGCCATCATTTCAGCCGAAAGACGTCCACAGCTGACATGAGACTCAGCTTCGTTAGGAAGACCTTTCGTAACAAATAGACTTCATCATCAATAACTTACCTCTCTTGATGAGCTCTTCAACCATTACTTTACGCTTCTTGTTTTCGACCACCAGTCCCTTGTCGCACTTCTCAAGAATGAACCGCGCTTGGTTGGACAGTTTATCGGCTTCAGCTTGTAACTGACCCTCCCGGTATTCCTTGCGCCGTGCGTAGTACTTCAATCTCAGTTCATAGAAGTCGCGTAAGATTTCTTCTACCTTGTCGTATCTGTTGACGAATATTTATAATGTTAGACACTTTTTATATGATTTGGTATCATTTAAAAAAGCAATTGGTTTGTGCAAGTAGTTTGCTAAAATTACAGGAAACTGGTGCCCTGACACAGTAAGGCGGTGTCGCGGGAGGCCACAAAGGAGATGGCGGAACGAACTGGGCAAGTTCAGTCTAAACTGAAAGGAGGACGCGCGGGTTCGCGATAAGTGGAAAGAGTGGAGGTAGGCCTTTGTCCAGTCCGCGTCGCATGACCACCGTAGACACGAGAGAGACTCGACAAATCTTGGACTGGAACGGAACAGAGCAGGCTAGGAAAAACAGCTTGCTAAAAGAGTGGTTATTACGGCATAAGTTCAAACAGACAAATATTATTGTTGTATTTGTGGCTTGAAAATTTTGTAATTTACGTGTTTGTTTTATTTTTAGTACCCCATGAGAGAGTACTAAAGAGGTGCTGCCAAATCTGAATAATGTTCCGGTCGGATTAGATTCGACAGTCTATAATTATGTCAGCGTCACATTGTAAAAACTGTTAGATTGTAAAATAACTAGAGAGATTGTAAACTTTCAAAAGATTGTCAAACGAACATATTGCTTACAATATGACGCATTATTTTTCGGTACATTGTAATCTAACGAAGTGAAACCGTAATTTTTTAAATGTATGCGATGGAAGTCAACTCGCGCGGTGTGGAGGTAGGGTAAGGAAGGAGGGGTCCCCCTTGCCCCATGCACCACTGTCATGAAAAGATAATGTACCATTCTTGAGAAATATCGATTAATTAAACCTAACCTCAAAACACTTTATATTCCCCTAAATAGCGTAGTCGGCGGAGCCCCGCTGCACTGCTGATTTCGGTCTGCAGGGTTTAAAGGACTAACCTAACGTGGGGTGCCCCAAGTCCCGATTATGGGGGCGTGGCGTGCATTTCACAATATTACGGTTTCACTTCGATAAATTACAATCTACCGAAAAATAATGAGTTATATTGTAAGCAGTATGTTCAGTTGACAATATTACGAGAGTTTACAATCTCTCTAGTTATATTACAATCTAATATGTTTGACAATTTTACAGTGACATAATAATATACACCATTTATGAGTAAGAGGAAAGTTTCACTCATTTTCCCATCAGTTTGGTTTTTACTCACTTTTTGAGACAGCAGTTGTGGTCGAAGGCATTCATGCACGTAAGAGATATGGTGGTCTGCAGCTTGAACACCTTGTGCACACCCTCTGCTTCCACCTCGGCCAGCTTGCCCGGCAGGAGAGTCACCACGAACCTCACTGTTGTATCTGTGTTGTATTCCTACGACAAAATACACAATCAATCAATATCACAACCATCAACGGAGCTAAGCAAGTCATAAAAACTGTGAAAGTACTGTAATTGCCCATTCCCTAGTATACATTTCTATGGAGAAAAATGGGCAAGAAGAGAAGATCCCAATCTTGATACGCGGCGGAATTGGCAACAAATGACCATTCGACGACAAGAGTAGGACGCCTTCAGATAAGACGAAATGACGATCATCGCGGAGTAGTCTAGCACTATACATGTAGCCTGATGATGATAATTTGCTAACATTTAGACTGATTTGTTATCAGTTACATGTTGAAATGATTTGTTGTTGGCAGTTCATTAAGGTGTAGACATGTTCGTGAACTTCTTTCGAGTGAAAAGTTGATGATGGAAGCAAGTTGCTACTTACCCTATATTCAGATATAAGTGGCTTCACTTTGTCTGTTCCCAACATAGGCTCTAGCACATTTTCCTTGTAATTCTGAGTCCACATTCCGACAGGAAGTTCCGTGATCTCGATCTTCTCTCCAGGCAATATGGCCGCCTCACCGGAAATGACGTATTTGTCGCCGAAACCTTCAATGTGGCCTCGGAAGTTTTTGTACCATGGGTGCATAGGTTTTGGTTCTTCGCCGTCTAACATGCGTCTAAAACGTAATACACAATTGAGTTTGTCCAGTCGGGGTAATTTTTTGGTAAGGAGATTTAAATTCAGTGTAAAATGCCCTGTAATAGCTATTTCATATGACTGTCAAAGATTTAAGGAATTGGTTGTTTGATCAGGATTGATTGTTTGATTGGGATTGATTGTTTGATTGGGATTGATAATTTGGTTGGGATTGGTTATTTGGTAGGGATTGATTGTTTGATTGGGATTTATTGTTTGATTGGGAATTTGGGATTGATTATTTGATTGGGATTGATTGTTTGATTGTTTTGAATTAACCGACAATTTAAGTGGATAGTCTCTTACTGAATATTCGCAGCAATATCCCTGGGGTTGTAGTTGGGTATCTTAGTGGACCAGCCAGTGCCAATACCTTCGGCGCCATTCACCAGGACCATTGGGATGATTGGGATGTATTGTATCGGCTCAATTTTCTGGTTGTCTTCGAAGTCGTGCTAGAATAATAACATGAATTAAATAATTTATTAAAAACCGTTAAAAATTGCGAAAGAAACGACAAGGTGGTACAGTCAACCAATGAGTTAGGTATGCAGGCTAGCAATCTTCTTACGACTATTATAAATGTAATAATAAAAGTCTGTAAAGATCAATTTTTGTCAATCTTTCACACAGAAACTACTGAAAAGATTTGGATGAAATTGCAAACAGATTGATTATAACCCTTTTCCACTAATAATAGTAGTAAGAAGACTGCTAGCTATCTGTTTTGCTGACTGTATCAATATCAATCATTGAAGCTAGCTTGATTGATTGATATTGAACACTGTAACTGAACCAGAGTTGGAAATAGAATACGTGAAAATCTGTTGATATTGCTCAATGTGTTGGAAAATCAGGCTGCATCGTAAACAAAGCGATCGGCACATTAATTTTGTTCAGCTAAAACGAAAGTATGACCAACCGCTTTAGTTAAAACTAGGGATGCATCCGATACCGATACCGATATATCGACGATACTTCGGGTTTGCCGATATATCGGTATCGGCGATATTTTTATGGCAGATTCAACGATACTTTTCAAATTTTGCGCTTTAAAAATGACGTCTTATACCCAAACTTGAAAAAAATGGCGCAGAAGTACTTTAGTTTCCGAATGAGTTCTGTCGCATCTGAGAGACAATTTCCCACCGCAGGTCTTAGACTTGCGAAATCGCCTTTGCCCGCAAAACTTAAGAATACTTTGTTTTTTAAATAAAAATCTTATCAATTTTAATTTTGATTACTAAAATTGTTAATTAATTGTGTTTTATTTCTTCTACCTTTCTTTTTGAATTCAATAAGCGTATCGTATCGGTATCAGTATCGCCGATATTTTTATAAGGGTATCGGTATCGTATCGGCAAAAAGGCGTACCGAGTCTTCTCTAGTTACAAGTGTTACAACGCGAGGTGAGGCAACAGACAGTGTCACAGTTATAATTACTTACAACAAGTAAGGGATCATCGTGAGGGTGGAACACCAGCCTCGTGAGCGGAGACATAAGCGTGAAGATGTAACGCGGGCTGGCAGAGTCCTTGCCGCCGCAGAGCCGCGTTCCGAACTGACCGCGCGGCTCCAGCAGGTTGATGTTATTTGAGCCCACGTAGTTCTGGGCGAGGTTCACTATCGTCATCGCTAGGGACTGTTCACCTGGTCAAATCAAATAACAAATGGTTTTACAAATGAAGTTGACAATTATAACTTTTTTAACTTGAAAATGGAGGTGGAATTTAGAATGCTGTAAGGAACTGATGTGAACCTATGATAATAATTGCTCTCTTTATTACATTCTGTGACATTTCAATAATTTATTAAAGTAAACCAATAATGTGTATGTGTATGTGTGTGATTGAATATTGAGCACTCAACATAGTCGAAAATTGAAATCTCGCAACTAACTACTGTGAGATTTTCAACTTTCACGAGTTTTTAAAACACAAGCTTGAGTTTAAAAATTCCGTTTCAAAGTTATCTGAACTCTATCATATAAGACATTGAGTTTTTAGTTCCCAAACATGATACAGTTAAATGAGAAGAGGAAGGGGTGTCGTTTTTTTCAAATTAGCATTCTTTTATAAATGGTGATAAATTCTGCTGTTAATATTTAAATACTAACCGTGATGGTACGCCGAATGTTCCGCAACTGAACCAGCCAGCTGCGCCACTTTGACCTCTCGTTTATCGTTACGTTTTATGCATGTGAAGATCACTTTACGTTGGCCGGGTTTCAACCCATCAACCATGGAAGGTATTGATCTGGAAAAAGAAATAGTGTATGAGCTACTATTTACTTACTCAAGCAGCTTACTTGCTTTTTTAAACCTGTACAAACTTGAAACATAATTTTCAAACACAATAAAACTGCTGCAAAATAATGCATTGGTTTGTATTAAAGAATTGACTAAGTGAAAGACACAGAAATATGGGTTGCTGATAATTACTGCCACTATCACATAAGTCTAAAAGTTTGGCTTGCCTTTATTGTACCATCTGCTTGACCTACCTTACCGAAAACTTAACCCCAATTGTAGGCTACACTACACTACTGACTTTTCATTGATTCTACCGACTAAAATGGGTAACAAGATTCTTACCGCACATTATCACCATTTGAAAAGAGAACCAGCTCCAAATTGACGAAATCCGAATATGATACAGCTTTAGTGTCTTTTGTGTATAAATATCTCTCCGGGAGACCAATTTCTTTCCGCCGTTTCACTTCGTCCATGTGGCTAGTCAGCCACTCCTTACGTTGGTCAGCACCCTTCTTTGAAAATGCCAGTTCAATGTGGTGGTCGTCAGTGGGCCCTGCGTACTTGAACCTTATCCTATGTCTCTCCATATTCTGAAAGTATTCTTTAGCCTCCTTTGATGTGGAGGTACCCAAACCTTTGTAGTATTTGATGTTGAACGTGTGATGGTTTTCCGTATTGTTCTTCCACTCTTCAAACTCAGGTAACGAGTAAAATGATAGTTCTTTATCTTTTTTCGTAGCTTTCACTATAGGAGTAATAAACTCCTCTAAAAACGGTAGTTTCAATAATTCTGGCCAGTTATGATGTATGAAATTGATAATCAATCCTTTTATGTGAGAACCGTCTTGATCCTGATCGGCCATGATCATCATTTTACCATATCTCAATGATTTTAGATCATCAACTGTATTGTACTTCTTTTTGTACTGTAGTCCAACAATTTTGATCATGTTGTTGATTTCTACGTTTTCCAAGACCTGCTTGTGCGAGGCATCCCTGACATTGAGTGGTTTACCCTTTAGTGGAAACACGCCGTAATGATCTCGACCCACCACACCAAGTCCTGACACAGCCAAAGACTTAGCTGAGTCTCCCTCAGTGAGGATTAGTGTACACAAGTGCGAGTTTTTAGTGCCAGCGTCGTTCGCATCCTCTAGTTTTGGTATACCTTTCAATTTGCTCTGTTTCTTTCCTGATGCCTTCACCAATTCAGTCTGAGCCTTGAACTTGGCCCATGTCAACACAGACTCCACTAGACCAGATTTTGATACAGCCGCTATAAACTTCTCTGAATAATTACATTTCGAACCAAAGCTCTTGGCTTGGAGAGTCATGTTTTCTTTTGTTTGTGAATCAAAGGTTGGGTTAACAATCAGACAGTTGATAAACACCCACATGTGATTTTTAACTTGCACCGGTTTTATATTTACACCACCCTTGTTTTTCTTCTTAATAATTTCTAGAACATTCTTAACTATGCTGTCAGACACTGTATCAACGTGTTTCCCGCCTTTTGTGGTAGCAATTGAGTTCACAAAAGACACCTGTTGAAAACCTCTGTCTGAGAGTGTGAGTGCGATTTCCCAACGTTCATTTACTTTCTCATAGACTACTTTCAATGGTTGCCCATTCTCATCTTCTTTACCTTTTATGTATAAATCTACATAGTCTTTAAACTTGTTTATTTTAAGTCTTTCACCATTTAGGTACACTTTGACGCCTTGTGTGGTCATGGCAATGTCGTAGGCTCGGCGGGACATCAAGGCAACAATGTCATCTTCTAACTTCTCCATTTTAAACTTAGACAAATCAGGGCTGAATATTACTTTTGTAAAATCGTCATCTTTACCAGCTTCCTTGACTTTTGGTTCAGAAGCTTTTGTCATGTTGGAGCCCCAGGTCTGTTTAAAATGTTTCTTGTATTGTTTTGATGCAGTTTCTACTGTGAATTTTGTTGAGAATATGTTACAAAGTTTGGCACCATAGCCGTTTCTGCCTCCTGTCACTTTTTCTTCTTCATCATTATAGTTTGATGATGTCAATAGATGTCCAAAAATCATAGTTGGAACATACATTTTCTCATCTTTGTGCATGACCACGGGAATACCGCAGCCATTGTTGTACACAGATATCGTGTTGGTTTCTTGATTTATGTCAATTTTCATTACATCCATTTTGGGGTCTCTCTGTTTGTTGTCTGCTGCATTGACTAAGATTTCGTCATATATTTTGTATAAACCTGTAAAATAAAAAATAGTACATTTGGTAATACTCCTGATGAAAACTATAAGACAACATTTTATTTCAAGGCAGTAGGTACATACCTGGCACAAAGTTCAGTTCTCTTTGAACCATGCATTCCTTTTCTTTGTCAAAGACCCACATCAATTCGGTAGCCCGCTCAACGGACCCAATATATGTGTCAGGACGTAGTAGGATATGTTCCAACTGTGTTTTTTTCTGGTAAATTTTCTCAATAGTGCCTTTTGATCCTTTGGCGGGAGGCGCCGCCTCCGCCGACCCATTCTGCCCAGCAGTGTTCATTTTATTAAACATGGCCTGGAAAAGTTATGTTAAATAAATATACCTGCATATAGCATTTTTGCAATGAGGAATGCAGCTATACAATATTGTTGTATTTCTTTTATAATTTTAGGCAGGTAAGAGATTTCTGTTTATTTAACAATTTTTTAAATCATTCCAATTTCATAACGTTATGCAATGTAACAATACTCATGATGACCAAGATGCTTGTATAGATTTTCTTAGCAAAATATGAGTTTTAATCTTAAAATATAGGTACCGTGACACTTAACAATTTAAAATCATTATCTTCATTTGCCTAGCCTTTTGCACCGGATGCAGCTGAATACCAGTATTATTCAAAATATCATTGTTAAATTAAGTACAGGTTAACTCTAAAAGAATTAATGTAATGTAGGATCACATCAAGATTGATTGAAATTCTAAGGCAGCAGAACAAGAACACAAGGACGTAGGTCATGAGGGTATGATTAGGTTCCCGTTAACATAGGCAGATAATGTCTTACAAATTCTGTTCCATTTTTTAATTTATTCGGTAAGTAGTGGCTATTCGGATATTGTGAAACAGCAGCTAAGATTGAAAACCAAGTGTTTATTTGTCTATCACATTATTTAATTTGAGGATTGAGAATCTCTCCATCCTATAATGAAATAATGTGGCTCCACACAAATTAATTCATGAGGGTAGTATTAAATCAGTGCATAATTTAACATTTGTGATTGAATCTGCTAATTCTAATGTTCCCGAAGATGAAGAACCATATAAAATTACTAATTACGAAATGCAAGGAGTCGCAGCAGCTGTTCTTTAATGGCAATGACCTCAAACATGTTGAATTTGTACAACTGCAAGTATGTACTTTTTCTATGTACCCAAAGCGTTAATGGAAGACCAAAATGAAGATATTTGTAGCGTTTGCGGTTAGAACTTTTTCATCTAATTACAAGAACAGAACCTCAGAAACCTCAACAGTCTGAAATCTTGATAACATTTTGGCCGTTAACGATCAAAATGCCGCCAAATGCTTCACTTACCTTTATATCAGCCATCTTGTTATGGGTGCTATTAAAACGCGTGCGATCAACGCGAAATAGTGATTGTCTGGCAACCAGAACAAAATGCACGCTAATTACGTTCGGCGTTAAAAAATAACATTTTTATATCGAGTTTTACCCTGCAATTTAACAACCACAAATGAAACAACGATGACGCCAAGTTTGCCAATAAACAACCTAGTTGTTTTTTTTAAATGATTGAAAATTTGAAATTTTGTCTATTGCATACCTTTGTTGCCTTATTCGAAAAAAGAGCTGATACTCCGTCAAGAACTCTCTCTTCTAGACACTATCGAGAATATCCAGCAAAACCATAGAGGAAATAGTGTGAAACGCATTGTCCTGCAATGTTGTCTCAATGGGGATCGGCAAGTTAAAGCTGATTGTAGATGGCGTGTCCACCGCACAGACCCAATCTGACCAATGAGGTCAAACTATTTTGAAATATAAAATGACATTGACAGATTGTCAACCAATGACGATGCTTCGGTTCTTGCGGTGCTAGCGCCATTAGTTCCACAGTTGCCAACCCCATTAATCTTAGGGCACCCCTCAGAAAATGGAGCGCTCTCCACCACGGGAATACTAATGACATAAAAGTACATACATACCGGCGAAATAATCGCCAAAAAATGAAGTCAGTTGCAAAGTAAATCTGCATTACTTCCTCATACATTCGTGTCAACATTTGATTAAGGATTCTTGGCAGGTACTGCCTTAGCTACCACTTTCAATTATTTACGACTTGGCCAGAGTTTCGGCTTTAGCCACAACTTCCTCAATGGGTATTTTATAAAGGCGAATAATCTCGCTCTCAAGGGGGCCCAATATTCCAGCAGGGGAACTTTGGTTGATTTTGCTGTACAATATTCGGGTACTGTTTATGAGTATATATAATCTACGCTAACTTTAGAAACTCCCTAGTCTATGATGATTATATACTCTGTGGTCAATGACTCTATCGCAGGCTCGCAGCTAGTGATTATATAATCTGTGCTCGCAGCCGGCAGCGCGCAGCGGGCTGCGTCAAACATAAGTCAAATTGACATTACAATAACGTAGTTCTCTATATAATCTGTGATTACAATCCATGATCCGATGTAGGGTTATATTTCTATTTTATAATTCTAAATAGTGAATTAAGTACGAAAAATGTCTTTTTTATCGTACGCTTCGACGGTACTTAAGCGAGTAGCTGCATCAAGATTCAGTGCTCAATATAAAACCTGTTTAAATAATATTAAACCAAAATCATTTAGCTCTGTAACAACCAAAACAATTCACGATGTGAATACGAACGTAATTAAAGATGTTATTCTGTTCAAATACGAGAACCCAAAGTTTTTTATGTACATGAATATTTTTGCTATAGTTCAGTACATGTTCTGGACGTATCTAGGTTTGTTCGCATTCACAACATTAAGGGACGCGCCGGTTGACAAATCGACAGTAACCGATGAAACTCCCTGGTTCAGAAAGATCAACCTTGGAGAAAATAAATACAGGAACACTCTAGGAATTGTCTCTGTAGTAGTGGGTGAGTAAAACCTGTATTAATTCACAGCAGTTTCAATGTCAGGTCCAGCTATTGTTTGAAATCCAAGATAAAAGATTTGCTACTGCCTCTGTTTCTGTATTAGAACAAAATAGGTACTTTATTCCGTCTTTTAGAGAGGAGGACTGTGTCCCAGCAGTGGGAACAACAATAAAATTAATAGTCTGATGATGAGGTACTTTGGTATTGAGTTAATGTACCTACCCTTTTTCTGCCGCTCTATAAACAGAACTGCCCATGCCTAATCTTTGTCAAAGGGGCCCTGGACTAATCTTAGACTGCTTTTACCACAGGTGGTGGCTCCCTAGCCGTAATCTGGATGTATACTCTCCGTTCAGTCCGTTACCTGATACTCAATAAAGGTGGCAAACATATAACATTTGTGACATACACCCCTTTCGGCAAAAACCGCATTATGACAGTCCCTATGGAGTCTGTATGTTGTAAAGAAGCAAGGAATATAGCGAGAGTGCAATTGCCTTTGAAGATTAAAAACAGATGGATGCACTATATGTTAGACATGAGGGGAGAGTTTAAAAACCCCTTGTTGTTCGACTCTACAGCTGGTCTGATGAGGAAGTGGTGATGATATAATTTGTTGTATGTATTGAAATGCTTTTATTTATTGTAAATACATAGATTTAGTAATCTCTCAGGCTCTTTCTTTTTCATCTCTCTAATTCATTTGTCAGTTAGATTATCAACTAATATTTGACCTGTATTTTTTATTTTGGTAGGTAAACCAAAATTGAAGAAGATACAACACTTTTAAAATTCTCAATACATCACGCCTTGGTATAACTTTTAGTGAGTTCTGACGTCACGAGCTCCCACTCCCGACTTTTGATGCATTTTATCTTTGTCAATATTCATTGATTTACAAAAACATATGTCCATTATTTTCAAATACTCTAACTGATGGACTAAATTGATTTGCAATTTTTTGATACTATTGTCATGACTATTCGAAGTAGTCTATTCAATATCTCCTGTATTGCAGTTGTTTTCTTGTTTTATAGAAATAATAATTCCAGATAGTACTAATTTAAGTGTTATATTTCAGTTGGTAGTATTTTTGTATTTGGGGGGAAGCGCTAAGGTAGCCTGCAAAAATCATTTATTTCCTAGGATTTTGTTTCAGGCTGAATGTTTAACAAAATGTGTTTCGCAACCGTAATAAATAATTATGGCTTTACTCAGTTTAATCCGTGTAAGGTGCAGCGCAGACGACAGATTATCCGTGACGCACTTTTTAGTCGGTGGAAATAGAACCCAGCTGCACGGACGAAGCAAAGCAATTATATGAAGGCAGTAACGTAACGCATACGACGCGCAAAAAGTCCGGCACGGCGCACAAAAAGTTTGGCGCAACGCGGCGCATAAAAAATCTGTGTCATTCTGGCAGATCACGTATCGCCGCGCCAGGGCGCACAGAAAGTGCGCAAAAAAAATAGAACGTTTGCCTCAACGCGCGCCAACGCAGACGGCGCACATTTTAAGGGCCTGCGCAGACGACGGACTTATTGTGCGTGTCGGACAAAAAGTCTGCGACAAATTTTGCGTGATTAAAGTATTTGACTACTTATAAGTCAAAAAGTCTAAAAGGTCAAATAAATTTGACCTTTTTTGTCGACTAAAAGGCGATCAGTAGGAGCCTTTCCATCAGTAGATCCTTATAGTGGACAAAACGTAGTGGATCACAATTAAACACGCAAAATTTGTCGCAGACTTTTTGTCCGTCACGCACAATAAGTCCGTCGTCTGCGCAGGCCCTAAGTGTTTTGTCGAAGGTGTGTGCTGTCGAAGTAGGTTCTATCGAAGTATTGTTATTCGAGATTGAGACTGTCGAAATTCAGGATGACAATCAACACCATGGCCCTAGAGATCAATGTATCGATGTTAATACAAGAAATACAAAACAGACCAGCAATTTATGATATTATACTAATAAGGCAGAATATCATGATAGATATTTAAAAAGAAAATTGTGGGAAAAAGTGTGCTGTAATATTTATTCGGCTCCTGTTTGGACATCTCTTACGCTTAAAGAAAAAATAGAATACGGTAATTATATTTTTATTACACTTTATTATACTGCCAGGGAACACTTCCCAGAGAAGTTGTGAGGGCACAGCGGTACTCTGCCCACGCGGGGCAAACCTCCACCGTGTGCTCCACTGTGTCCTCCGGTCGATCCTCGCAGTGGAAACACCCGGGCATTTCCTCCCGCCGGATTCGATGCAGGAACCTCCCGAAACATCTGTGTCCGGTGAGGACCTGCGTCAGGCGTAAGGTGAGGATGCCGTGGCGTTTCTCAAGCCACTCCTAAAAGAGGGGACTTATCGCCACTATTGTGGCTTGCCCTGCCCGGGATTGCGACAGTCGCTCTCTCCATATCGCCATGAGATCACGCCGGAGGTCTGTCCGCTGAGCGGCGGCGGTTTGTCGAGGCAGCGGAGTTTCCCCCCGGCGTAGCGCCTCCGCGCGGCAATCCGGCAAGGAGGTTCGCTGCCTCGCCGGTGATCGTGCGATACCCACGGACCAGCTTTACGGCTACCACCTTTTGGGACGCGCCCACACTGGAGCACCGCCAAGGGCCATGGACCGTACGACCCCCGCGTAGATCCTACGGCAGGAGGCGTTTGATACCCCCTTGGCCTTTGTCTTGGGAGCCAAACGTCAGAAGTGCTCCATGAAGTTCCTCCGGCTGTCGTGGACGAGTCCTAGGTACTTCAACGTCGACTCGACGCCGATGGATACCCGTCCTACCGTCAGTTAGGATCCCGACGGTGGCGCATTCCGAGGCCCACGAAAGCACATGGCCTCGGACTTGTGAAACTTGTCAATCCAAGCCGAGATGTGTCTGCAGAGTGTGATTATTGACACTGGCTTGGTCACAATCAGGGATTTTAATTTTGATAACACAAAAAAATTGTCGAAATTTGTCGCCAAATACCAGAATTTGTCGGTCACTGGTTCAAAAAGTATAATAAGGCCCAACTGCAGAGGCTCCCCAGCTTGACCATAACCCAAATAATTTCTCAAAAACTAGGGCACCCAACGAAGATCTGTTTTCTCCCATATTTTGTCGCCAAGTCGCGGCTTTTTAGCGAGTAATTTTTTGTGCTAACAAAATTAAAATTCCTGATGGTGGCCAACCCAGTGTCTATCGCACGTCGGCAGAGCATGGCGTCGGAAACACGACTATTGAGTGTAGGGGATACTCCGTTTGAATTCCAGGTCAAGTAATGGTTATTGAGTTTACCATTAGAAATTTCTCGCTACTTCCATTATTATATTAACACAGGACGTGATCTATTGACCCATAGAACCATTGAGCTATATATACTAGAGATGCAAACCTCAACAAAATTGTCAAAAAAAGCGTAACCACTATTTAAACGCGACGACGTAGCTTTGAAACCATTAACATTTCAAAGTGAACGTATATTTGTCTCGCTTACACAAGTCACAAGAACAATACCGTCGCCTTAATTAGACAAAGACGGCAATATAAACTTCCAATGGTGGGATGGGGTGGCCTACTCATGCGAAATTTTACCCAACTTTTTTAAGCCTTAAAAATATTTAATACAGTTATAAATTAAATTAACTTGAAAATATTCGAATTGCATATTTCGTTTTGGATATATTAAAAGTTTTTAACTAATTAGCACTTGACCTGTGACTTCATCCGCGAAAATAATTAAAGCCTTTGTTACTGGTTAAAGATGTAGCTGTGTGTGAAATAATTTTTAAAATTGGGTGAGAAGTTCTCGAGTTAAATCGTAACAAACACACAAACAAACAATAAAAACCTTTTCTCTTTATAACATTATTATTTCGTTTATTAATTTATATGCACATTCGCTTTTTGGGTCTATTTTGTCTTGATCACGGAAGTGCTTCAAAAATGAGAAAAATCAAAATCAAAGCATTTATTGCAAGTAGGCCAATAATTACAGGCACTTTTGAATTTTCGAAACAAAGATGAAAAGTAAATATAGCTACAGTCCCAGTCACAAGACATAAAAACTGTCAAAGTACTGTAGTTGCCCATTCCCTAGCGTAGATCTCTATGGAGAAGAACGGGCAAGAAACTCCATGGACAATCTTTGAAATCAAAATTAATGTTACAAAATCTTGGTTACATCATTCATGTTGAGATGGTATATTATGCGAGAACAATGTAGCAAGGTGTGCACGTTTAAAGTGTCCATAGTAAAAACCAAATAATTCGTTCAAATTAGCCATGGCAACTAAGAGATGTCCAGTCACAACTGACAGCGCCCGTTCACGAACATGACGCATGGATCAGCACCATTCAGCTCAACCATTTTGAAGGTAACTAAATGGTCCGACACACGCGCCACTATCAGCGAGACATTTCAGCGAGCATGACATACTCTGAACCGCCAGGGCACATTCAATTCAAGAAATGACGTAGGTTCCCAGTGAATGATAGCTTTCCAGTACATAGTACTCACACAATATGGGCTATGCGATTACATAAAAGGTAAATGAAAAGTCAGTCAGTCTCTTTTTTCAGCTATTGGATTATTTCCGCCCACTAAACACGGCGTGTTACATCTTTAGGCACCCTACAGCGTTGTTATAAAAAAAATACAAAGCACTTATTTCATCAATTAAACATTCTCCCACAAATGTTGGAAACTAAAACTAAGTTTTACTGGTAACACTGAACCTAATTGTCAAAATTCAAAATGTAAATTAATAAATTGCGTTTTTACGTTGATGTAAACCATTATAAAAACTCAGAAACAATAAAATTAAGTATGGAAAGTAATTCCGGTTAATTAATTATGTGTTTGTGATTTTGAATCGCACTCTTTCAATACGCATTTACACATTTTTTGTCCTGTGTCACTTCCGTAGGCATCTAACAGAACACTGAACTGACGTTAGCGACGCATATGTATCTGTACATATGTCCCGTGGCAACGCCTTGGCGTGGTAATTGCTAATCTAGTTACATATATATCTATGCATAGAACAACATGTGCCGCAACAAAATAAAACTCCCTGTTAAGATTTATCAGAAAAATCTTTATTATTTGTTTATAATTATAGTAACGGAAATAAGTCGTCTCATCTCAACACAAAAATAAAGAAGTACAATCAATAACAAAAAATAAAATTCTTTTTTTATTATTATTTACAATATGCCGATTTTATCTTTTAATGGTAAATGCAAATATTGTATACTGTATTTGTGTATTCAATCTTTTGACCAGCCAATATCACTACCAAAATCCTAAACCTATATTTGCACCTACCACAAAATAGTAATGATAAAAAATGAAAGTCTTTCATTACCATAGACAAGTCATTTAACAATCAACTTAATGAGATACAAAGGTGTTATACACTTGCAACATAATTAAAAATTAAGTAAACCATTTAAAGGCGTGAATATAATCGATAAGCAGAAAAATGCATGCTTTGTTCATTTCCAGAGAGCCTTCATAATACTCATTTTCCATCTAACAGTCACATCCAACTCATGAAGTAAATTAAAAACATCTCATTCATATAATCATATTGCAAGTGCCAAACAGCCCGGTCGCTTATCACATCTATTCAACCTACTGACAATTTTAGATTAATTCTACAAATGCTTTTACTAGCTTGCTACAACAAGCTACGAAGGACCGATGGAGTCTTAATATCAGTTTAAAAAAAACATCTAGCCAAGGTACGAATACGATTTCCCTAAGGAGTTTTTAAATCTATACCAAAGACGCAAGGTGTATTCAAACAACTTTTTAGAGAGTGACCAAACTTTTTGACACGAAATCGGCTTCAACTGGTGAAAGTGATCTATGTTGATGGACAGAGTCCTATTACACGTTTTACGCAAATTCATGATTTTTGACGCTGTAATTGTCAGCAGCAGTAAGATATTTGAATTATTTGCTTATGAATAACGATAGTGCTAATCTCTTGAAATTTGGGGAGTTACACATTTTCATTTTTCTTTTCGTGTAATTTACCATAAATATTTTACGAACTCAATTTGCAAGAAAAACCGTCGTCGATGGAAGTTTGACGCTCAAATTCACATAGTTACATTCAATTCTAATAAAAGCTAAAATTACAAAAAAGATAAGTTGAATGTTTTACTTGAAAGTTGGAGTTCTAGAATTTCGTTAAATCACTTGAGTTTTCACAAAACAAATCGTAAAGAATTACAATTTAAGTCAAAAATGTATTGATTCCGCAGAATCATTATGTTCCACATAAACTCAGTTTTAACAAATAAATTAATATGATATAAAATAGGTAGGTAGGTAGTACTTTTGACGCAGACGAAGTTGCGTGGGTCAGCTAGTATGATATAAAATCTTCATCTTCAATTAATATGTTTCATTAGTTTTCGTTTGTCGCGTCCAAATCGAGGTGAATGAAATCTTTTCCCCTTTATCGCATGAATATAAAACGTTTTCTGATCGGCTCGAACCCATTCCGCGTCGATAAGCGTGGCCACTCTACATACTGTTAGAGAATATTCATCTTTGTATATTACAATAGTTAAATACAATAATCAGATGGAAGAAACGACATCATCGATCCTTGAACTATAAAATTAAGTACAATATTATTTCTTATTTACAATAAAGTCATAAATATTTAATGTACTATAATAATTTAATGTTAAGACCCCATGTTCTAGACAAGGGAAGCAGTGTGCATATTTTTGAGGCTCCAGAAGACAAGGGATTGGTTCGACACCTTCTGGTCATAAAAAGATGGCGGCCAATATAATTCTGTGACATTTGCCGGGATGTGACATTTGCCGGGAAATGTGACATTTGCCGGGAAATGTGACATTTGCCGGGAAATATGACATTTGCTGGGAAATGTGACATTTGCTGGGAAAATGTTTCTATGAAGTATTTATTGGCGTTCGCTCTTACCGAAGAGTGAATTTTACCCTTGAAATTGAAGGCAATCAGCACATTCAATATTGACTTTGACAGCTCTTTCGCATTGGTGTGATTCGCTCTAAGATGCGCAAGCATGGGCCACTGAATAACGGCCGTTTTCTATAACTTACTTACGTTTAACTGTCATGTCGGTTAATGTGCCTACGTCCGTAACCATCGGTGTTACTATGAACAAAGTTAGCTTGAAATATCTTATCTGCGTCACTTAATCATAGAAAAATCATTCTGTGACGTTTCGTTTCTAACCGTCCGTAAGCTAATTGTCAAACTAACAGAGATAGCTATCTTCCGTTACCTTTTAGTAAGTTATTGAAAATGGCCGTAAAAGAGCTATTTGTTGCCAGCCATCGTGTGTGATAAAAAAAATAACATTATAGGCTTTTCATGCATTGACACACTGCATTGCAGTTACACTTACTTTCAACATTTCCTCAATTTTCATTGATTTAGATTTGTAATGTATTATTAACCTACGCTAACAGTATTGTATTTATAATCACATAATATATTTATTTTATTTAATAAATATGTAAATTTAAAAATACAGGCTGAGTTTTTAAGTAACATTTTCTAAGGCAGATGTGCCAACCGTCAAAGATAGAAAGATGTAATGTTTGGAAAACTAGTTTTTCAAATGTAAAAAATGAAATTAAATATATTTGAAAAACGTATTATCAAACAAAAACTCACCTGTATATTTATGCATACTTTATATCGAATATACTGAGAGATGATTTGTACGAGAATTTGAAAGTCGCTAGATCTATATTAAGTATCTGATCTACATAGTCATTGTAAGAAGTTTGTAACCACAAAATACTGCAATCATCTTTCTTTTACGGAAATCGGTTAAAAGAGTTTCGAATTATGCAGTTTAAGGGAGTATTAAGTCTTATACTAAGATATCTACGTACTCATTAAAATAACTGTAATAAGTACTGTTTACCCTTGTATCAAATGAACCGGTTTTTCAGTTTACGGGATCTTTTCACCACGATATGTCAGTAAAACCGCTATGGACAAATTGCGGACCGCACCGAACGGACACTGCCGAATACTTTAGTAAGTATTCCGGAATTTCTCCATACAGGTTTAACCGAAAAAACATTTAAGTAAGTCCTGCATCCGTCACCCACTCAAAATTCTATGAAAATGTGCCAGCATTCTGCTAATAAAAAAAACAATCATTACCCTTTCCATTATATCCATGAACAATATTCTGAATTTATGTCAAACAAGAACTAGCTTTTCAAATTGAAATTAAATATATATATATTTTAATTCTTGATCATTCGTCATCAGTCTATCGCTTACTTATTTAAGTCTCAGTCGACACCAAAAAACAAAAAGGACGTAGGTAGTTATAAATCTAGTTTTTTTTCACTAAATGTCGACGACTTTTGACCCTTATGCTCGAGTGATAAGGTTTAAAAGTGGTTGATTGTCAGTGAGCACAGTTACACACAGATAAATCAATGAATATTCTACAAGATCAAATTAAAATAACTGGTAAAACTATTATCTCTAAAGGGTGTAAAACACCTCTTCACGAAGCCGAAAGGCACTTGTTCTCCCCATCATTGCGATAATTTTTTGGTTCTACACCATACCTGGGAACCTTCTAGTTACGGAGATATGGGGGTCAAAGTTACAACTTTTTGACAAGTTTTTTTTTTTAAGATTTTTACTTTTAACACCTCCACGACCCCCGTACTATTCAACCCATCCATCAGCACAATGTTTCAAGTTCTTTACATTGAGTTCTAGCACATTACATGATTTATAACCTCAAAAAAAAAAGTTGTTTCCCAGCAAAAAAAAATTGCGTAAAGTTCCTTACTTTGATGTACAGAATACTTGGTTAACGGCTTTGTGATGAGGTGCTTTACACCCTGTATATCATATCGTCATCTGCTTAGCCTTTTCCCAAGTATATTGGGTTCGGCTTCCAGACTAACCGAATGTAGCTGAATAACCCCCACCACCCAGTTATTGCTGGGTAATACCTACGTTACCCCTTGGTAAGACTGGTAGACAGATTTTCAGGCCACTGCCTACCTGTAGCGACTGTCAAAGGTCAATAAATGACAGCCAGGACCAATGTCATAACGTGCTTTCAGCCACGGATGTGGTCACCCATTTTACACTCGTCATTTAAATAACTGTTGGTTGCGGGATCAACGCCGCTAATAGTAAAGTTAATTGAATGTAAAACAGTTCACAAAATTTATTTTCATAATCAATAATCGATAACTGTCACGTTTCTAGAGTTTCCCCTAGTTATTTCAATTTGACCTTGTATATTTGTCACTAGTTATAAATTCTTGCCCGCAAGTTTTGACAGCTCATGGGTTTTGTCCAGAATTCTAGCAACTTTATGTCTAGATAAACATAATGCACACTTGCCACGCCATACAATTTGTATATATCATCCTGCAATTTAAAAACACGGCATGTTTGGGTGAGACAACTATCGGCTCATCCTTTTATATCGTTAATCGGCTATGCACCCATAAACGGCCCATTTTTATTTTGAAAATTCACCGTTTTTTTTCTGTCGTTGTTATTTAACATATCTATCAAAAAAGTTGCTAATTATAATAAACAATTCTGTTTTATTATTTACAAGCTGTATAGTTCTGTTCAAACTTTATGGCGGCTCGGAAGTTAGCTGCGAGTGACGGCCAATCGCAGCTAACTTCATAGTCGCTATAAAATTTGAACAGAATTTTACCCACAGGAATTGGATAAGTAATTCTCCAGTTATAAATATAACAGACAGACATACAAAGATACATTTTTTTTACAACATGTAAGAATTTATTTTCTAAAACTATACCGTTTAATGAAAAAGAGCGAGTTTCACCAATGAAACTAATCGCGATCAGCACATTTAAATGGAGTTCAAGAGGTGTTCAGTTTCATCACTGTTACCCATGTAATGACAATATAATTCACCTCTTAAACCCGGTTTACATGACCTTATCGAGTTCAGTTTATTACTAAAATCCGCCTTAATTATGTATTGTGTCATTTACACAAGTCACTAACAATTACAGACAATAATTTATTACTTTATAATTAACTGTATAAGAGGCTTATAATGATTCAGTTTTAGATTTATGTTCTAATAAAGTTTTTCTAGCAGACATTCACTTTTTATCACCGTCTCTAAATCACAATCACTGAATGAACATCACATAAAGTTTGGAGTCAATATAATGCTGACACTACGAAATTATTCGCGTAATACAATGAAAAGAAAATTATTTCAATAAACCTAAGAAGTTTTTTGTATTGCGCGAATATTTAGTCAAATACACCGAGTTGCCAGCATAAATTATTATAAGAAGTCTTCAACTTCCTTTTTATCTTTGTAGATTTCTGCCACGGCTTTGTCAAGTGGCACAAAATATGGAAGAAATAGCGTCCAATGGGACAAGAAGCTTATTAATATAACGTTTGCTCTGTGAATCACGGATCGGAGCAACCACGAACTGAATGGATATTTTTCATACTTCAGTAATATGGAAGGATATGTATATTATTTGGAAGAAAACCCCAGAACATTACCGGTATAAAAAGTTGTTACATTGATCCTGCTTTTGTATTTTAAAATTTCAGCGCTGAAGGTCCTACTTCACTGGGAGCATTGACCAACATGTTGTTACATGCAGGGACGAAGGCACCTAAGAACCCGATTCCTGTCGGCGTTCCTTCGGGAGCAAGGCACTCTACGTAGTGTCTAGATGTCTACTGTAGTCAAATAGTATAATTATACACATCTGTGGGTATCACATCCCAGTACAGACATTTAATACATCACAGGATTGGAAACATTATAAAACTGTACAGTCGAGTAGAGATTCACTTATTATTGTACAACATCGAATCTTGGATTGTTGCATTGGAGGGAATGCTCCCGGTGAGGTAATGCCTGAAGCTGAATGTTGCAACGTTGTATACTCAACAACGTGATCATTATCTTACGGCATTTGAATATTTCCACCATCAATATGGAAAAACCATAATATTCATTGTAAAGGTAGCCTTAGTATTGGTTTTACTTCGGTACATTATTAAAGAGTGTTCCGTTCACTTTAGGACTTATTGCAGCTAGTTTAGTGTGTCGTGTAACGCACCTAGTCGCCCTAGTACCAAGTGCCACTATTGCCCCTAGTGACATTGTTGCACTAACACTAAACGGGACACTTAAACGAGATACAATAGAATCTTATTATTATATATGCCTCGCACGGCACCACCTGTCGAGTCCAAAACTATTTTATCTTTCAAGCTGGAACGAACCATACACATTCTGTGGTCTCGGAAGATTACCGTACACGGCGCGTGTTTTTATATATTAATAAGATTAACTCCCTGAAGAGTTGGCAAAAGTGTATCTACACAATATAGGTTTAGTTATGTATAATTTATACATTGATATCACATCGAAATGACCCACAAAGTGTTAACGCCCCAAGTGCCGCTAGTCCCCTAAGCGCCACTAGCCTCTCTAGTATCTAGTGTCACTGGTGCTGCTACTGTCACTTCCACTAGGACTCCTAAAGGCGCTAGGACCCCAAGCATCACTGGTGTCCGTAGTACCTTGCGTCACTGGAGCTTCTAGGACATTTTTTCCCTTAGTGCCACTTGTGCCACTAGTACCAGTAGTTTTCTTAGTGCCCCAAAAGTTCCACTTAGTACCTTTATTGCCAGTTTTGGCCTTGGTACTTTTGTCTTTAGTGGCACTCTTCCCTTTTGTGCCACTTTTGCCTGTAGTGGTACTTTTGCCCTTTGTGCCACTTTTGCCTTTGTTGGTTATTTTGCCCTTAGTGGCACTTGTGCCGCTAGAGCCACGTTTGCCCTTCATGCCGCTGGTGCCAGGCGCGGCGCCGGCAGCGCGTCAGTCGGAGAGGTAGCGCTCGCGCGGCGCGTCGTCGGAGTCGTCTCGTGTCGGGCTGATGCTGTCGATCTCGTCCACCTCTTCGAGATTCTTCGTGCTTGGGTTGCATAGTCTGGAAATTGGGAAAGTAATAGTTATATATTATCCGAGCAGGTGTAGGACATTTAGGTCTTATTGTTTCAAAATGCTGCAGGAACATCTTGTAGATCAAAAAGTATGTGATATCCACCAACCCGTCCAGGGCCCACGTGGTTGATGACGGTCAAAAATCTCCTACAGGAAAGAGGCCAGTAGCCCTGCGGGTTTATTTGTAATCACTTAAAATCTGGTGGACCACCAGCTTGTATGCCGTTCATCATTATTATCGTTCTATCCTTGTCACGCACGTTTTTTCTTGCCATTAAATATCGTAAAAGTAAAATTGAACAAACCTGCACTTGCAACAGACGATGCAGGGCGCGGCTAACAACAGAAGCGGGCTGGCGACTAGCAACAGTAGTCCGAAGCCTGCAAATATGCCAACCACCTGGAAACAACAAATACAAGTAAAAATGAATAAAAATTAAAAAATAAACCCTTGAAAATAATTCGTTGATTCGCCATTTTGTGGTGGCGATGGCGGCCATCTTGGATTTTTAATTTATCTTAGGTCCATGTTCACCGAGAAGATAACAGTCTGATTGTCTAAGAACAGCTGTCAATGTGACATATTCCCATACAAAAATGTGTTTTAAACAGCTGTTTTTTGATAATCGTCTGTCATCTTTTTGGTGAACATGGACCTTAGTGTCTTTCATTTGATACCCATATTGAGGGAGTTGTTGAATAAAAATGTAATCCGCCATTTTGTGGCGGCGGCCTCTTCGACTGATTTTTATCAAACATAGCTAAGAACACTCCCGACTAATTCACATTTCAAGCAAAAAGAAACAAAATCAAAATCGGTTTATCCGTTCGGGCGCTACGATGCCACACACAGACCACGTCAAACTTATAACACACCGTCGTTTTTCATCGGGGGTTAAAACAGATCGCTTATTGAGTGTATGAAATTACAAGTAAAAATGGATTCAAAAAACGTAATAATGTAACGTTATGTAGCTCCATACTAAATAAAATAAATATCGCTGGACATTAACACACAGCGCCACCTAGTGCCACACTAAGCAAAGCTTGTGTCGTGGACACTAGATAGTTGATATACTACATAATTATATACTTTTTTATCCATGACACGGAAACGCTGCCTTACGTTCTTAAAGTCCTGGGTTCGAATCTCGGGTCGGGCAAATTGATATTGGATTTTCCATCAGGAATTCTACAGTAGCAGCCACGGAGTCTGGATTCGTGCCCGGTTGATGGCAATAGGGTCGCCCCTATTACATGGGACTTAAACATATCTGGCGAAATGTGGGTGTACCTATTACATACACTTCTGCCTAACTTTATGGAGATTTCATGTGTGATGTTATATAGGTGAGGTAAAAATATACCAGACATGTATGATCTCTACTTTATACTTTTACATCAGAAGGTCACTTCTTAGTTAGTAACAGATGTTTGTTTGACCTTCAATGTCTAAGAATTTGCACCAAATTCTGATCAGTGTTGGTATTAGTCTTACCTGTGCACGATGCCATAGAACAGATGCGCGTGAGTGTCCTAGTTTGTTTTTGCATGGTCCTTTGTCGTAGTGGCGTAGCAGAAAATCGTCCTGCGAAAAAACAAAACACATCATTCAAATCAAAAAAATCAAATCAAATCATTTATTTGCCATGAATGTAGGTTACATTAAAATACAGGTGGAATAGAATGGAGTGAGCCATGTACATTCTGCCTGAAAATAGGCACGCTAAAAATTCAAAAAAATTGTTAAGAATCTAAAAACAAAAAAAATATAAAAATAGAGTTACAAATTATTAAAATGTCACAGTTAGAGCGAAAGTTTTTACAGAATTAAGTAAGATGCTTTAGATCGGTTCTGGCCAAGAAACCAGGGTCTTTTAAAGCTCGTTGGGTCGAAAATTTCGTCAAAATCGCGAAATAAATAAAAGATGTACAGAACCGGGAAGTGTAGCAGAAAACAAGGGAGGCCATTTCCCAGCAGTGGGTGATTCCGGGCTCCTATGATGATGAAGAAGGTCGTCCATAGCCAGCTATGGGAGAGTGCGGTTGTTGAAATTTGTCTTCTACTGCCCATGCAAGCTTTCCTACTCCTATGTAATGCTCACTCAAAAGTGTCGCTGATGGTGGCGCGTGTGTCGGGTCATTTAGCTCCCTTCAATATGGTCGAGTTGAATGGCGCCGATACATGCGTCATGTTCGTGAACGGGCGCTGTCAGTTGGGACTGGTCATCTCTTAGCTGCCACGGTTAATTTTAATTTCTTTTTTTTTTATATTGTTGATTTAATCTTTTCTCTGGACGCTCTTTATGTGCACATCTTTCTACATATGTATAATCACAACATCAATGATGTAACCAAGATTTCGTAACAAAATTTTGTTTGAATCTTCTCCATAGAGATCTACGGTAGGAAATGGGCAACTACAGTACTTTCTTTCTTTATGCCTTGTGACTGTGATTGTAGCTTTGAATTTATTTTGTATTTTGACAATATTCAAAAGTGCCGTAATGGTCAAATTGAAATAAATGCTTTGAGTTTGACTTTGAGTTCTCATTAGAGCGTTGTTTTTCTCTAGAAAATTTATCTAACTCTGTAATTGGCTTTAACACTTAGTATTTTGTGAATACCTTTGTTTTGTTATGGCTGTAATTTTAAACAATCAGGTAAAATTCCCAGACATGGTATTGCTTTTAACTTCAATGTCTTATGTGCTGTTAGACAGACGTAAATCACATTTAGCATGCGAACAATGGGTGTCAAGGGAACACTGTTTTTCTGCGACTTGTTAGAAAACTAAATGCGACCTGTCCCCGGCCTGAACACTTAACGCAAATAGACGTTGTGGTAATGTACTAAGTACTTATTTAATTTCTCTGACTGTTCATATACTTTTACTATAAAAAGTGTCTAAGTTGTTGTTTGTTGTCGGGAAGAAACAACATGAAAGGAATTGAAATGACTCAATCGGTGAATATCTTTTTCCAAAGGTCCATGTTCACTGAAAAGATAACGATCTGATTACCTAAAACAGCTGTTTAAGGGACATGTACCCCTACAAAAATGTGTAATAAACAGCTGTTTTTAGATAATCAGACCGTCAGATCTTTTTGGTGAACATGGACCTTAGTGTGTCGATGGCAATCTAAACTGTCGGACCCAGAACTGAGCCACTAGTGTGGCGCTTTCAATAGCGTCCTGTAGTGAACAAACAACAGGACACGTAGGACACGATATTAAGTGCTCCATCGTTTGTGGAACAGCTCCACATTTACACACCTGAGCAGGTTCCCATGTTGCTTGGGGTCAGCCTAACACGTTCTTTTCAACATTCCCGCCTGTCTACCGGCACACTATCATTCATTCCCTTTTCTATCACATCATTGCACACACAATCCATCCATAAATCCATCTTCCTATCCTCTTTTCAGCCTTTCCATCCATTGACAGACCCCAAAATAAAATAATGCATAAACCTACTATCCTACTTCCTACTATAATATTATAAATGCAAAAGATGTAGATGTTAGTGAGTTTGTTACTCTTTAACGCAAAAACTACTGAACGGATTCGGATGGAATTCCTGGATTTAGGCATAGGATATTTTTTATCCCGGGGGTAAGATCCCATGGGACAGTTATTAAATTACACTATTAGCTAGTTCATTATACTTACATCAAGGGAAGCCAGGCAATACCAGCAGAAGACATGCTTGCACCGTTTGCACATCATCTGAGCGCAACCCTCGTCCTTCTCTATGGGCACGCGGCACATCGGACAGAGCTTGATCAGCTCGGAGTCTGGCAAGAGCGGCGCCCCTGCTCCTCCCATGGACGATGAGGCGGCTGCAGCTTCGCAGGAGAGGCTGCCGTGCCACTGGAAGTAAACAAGCGATGTTGGTTTAATAGGGTTCGGAGAACCTATTAAGGCGACGGCGACGGCGGAGCATGCGTATTTCATACAAATGTAATACCAAAATAATTTGTAAATCAAACATATTCTTAAGGTAGTGTGTATTTATTTCGATTAAGTTACAGAATATCTATGTTCCCAAATACATATTTTGAAAGGATAATTATATAAAGATGAGATATGAGGAATTGAAAATTTATTTTTCCTATAACTCTTGTTTAAATCAGTGTCCATTCAAAATACATATTTGGGAACCTACATATTGTGTAATTCAATCGAAATAAACACACAATACCTTAAGAATATGTTTGATTTACAAATTATTTTGGTATTACGTTTGTGTCAACGACGCATGCTCCGCCGGCCCCTTAAGGCGTTGGGCTGTCATTTGTAGATTTTTTAAAGTCATTTTCGATGGGCGAAAGTCTGACAGCCAGTCTTTATAAGGGTCCGTGCTATCCGTTAGCGAGATCAGCTGCATCCGTTTTGACTAGAGTTTGAGAAAAAGTTAAGCATGATTGATTTAATAGTAATTAGAGAAACTTTGACTTTGGAATGTATCATGATCTGCCTAGCCTTTTACCAACTACGTTGGAGTCGGCTTCCAGTCTTACCGGATGCAGCTGAATACCAGTATTTTACATGGAGCGACTGCCTATCTGACCACTGGGTAATACGATAACCCTTGGTCAGACTATTTGGGCCACTGACTACCTGTAACGACTGCCAAAGTTGGACAAATGACAGTTGGGACCACAGCTTATAGTGCTTTCCGAGGCACGGAGGAAACTCGGTATGTAAGGGTGATCATTCATCCACAGACCAACCTAGGTTGTAAGCACGGCTTAAGGTGATTAGACGAGCTAGATGAGCAACTCTATTTGTGGTGGTTCAAACTTCGTTTGAAATGCTGTTAGAATAAAATTCTAATCAGCTTGCACTACAGAGTGGTTGTTACGTCAGTTACTGCGTGCCAAATAGCGCGAAATGAGTGGTTTCGATCGATTTATAATCAAACTATAGATTGGATTAAAAAACTAAAACACTATCATGCTAATATATTTAATTATTTGCCAAAAAATCAGAATGATCGCATGCAAAACATACTATATTAGTATGTTTTTTTTTTGTTTGAAAGATATTTTTAGAGATAAGTTCGTGATTTTATTTTATCGAGTCAAATTAATTGTATTATGTTTTCAAAACACTATCATGCTAGCATATATCCTGATGAATATCATATATTTTTCTGGTCTTGTTTATAGCAGTGAATCATATACGTTTAGTAATTATAAAACACGCGTTAAGCTCATGTAATCGCCTTAACCTAAAGATCGGCCCGAGCGGCTGTTATTATTTAGACACGAGCTCCTCGACTTTGGAATGTAAAAATAATGTAATGCTCCGTAAACAAAATCGAGAACAGGTACCTACCTCTTTAGAATTTTACATTTATATTTTTTATATCTTCTTTTAATGTGCTCGAGAGAAGAGTAGAGAAGTATTTGAATTTTATATACAAAACGTGACTGTACACTTTGATAATATTAGATCAACAAAAAATCTAAAAATAGTGTAAATCAAAATCTTTTCTCATAAAAGCCTTTTAAAGGGCAACTCTTGGTTCAGACGACAAATCCCTACATCAAAGCGAGGATAACCGGGTCACGCTCAAATGAAAGCATAAAGCGCCACACTTTGAATACAAAATTACTCTTCGCAGAAAAAGGTTGATTCTTTATGGTAAATAGTAATTTTAATAGGTATGTATTTTGCAAGTTATATTTTACATAGCGCTAAAGACGATAGTTAGCTTGATAATTACGAGTAGTTAATTTGTCTTGATTACTTTTGCGATTACATTTTTGGGTCCCAATTGGGCGCCAATAGGCACAGGAATCTAAAATACATCCCTATCCCTACTTATTGTATAAATGTGAATGTAAGTTTGTTTATTACGCTTTCACGCGAAAACTACTCAACCGATCATCATGAAACTTTGTACACATATTCTTGGAGGTATTAGAAGTAACATAGGATACTTTTTATTAAAATATTTATATTTTTTAGGAACAGGATCCGCGTACGAAGTCGCGGGCAGAAGCTAGTATAGTATACAGGGTGTATTTCACCTCATCACGAAGCCGTTAACCAAGCATTCTGTATATCAAACTAAGTAACTTTTCGCAAAATATATTGCTGGGAAACAACTTTTTTTTTTGAGGTTATAAATCATGTTTTGTAGTATAACTCAATGTAACGCACTCAAAACATTGTGCGGATGGATGGATAGAATAGTACGGGGGTCGTAGAGATATTTAAAGTCAAAATAATGCGACTAAAAGAACAAAAAAATGATCAGAATGAAGAGGAAAACAAGTGCCTTTCGTATTCGTTAAGAGGTGTTTTACACCCTTTATTTAACAGTTTAGCTAGATATTAGCCAGGATTTTGGTCACTTAACTGTACTGAGCCTACGTTTCAGTAGGTATAGAAACTCATAGAAGCCTTCGGTCACACACACTTCGATCATATTGATCGAAGTGGAGACTATTTTAGTGCACCAGTGTTCTATGAAATTGTTACATTACGTAGAAAACCCCAGCTTTTCCACAAACCAAACTTATAAACTAAAATACTATCAATGTCCTTGAAAAAGGGGCTACTTGACACGAATTTTTTAAAAGTTCAAACGTCGACTATTTGCGCAAACAGGTTTTTGTTTTTAAACCGATGTCCAAAATCATGCTCCATTAAAGTAGCTTGCTGCGACATGGCACAGCAGTCAGTCGGCTGACGTCACTGACAAAAGGGGCTTTGTCCGTGCCTTCTCGACCCACTTCCTAAGAGGCACCGTAAAAAAGGGGCACTGGAAATACAGGATAGTGCTTTATGCTAAAGAAAGCAACCATTTCATGTCGTGGGAAGGAAGGCATTCAGTGGCGTACAAACACCTTCTGCTTCATAGCACCATCATAATTAGGATTGGTTTATTAATACTGGTTTAAGTTTTTACTGTTTCTGGTCACGTTTGTTAGCACAGAGAGACCGAGTTTAAAGGGAATTGAGAATCTCGTCCGTTTTAGTGGTCGGTTATAAAGAAGACGTTGTTTTTATTCACGATAAATTCAGACTCAGTATTTTTCGTTACAGTTATTAAATCATAATAATTTTATATACAAAACTATTGGTACATATTGGTCTTAAAGTTAGTAGTTGATGCCCATAACACATAACCATAGCAGACTTCTTTTTACACTATCATCGTAGTCGTTTTGGCCATTTTTAAATGAACCCAGGGAATGATACTTCTTTACATACATATAGTGTATGATTCACCACCCGACCTTCATGTATTTAGAAGTGTTCCGCTCGAACCACGGTGAGTGGTGCTTGAAGAACAGCTTGACGGAGAATAGAACACGTAAAATAAACTGTAAGTAACCTTTTTCACGAGACCTTCGATAAAAATCGAGAAAAGCTATGTTTAAAACGATCGTGCATCATACATGTGTGTACATTCGTTTTAATTTTTGGAACATTTTGCACGTCTATTCTTAAAAGTCAACATTGTATTCTAAATTCAAAATAAAAAACGATTTTCGAATGTCACCATAAAATTCTCTGATCTCCATTCCTCTCGGTCTACGAGCCTGTTCACGGCAGCATGCAGCGTAAAATGAACAAAGGTTAGGAGGGAAAGCGAGACGGAGACCTTTTTGTTTTGACAATGGCCGCGCGTTGAAAAGACACGTTATGCCACATTACTGGGTGTAGTCATGTAGTGCGAGTTTCATGTCGATTGTGAAATAGTGAACGAGGTTGGGGTTGTTTCTAAATTCAAATACTGACACTTAAAGTTTCCATTTCGAAATTCAAAAACACCTCACAAAAAAGGCGGTCATTGGCAAGTCAGGACATTTTACTTTTAATTTTTTTTTCAGCACGCGTTCAAATTCTTTTTGCTTCAAACAATACCTTTAAGTCTACTAGTCCGGAGAAATGCCAAGGCCGAATAAATACGAAGGGAATGTAACCTTACATACATATCGTGGTCATTGTAGAAGATGAAGCTTCGCTTGCTAGATTTTCCGGAGGATAAATGCATGGTATTACAAGACTACAGGAGACATTGCAGCTAAGTCGTCACTTACCAACTAATAACACAAAAGGATAAGATATCTCACCTCCTGGTTGCACTGTGAGCAGAAGTCGTGCCGGCACGTGGGGCAGTGCGCGGGGCTGGCTGCGCGGACCGGCACCACTGTGTCGCAGCCCACGCGTGGGCAGAACGCACGACCCGAGTCCATCGCCACCTCTGCAACAAGAATATTAGATTAGAATATAATGTATTTTTATTCACCTTACCTATGGTTTTACCTTATTTTCGTAATTTGATTGATTGAAAAAGGGTTTTTTTTTATGTTAAAAGTGTAAGTATTTAATAGTTGCTTAGTTAATGTAACTTTCGTTCTTTGACCGTCAGTACCCGGGTGTTTACATTACACATCGAAATTACATAAGAACATACGAGTACATACATACATAGACCGACGCTTTTTTCATATGCGGATAGTCAGAAGTCAGAACTCACAGATCGCCACCTGCTATGATCACTAGCCGACCCACGCAACTTCGTCTGCGTCACAGTCATGAGAGAAAAAGCTCACAAAAGGAATAAATTTTCCCCGTTTTTGTAACATTTTTCATTTATACTCCGCTCCTATTGTTCGTAGCGTGATGTTATATAGCCTAAAGCCTTCCTCGATAAATGGACTATCCAAAATGAAAATAATTTTTCAATTCTACCCAGTATTTCCTGAGATTAGCGCGTTCAACCAAACAAACATAGTATAGGTAGATAGGGTAGATGACACCATATCATTTTTCTTTAAATAGAATGTTTAAAAAAATAATAGGTAATATTAAAATATATATAATATATATTTGCTTTGAAATCAATAAATAGTTGAGTCATTGGGTTGACTAAACAGTGACGTCGCAGCGTGCAATATGTCATACAAAATCTATGAGAGAACCGCGTTTTGACAGCTCTTAAAAAGTATGTCAATTGATTGGTGTGTCATCTACCCTAATAAACTACTTTTGCCTCGTCCACGTTCATATAACGTCGAATTTGATTACCACAAACAGAGAACAATCAAAACTATGACTGATCAAATCAAATAAAATCAAAATTATTTATTGCTTTAACCATAATGTGGTAAATGGTGGTAAATAAAATTATAGAAACAATTATGGACTCTGTCGGGCACAGCAATTTTTAAAGTAAATAAATAGAGAGAGGAAAAGCGTTTATAACTTATACTATTAAATATTTATTTCTCATTTATCTAATAATCATAATAGTCTCTAATAATAATAATAGTCTACCGAATCATTTCTTATTTATATAATTAAGTTTAAAATTACTTATTTATTTACTAGCTTAAAAATTGATCATTTTTATTAGGTAAATTATAGATATTTAATAAAAAATGTGTGTGTAAAAGTATTATAGTTTAATTTAATTTTGGTTATTTTATTTATTAAATGTCTGTTTTTCATAATTATTAATGATTATTGAATTTATCTGTTAAATATTCGTTGACTGTCTATTAGCTTTTTTTAATTGAGAAGTTCTTTAATTTGTTGAAAAAAATATAAGTACTAGTTTTTATTGACATAGAATATAGACTGGATGAGTGAGATTAAAGGCGGGAGGGGGGGACATTTAATCGATTTTTGTGTCGCAACGAATAATTACTTTGTTGTAAGAGTCTGAATATTTGCGGACGAGTTTACATATTGATAAAGATCACGTATTGCTAAACCGAACTTGTTCTGAAACTGTATACGCTAAAATATTGACACCAGGGAATCTAATATGCAGGAAGCCATAAAGCTCATGTCCTTCTCCGAAGCCCTGAAGGCTTGTTTTCGCTTGCCCAAGCAGGACATGCCATATTTAAAACCTCTCCATTTCAAGTTGTTTTCACTTATCGACACCTGATCAGGATATAAAGAATTAACGACACACTCAATCAGAACCCGGAACCGTTGAGAGGTCACAATGTCCTTTACTTTCCTCACTGGTCCGTTTCCTTAAGGCGATTACATGGGCTAAACGCGAGTTTTATAATTACTAAAAGTATATGATTCACTGCAAAATACAAGACCAGAAAAATATATGATATTCTTCAGGATATATGCTAGCATGATACTGTTTTGAAAACATAATAGAATTAATTTGGCTCGATGAAAAGAAATCACGAACTTATCTCTAAAAATATCTTTCAAACAATAAAAAACATACTAATATGCATGCGATCATTCTGATTTTTTGGCAAATAATTCTACAAGCAATTTATTAGCATGATACTGTTTTAGTTTTTTAATCCAATCAATAGTTTTAATATAAATCGATCGAAACCACTCATTTCGCGCTATTTGGTCCGCAATGGCTGACGTAACAACCACAACACAGTGTAGTGCAAGCCGATTAGAACTTAATTTTAACAGCATTACCGCCACAAATAGAGTTGCTAATTTAGCTCGTCGCACCTTAAGTTAGTTACGCCCTATTATTTTTACATGCTTTAATTAGTTTCACCTGCAAGGCCCTGTTTCCTCTATGTCGTGACGACAGATTATCGTGTGGTTAAGGAGCCGGCAGGAACATGCATTTTTCATACAAACGTAATACTTACCAAAATAATATGAAAATCAAACATATTCTTAAGGTAGTGTGTATATATTTCGATTGTATTATAGAATATCTATGTTCCCAAAAAATATTTTTAAAGGAAAATGACATAAAGATGTTGCTCATTAAGATGTTCATAATTCGTTCACAAATTGAATTTAATGATATAAATATTGACAAATCGTTTATCTAATCTATGAATCTAATTATTATCTTATTATCTAATTATTATTTTTGTTTTGAATTATTTATCACCAAATTTTAAATGAGTATAGGTATGTGAATTCTTTTAATTTGTATTTCAAATATATTTTATAGAAACTCACCGACGAATAATGTGGGTAGATTCGCGGCGGTGGTAAATCCGTTGTCTACGATCGCCGAATCCATGTGTGTGTACAATCACATATACTGTTATGTATTTGTACACTCATCCTTTTGCTCCGACTTCCATTGTAATTCCAGATTCCATTGTAATAACTAATTTTGTTTTTGAACTCAATGCTCAGCAATATTCGTCTACGGGCACTGTACACTTTCTAGGAAGCAATTGTTTTGTTTTATTTAGCTCAATAGGTAATATTAACTAGGCCGTAGTCTCACTCTCAATGAAATATCATTGCGGTTTTGCAATTTAAAAATGCGTAGGTCGATGCGGCATCGGCCGGCACGAAGTGCGAAATGTCATAAACTGTGTTTCGTTTTCGGATAAGTACTTATTATTTAGCAGGTATCTTCGTGTTTTATTATAACTAATATATAATTAGGTTTTCGCTGTGACAAAAAATATTTATTGTATATTATTTATTTATTACGTACACTTATAAATGCCCATTTAATATAATAACATTATTTATTTACCACCTACTACCCTCATCCGTGTGTCACTGCGGGGGGCCTACTGAAAACCAGCGCTGAGTGTTTTACACCCAGCATATGCTGAGTTGGCTACCCTTTCGTTATGGGCATGTTCAGCGCAGTTGAGCTGTTTTAATTTAATTGTTAAGCTGTTTGTTTTTATAATCTATATGTATGTGCTGCTCTTTGTGTTGTGCTGTCCATTAGCGAATAAATGATTATTCTATTCTATTCTATTCTATAAAGACGAGATAATATGAGGAATTGAAAATTTCTATAGAAAACATATTTTTATAACTCTTATTTAAATGGGTGTACATTCAAAATATGTGTTTGGGAACCTGTGTATTCTGTAATCCAATCAAAATAAATACACACCTTATGAATATGTTAGATTTACAAATTATTTTGGTATCAAAATTTAAATCCAAATCTTCAAATACGCATGCTCCACAGGCCTCTTAAGGGTCGTGGCTGGTGTATTTAAATGGAGGACTTCACATAAAGGACGACACGATATCTGTCGTCTATGACTTTTGCCAACTAAAAACCAACGATAAATTAATCCTCACGAACTCACGACATAGTAACGGGGCCTTACTAAGTAAAAAAATTTGAACTTACATTTGAACCACTATCCCCCACCACTACTACCACCATCACTTTCCCCGTATCCGATTGAGCTAAAATTTTGCATGTCACCGTAAAATTGTCAAACACGTTAGATTGCAATGTATCTAGCGAGATTGTAAACTCTCGAAATATTGTCAACTGAACATACTGCTTACAATATAACGCATTATTTTTCGGTAGATTGTAATCTATCGAAGTGAAACCGTAATATTGTGAAATGCATATGCAAAGGTACCAGGTAGGGTGTAGAACAAAAAAAATATCACCATGACGGGAAGATCAAATGCCTTTCTGCTTCGTTAAGAGGTGTTTTACTCCCTTTATAATAATATTTAATAAGCAGTTGCCTAAAAGTGTCATCTCCACACAGTTACCAACCGAAGCATTAAACAACACAACTTAAACGCCACTGCTGTAGTAGAGCAAATGGTTCAATAATGTGCAGCTACGGAGCGAGTAATCGCTGTGAAACAGAGCGGAGCGAGCTGAACGTCAACGGCAGACGAGCGCACACGCATCAGCGATGATCGAGCCGACCCGCGCGAGGAAGTCACAATCAGAGCATGATGGAATCGTGGAACCGAGTTCATTGATAAATTAATTACAACCAATACCACTTCTAAAATTGTCGTTAGGGAAAGTTTTGAGAATGAATGTGGATCCATCCGTTTCTTTGGACTTCACCTATTCCATATCTAAAAAGAGTATGTGAAGTCCACAGTAACGGATGGATTGACTGAAAGATGATTTCTGCATGAAAGAAGGTAACTAGATACAGAGCAACTATATCAGCAAAGTAAATAGATCCATGCATCGAAATTAGATGAATAGTGATCAGAAGCAGAAATCGGCGCTGACTCCGAATCAATAAGTATAAATTGCTCAGAATCATCATAAGCTTACTGCCTTTATCCCATTTTACATGTGGGTTTCTTCTTCCCCCTTTCTTCTTCCCTTCTTTCTTCTTTCCCCTTTCTTTTACATCGTATCGATGATTCCTTTGTTTTCATGTGACTTCTCGCACCATCCATCTTTTCTTTGGCCTTCCTCTCTCTTCTCCCATCCATCAGTTACATTCATCACTCTCTGTACAAATCTGTTTCATTTTCATAACGATTTTCTAAGACGAGGTTGACATAGTATTATTATATCTGCAGTACCTGTAGGTTGTTATAATACTGTAGTGTGGTGGGAGTGCTACACTTACTACTGAGTAAGAATTGAACCTCCACACTCCCTTCAATGATGATACATCTCATGGCCACTAATTAAGACTGGCAACTTGGTTTGAATGTTCAATCGGAATAAAGAAAATAGAGAAGACAATTGGAAGGTGGGATTGTCAGATGGGCAGACTTGACATACCTTAGGATAAAAGAAGTGTCAATTAGTGGCCATGATGAAGGATCACCATTTAACCTTCAAAATACTGACCATGATTGAGTCGAAACTTGAGATGTTTTTCCATGACTCCAGGCTCCACGAGTTCGGATATCTCGTCCAGATTGAGGGCTGCCCCCACCCTGCATCTTGCGTCTGGACACGACACTTCGTAGGCACCATTGCAAACTTCGAACTCCACGTACGCTTTCATACACTGCAACAATTGAAATTAAAACAATTAGGTCACTGAAGATTCGGAATTTTCGGATGGGAAATCATCAAATGACTCCTCCCGCTCTGGGCGGGAGGGAGTGTCAGACTTTTACTGACTAAAACCCATTCATGTTCCTTTCTCGCCCTTTATGTTCCGGGGCCACGGTATCTCTTTCGAACAGTCCCGCAGCCCCAGCAGTGAAGAAACATACTGCGGGCTTATTTTGTAAAATATTTATAATATTAGAAATTGAACAATATTCATTGCGTTATATACGTTGCCGGGCATGAGTTTTTTCAAACACATGCAACAATGGATTATGGAATTTCCTTCCAAGCCAAATACAGATTTTGATAGTGTGCTTCCCATTAAGTCATAAGGATCTTACCAAGCGTCTGGAATGCTCGCGCAATATCATAAGTAAGCACAAATCTCTCATAGTTAAGAAACAAAATAGAAAGATCTATTTTAGCGACAAGGCAGTCCATTAATCAAATTCAAATCGTAATATTTTATCTACCGTTAGGTACACAAAATAAAGAGATTCCTATCTAAGACTATTTGTCTAAAGTTTTATAAAGATCCTTCAATTTCCTTTCCGAGGTCTTAGCTTAATCGACTTATTTCGGTCTTTACGACCTTGTTTTACCTTGAAGTTTCGTAAGTGAAAGATCGATTCTAGGCATTTTCGGGACGACCTTGCTCCTTACGACAGTTCACTGGCCGGGAGGCCAAACTAAAATTAAATACCACTCCATCAGCCCTACAAACTGGTCGACAGTTTCAAAATTAAACCGTTTTAACAGCCAAGGAATTTTCGGTGTTCTTAAAATAGATATGTCACCGTAAAATTGTCAAATACGTTATATTGTAATATCTCTAGCGATATTGTAAAATCTCGAAATATTGTCAAATGAACATACTGCTAACACAAAACGCATTATTTTTCGTGAAATGCATGCGATGGTAGTCAACTCACGCGGTGTGGAGGGAAGAAGGGGTCCCCCTTGCCCAATGGTACATTTCTCATGACAAGGTACTGTACCATTCCTGAGATTATACCGATTATTATAACCTAAACTTAAAACACTTTATATAACTGGGGGGTGCCCCAAGTCCCGATTATGGGGGCAGAGATACTTCCGTATGTTCAGTTGACAATAATTCGAGAGTTTACAATATCGCTAGAGAGAAACACGTTATATTGTAATATAACGTGTTTGACAATTTTACGGTGACAGATATATCACTCTGAAGAGCCAACTTAGCGAAGTCGGCATCGAAGATTTGTTTATTCATAACATAACATCACGCTGATGCATGCTGCATTATTCCGGAAGGGTTGGGCAGAGGTGTACCTAGTAGTGCATCCACATTTCGCCAGTTAAGTTTAAGTTCCATGTAACAGCGGACAAGTCTATTGCACACTATTCCCAAACCAATGTAACTCCTGAAAGCCAGAGTCAACAGTGGCGACCACCAGAAAAGTGCAGCTAACAATGAAGCTCGACGAACTCCTAGAGAATGAACTAACTATTTTGGATCCCGCAACGAAATTAATACTCTTTATAAGTCTTTGGGTGTATGAAGAATAGGGTTTAAAGCCGCCATAGAAAAGGGAGGGTCCTCCACAAAACGGGTGGTATGTCTCGTGGGCTACTGCTTATTTTAAGTCGCGGATAACTTTCCTTGCGCGATGTAAGATTTAGATAGGTTTTGATGTTTAATTCATCATCTGTGTCATAGATGGCGCTGAAGTACTTTTTTGTTCTAAGTTGCTTTAGTACTTTTTAGTGTCGTTGCAAGTCTTTTCATTTTTAAGACAAAAAACACAAATAAGGGTTGTTTTACCGCCAGATTCAAACAATAGTTTCAAGTAGCAATACTTTGTATTCTTACTCCCAGAACGCCGTGGAAAGATACTTATCTAAAGTACACTGCTAGCTCGAACACAATATGAAGAGAAACTCGGCACAATCGTTTTATAGAAAACCGTCCTTTGTTAACTTATAAACGGTTGTCACGGCTGTGGGTGAACTTTAGAAAGGGGAAAGCTGACAGCTTATCTAGATATAGTAATTCTATGTGCGACCTAATCTGTGTTGGAACGTTGGAAGGTTGGGACTATGAATAAGGTGTGGTAATAAATTATTACTTAGGCTTGGGAAAAGTGTTTCTGGGTCTAGGCATGCTGGATGTTGAGTTATGTTGTGATTAAGGTTTTGACTCTTGGGATCATGTAAAATAACATCATACACAATGCCCAGAGTTAGAAAGAAAGAAAGAAAAAGCATTTATTAGCCCACACAGGACAACACACATCAAAATTAACAGTATAAAAATTACACAGGAAAAAAAAAACAAATATATATTTAAAAATTAAGGTAGGAAGTAATTTAGGTAGGGTTAAGGTGGTTAGGTACCTCTACCTAATTCTGGGCATTGTGTATCCCTGTGGCAACACCATCAGTCCCATATAATAAGGAGCGAGCCTATTGCCATCAATCGAGCACGAATCTAGCCTCCGTGGCTGCTACTGAGAAATTCCTGATAGAAAAACCCAAGAACACTTTGCACGACCTGGGAATTGTACCTAGGACCACATGATCAGTACTAGCGCTTGCGATCACTAGACTAACTGGGAACACTGTTTGAAGAACTGTCTGTAGAACATTGTTTTGCAATTCATAGAACAGGTAATATACGGTATCAACGTCTTTTTATAAAAAGACAAATCTCATTTAATATTATAGGATCCGGCACGCTATTGTTTAGCAAAGAATTTCAATAAAAATGTTTGCATTACATTCGCAATTTGATGCGATCGATCGCTGTCGCGTGTACCCGTGCCCTAACAGACAGACTTATGAGGCCATGTACGGTCGCAAAATTAAACGTTATGCGGGTTGACAACTTATGACGGTAAGTTGTGGTTTGAATTAAATTTTATATAAAGGGTGTAAAACACCTCTTCACGAAGCCGAAAGGCACTTGTTCTCCCCATCATTGCTATCATTGTTTTGTTCTACACCGTACCTGGGAACCTTTTAGTTACGGAGATATGTGGGGTCAAAGTTTACAACTTTTTGACAAGTTTTTTTTTTAATACAAGTTTTTTTGTAAGATTTTGACTTTTAACACCTCCACGACCCCTGTACTATTCAATACATCCATCAGCACAATGTTTTATTTAAGTGCGTTACATTGAGTTCTACCACAAATCATGATTTATAACCTCAAAAAAAAAAGTTGTTTCCCAGCAATAATTTTTGCGTAAAGTTACTTAGTTTGATGTACAGAATGCTTGGTTAACGGCTTTGTGATGAGGTGGTTTACACCCTGTATTTAATTTTGGTCATAGTTAGAAATTATGAGGACCAGGGGGGCAGTAAGAAACCCAGAAAAAAATGGGGGCGTTGTGTAGAGGCTTAGGGGGCGATTTGTAATTTCATCTAGGAGGGAGGACTCTGACACCGACAGAGCTCTCGACTCTCGACTACAACTTGTGATAACAGACTTTCAAATCCACTGACAACCTGTAACGACTGGCAAAGATCTACAACTAACCGCCGGGACCAACAGCTTTTCCGAGGCATAGAGAAAACTCGGTAAGTAAGGGTGGTAAGTTGTTCACCCATCCACAGACCAATCTAGGCTAACGCGGCTTAACCTGAGGATCCAATCGGCTGATATTCACGAGCTCCTTCACTTTATATCTACCTACTTAGCAAAACTCTTATTATTCATTCATTTACAGATAGACAACGCATAGCGCTTTGTTTTTTTTTCGGATGGGAAATCATCAAATGACTTCTCGCACTCTGGGCAGAGCGGGAGGTAGTGTCAGACTTTTACTGACTAAAACCCATCCATGTTCCTTCCTTGCCCTTTATTTTCCGGGGCCACGGTATCTCTTTCAAACAGGCCCGCAGCATAGCGCTGGGACTAGAAGCATTACGGCCATTTTCAATGGCTTACTAACGGGTAACGGAAGATCGCTATCTCTGTCTGTTTGACATTTAGCTTAGAGACCTTAAGGACCAAAACATCACAGAAAAGCTTACTTTGTTTATAAAAACATCGATAGCTACGGACGGACTAAGATATATTAACCAAGAGTTATACATAAATAAGTTTTATAAAACGGTCACAAATGATACAAAAAAGTTCCTTTTCTGACGAAAATTTGCACCCAGGAAAGATTTTTTGGAATCCATTCTCTTAATCATTAGTATGTCAATGGATTCCATTAAAAACTTTAGATTCTTAAGGCTCTGTTTCTTCTCAGAGTATAGTAATACCCCATCTAATTTTGAAAAAGATATTTGCTTGACGTTTAAAAGTGTTAAGCTAACTAAAAACCAATTTACAAAACATCATTTATCATTATCATTTACATAATAAGGCTTCTGGACTTCCACTTAGCATTTGCAAGAAAGAAGATTACTTAATCATAAGACGATATTGAAAAAATGTCTATATTCTAATCAATACATAATCGTTAATTCGTTATTATGTTGGTGTTACCTACCTGTATTTTTGTTTAATTTGATGTCAGGGTTCTAGTGATAATTTATTTTATTAGATTCATCTTTATTATGCAGCTAATGGCGAAGTGTCAAGGTTTTTCTCCGATATTACTTTAACATAAACCATAGTTTTTTCTGCCTTCTAGAAGTTTAAGTTTAGTTGATGCATTTGATGTGACTGTAAACTTATCTTTTTGAAATGTTTTGGTTTAATTGAATTGTAAAATGAATAAGATTTGAGGTTTGAATTTGATTTGGAGGTTGTAAAGAAACCTAAAATATAAACAATACAGTCAAAAATAAATACATGCGGTGGAGACTGTAACCAGTTTACAGTTCTGAAATCATTGCAGCATGATTGCTAAAGACATGACCCAAAGATGAGTAATTTACAGAAATATACAAAATCTCATTACTTTTTTTAAATCAATCGTTTAACTCTCGACAAGTGCTGCGTAACAAAAACCCCTGAAGTAGGCAATTATTAAATTTTCCGACACCACCTTTTGAACTTAGAAACCATCAAAGTGTTGTCAAAAATATAAAAAGAGCAGACGCGTCGAATCGGGACCTTGAAAGTATGAGAGACAGAGAATAAACAAACCAAAACCAACGCTTATTATTGAATCAATCTTACACAATACGCAAGCAAGCCTTTGCCGCAAACAAAATATAGGTACCTATGGAAGTAAATATAGATACTATGAAACATACACTTGATAATCACGTAAAGGAGTACTAAGTACTACTTACAGGAAACGTCAAGTACCCGAACCGACGTCACAAAGAAACAATAAAAAAAAACAAGTTCAACAAACGCAAGTATCCTTTAAACCCATTTCCTCCTTTATTAACATCGCCTTGGAAACGCAAAAAGGCTCGCAATAAAGGTCCTTTTGAATCCTTTCTGGCTTCTGAAGTACCAGGCTGTTAGAGCGCGTAGGAGGTGCGTCGTGACTTACTTGCCGGTCGTGCATATAGATAGGTATACCAAGCTCTACATAAGGCTAAATAAAATACATGACGTAATTTTCAATGCTGTGTGCGGCACGCGGACCGGTTGTGCAACTTGTGTGCAGCGAGTCGACGAGGCGGCTGCAGAAACCTCTTGCGAATTCGTGAGCTCCTAGTACCGACGAATGCGTACAGCAGGGGCGATGGCTAGCAAAAATGAAGCGTGATTTCATACTTTTATCGTTTTAGCAGCGTTAGTCATCATAACATAAGTGCTATGTCAATGTGTTAATAAGATAATAATGTAAGTGTGAAGTGTTGCACGGTAATTTACGTTCTTCAACTACATTCCTAGTGCCAATTATTTTAGAAATTAACGCGCTTGACGGATTTGTCATCTTGTTGTGTAAAACTGTCTAGAATGAATAGAAGGTATCGTATTGTTTTATCGACGCCACACAGACAGGCTTAAAAATTGCATAATAAATTCATACTTAATAATACCTAGGCTTCTAATTCTATTTTTGACAATTTATCAGTCTGTGGGTGCATTAAAATCAATAAAAAACTTTGCATAAGATGTCAAAACAACTTTATCACTATTTGTATTATGATTTAGTATCAAATTACATTTTTGATTTATGTGATGTTAGACCTTTTCTTTTTTATGATACCTACTGCCACTTGAAATAATAATTGCCGAATCAAGGCGAAGGAAACTTCCATTGTGCTATCAGCAGATTTCCAGAAAGAAAGAAATATGTAATTGTAGTAGGTACAAGAAATTCCTGACTTTGGGAAGGTAAATAGATAAGTGTACTTATTGGATTTAATGGAGATATATGAAAACTATAGTTAAGTTACTTTGCTATTTAAATGTATAAGGAAGAATAACTCACTTTAAACTCATATCATGTTCAGCAGTAAGATCAAACCAAACGGAACCAACAGATTGAAAACGAGGATTCTTTGGACATCGGCCATAAAGCCAGACATAAGGGTCACCTTTTCCATTCAGAGTTACGGACCAAATAAAATCACCAGTAAGTTATTTACGGACATCAATCCAGACCATCAATTCGGTTCTCCCCTTTTACCGACTTACGGCCCAAATGGCAGAAACCAGCAACTAATGCCTGTCATCCTCCTAATTTTAACCGTCGCCACAAGTAAAGATTTAACCGTTAACGATCAATTACCTAAGTACTGTTATGAAACCAAGATTACAGGTCTCCTAACAGCAGTTTGCTGTTGACGTCAATTGCATGTTAATCGTAATTGGATGATTGTATCAGATAAGCGGAGGTTCAAAATAAGGGTAACATGCAATAGAAATAAACTGTGTTGTTATTTTTAGATATTATTAATACTGGCTTGACAACGACAGTATCAGGGCAACTGTTTTGTGTCTAGTTTAGGTATCTAGCTAAGCTGCCCACTGTGGGGCATCAGTCCATCCATCACTCTAATTGCGAAAGACACTTGTCCAAGACAATTTTAAGGACTTTGGAGGAAATAAGCAATACATTGCTTCCAATATTATATAAAAAATCATTAAGACAACTTTTATAACGCAATGAAAGTTGTTGAATTGTCAAATTAAAAGCATTGCAATTTGCACCGCTCTCTTTACAGTTCTATGCTTTGCAAGTGAAGACTTGTTTTTTTGTTGGGAGTCAAGTATATCTCGCTATTTTATTTATTTATTTGAGCCTCTATAATTCCTTAGTAAAACTAATACATGTTTTGTTTTTTATTTACATAATATAAATTTAACTTTAACTAAGGACCTCTCGACGAGTATAGGCCTCCTCCATCTCACTCCACTTTTTCCTATCACGGGCTGTTTTCATCCAGTCTTTATTGCGAATTTTATAAGTTCGTCTTCCCATCTTTCCAGGGGGCGAACTCTTTTTCTTTTTCCGGAGGGGCCAGCCCACATAGTAGCTTTTCTAGTCCATCTCTCTTTATCCTGACGTGCAATGTGACCAGCCCACTTCCATTTAAGTTTCTTGCAGTGAGTTAACGCATCAATAACTTTTGTTCTATCTCGCTATATCACTCAAAAAAGAAAATAAGGTGTGCCACCCAAGAGTTCGAACCCAAGACATGCATCTCTGATTTTTAGAATTCATGTGCGTATTGTATAATTATCACCTGCTTCGGTGAAGAAAAACTTCGTGAGGTAACCAAACATGCCTATGTGATATTTCTCGACGGTATGTAAAACCAAGTCAGAGGCCCACGGACGGCATAAAACTCTTGACACCAGCTATTACGTATCTTTCTGTCTTTCTATCGGGCTTCGGTTGTTAATCGAACTTTGATAGCAATCGAGAATGTCATAATATTGGTATTACGTACCACACTGAATGGATATCAATTTACGGTGACTAACGGCCTGGGTACGCAGGTTATCCACTAACCACCGAAAAGAAAAAACATATCTATCATTTTCTGAGCCAGTCTGTAGTTGATCTATCATTCCATTTTCAAGCGTCATTTCTGAGCTGGCAGACATGTGCGTGCACATTTTCATGTCGCCAATTAGTGTATTTTTAAGTTATTATAATTTGTCATTTACTAACATACGATAAGTTCATACTAACACTATTTGGATCAATAAGTCTAAAATAAAATGAATTTGAATTGAGTTTCGGTCCATATCGATCGCCTAGTACAAAAATTTGCATCGTTAGTCTACTACAAAACGGCAAGTTATTGCAAAATTCTAACAATTCACAATACAATACTGTGTTCAAGGTCACGCACGAATGGTGATGTGACCATGAATCTAATGCTTATAACTTTATAGGCATTCATTTACTTGATGCTAGTGAAAGCAATTGCCGTTGAAGCATGAAATTCGTTATTTTTTTGGAAGGCAACTTCATTTTTTTTTCTCGGTTGCCGTTTGTACATCTTTGACAGTCGTCACAAGTAGTCAGTGACCCGAAAGTCTATCAACCAGTCTTTCTGAGCAGTATCGTATTACCCAGTGCTAACTGGGTTGTGGAGGTCAGATAGGTAGTCGCTCCAAGTAGATTACATGAGCTAAAACCGAGTTTTATAATTACTAAAAGTATGTGATTCACTGCTATTAACAAGATCAGAAAAATATATGATATTCTTCAGGATTTATGCCAGCATGATACTGTTTTGAAAACATAATACAATTAATTTCGCTCGATAAAAAGAAATCACGAACTTATCTCTAAAAATATCTTTCAAACAATAAAAAACATACTAATATGCATGCGATCATTCAGATATAAATTCAAATTTCAATTCAAATAGAAATAATTCTACAAGCAATATATTAGCATGATACTGTTTCAGTTTTTTAATCCAATCAATAGTTTTTTTGTAAATCGATCGAAACCACTCATTTCGCGCTATTTGGCCCGCAGTGGCTGACGTAACAACCACTTTGTAGTGTAAGCTGATTAGAACTTTATTCTAACAGCATTTCAAACGAAGTTTGAACCACCACAAATAGAGTTGCTAATTTAGCTCGTCTAAGCGCCTTCAGTTGCATTCGGTAAGACGGGAAGCCGACCCCAACATAGGTAGTTGGAAAAAGGGTAGGTAGCTGTTGATGATCTTGCTTTTTCTCAGGGAGTATGGAATTCTAACAGTTAACATGAAGTTTGAACAGTATTTTCACCTTTATGTCATCCCACATCACATCGATATGATTTTGCAATAAGGTTACAATAAGGCTTTTGCCCAGAAGGAGATGGCGGGATGAGCTAGACTCTTTCGCAAAGGATTGGCCTACAATCGCACAAGATCGCGAAATGTGGAAGGAGGGAAGGGAGGCCTTTGCCCTGCAGTGGGACAATGTAGGCTTATAATAATAATAAAGGCTTTTACGGTGTAGCTGGTTGCAAGTAAATCACAGAAGGACTGTAACAAAGGAGTTTGGTTAGAAAGATGACATACTGTGCAGAGTTATTTTGGGATAACGAATGACACTGATGATAATATTATGACTAATATGCACACCTCTAGGCAAAAATAACCAGTCTGTAAGGCTTTACGGTAGACTTAAAACTTTCTACTTTATCTTGTGCCGCCAACAATTCTCTAACTATTTGGTTTACATTCTAACATGTAAATCACATTGTAAAATGTAAACCAAATAGTTTGGTCGACCGTACTTGTCGTAGAGAAATATCTCTCATGACTTCTCCTCAGAGACTTTTAAGTAAAACCATTTTTAAATGAATACTATAAATTATTTAAATTGTTTTGAAACAACACACATCCGGTGAAATATGTTCATTTGCAATTCACACAGCCGGAGCTAGTTATGAAGTTTGTCTCGAGTAATTTGCATCTGCATACAAAGTTTTGTTTTCACGTAAAATATATTTTAGACTACACTACATAAAAAGCCTTGGGTAGCGTAACTATTTAATTTACATTTTAATATGCGAAGTTCAGTAACTGTCATCTTTTCCAACTATGTTGGTGTCGGATTCCAATCTAACCGGATGCAGCTGAATACTAGTAATTTCCATTGAGCGGCTGCGTAACCTCCACAACCCAAATATTCCTGGGTAATAAAATACCCCTAAATAAGACTGGTTGAGACATCCAGTGTACCACCATAGTGCGAAAATCTTGCATGATTGCATGATTTGTAAAATCAGTGAAACATCAAACATACGACCCAAATGGCGCAGCGGTAGTGATGCTGCCTTACGTTCTTAGCCAACGGCCACACAGAAAAGACGCAAGACGAGGGCGGGGCGCGGACCCGTCGCAAACAGGGCGCCGTGTCTTTTCTATATGCGTTAAAAAGTCGCGACGGCGCCCTGTTCGCGACGGGTCCGCGCCCCGCCCTGGTCTTGCGTCTTTTCTGTGTGGCCGTTGGCTTATATAGAAAAGACACGGACCCGTCGCAGACAGGGCGCCGTCACGACTTTTTATGGCGCGCACTAGAAGCTTTACCCGGCATTCAACCGTCCGATTTTGATACGACAACATGTCTTCTTCTGAAGATGAAGATGTATTGGCACTGGTATATCTCGCTAATCTGCAGAGGGTTAGACGTTACTGGGTACATCCGGTATGGCTAAGCAATGGACAGCAGAATAGATTTTTTTAAATAATGGAGGATCTACATTATTATCCTGATCGTTTTCAAGAAGTCTACAAGATGACTCCATAATGTTTTTACATTATTATGTCCAAACCTGCCCTCCGCGCCCTTTCCGCTCCCCCGCTTGCGCCCGTGCAGGCCCGCGCCCTTCCCGCGCCTTGTCCTTTCTATATGTTTTCCAATAGGACGCCGACGAGTTAACGTCGTGACGTCGTCCCGTCTTTTCTGTATGTTTTACGTCGCGACGGCTGTATACATTTTATATGCAAGTAGATTAAACGGACGCCGCGACTGCGACGGGTTCGTGCCTTGCGTCTGTTCTGTGTGGCCGGTGCCTTAGGGTCCTGAGTTCGAATCCCGGTAGGAGCAAAGGTTTATGTGATGAGCATGGACATTTGTTTCCGAGTCATGGATGTTTATATGTAGGTATATTAAGTAGGTACCTTAAAAAAAAAAAGTTGTATATCAACTGTCTGGTAACCACGACACAGGCCTTGCTTAGGGACTACACACACTTATTCAGCTCCATTCAGCTTATGCCCATAGAAAACAACGATTTTGTATGAGACGCGTACGCGCGCGTTCAGCTGTACGCGTCTCATATAAAATCATTAGCATGCAAGTGTGGCACTAGATGGCGCTGTGTGAAATGTCCAGCGATATTTATTTTATTTTAAACAAGTGTAAGCGTTAAATAGTAGGTTTATTCACAACGTATTATCAATCATAGTAATTCTTACAATCATCCAAAATCAGTTTCAAATTCAATAAACTTTTTAATAGCTCGCCATTATAGCGCGTTCCAATTTTAGTACTTACGTATATTTACGGTCGAGAAGGCTATTTGGTTTACAGTTTAACCCACGAATTACTTTGTTAAATGTAAACCAAATAGCTTGTTCTACCGTACTGGCCGATTATGCAATCGTTAATGAGCCTTTAAGGTCCCCATAGCTGGGACAAGGGCCTCCTCTCCGTAAAAGGAAGCTGGATCCTGGCGATGATGATGTATGGAAAAAGCCATGCTGTGCCGACCCCAAATGAATGAGAGGTTTTATTTTTAAGAATTAAAAAAAAATAGTTTCGAAGAATTCGGTAGATGGCGTTGAACTGACTACGTTACTAGGCGCCAAAGCCAAAACGCTTGCAAAAAAACACGTCACATACGCTCGTTGACTGATACTTTCGTTTGCATAAGCTTCCGAACATAGCCATTAGATCCAAGTGAAATTATGTGACGTTCGGTTCCTTGTAATAACATACCGAAATCAGCGCCATCTATCCAGTGACTAGGGAAGAGTTGAAAAGAAAAATCCCTCATTGGGATAAGGGCAAGAGAATGATTATGATGAAATAATTCTAGTTGTCTGAGAATTAATTTAATCATTGATTTCGTTTTCAAAATCCACTTTTACGGATAATTTTATCTGTTAAATCGATTTAAAGTTAGCGATTAAAATATAAAAATAGTTGTAAACTCAGTCGCATTATGCACGCCTGGTAGGTATATATTTATAGTGTTTTATGTGCGTCAGAAAAGTCCTTCACGGTCTCAAAGACATTACCAGTCCAGCTTGTTACTCTCGTTTACTGCACTTAGTTACTTTTACAAAGGCTCTCATTACCAAACGTAGCTTGAAATAGTTTATTTTATTTTAATAGCCTATTTTGTCCCACTGCTGGGCAAAGGGCAAAGGCCTCCCCCATCCATAGTCTCCCACTCCTCTCTACGTGCGGCTCTCTCAGGCCAATCTTTCGCAATCGCCTGAGATAGTAATTGACTTAAAAAAAATAAACTAGTCTTCTAAGGTTTAAATCATTAAGGATGAAAATAATGTAACAACTCTTGTAGAATATTCAAAAAAAAAACTAATTCTTTTGGTAAATGTAAATAGTGGCTCATATTTTATTTGTAGGGAGTTTTAGACTAAATCTACATTTCTAAAAGTGACAGGTAATGCACAGTCACGGAAATTAAAAGTTCAGCAGATTGACACCTGTCAAAAAATGACAGCTGAGATGTTATGAGTGAATAAGGTTGGCAATAGTTAATTCGTTACGTGATAATTTTCTCTTGTGAGTAAGTACTTACGAAGTAAGTGAGATGAATCAATATAAATCTTTTTGCTCAGATTAGCATGTTTGTGATAATTTGCTGCTCTCGATCATCGCGTGATATTATCTAATTAATCATAACATGCTATGATGATTTATGTGTTATTTGGTGGTAAATATGTTTACTTGCAAATGGCAAATTACTCTAATGCGTCTAAGCATAGCGTTGTTATTTGAATAATTTTATTCTTATTAACCCCCGACGCAAAAACGACGGGGTGTTACAAGTTTGACTGTGTGTGTGTGTCTGTGGCATCGCAGCTCCGGAACGGATGAACCGATGTTTAATTTGTTTTTCGTTTGAAAGGTGAATTATTCAGGAGTGTTCTTAGCCTATGTTTGATAAAAATCAGTCCAAGATGGCCGCCGCCGCCGCCACAAATTGGCAGATTACATATTTATTCAGCAACTCCCATAATATGTGTATCAAATGAAAGAGCTTTACTATTAAAATACTATACGCTATAATAAATTTCAAATCCAAGATGGGCGGCACCACGATATGCTGTTTTTTTCTCATAACTCCCTCAAATGAAAGGACTTGACTAACAGAACAATGTACACTTCGTTCAAAAAAAAATACCTTGAAATTATGACCCTGTGTCGGAACTTTTTGAATTTTTAATTTAAGTAATGTAACTTGTTTTAAAATATGACTTCTTAATTTAGGTCAGATTTTGTTAACAATTTAAAGGATTGTAATTTTTTAACGGAATCCTAATCCTTATTTTATAATAAAAGAAGCCTAAGCTACTCCTTATAACATCAGCCATCATATTTGCCAGTCACAGTCCCGTCAATCGGTCCAGCCGTTTCGGAGTTTATCAGAACAAACAGGCAGACATAAATTATAAAATATGTTCTATTGTTATTTATAATGTAAACTTTCGTATGCATTCAGTAAAAAGCTGTTTTATAAAAAAATCTAACAGTTTTATGTATTTGTCTAAATAGATGGATATAGTTTGGTCCTTCATAATAATCTTACTTATAGTTCCAGTTAAACAAGTTAAAAACCATGTTTTTTGTTTATTTTTGTAAGTTTTGATGCTCAAGTGATTGTTAATGCACCTTGAGAGAATTGACGGTCACTGATTGGGTAAGTGGCTGTATATTATGTATGGTAGTACCTATTTATTGACGTCATATTAAATTATGATTATGTTGTACGAATTTCAGATTATTATCGTTTACCTTAACCCTTTTAAACAGTAAGTTTAATTAGTAGTCTTCGGTTTCTGTAAGGCCAAAACACAACATTGTTGCCTAACTAATTATAGACTTCTTGATTTAAGGCGATTAGACGAGCTAAATTAGCAACTCTATTTTTGGTGGTTCAAACTTCGTTTGAAATGCTGTTAGAATAAAGTTCTAATCAGCTTGCACTACAAAGTGGTTGTTACGTCAGTCACTGCGGGCCAAATAGCGAGAAATTTGTGGTTTCGATCGATTTACAAAAAAAACTATTGATTGGATTAAATAAAAAAAACACTATCATGCTAATATATTGCTTGTAGATTTTTTTGCCATAAAATCAGAATGATCGCATGCATATTAGTATGTTTTTTTTGTTTGAAAGATATTTTTAGAGATAAGTTCGTTATTTTTTTTTATCGAGTCAAATTAATTGTATTATATTTCAAAACACTATCATGCTAGCGTATATCCTGAAGAATATCATATAATTTTCTGGCCTTGTTTATAGCAGTGAATACACTTTATACTTTTAGTAATTATAAAACTCGCGTTTAGCTCATGAAATCGCCTTAACTACCGTGTTCGACTGATTCAAACAATCAACTTCCAATCAAATCCATCGAAATTAATTTGACGATGAGTACATACATAACATAACATCACGACTGTAACACCCGAAGAGGTAGGCAAAGGTGTAACTAATAGTACAACCACATTTCGCCAGTTATGTGCGACTAGATAAATATTCATGCGATCATTCTGAAATTAGCGCGTTCAACCAACCAAACAAACAAACAAACTCTTCTGCTTTATAATATTAGTATACCTAGATATAAATAAGTACTTATGAGAATTTTGATCAGAATCACATTAGGGATGAATTTCCTTGTAAAAGTCATTTCCCTTTAAGTTTAATATAATGTTATAACTTTCGAAGTAAGTAGAAACAAATCTAGGTAATTTGGCAGCTCTGCTAGACTGGTTGCTAGCCAAGCGGCATCGTAGTCAAGGTTACCAGTTTACATCTGATATTCAGACATTGCACAGGTGTGGCGAGACTGGCGATGGCGGGCCATAAGTAATGCAAATTGTAAATGTATTCGTTTTTGTTACTTTACCGTTGTTTTTTCTTTGATTCTCTTCTTGTAATAAATAGAAAATAAGTCCATCGGCTGTATTGTTTTCAACTCATCGCTCTGCAAGTCTTTTCTCAGCTGCCTTCTTGGAAGTGTTGACTATTTGTGATATTTCTATTTTATCTTCGCATCGCCTAAGGCCAAATGGATAAATTATTATTGTATAATGTAGTATAATTATCTATGCTACCTTTGATGCCTAAACAAGAACGAACCGATGAACGCAATGAACCGATGGTTTTGAAATGTGATAAACTTTCCTACAAGTTTCCAGCCGAAGTCGTGGGCACAACAGAACAGCATATTAGCTTACTTACAACACATTACCCTCCTTTGCGTTGTGCAGTCGGGTAAAAACGTATAACAGAAGCTAGCTAGAGCAATGTAGGGCACATATCAGGAACACGGCCCTGGTTGGCCTGACCTAGATCTGGGATAAAAGATGCAGTAGATACGTCCGACCTGTATCTGTGCTCACCTTATAGAGTAAACAGATGTATGGATGGACTTTTGTAAGGTAGGAAGAGGAACATGTCTCTGAGATTTAATAAGCCATTAAGGCGATTACATGAGCTAAACGTGAGTTTTATAATTGCTAAAAGTATATGATTCACTGCTATAAACAAGACCAGAAAAATATATGATATTCTTCAGGATATATGCTAGCATGATAATGTTTTAAAACATAATACAATTAATTTGACTCGATAAAAAAAATAATGCACTTATCTCTAAAAATATCTTTCGAAAAAAAAAACATACTAATATACAGCGATCATTCTGGTTTTTTGGCAAATAATTCTACAAGCAATATATTAACATGATAGTGTTTTAGTTTTTTAATCCAATCAATAGTTTTTTTGTAAATCGATCGAAACCACTCATTTCACGCTATTTGGCCCGCAGTAACTGACGTAACAACCACTTTGTAGTGCAAGCTGATTAGAACTTTATTCTAACAGCATTCCAAACGAACTTTGAACCACCACAATTAATAAAGTTGCTAATTTAGCTCATCTAGTCGATTGAATGGTAAAAAAACAGGCTGGTATCTTTGGGGACAGCCGATAGAAGTGAAAACTAAGTAATTTATATCTGCTACTGGTTGTGCACCGCGTACGCCTAAGTGGTGCTACGCCGTAGCGGATCGGCTACGAGTGCTACGAAGTGTTTGGTGACGGTCACGAGAGTTTCAAGTATTTTCTTCACCCAATAAGTGCTCAGTTTTCACTTCGAAAAGTTGTGTAAAATTATTTCTGTCTTTCTGTATACGGGGTGGAAGCATCGCACACTTTAAGACTTGGCAACCGCCAGAGGTGGAAGGAGCAGAGGCCAGCAATGGGACATCATCATCAACATTATCAGCTTAGCCTTTTCCCAACTATGTTGGAGTTGGCTTCCAGTCTAACTGCATACATAATATACCCCTTGGTAAGACTGGTTGTCAGACTTTTTGCCACTGACTACCTCTAATGACTGTCAAAGATCTATAAATGACAGCCGGGACCAACGCGTTGGTCCCGGCTGCCGTTGGAACGGCATAACGTGCTTTCTGAGACACGGAAGAAACTCGGTATGTAAGCGTGGTCACTTATCCACAGACCAATCCAGGCAAGCATGGCATAACCTAAAGATCGACCCGAGCGGCTATTTTTATTTAGGCACGAACTCTCAATTTATTGCAATACAAACCGTTGCAGAAAAAAAAACTTTTTTAAACCATATTACTTCTCGTATAAAGCCTTAGTTTTACAAGGTAACAGCATCCGTATAGCCAACGTGCTCGGACACCGTACCTCCTCGTCTAGCTCATACAATATTCACTCGAAGCGCCCTTCAATTATTCACGGTTGTTGCTGAGTGGATTACATTTACTGTGAGTTTTTGTGAAGAATAAGGAAATTGAAGAATGGCTGGCAAGAGTCTAAAGCTTTATGTTTTAAATGTAATTACTTTGATGGAGGGGAAGATGTTACGCAATTTCCTCAAACACATTCATTTTACACACAGATACAGCGGAATGGGCCTCACGTTCTACATTTGAACTGTCAAAGTCAATTCTTTTGGACAAAAAGGACTCCCTCCACTCCTTCTACTTCTCACAAACCGTCGTTTAGTTATGAGGGATCCAGTTAGCAAACAAAATTTTTGGGTGCAAAACATTTTCATTCCTTGTTTTCCATTTCAGTCCATTATTAAAACACGATATAACTGTAGGAGATAGTTATAACTTCAGAGGTTACCGCAAAATTGCGACACCTATGTCACGATTGTCACGAAGTTCTACATACTCAACAAGCGTTCAAATACTTTTAGATGGCGTGTGCGATTATTGACACCACGCGAGCCTACGCCACGCGAGCACAATGTTACCAAAGACTTGACCTGCCGCATGCCGCGTCAACACAATCATGCGGGGCAGTATTTAGGGACCAGGGACTCAAACTGTAACCGTAATAATGTGTTTTTAACAGTTTTTAAAACACAGATAAAACTTTTAGTTGTAACAGATACAATAATGTTACCGAATCAAACTGTGACCTTTTATATGTGTTAATACTTATGTGTAACTCAAATAATCAGTTTTACAACAGACTGAGACTGGATTTCAGCTATCTAATGCTTCATCATCTTCCTGCCCTTGTCCCATTTTATTTGGGGTCGGCGCAACACGTTTTCTTCTTCCATTCTCCCCTGTCAGATGTCACGGCATCATTTACTCCTTTCTCTTTCATATCAGTGTTTACACAATCCATCCATCTTTTCTTTGGCCTTCCTCTCCCTCTCCATCCATCAATACTTATGTCCATCACTCTTTTAGTCACATGCGTTTCATCCCTCCTCATTACATGTCCATACCAAGCCAAACGACTTCCTTTCAATTTTTCAGTAACAGGTGCCACTTTCAAACTTCCTCTAATATATTCATTCCTTACTTTATCCATTCTTGTCACTCCACACATCCACCTCAACATTCTCATCTCCGCTACATGAAATCGTTTTTCATCCATCTTCTTCACAGCCCAGCATTCTGATCCATACAATACGACAGGTCTAATCACGGACTTGTACATTTTCCCCTTTAACTTGAGGGGCATCCGTGGGTCGCAAGTTATTCCAGTGACCTGTCGCCATTTCATCCATCCTGAGTTGATTCGATGCGTTACGTCCCGGTCTACTTCGCCATTTCCCTGAATAAGCGACCCGAGGTACCGAAAATCGGAGCAGACCGGTATGGGCGTTCCGGCAAGGGTTATGGGCACAGGACTGGAGAGACCGCCGAAATCACAAAACAAGTATTCCGTTTTGGTTCTACTTAATTTCAGGCCAACATTCTCCAGTCTTTGCCACCACACCTCCAATCTGCTCTGGACCTCTAGGCCACTCTCGGCAACTAGCACAATGTCGTCGGCAAACAGCATACATACAAACGGCTATCTAATGCTTATTAACCATTAATAAGTACATTGTAAATTTGGCAACACTGAAGTTACCTGTTACACACTTATTAACACTGTTAAGGGCCAGTTTCACCAGTTGCGGATAAAGTGTCGGTTAGCCTATTAAGAACTTATCTGCCAGATAAACTAACACTTTTGGTTTCACAGGTGTCGGATAGCGATATCTGGTAGATAAAGTATTAGTTATAACCAGCCTTTAAGTGGTAGATAGTATTAACTATCAGATAACTAACCAACACTTTATCCAGAACCGGTGAAACTGGCCCTAAACCTTTTATATATGTTACAGATATATTATTATGTTACGGTTACACTTCTGTAAGTGTTTTGGGGTAACACGTTTAAAACACATTTATAAGTGTTACATATTTGATTCTGTTACCAATTCAAAATGTAATAACCTTTTTTACGAAGGTGTTTTTAAGTCCCAGTTCTATGAAAGCGTTCAGTGACAAAGACGCGAGTTCCGTGATTAGTGTTCACCACTTCAAAAACTACGCTACGGGCTACGCTTCTGTGTCGTTCACATGTAATTTGAAAATAATTTTCTCACTTTTACGACACGGCCAAAGGGCACAATTTAGCGATCCTTAAGTTTAATTTAGTTTAGATTTCGTTGGTAAATTGTTCTGCTTTTATAAATAACCATCTTATGCGCGCGGCTTCGGTCGCGTGGAATTCGGTTCATACTACAGGGATAAATAATCTGTGTGCTAAATTTCATCTAAATCGGTTCCGTAGTTTTTGCGTAAAGGAGTAAAAAACATCAATCCATCCATCCACCCACTTGACAAACTTTCGCGTCAATAAAATACTAGAATTAGTAGGAAACTATCCTGTCTAATTCTAGTTTGTTTTGGTAGGTTTGTTTACTCAGGGTTCCGTAGCCAAATGTCAAAAACGGAACCCTTATGGATTCGTCGTGTCTGTCTGTCTGTCCGTCCGTATGTCACAACCACTTTTTTTCCGAAACTATACGAAGTATGCTGTTGAAACTTGGTAAGTAGATGTATTCTGTGAGCCGCATTAACATTTTTTACACAAAAATAGAAAAAAAAAACAATACATTTTTAGAACTGAAACTCATTTTTTTTTCATCAAGCCCATACGTGTGGGGTTTCTAATATCATTTTTCTCTAAACTAGTTACATAATATAGGAATAGTTTGCGCGAGAGACACTTCCAAAGTGGTAAAATGTGTGTGTCCCCCTGTAACTTCTAAAATAAGATATAGATAAAATAAAATAAAAAAATATTATGTACATTACCATGTAAATTTCCACCGAAAATTGGTTTAAACGAGATCTAGTAAGTAGTTTTTTTTAATACGCCATAAATCGTAAACCACAGTTTTCACAATTTTGATACGGAACCCTTCATGGGCGAGTCCGATTCGCACTTGGCCGCTTTTTTACGTAGTCAGTGCACGATTATTTACGAAGAAGTCTTGCCGGAAGGTTACTGATCAACTTATGTTATTACATATTAATTGCTGTGTTCTATTAAGGTCAACTATGTTATGTTTATTTAAAGAAACGTTCGTGCAAGGAATTACATTTACTGACATAATTATTTTATTTTTAGCTATTATGACTGGTTATTTTTTCTAGCGGCCTTTATAGATAATAGAGTGGAATTTTAATGAGCATTTTCGTACAAGTAGTTGTGTGATTAAGACATAACTAAGTATTCAACCTCTATAATTTGCTAATTAACCACGAAAACATTAACAGAGGTAGCAAATTAACACCAGAAATGAGTCAAACACAACATGGAACATCTAATCATTACAAGGTGAATCAAGGTGAGCCTCTGGATAGTGAGCTATGGGCTAGCTCGCCGTCCGTCCGTCTTATGACGACAGGCCGTGTCGCGTTCGTGTTCCACGCGCGTCTCAAAGAGATGTCAGCAAATTGAAGGGGCCGAAGCCTGCCGGGGCTGCGGGACTGTTCGAAAGAGATACCGTGGCCCCGGAACATAAAGAGCGAGGAAGGAACATGGATGGGTTTTAGTCAGTTAAAGTCTGACACCGCCTCCTGCTCTGCCCAGAGTGGGAGAAGTTATTTGATGATTTCCCCCATCCGAAACAAAAAATTGGTAAATCAAGGTGATGCTTTAAAAACCATGACAACTATCATGGTAAGTCGAGGCCTTTTTCGTGTTACTATTTTTTTAAATTAAGTGGCCGCAATTTTAAATGGCAATACTGTCATTTTTTGACAGTCGAATAAAATTGCTAGAATACTGCTTAACAATTATTTTCTCTGACTGAACGAACTGCTTTTTTTGCAAGTTGATGTTTTGTTTGTGACTTTGTGACAGATCAGTCGAAAATTTCATATAATAATATGTATATGTAGGGCGAATTCGTAGTACCTACTTAATCCTTATTCTCACTGTTTTAAGGATGTTGTTAGCTTACTAAAATAACTGTTAAAGAACTACAGGCACAATTGTGGGAAGTCATATCATTGTCTCTAAGTATCCTTGTAAACTGCGAACCATCACAATAAATATAATAAATATTATTTACAAAGGGTATTGTTTAAAACAACTGTGAAAACATTAGTTCACAGACCGCAACATAAATGGTTCAGTTATGTTGTTACGTACGAGGTTAACTCAGAAATAAAAGTGACACATAAGTTTAATACCTATTCTGGAAACTCAACGGTCAACGATGAGAAGATGACTAACGTTCCTATTCACTGGTGTGATGGTGTCTGCCGGTGGCCTGTGTTGCTCTATGGCACTGGTTCCCAATCTGTGGTCCGCGGACCACTAGTGGTCCGCAGGAGCCTTGACAATGGTCCGCGAAAGATTAAAATGTTATTCGTACTTTTTAACTTGCACAGAAGATGCAAGCTCAACCCAACCTAATTGAACCTATCAGAGGCAAAATTCTATTTTTTTAAAATTTTTCGAGCTCAATTCGATCGCTTTTGTATCCATCACTATCTTAATTTTAAAGGTTCTCATCACATTATCCAATTTTCGTATAGTGTGAGTTAAAGATACACTCCCCTAGTTATAATACCGTCTCGGTGTCCATCTTTATCTAGGACCATATGGTCCCTGTTAACAATGAACATACCAAAGAGGTCCGTGGTCTTAATAAGGTTGGGAACCACTGCTCTATGGTGTCTGGCTTATGAGTGAGACAAATAGGTATTTTACCGGTAACGGTTACTTTTGGCCCAGTTTTCACTCAATAGTGTTCAAAAAGTATCAAATAACAAAACGTAGCAAAGTTATCTTACAGAATTTTACTTGCAAATACATTTTATTTATAGCTTTAATAGGTATTTGTTTGTATAAAATAAATATTGAATCCTCAAGTATTTGGAATTACAATATTTTGTTTGTTTTGTTCTACATCATTCTAAGATTGACTGGTATAAAATGTCTAGCGTCTGGCGCCAAATCCGTACGCTGTTTCTGTACGCTACTTCTTTATATCTTACGAATCCTACTTATATCCTACTTCCTACTAGTATTTTAATAATCCTACTATCCTACTAATATTATAAATGCGAAAATTTGTGAGTATGAGTATTCACGCAAAAACTGCTGAACGGATTTGGATGAAATTTCGCACACCGATAGTTTAAAACGTCAACTCCAATCATCCCAATTACAGACTTCACGCGGGCGAAGCCATTGGTAGAAGCTAGTAAAGAATAAGCTTGTAGTTTGTATTATACCTACGTAAGTACCTACAGCTCTGCTAACACTTTCGGGGAGGTTGCGAGGTGCTTTATTAGGTTGCGAGGTCATACCTTTATTGGTTGTTTACCTTTACTTTCCAAATAAAATACCAAAATATCCAGTTATGTTATAAAAATAATCTGAACACGTTCACAACACACTGGCTTATAAATCGCTACATAATTAGGAGGTATGGCTCCTCGGGGTCGCTGACCGCAGGTGGAGTCAAAACAGACGAAGATAAGAAGCGAACCGGCACCGAAATGTGATTAGTCCGAATGATAAGACTACCTGAATGGTCTCCTCTAAAAATAGAAAAATCGTAGATAGGATCCCCTATCGTGATTTGTAGTTATTGTCTGCAGAGAAGGGCAAAAAACTCTGTATAAAGGATAGAAAATTGGTTTAGTTTAAACGAGATTTCAGACTCACGGATAGAACAATGAATATTTGCTGAACATGTCTGACATTTACATCTTACTAGCTGACCCACGCAACTTCGTCTGCGTCACATATGAGAGAAAAACGAAAGGAAAAAAATCCCCGTTTTTCCAACATTTTTCATTCCTGCTCCGCTCCTAATAATCGTAGCGTGATGTTATATAGCCTAAAGCCTTCCTCGATAAATAGACTATCCAAAAAGAATTTAACAATTCGAGCCCGTAGTTCCTGAGAGTAGCGCGTTCAACCAAACAAACAAACAAAATCTTCTGCTTTATAATATTAGTATAGATAGGTATACGAGTAGAGGAAGATGAAAGAAACGATGGCTGGACCGTGTAAAGAATAATATGACAAGAAAGGACGTATCCGATGAGATGACTAGAAAAAAAGAGAACTAAGTATGGAAGAAGATGATGCTGCGCCGACCCCAAATGAATAGGGATGCACAAGGAACTAATGGCGCCAGCATAGCTGGTTCCAAGCATCGTCATTGGTTGAAAATCAAGGAATGTCATTTCATATTTTAAAATACCTTGACCTCATTGGTCAGATTGAGACCAGCTATGGTGGCGCCATCTACAATTAGCTTTTAACGGTCTTCCCCATTGGGATAAGAGCAAGAGAATGACGAAACAAGCTTTTATTTAACTTGCAATGGTGTCGATTCTGTTGTGCACAAACTAAACTTAATTTAGGCTATCACTATCTTTTTCTCACTAATAAAACGAGAAAGAGACGGACGCAATTTAGAGCTGTCAAATTTAATTCGAACTAATATTTCCATACAAATGAAGGGTGCACGTAAAAACATGTCGACTGAAAACACGGTGAAGCGCAAGGCATAAACTAGTTTGACATCTCTAACTTAGTGCATAACTATAGCCATCCTTTTCTCGCATTGCCTTTTAGTAAAAGATAGCAATAGTTTAAATTAAGTTTAGTTTGTGCACAACAGAATCGACACCAATATTTGTTTGTTTAGATCAAATCTTGAATTTTATAAAATGTAGAGTTATCTTCAACTGATTGAGCTGAAGTTTTGCACAAACCGTGTTACATTTGGACGACAATTAAAAAAAAATACGTCACACCTACTTTCTTTCAATGTTTTTTTTTATATAAGTAAACTTAGTTTTTTATTTCACTTCATTACTGTAAGTATCACGGTGATATAAAGTAACTATTCTGAAAGGTAAGGTTAGGAAAGCGAGAATTATGTGAAAAAGCGATTGCGGTAATCGCTTTTTCACACAATTCTCGCTTTTGTTCGTGCCCGACATAATATATGGGTAGCCTTAAATCCTGCCTTAGTAGTATAGGTATAAATGAACTTAAATAATCACCATTAAAGTTTTCATAACCTTCAAAATAAATGTACAGAACTGCCAGACTTGGTAAAACTTTATTGCAAATTTCGTTTATTATTTAGGGTTCTTAATTAACCTTTATTTATACTAATTACAGTCGGTGTCTGTGAGTTTCCTTAATTTTCTGTTTAATTACTTAAAAAGGAGAAAACCTGGTCGTTATAAGTTGCCTTAATTTTTTGTATTCCATAAAAAGACAAGATTCGAATACTGATAAATAAATGATAAAAACGTAAGACATATTTACGATCCTAATTCAATGAGCATACGTTTCATTTCCCTCTCATTGAGAGGAAGGAGGCTGTGTCCCAGCAGTGGGAACATTACCTATAGGCTGATGATGATGATGACGTTTCATTTGGTTTGAGTTCTTTGACAGTCGTTACAAGTAGTCAGTGGCCCAAACCAGCTTGCCTGAGAGATATTTTTTGACGGCATGTAAAGCCAAATCAGAGGCCTGGAGCGCCATAAAAACTCTGACACCAGGTTAGGCACTAACCGCACGAAAGAAGTCCCAAAATTCTGACAACCAGTCTTACCAAAGGGTATCGTATTACCCAGTACTAACTGGATTGAAGAGTTCCGATAGGCAGTCGCTCCATGTAAAAAACTGGTATTCAGCTGGTAGCCGACCCGACATAATTGGGAAAAGGTAAGGCAGCTGATAATGAAGGTCCTGAGTTTCGCCAGTGGTATTGAGGATTTTCCTCAAGAATTTCTTGGTAGCAGCCATTGAGTTTGGATTTGTGCCCAGTGAATGAAAATAGGCTCGTCCCTTGGACTTAAACATAAGTAGCGAAACGTAGGTGTACCATTAGGTACACTTCTGCTTTACCCTTCAGGGATTACAAGCGTTGCGGGCCTGTGGACGGTTGGCTATGGGCTAGCTAGCCGTCCGTCCGTCTAACGACGACGACAGGCCGTGTCGACGACGGCGCGTTCGTGTTCCACGCGCGCCTCAAAGAGATGTCAGCATAAGGGGAGGGGCCCGCAAGGGCCGAAGCCTGGCGGGGTTGGGGGCCTGTTCGAATACCGCGGCCCCGGAACATAAAGGGCGAGGAAGGAACATGGATGGGTTTTAGTCAGTAAGAGTCTGACACTCCCTCCCGCTCCGACCAGAGTGGGAGAAGTCATTTGATGATTTCCCATCCCAAAAAAAAAGGGATTACAAGCGTGATAAATGTACAGAACAACCAACAATATGATGTAGGCACAACACAACCTAACAGCGCTAGTACCTATTCTGTGCTAACAGTAACCGAACATAACCGTTTTCACAGTAAATAAATAGACACAGTACATAAGCGCATAAGTGAACTAATATCTACCAGGTCATTTTAAAACCGTTTTGTAAATAAAACTAATAAAAAGTTTACACTACACTCTATCTTTCACAAATCTAAAGTCACCTAGTAAGTTCATGTTATGTGGGTCGAGACTTCGAGAGGTAAGTAAACAAGAATGATTAGAAGAATTTGAACTAGATAGATCTGTTATTTACCTCTAAATCTGTCATGTACAGTTGGAGAAATTTGTTGTTAAGGCGCTTAGACGAGCTAAATTAGCAACTCTATTTGTGGTGGTTCAAACTTCGTTTGAAATGCTGTTAGAATAAAGTTCTAATCAGCTTGCACTACAAATTGATTGTTACGTCAGCCACTGCGGGCCAAATAACGCGAAATGAGTGGTTTCGATCGATTTCCAAAAAAACTATTGATTGGATTAAAAAGCTGAATGAGCATGCTAAAATATTGCTTGTAGAATTATTTGCCAAAAAATCAGAATCATCGCATGCATATTAGTATGTTTTTTATTGTTTGAAAGATATTTTTAGAGATAAGTTCGTGATTTCTTTTTATCAAGCCAAATTAATTGTATTATGTTTTCAAAACAGTATCATGCTAGCATATATCCTGAAGAATATCATATATTTTTCTGGTCTTGTTTATAGCAGTGAATCATATACTTTTAGTTATTCTAAAACTCGCGTTTAGCTCATGTAATCGCCTTAAGTACATAGACACACTACATCTTGTCTTGACGTCTGATATTATGATAAGAATGAGTAGTAGTAATAAACTGGGCTTTATTAAGAATACGATACTTCTGGACACGGCTTGTATTGTTAGGTTACATAACATAACATCATGCCAGGGGCCTAATTCAACTATTTTAATAAATTCGTCACTCCAACACGATTCCATTCTCATCCCATTGACATTTTGCTTAAATTTACAATGGTCGGTCAATGGTCTCGTAATAAAATTGTGTTTTAATGGCATTGTCGTATTGTCATTATTATAAAACCCTTAGTACAAATGGTTTTCGAAATCTACTACTAAAAGCGAACATTTGCCAGATTTCATGTACGAGATTATCATTCTATGACATTTCTTTCAATGGAGTGTCAGTGAAAAGTCATAATGGCGCCATTGTGTTAATAGAATTAACAAACTTGTCAAAATTTGACAGAACTTGATCATTATGAAATCAATGATCGTCTACTCTGACACTACTGTAATAGCAGAATCGAGGCCCTGATTCCGATTCTGATTCTATGCCCAAAGGTTAGACAGAGGTTTAGGTACCTCCAGTACTTCCATATTTCGCCCAGTACTTCCATATTTCGCCCAGTACTTCCATATTTCGCCCAGTACTTCCATATTTCGCCCAGTACTTCCATATTTCGCCCAGTACTTCCATATTTCGCCAGTTATGTGTACCTAAGTCCCATGTTTTAGAAGGTCTAATCAATTACCATCAAATCAAGACAGCCGGGGCTGTTTCTGAGAAATCCTGAAGGAAAAACCCAATAACACATTTGACCTATTCATTGAACTCAGGATCTCGTATTTGCCGGGGCTATGGGACTGTTCGAAAGAGATACCGCGGCACCGGAACATAAAGGGCGAGGAAGGAACATGGATGGGTTTTTGTCAGTAAAAGTCTGACACTCCCTCCCGCTCTGCCCAAAGTGGGAGAAGTTATTTGAGGATTTCCCAACCGTATAAAAAAGGATCTTATAATTACGTCGGTCTTGCGACCACAACACCAGCGAGGCAGTACTTAAAAAATGGAATATTTGTTTACTTTTACAGCCTTATATTGTCCTTATATTGTGTTTCTATAAGAAAGACCATCATCATCAGCCTAGCCTTTTCCCACCCATGTTGGGGTCGGCTTCCAGTCTAACCAGAGACAGCTGAATATCAGTATTTTACATGGAGCATATCTGACCTCCACAGCCAATTTATTACATGGTAATACGGTTCCCCTTGTAAGACTGGTTGTCAGACTTTTTGGTCCACTGACTACCTGTAACGACTGTCAAAGTTCTACAAATGACAGCCGGGACCAAGAGCTTAATTTGCTTTCCGAGACACGGAGGAAACTCGGTATGTAATGGGTGTCACCCATCCACAGACCAACCTAGACAAAGGCGGCTTAACTTGAAAATTGATCCTAGAAGTTGTTAATATCTAGCCGACAGCTCCTCCACCCGTTACTAACTACATGTATATGTAAAAATCTTAGAACTTAAATTTGACCCACTTCCCGGTTTCCGATTGAGTTTAAATTTTGCATAAGTATACATATAATTATGTTTAGTTTGGATGATAATGCATAATTAGCTAATTGGCGTCATTCGAAATCCAATACCAGGCACCCATCCACAGACCAACATGAAAGATGTAACCAAGATTTTGTAACAACATTTTTGATTGAAAAGAATGTCCATGGAGTTTCTTGCCCGTTCTTCTCCATAGAGATCTACGCTAGGGAATGGGCAACTACAGTACTTTCTCAAGTTATTATGCCTTGTGTCTGTGACTGTAGCCTTTTTTTTTTTCGTTTTATCGACATTCAAAAGTGCCGTAATGGTCTAGTTGAAATAAATGATTTGATTTGATTTGATTTGAAACCTAGGCAAACGCGGTTTCACTTGAAAATTGATCCTGGCGGCTGTTATTAGCCGCGAGCTGCTCTAACGGTGTCAAACAAATAACTGAGATGACAGTTAAACTAGTCTGACGTTATCAAGTTCTAGGTTAGACCATCTATTCCTAGCCGGGTTAATGACCTCGCTATAGAGCAGACAGATGGAGCAATGTACATGATAAATACATTCGTAAACATATGCCTTTTCACGTGTTATGGGGCTTTTCCATTGCGAATTTCTCAGTAAAAGGAGGCTGGAATGTTCGGCTCATGGCAATAGACATGCCTTCTATTACACAAAGGAAAATTAATTTTGAGAAATTTATTCCACCAATGGGGATGCACACTGTGGAACTAATGGCGCCAGCATAGCTGGTTCCAAGCATTGTCATTGGTTGAGAATCAAGGAATGTCATTTCATATTTTAAAATACCTTGACCTCATTGGTCAGATTGTGACCAGCTATGGTGGCGCTATCTACAATTAGCTTTTAACGGTCTTCCTCATTCTTCTCCACAGCTAAAACATGAGGACGAGGTGAAGGGCGGTATTTTTGGAGGATTGTCATAATAATGCTAATTAGATTTTTTTATTTTCCTATTTTGAAACCTTACAAGAGTTTTTACCCCTCGCTGAAGCCGCCAACCAAGCATTCTGTACATCAAATTAAGTAACTACGAAAAACATAATGCTGGGAAACGATTGAGTCGAAAAATCACGTTTTACTGAAAATCTCACAGCATTATTCTGATGGATGCATAACGAGGTCACTACAAGTACTGCAAGGGTCGTGGAGGGTTTAAAAGAAGTTATAACATTAAAAACTGCATTTAAAAATCTTGTGGAAAGTTGTAACTTTGACTCCCAACCAATATCTTCCGTAACTAGAAGATTCCCAGGTTTGGTCCAGGAAAAAAAATATAATTAATGATACGAGTATAATAAGTGCTTTTGGCTTCGTTAAGATTTTATTACACCCTTTAAAAACCTTGACATTTATGCCAGTTTTTTAATAAAAAAAAAACGCCATATTGTGTTCCACTCTGCAGTTCCCAATAACTTAAACCATTACTGTTTAAAACAAAGCAAATTTTCCAAGTAATGCACATATTTAAATATTTTATAAATTATAAGTAACTTAAAAACAAGTGTGGCTCATTATTCTCAGTAGCATGAATAATTCTGTTTTAATTAATTACAATAATATTACCTTTTTACATCACTTCTCAAGGTAACGCTCATTGTTTTAAAATAACAAAGGGTCATGCACCGTGGTTGGTTGAAATGTGGAGTTTAAATTATATTTGGTAAGAATCATATTTCTACGAAAATTGATGGATTGTACGAAAAAAAGGCGTAAATGATAACGTGGCGATTGATAGAAGAGAATTAAAAACGTGCTGCGTTGCCGCAAAGGGATATAGGAAAGGCCAGGAAGATATCATAATCTTCCTAGTTTCCTATATCCTAGTTTAAATAGCCGAAAAGAAACTCCACCGTTACACATACTCATCTTCATCATCATCTGCTTAGCCTTTTCACAACTATGTCGGGGTCGACTTCCAGTCTAACCGGATGCAGCTGAACTAGTATTTCACATGGATCGACTGCCTATCTAACCGTTAATTGACAAATGCTTGCACTGACTGAACAGGTCCACTCAAATATGTGTGGTTCTTTCTTCAAAGGACCATCTCAGACACTAATCTGCATAGTCCTCATGTGAATTAAGCAAGATTGTCTGGACTTCAAAAGAGACTATGACCTCTGAGTTTGTTTCGGCTGTTTCTTCTCAGAGTAGTCTGGTACGAAACACCGGCCCCATCTAGTTTAAAAAAAAAATGACGTGTAAAAGTGTTTGAGAAAACCTACTTGCTGAATAAATATCATTTATCATTTAACCTCCACAACCTTGTTACTACTGGGTAATACGATAACCTCTTGGTAAGACTGGTTTTCAGACTTTCCAGCCACTGACTACTTGAAACGACTGTCATAGATCTAAAATTGACAGCCGACACCAAGGTTTAACGAGCTTTATGAGGCACGAGGCACTCCACCTTTACTACCAAGTTTAAAAAAATAATTTTGACATATTACAGTGTAGTTTTACCCTAATACTTGACGTAGTTAAAATAACATATGTTACTATTATAACTGACCTTGGTACAGAAGGTGCATCCGCAGCCGGAAATAAGGGTGACCTTGTCAACAGTGGCGTCTTCTAAGCAAAGCTTGCAGTTGATAGGGGCAGCCGACACAAAACCTCCACCAGCACCGTCCAGGGAATACCTGACGAAGAGAAACCAAAAATAAATTAAAATGGTAAGACATCTTGATCAGGTTACTAACCGGCCATGTCCTAGGACCAAAAATTCAAAGACATCCCACCAACCCTCAGTTTACCAACGTAGTCGATGACGGCACACTTGATATCACAGTGAGGAGGCCTGAGATCTAGAGGAAGAAACATGGTAAGCAGCTGATTATATGTTGGTATAGTATATGAGGGACCCATGGGGTTCTCTCTCATTGAGAGGAGGCCGTGTCCCAGCAGAGGGAACATTATAGGCTGATGATGATGATGATGATAGTTTATGTACTCGTTTGTATGACACGCAGTAAATGCCAGAAGACGGGTATCGTCGCCGAGGGAGACCTAGAAAACGCTGGCGTGACGACTTAGAGGCGTTTGTAAGAAAAGATGGGCCGGAAAAGACCGCACGAAGAGAAGAGTGGAAGACTATGGGGGAGGCCTTTGTCCAGCAGTGGGACAAAAGAGGATAAGTTGAAAAACAATCATGACTGAAATTATAATTCAAAACAAAATATAAGCAACAAAGAATGCTAATAGCACCTTTTTCAAATGACTTCGGGAATGGACTGCTCATTATCACCAGCTTCCAGCAGTCCAGTGTCGGGCATACGTGTCTCGAATTGGTTATCGTGTTTTTATTCAATTTGATTTTCGGCTACGACGCTCACGACGCTTCCAAAACATGAATTTAGTGTTAGGTCCATCCGAAGTATATGGAAATCACGGGATCTGTTATGATCCCTGACCTCCGAGGACTAGCAGCTGCACTGAAGAGGACCAGGTCCTCGTGTGACGTACCTGGAGCCACTGGCGCCGGCGAGTGACAGCAGCGACGAGCATCGGGAGCAGACGGAGGGCGCACGCAGTCGATTGTGAGCCCTGATCGGCTCGGAAGACTTCTCACGGTCTGTCAGCGCGAGCACTGTTGAGCATTTCCGAAGACCTGATGGATGAAAGGAAACTAATTACCATTTATTGTGAAACAGAGATTGAAATGTGCGATGGGGCCGATAACTTCTGGAGTGGCGACCGCGATTCGGAAGCCGTTGCGTTGGAAGGCCTCTCACTAAGTGGTCCAATGACCTGATGAAGGTTGCGGGGATCCGATAGATGCGATACGAAAGGAACCGGTCAATGTGTCGACACTTAGGGGAGGCCTATGTCCAACAGTGGATGTCGATGACGATGATGATGGTGTACAGATAAGGCAGTGGGATACCCAACAGTGGGAATAGTAATTAATTATGGTGTACCGATTGTATGCAATTACGAGTAAATAAACCAAGGTCCCTCTCATTGCAAGTATGGCAAGGCAAGATTGCTCTGCATTCCACATTCATTTTGCATTCCTTTAATTCATTATGAAATCTGAATGTTTTTAAAACAATAACGTGTTTTACAATACATTCTAGATTTCAGAATCATTCCGAATTCTCTTCGTTTTTAGATAGCAATACTGTTGCAGATCTTATTATACTATACCACTGCAATATTAAATTCCCAATACCTGCAAAGACTTCAGAGTTATTCCCTCAGAGATATTTGATTTCAACTTCAATAACTTTACTACAATGTCTGCTTCAATTGAAACTTATTCAAGTATAAATCTATTCAGTTATACACTTGGCGCAGCTTTTGTCAGAACCTAATATCTCGAATGAAGTTCACTTGGAATCGATTTAGTGTTCCAAGTTTTCAAGCGTAAAATGGAATTCAAGGAATAGGGACTGTACCAGATAAGCATCGCCTGTACTCAAGTTGTTAACCATTATTTCTATGAAACAATAACAGCATCAGCTTGGAACAGCTAGTAAAAAGGCGAGTTAATGCCACACAGATCGCTTCCTGATGTGTGTCTGTATAATGATGAGTTTTATTAAACTAGGTCCACCCGTTCCTGAGAAAATCGGTCGTGGCACACGGACAGACAGACGGTCAGACGGACAAGAGAGTGATCTTATAAGGGTTCCTGTTTTACCTTTTGACGTACGGAACCCTAAAAAACCGGCCAAGTGCGACTCGGACTCGCGTATGAAAGGTTCCGTCCGAACCATCATAGTACAGGAGTCCCCCAAAATGTTTGATGTATTTTCAAAACCACGAGGCCCCGACGCAAAAACGACGCGGTGTTATAAGTTTGACGTGTCTGTGTGTGTGTGTCTGTGGCATCGTAGTTCCCGAACGGTTGAACCGATTTTGATATTGTTTTTTTTGTTTGAAAGGTGAATTAGTCGGGAGTGTTCTTTGCTATGTTTGATAAAAATCAGTTCAAGATGGCCGCCGCCGCAAAATGGCGGATTACATATTTATTCAACGACTCCTTCAATGTGAGTAACAAATGAAAGGGCTTGTGAATTTATGACCCTACGTCTGTCGGAGGTATTTTTTAATTTAAATTTAAGTAATATAATTTGTTATAATTTGTTGTTACAGCGGCAACAGAAATACACATTCTGAAACTGTCTACCTATTACGGATCATGAGATACAGCCCGCTGACAGACAGACGGACGGAAAGAGAGTGGAGGCTTAGTTGTAGGGACCCGTTGGTCACCCTTTGGGTACGGAACCCTAAAGATTACTTATTTGAATGGACCCTGATAATAATGATATTATCTACCTACCTGAAGTTCCTGAACGATTACGATAGGTGCGCTAGAAGGATAATACAAAAATATCTTGCGCGAATTTAAATCAATGTTGCCAATGTGTTTTTATGAGGATGTGAGTACCTGAATTATATAAATTCAAGGATCATTAACGCTTTCGAACTTGACTTTCCAATTTGTGAAAGGTGAGCTTTTGATGGCCAAATGAAGGTGATGTGGCGTTAAGGAGAAAAAAATATGAAAGTATTTTTTTTGGGTCTTTTATTTAATATGTAATATTTCATGTCGTATCTAATCAAGTAAGAGATAAAATAAATGTTTGACAGATCAACTTTAATAAAAGTCGGACAAGATCATCTGGCTAGACGCAGATATGGTCGATGGAGCAAAGCTTTGAACGAGTCGTGGCCCAGGTTAGGCTAAAGGAAAGAAGATCCTAAAGCTCGTTGGGTTGACGACATCGTCAAAGTCGCGGGCAACACCTGGATAAGGGACGCACAGCACCGGAAAGAGTGACACAAAAAAGAGGAGGATTACACCCAGCAGTGGGAAATTTCGGGCTATAAAAATGATACCAGATCAAGCCGCTTATAGGCGAATTCATAATGGCGCTTTCAATTTAGACGTTTCGTGTCGCGCCGCTGCAGCGCCGAAGCAATGCGTTTGTCGTACTGCGTACGGACATTCGTTTGTTTTCATACAAAGAGCGCGGTGTGGCAACCGTGCGGCACCAGTACTGCAGCGATATCGACGCCGCACAGTTGCCGTACTGCGCGCTTTAAAAATAAATAAATAAATATCGCTGGACATTACACACAGCGCCATCTAGTACCACACTAAGGTAGGCTTGTGTTGTAGACACCAGATAGTTGATATACTACATGTCATTAATACTTTTTGTTTGTTAATACATACTTATTATAGGTACATATAAACCATCCATGACTCGGAAACAAATGTCCATGCTCATCACACCAACATTTGCTCCAACGGGGATTCGAACCCAGGACTCTAAGAACGTAAGGCAGCCTCACTACCACTGCGCCATTCGGGTCGTCAAACCAGATGATACCAGATCAAGCCGCTTATAGGCGAATTCAGAAATCTTATCACTGGACTGCGAGAAGGCTTACGAGTTAAGGTTGATGGTTCCTACGTCTTACAGTCGCGAACAATATTTCAACGACATACAACTTGGCACTGGCCTGCAAATTGCAAAAAAAACGTAAGAAAATTTGATTTTACGGGTTTACGGGCTTTTTTCCTTAAAACATTCGCCATTAAAAATAAAAATTATACAAATTCCGAAAGTTAGAGAAAAAGAAACCTTGATTAATAAGAAAATAAGTTTAAAACAGTATTACAGATCAACCAGAAATAAAAGGCAATCTTCCTGCCCTTAAATATTATATTCACATATCCAAAGTTGTTCTAAAAGTCTGAAACAGGAGCTTTTCTTTTCACCTTGATGTCAATATGAAGGTAAACACTCGTCTAAAGAAAGCAAGAATTCTTGTAAAAAGTAATTTCGTTCATATTCAAACAGTACCAAGAGGCAATATAAAATTCTATGACTTTCATGCCACACTTGTTCAAACAAGCACAAATATTGACGAGGAGCCATGTTTTTCAATTACAGAACACGTCGAGTTGCCTTCGTGCGGAAATAAAATAAATAAACTTCTGAATAAAAATATTGCTTTTAACGAATAATTTTATCATTTTTCACCGACTTCTAAAAAAGGAACCCCTTTTTAAAAGCTTATAATATGTATTTAGTTTAACCTGTCCCGATGTTTGTATGTAATCAAATCTTACAAGTTAAATTTGATCTTTACTTTATTTTATACACATAAAAGAAAAAAAAGAATCCAAAAAAATTGTGTGCATATTTAACATTTTACGTTATCATACCTATATCTAATTATACGTTAGTAAGTTGCTGGTCCTTTAGGGTTGCTTGGATTTGCTTCCTAAATGCATTTTTAGTTAGAAAAAGAATGTCGATTGAATGAAATTCATTGTTGTATGTTTCAACTAAACTATGTAATGGTGAACGCAAGCCAGCGTTGGATTTACAGAGGTTAGTAGCAAATAGACGTCGAGTGCGAATCTCACGTACATGAACTGTTCGAGGAACCAGGTAACACAGACTCCTTACTAAGTCCGGACAGTCAAAATGATTACGGCACAATTGTAAAGAGTCATAACTTCCAGAACTTTCCGTCTAGACTTTAAGGTCAAAAGATTGTACTTTTCAAGAAGTAAGTGGGATTACATTTTTTTCCGATAACATCTCAAATTCATAGCACGAAGGTATTTACGTTGCACCAGCTCTAATCTTTCAATAGGTATATTTTATGTATAAAGGGTTCCAAATGGGTACTGCAAACTCTAACAGTGGCCTAATTATAGATTTATATAAATGCAAAAAAAGTAGACGGACGGCGAAAATCCTTGGATGATCTCATAACAAAACCAAACATTTGGAAAGCCTTGTTTACAATTTTCTCTATGTGAACATCCAGATGGAGCTTCGAATCAAGCATAACACCAAGATCACGGAGAAAACTTACTTTACTAACTGGGGTATTAGCCAGACGATAGTCGAACTGAATGGCAGTTTTTTTTTTTTGGTAAATGTTATAATATGATACTTAGGGAGACTAAGGTAAAGCTTATTGGAAGAGCAGTAGTTAGAGAAACGATCTAGATCCTGCTGGAAATTAATACAATCGGCGGTATCAGAAATAATTTTATAAACCTTTAAATCGTCCGCGTAGAGAAGAAATTTTGAATTTTGAAAACAGTCTTTTATGTCATTAATATACAGGGTTATTTTTTGTTTATACTAAACCCGAAAAGGGGTCATTGTACTCATCATTTTGAACAACTTTTTCTATGGGACGAACCTTGAAATCGCGAAAAAAAAATCAGCTGTTCCCTACATTTTGACGAGTTGTGCGAACATAAATGTAGGGAACAGCTGATTTTTTTTTCGCGATTTCAAGGTTCTTCCCATAGAAAAAGTTGTTCAAAATGATGAGTACAATGACCCCTTTTCGGGTTTAGTATAAACAAAAAATAATGTTGTATAAAATGAATAATAAAGGTCCTAAAATGGAACCCTGTGGTACTATTAATACTATTAATCCCTACTATTATATAAATGTAAATGTAAGTTTGTTTGTTACGCTTTTACGCGAAAACTACTCAACCGATCATCATGAAACTTTGTACACATATTCTTGGAGGTATTAGAAGTTAAATAGGATACTTTTTATTTAAAAAAAAACTAACCCTCACTCGCAGACGAAGTTGCGCGGGTCAGCTAGTTCAATATAATTTGAAGAGTTTAACATGTGAGGCATTTTATAAATCAATAATTAAAGTATTGATTTTAATTGTGAAATTATTAAAATGTAAGCTGTATTTTATGGTAAAAATGGTATTGTTGGAGCTGCGGAAGATTGTACAACTATCCTTGCATTGTATAGATTAAATGTTAGTCCTACTTCCTACTAATATTATAAATGCGAAAGTTTGTGAGGATGGATGTATGTTTGTTACCCTTTCACGCAAAATCTACTTAACGGATTTGGATGAAATTTTGCACAAGGATAGTTTATAACCTGGATTAACACATAGGGTACTTTTTATCCCGGTAGAAGATCCCATGGGACAATTACCAAACTTCACGCGGGCGAAGCCGCTGGCAGAAGCTAGTATTATATAATCGCATAGCCCATATTGTGTGAGTACTATGTACTAGAAAGCTATCATTCACTGGAAACCTACTTTAGTTTTTGACTTGAATGTGCCCTGGCGGTTGAGAGTATGTCATGCTCACTCAAATGTCTCGCTGATGGTGGCGCGTGTGTCGGACCATTTAGCTCCCTTCAAAGTGGTTGAGCTGAATGGTGCTGATCCATGCGTCATGTTCGTGAACGGGTGCTGTCAGTTGTGACTGGTCATCTCTTAGTTGCCATGGCTTATTTGAAAGAATTATTTTGTTTTTACTATGGACACTTTTAACGTGCACATCTTGCTACATTGTTCTCACATAATCTACCATCTCAACATGAATGATGTAACCAAGATTTTGTAACAATAATTTGATTTAAAAGAGTGTCCATGGAGTTTCTTGCCCGTTCTTCTCCATAGAGATCTACGTTAGGGAATGGGCAACTACAGTACTTTCACAGTTTTTATGTCTTGTGACTGGGACTGTAGCTACATTTAATTTTCATCTTTGTTTCGACAATTCAAAAGTGCCTGTTATTGGCCTACTTGAAATAAATGCTTTGATTTAGATTTTTATTGAAAATCTTAAAAATCCTGAGATTTCACGATATATGAAAAATCCGACCGCAATCCTGAGAAAAGTTCAAAAGTCCTGAAATCTCAGGACAAATCCTGAGGAATGGTAAGTTGGTAACCCTATCCGTAGCGCCTGAACTGTTCTTCTGATTTTGATGAAAAAGCGTCAATCGATTTATTATGGCACGGGTAATAAAGGCACATTTTATCCGACTTCCACAATAGGAGGAGTCAATTTTACTTTTTGAACCCCGAATATTAGAGCGTACACATATTCTTGTCTGTATACCGATAACTCCGTGATTACTGGGCCGATTTACGAGATTCATTTGTTAGAGGAAGCCGGCGGGAGTTATTAACTAAGCTGGAGTAGTTTATGACTGTTCTTCTTGACATTAATCGACAACATAATTGTTGGTTAACGTAGTAACCCTTAGGTCCATGTTCACCGAGAAGATTATCTAAAAACAGCTGTCAATGAGACATGTTCCCATACAAAAATGTGTTTTAAACAGCTGTTTTTAGATAATCGTCCGTCATCTTTTTGGTGAACATCGACCTTAGTAACTTCTAGTTACTAAGTTTTGTTCATGACAAGAATCAACTAAAACGAAAACCTATTTTGAAGACCTATCCATAGATACCCCACACATATGGGTTTGATAAAAAAGAAAATGGGTTGCGGTTCTAAGTATGGGGAACTCCCAAAATTTATAGTTGTTTTTGTATTTTTGTGTGAAAATCTTAATGCGGTTCACAGAACACATCTGATTACCAAGTTTCAACGGCATAGTTCTCATAGCTTCGGAAAAAAGTGGCTGTGACATTCGGACGGACAGACAGACCGACACACATGACGAATCTATAAGTTTTCCGTTATTGCCATTTGGCTACGGAACCCTAATAAAAATAGAGTACGTATTATTTTGCCAATAATTCATATGTTAGAGACTGGTTCAAAAAACAACTCTCAGAGGTAAGACTCACGGATCATATTCACCTTCCTGCCCTTGCACTATTAAATTTGTGTTCGACGTCACACGTTTTCTTCTTCCATTTGTTTCTCCTCAACCGTCACGCTAATTCAAACTACTATTCACTCCATTTTTTTTCGTATCTCTATCACAGCCTATCTCTCTTCTTCTTCTTCTTTTTTCTAGTCAACGCAAGAGTGGAGTAGAAAAAGAAGGAATAGATGGTCAAATCAGAAACAGAGATAAGTATTCTTTCACCAACAGGACACACGTTTATGCGCGAAAGAGCAGAAGAGCAGGTCTATATGGATAATATCTAACCCACACAATGTATGTATTGATTTTTTTAATGAAAACGATAAAAATATGCAACAATATATCGGCACGTGTATATATAACTAATTGGTTATCACAGGCCTTTGAAGCTAGCCGTGCGAAGTTTGCCGAACTAATTGTGATGCGGTTATTTATTTATAGCGATACAAGGTATTTCCCTAGGGTAATGAGAACTGGCGTGGAAACCGTTTGTTAATTCAGATTACTTGTTATCCGGGGATAACTCTAATAAGGGAATTTTCTTTATGGAGTTTTTATAAAATACTAGTACTTTGCCCGTGACTTCGTCCGCGAAAATTGTAATAACTCGGCTAAATTGCATGATATCAATATAATTTACTAGCTGACCCGCGCCACTTCGTCTGCGGGTGAGGGTTAGTTTTTTTTTAATAAAAACTATCCTTTGTTACTTCTAATATCTCCAAGAATATGTGTACAAAGTTTCATGATGATCGGTTGAGTAGTTTTCGCGTGAAAGCGTAACAAACAAACTTACATTAACATTTATAATATATAGTAGGGAGTAGGGAAGTAGGGATAGCTTGTTACTCTGTAAAGATGTAGCTTTCTAATGGTGAAAGATTTTTTGAAAAAAATCGGTTGAGTAGTTCTTAAGTTAAATCGTACCAAACAAACTAACAAGTAAAATTAAATTTAAAAAGCCCCCGACACAATGTACTAAAAGGGAAATGGAAAATAATTCGTTAATTCGCCATTTTGTGGTGACGGCCATCTTGGATTTTTAATTTATCATAGTGCTATTATATTTATATTCTACTAGTACTATATATTCTACTAGTCAAGCCCTTTCATTTGATACTCATATTGAGGGAGTTGTTGTGAGGAGCTCGTGGCTAAATAATAACAGCCGCTCGGGCCGATCTTAAAGTTAAGCCGTGCTTGCCTAGGTCGGTCTGTGGATGGTTGACCGCCCTTATATACCGAGTTTCCTCCGTGCCTCGGAAAGCCCGTTAAGCTGTTGGTCCCGGCTGTCACTTGTCCATCTTTGGCTGTTGTTACAGGTAGTCAGTGGCCCAAAAAGTCTGACAACCAGTATTACCAGGAGGTATCTTATTACCCAGTATTAACAGGGTTGTGGAGGTCAGATAGGCAGTCGCTTCATGTAAAATACTCGTATTCAGCTCCATCCGGTTAGACTGGAAGCCGACCTCAACATAGTTGGGATAAGGCTAGGCAGATGATGATTGAGGGAGTTGTTGAACAAATATGTAAGTAATCCGCCATTTTGTGGCGGCGGCCATCTTTGACTGATTTTTATCAAACATAGCTAAGAACACTCCCGACTAATTCACCTTTCAAACAAAATCAAAATCGGTTCATCCGTTCGGGCGCTACGATGCTACACACACACACACACGTCGTTTTTGCGTCGGGGGTTCGAAATCAAATATTTCCTCTTTATTATATTAATGTAGATTTATTTGTAGCTGTTCGTTAACCTACTTACCAAAGAAAAGCATTTATGGTTTGTGCAAGAGATGCAAATAAAAGACATTGTCAAAAATGGCCTATGAATCAACACGCATGAAACATTTACTATAATTCATTATTCTTTTAATAATATACATTACAAATATTTCAATAGAACGGACACTTTCTAATTTCAAAAACATTTTAAAAAGTACCTGTAAACTTCCGTCATGATCCTCGGACATGTGATGTTATTAACTTATTATTTTTTGGTTCAATTTAGGGTTTTTAATAGGCAAAGGTATTAATAGCTCATACAGCCTAGTCTTTGTACAGCACTCTTAAATAAGAGTTTGACACAGACAAGCATCAGTACTCTCAACACTTGATATACGATAATGGTTTTTAGTTGCAAACAGTCCACTAGGATTTCGCGGAATAATACGGGTTATCAAAAAACTCGATTGAAAGCGCTGTTTGAAACCAGCAATAAGAAATAAAAAGCATTTATTAGCCCGTGCAGGACAAAACACATAAAAAAATAACATTATTAACAACTATTCTAAACAAAACATAGATAAAAAAATAATAAAATAAACGAAAGGTCCTGAACGAGGCCAAAAGACCCCTATACCAGTTGTAAATTGACAGATGGCAACAGAACCGAATGTTTTTATTGACGTAAATATAACCTCAAAACCCGAAAGTGTTTTGATTTTTTCTGAATTCTCAAAAGTGTCCGTTGTTTTAATTAAGGTTCAATCGAATATATACATTATCTAAAACCCAAAAAGTAAATACACCTCCCTGTTGGATCTTAGGCGAGCCATGTATGGACGACGAGCAATGTCCTTTAAAGTGTAAAATATCGTTACCATGAAACTTTGACAGATAAAAATCTAAAAGAAAACGATTTTGTGTTGACCCCATGTGACATAGGGTAACATATTTGTTTACTGAAATGTTGAATAAAACACGTTGATAGCGCGATGAGATATGTCAGTCGAGTAAAATTAGACATAAAGATGGAACGAAGTTTATATGGCTTCAAACTGCGGCCATTTTGAACTGATTTTCATAAAACATAGCTAAGAACACTCCTGACTAATTTACCTTTCAAATAAAAAATCCAAAATCATAATCGGTTCATCCGTGACCACTCTCAACTTCGTTCCACCTTTTGAGTATTTTTGGTCAGTTTTTGTTAAAGGTAAAAAAACCGGAGTACGTGTCTTTAAAGTGAGTAGCTTGCCATTTTTAAAGGGAATCCGGTAGGAATCGAGTTACATGGACCCTTCGCTACTGATATTAATAGTTCTTACCTTCCAACAAAGGCTGTGGTTGCGACAGCACGGAATCCCTGGAAGCTGCCCTGCGGACTGGCTTCGCGGGCCTTGCCAAGGACTTGAGCCCCCCACTCAGTATCAGTTCCAGGGCTCGACGCCCACCTGGCCCGGTCGCGCCTGCTCCCACCTGGCAACAAAAAAACATATTTTTCACTTCTCATGCTCTAAAAGTACGCCATTATAGCCCTACGAAGCGGGATTAAAGTGACCGTTTATTCCCTAGGGAGTAAAAAGTAATTTAAAAATAGAACGATCTTTTACTCTGAAACATGGTCACAAAAGAGACTCATCAAATGCTTTATTTAAATTAAAAAAATAAAAATCAATGAACTCTTCAACGTGAGTAAAATTTATGGTTGTTTGTGTGCATCGTTGATTTTGAAAAGTATGTGCAATGCCTCTATTGCTAGCCGCTGCAGTAATGTAGGTAATACTAATTATCTGTGGAGTGTGGATCATCTTCATTGCGAACATGTTGAGAGTTTGTGTTGTGTTTTAAATTGTTAATCTGTGACTGACCTGACAGAAGAAAAAACTGACCGCTCAGTTCAGAATTTTTGTCGAGTGTAAATTTGTTCGGTTTTAAATGACTATTTTTCTCACACTCGAAGTGAAAAGTACAGTTTGCACCTCGAGACTAAACGCCAATCTAATATACCCTCGCTTTCAATGCCTCCCTCGCAAGCTCGGGAGTCAAACCACCTCGGGTATATAAAGGCTTCGTTTAGTCCCTCGTTATAAAATATACTATTTAGATACCTATATCACTCGGTTTTTGCTAGAACAATCAAACTAAAAAAATGTTCCATCAGAGTTGTTGACGAGTCAATATTTCCAGGGTTTTTTTTATCGCGTAGTGCCTAACCTGGTGTCAGATATTTTATGCCGCTTATAGGGTTTACATGCCGTCGAGAAATATCTCTAAGGCATGCTGGTTTCCTCAAATCCTCACAATGTTTTCCTTCACCGAAGCCAGTGAAAATTATACAATTCGCAAATAAACAAAACCAACCAAAACTTTACAGGTTTGATTCGAAACACGTGACGGTTGTAATTAATTCGCCACGTGATTGCCCCCTCCACGTTTCAAACAACATGGATATTAGGTAAGGGTAGCACAGGGTAGCAAGTTACGTATTAATTATCGTGTTTTTTTTTGCGGATTGGGGAGGGCAGTGAAGCCTGAATCTAATTCAAAGCGAAATTAAAAGGTATTTCAGTTTTTCATTTGCATTTATTAAACCTATTTTCTGCCCGCTTGTTCGTCTGCGCGGACTTGTATAAAGGGATGAAGGTATCTTAAGTGTTAATACAGATAATAAACTATCTGTGTGCATAATTTCATCCAAATCAAATAAACATCCATTTATTTTACTGTTTATAATATTTATTAGTAAGATAATATAACCCGAACCCTAATTTCGAACTCGAAGTGGGCTCAAGTGGATCTCCTAGTACAGTCACGTCTAATAATATGTATATGTCACCGTAAAATTGTCAAATACGTTATATTGTAATATCCCTAGCGATATTGTAAAGTCTCGAATTATTGTCAAATGAACATACTACTTACAACAAAACGCATTATTTTTCGTGAAATGCATGCGATGGTAGTCAACTTACGCGGTGTGGAGGGAAGGAGGGGCTCCCTTGCCCAGTGGCACAACTCTCATGAAAAGATAACGCACCATTCCTGAGAAATACCGATTAATATAACATAACCTTAAAACACTTTATATTCCCCCTAAAAAGCGTAGTCGACGGAGCCGCTATTTCCGAGTGCAGGGTTTAAAGAAACCTAACTAACCTAACGGGGGGGTGCCCCAAGTCCTGATTATGGGGGCAGAGATACTTCCGTATGTTCAGTTGACAATAATTCGAGACATTACAATATCGCGAGAAAAAACACGTTATATTGTAATATAACGTGTTTGACAATTTTACGGTGACTTATACACTTTCCATAATATTATAGCTATTTTGGCGAGAAATAACGATTGTAACTAGGAGATTGGATCTTTTTCATAAAAAAATATGAGTTCCAGGATACTATGTACGTAATAACATTAAATTTGAATCAGTACATTAGGAGAAACACAATTTAAAAAAAAACTTAAGTATTTACATATATTATTATTAGACGTGACTGTACAACCTACACATGGCGACACACCAGGCTATACGTAACCAGTATAACCTGACTTCGCTTTGAATAAGCTTTCCGTACAATGAGAGAGCAGCTTTATTTGGTTTTGCATAGCTTGAGTGGTTGTCATACGTACTATGGGAATGGATTTCGGCTTACTGTAATATTGTGGATTTTAAAATTGGTCTTTTTGCTCAGTAAATGTTTATACCTTCGATGTTTTTCTTAATTATTTGTATAAGTACATTGTTATTTCATTTTTTTTATGCGGATAAAGGTAAAAAAATACCTAAAAGGTTAACAACACCGAGCTGTAACGAAGGGCAGGCGAACAACTGTTGACTTTTTAATTTTTATGTGACCTTGGCGACCTTAATAAATTCAGCCAGTTTTAATTTTCGTGATCATAAAGGACACTTTCATTAAAAACGTGAGGCTATTTTGGTGATTTTTCTACACCTCTCCTCACCCCTTAATAAGATATCGTGAGATTTGACTTGAACCCCTCACCCCTTTTCTAATCCCACGTGAGATTTATCGAAACGTGTGGTTTAGTATTATATAGTATACGGTAATCTGTGCTTGATTGTGTAATTTTGATCCAAAGCCAATGTTTCACATTGGTTTTCGATCGAAACAACTGGAAGTCATAGGGAGATTCTTTAGCTCATAAGTGAGATCATGCAGGCGAACAGTAAAATTAGCTGCTTAGTACATATTATATTTGTCGCATCCTGGTACATCAAACCCTAGCCAGGACGTACTAAGTAACAAACATAGTGTCAAACTTGTAAGGTTTCCTAATTTTTATATCGAGTTGCTCGGTTTTTTATTTCGGTCGGGGTGATTATTTTTCTTACACTGGCAACATCGAGGCATTCTTCGTTGGACGTTTGAATCGAACGGCTGTGTTGGATTGCGTCGAGTTGTATTTTTGCGATAGATATTGTTATAATTGGTTAAATTGGTAATGTAACGGTTTTTGAGTTTTAAAATAAGTTTTGGTGCTGCAATAAGTTTTGATTTAATAAGTTTTGATCTGATAAGTTTTGATCTACATAATAAGTTTTGATCTACAAAATAAGTTTTGACCTAACAAGCTTGGGTTCGGCTAATAAGTTTAGAAAATATAAGTTTGGGTGGAGATCTGTGGTTTTCTTTCTGAGATAATTTACATCTCAGTAAGTGGGATAAGCAACAAAAACTGTAAGTACACGCCTACATTTGTATTATATTTCCTTCTTTAAAATGTAGCAGTCGGTCGTTCTATCAAAGGGCCAATGTCGTCCAGTGCGTTCTGCTAATGTCCAGTGAAATTGAGTAATCCAGTAACTGGCCACAGTAGTTTGAAAGTGGAACCATTGTGACCACATGGTGACTTGATCAACTTTAGGATATCAATCAACGGAAATAAGAAGTATGCCTAATTGAAATTGTTGTAATTAACGTGCTTTGAAAACCGTTACAGTTTAAATTACAAGGACACAAAAAAAAAAAAAAAAAAAAATACCTACATAATCAGCCATTTTTCTTTTTCCAGGCAGATAAATATCATTATCATCAGCCTGTTGCAGTCCAGTCCAGTCCATAAATATAGCTTTAATAAATTTAAGATCACAGATTGAACACTTTAAATTAATGATGATGACGATGATGATAATGATGATGATAATGATGCTTTTTAGATAGTATTGAATTGATTGCTGGGGTTTATAAAAGGGGGAAAATTTTTGGTAATTTTGCTCTAAAACGTACGGTTTCCGAGATATTTACGTTTTTATAGTTTTGCCTTTTCATTGTTTCACTTTTATTTAATTTTCAAATCCTTCGGCATATTGGTTATTTACGAATAAATTCTAATATTTGTAATTTTGCTGCGAGTTTCAGGATATGAATGGAGATGACAATGCGCCGCGGAGTCTCAGAACTCCTCGGCATAGTCGGTCTCGCTCTCGACGTAGTCCCAGTCGAAGAACTACGCATAGATACGACCGCAGCCGCAGCCGGAGTAGCAAATTGCGTGAGCGAGAACAGGCACTTAAGCGCGAACAAGAAAAAGTACGTTTGATGGAAATAGAACTGCAAAAGTCACGTGATGAAGAACAACGTCGCCAGCGGAGCAGACAGCCTAGCGAGCACACGGCGGTGAGGAGACACGGGAGCCGCAGCCGTAGCCGCAGCCGTAGCCGCAGCCGGAGACGAAGCCAGGTGACCGAAGCGGGGAACAGAAGGCATCATCGTTCAGACAGGTCATGTAGCCCTACTTTTTCTTCTAACGATATTGTTAAAATTATACAGAGTATTAAAGAAGTTCTGCCATCTCAACCATCAACCCTTAACACTTCATCAGTGAGTAATAAAAATATCATACCTGAATTTAATCCTTCTGAAAAAAACCAGCGTATGGATGTTTGGCTTAAGAAAATAAATGAATGTGCAAAGGTATATGGTTGGGATGAAAGGACGACAGTACACTTCGCCATGCAAAAACTGTCAGGGTTAGCCAAGACATGGTATGAAAGTCTTGGTTCCATTTTGTTTACATGGGACGAATGGCAAATTAAATTGTTGAGTGCGTTCCCGTGTGAACAAAATTATGGACAAGTTCTTGAAGACATGTTGAGGCGAAAGAGTAGACCTAACGAAGTCATCGAGAATTATTTTTATGAAAAGTTGGCACTTTTGAATCAAAGCGAAATTACTGGCAGACGGGCCGTAGACTGCATAATTCACGGTATTACCGATAGGACTATGCGTTCCAGTGCTTTAGCATTACGATGTGAAGAACCTGATCAGCTGCTGAAGTTTTTGCTCAGCAGCAATAAAGAGGTTTTCACAGCACCTCATCAGGCTCACAGAGAGAAACATGCTGGCACTGTTGATGATAGGGCAAGTAATAAGTCGAGTCCTAGGATCGGTTCTAGTTTGTATTGTTACAACTGCAAGGAGAGGGGACACCCATTTTCAAGGTGCCCCAAACCTTTGGTTAAATGTGGGCATTGTGATAAAGTTGGGCATAAGTCGGATCAATGTCGCATTAAAAAGGACGCGGGGACAACTAAGACTGATACAGCAGCAAAAACTATGCGTATTTCAACTTCTAATTTAAATAGAAAATTTATAAAAGAAGTGAACGCAGAGGGTTTGTTGCTGGAAGCCTTTGTTGATCTTGGCAGTGACGTGACCCTTATTAAGAAATCCTATTTTGAAAAACTTGGGCTTCAACATGACCAAACTCCAACTTTCATGAAGGGTTTTGGAGACAGCCTTGTGAAGTCTGTAGGCTCGGCAAAGTTGAACTTGGTTATTGATGACGTAAGCGCTACTGTTTCATGTAGAGTTGTAGATGACCAATTATTGGAAAAACCAATGTTAATTGGGCAAAGTTTCTCTGAACAGCCCCATATAGTTCTTTATAAAGATGTTAACAAATTACAATTTTCGCACGTCAGTAATGAAATCCCAAATGATAACATCAATGAAGATAGGGAACAATTACAGAGGGTAAGAATGGTGGCACATAATACATTATTTGGCACAGCTAGTGTTAGGGCCGCAACAGAAACACTGTTTACTGGTAGTGTAGTGTTCGATACGAAGATTGTGGGGAAACCAAACGAGCAGTACATTGTATGCGGGGGATTTTACGAAGTCAAAGACGGTTTACTCTTTGTTGTAGTAATTCCTTGCTCGGTGCCATGTTGCTTACAAAAAAATTTCGTTTTTTCACGGGCCGAAATGGTAGACCTGGTTTATAGACTTGCTGATGTAAATGTTCTTCCAGTAATACACCCACAAACTGACGTCTCTTCAGCCAAACGGCTTGATGAGAGTCAAGTACAAATAGGTGAAGACGTACCTGTTAGTGACAAAGATAAACTTATAAGTTTACTCCGTCGTTATGAGGACTGTTTTGCACAAAATTTAACCGAACTGGGTTGCACAAATGTGACAGAGATGAAAATCGAATTGAGCAGTCAAAAGCCTGTAGTTTACAGGCCATACCGTCTTTCTCACCACGAACGCGAAAAGGTTCGAGGAATGATAGACGAAATGTTGCAGGCAGGCATTATAAGGGAATCCACGTCTAACTATTCCAGCCCAATTATTCTTGTTCGGAAGAAAGACGGCAATATGCGGTTATGCGTTGATTTTAGACTGCTCAATTCGATCACTCTAAAGGAAAGATATCCCATACCTGTGATTGAAGATGAGATATCGAGGTTATCTGGGCAGGCTTGGTTTATTACCCTAGATTTGATGTCGGGGTATTACCAAGTACCGATTGCGGAAGACAGCAAACATTTGACGGCGTTTGTCACGCCGGACGGCCAGTACGAATATAACCGTATGCCGTTCGGCTTAGCAAATGCCCCTGCTGTCTTCCAGAGGATGATGAACCATGTTTTGGGATCGGCTAGATTCAATAAAGCCACTGTTTACATAGACGACCTATTAATTTTTGGCAAAACAGCAACAGAGTGCATGGAAAGGTTAGAGGAAGTTCTTGGGTTGTTACAGCGAGCAAATCTTAAGCTGAATCTCGCAAAGTGCAGTTTTCTGCAAAATAAAATAGATTACCTTGGATACGAGATCAGCTCAGAAGGGATGCGGCCAGGTAAAACGAAAATCCAATGTGTAGAAAATTTTCCTTCTCCTGAAAATGTTCATTGCGTACGCCAATTTCTCGGCCTGGTCAGTTATTTTAGGAAATTTATTTATTCTTTTGCCCAATTGGCCCATCCCCTCACAAAATTGCTCAAGAAAAATGCTGTTTGGGAGTGGACAAATGAACAGGTAGAGTCGTTCAAAGCTTTAAAAGGTAAGCTATTAGACAGACCTGTTCTCGCCATATACGACCCTTTAGCAGAAACAGAACTTCATACAGACGCTAGTAGGATTGGGATTGGTGGCATTTTATTGCAGCGTCCAAAGGGAAGTGAAGGTGCCTTTCACCCTGTGGCATATTATAGCCGCCAGACGACGCCTGAAGAGAAAAATTTCCACTCATATGAGTTGGAAACTCTAGCCGTTATCTGTTCCCTTAAAAAGTTCAGAGTTTATCTCTTGGGGAAAACTTTTAGAGTGGTCACTGATTGTAGTGCACTACGTTCAACGTTTCAGAAACGTGACCTTATCCCTAGAATAGCTCGCTGGTGGCTGGCTTTGGAAGAGTTCGAATGTTCTGTAGAGTATAGGGCAGGTTCCAAAATGGGTCATGTGGATGCTCTTTCTAGAAATCCAGCTACTCAAGAAGACTCCTACGACCCGGTATCATATCCTTCAGTCATGGTCATAAACGATCAAGATTGGCTGCAGACCCTTCAAATGGGAGATACCGAATTGCGTAGAATTCGAGATATTCTCAGTAGCGATTTGGATCCTAAAGGGCTAGAATATATAAGGGATAATTATGTCGTGAAGGATGACAGATTGTTTAGGTGTATAGACGGTGACAAAGAAAAACTAAGGTGGGTGGTTCCGAAGGGTGCTAGGTGGCAGCTGTGCAAGATGAACCATGACGACATAGGCCACGTAGGATTTGATAAGACTTTAGAACGAATCAAGAGAAATTACTGGTTTGCTAAAATGGCCCGTTTTGTAAAAAAATATGTAAGTGCTTGCATAGACTGCGCGTATGCTAAAAAGAATACAAACCAACGGGAAGGGCTACTACATCCTATCGAAAAGGTTGGGGTGCCATTTCATACCTTGCACATCGACCACCTTGGGCCCTTCGTAAAATCAAAGAGAGGATTCACCCATATACTAACTGTTGTAGATTCTTTCACAAAGTTTCTTTTTATTAAACCAGTTAGAAATACGAACACGCAAAATGTGGTGAGAGCTTTAGAAGACATTTTTGATACTTTTAGAAATCCTGATCGGTTAGTAAGTGATCGAGGGTCCTGTTTCACTTCAAATGCTTTTAGAAGGTTTTGCTTGGATCGAGGGATAAAGCACGTGCTTAATGCAGTTGCTTGCCCAAGATCTAATGGGCAAGTCGAACGGTACAACAGGACTATACTCGATTCACTAACTGCTCAGAATTTAAGAGACGACGAAAAAAGCTGGGACGATAAATTAGGCAGAATTCAATGGGGCTTGAACAACACCTTGCAGAAGACGATAGGTAGATCTCCAGCAGAGGTGATGTTCGGAACTGCAATGAATAGTGAGGTTAATCCGGCATTAAACCAAATAACAGAAGAAACTCGTGAAGTTTCAGATTTATCATCTATACGTGACGAGGTAAAAGAGAAAATTGATAAAGCACAGGAATTACAAAAGTTGTATTACGACCAGGGAAGGCGACCTGCTCGTGTTTACAATAAGGGAGATTTAATTAAAATTACCAAAGTCACTTTCCAGAACGATGGTAAAAGTAAAAAGCTTTTACCATCGTACGAGGGCCCCTTCAAGGTCGAAAAGGTATTGGGCAACGATCGTTATAAAGTGGGTCCCATTGCAGGTTTTGAAGGGATGAAGAACAAGCGTAAAACGACTGTTGCCGCAGACCGAATGCGCCCTTGGATTCATGTGGCCTCTCTTGAAATAGAGGATGATAATGACCATTGTGTTGACACAATTGATATCGATCTCGCTTCTGAGTAATAAAATAGATAAATTACTTGTAAAACCGCTCCTGAAACTTACTTTTATTGTATTTTTATCAAAATGCTGATACAGATTGTCTGATGATGTTTGTTTGTTTTTGTGTATACTCGTATATTATAAATTTCTAATCACGCCTCCTGCATTGTTTCAGGTCAAGTACGAGCCTCATTCTCGACGTGTTTGACCTGGAATCAATGCAAATAATAGTTATTTGATTTAATATAGTCATAATGTACCTACCGTAGATGTATTATATTTGTAAAGATTTGATAGACAATGAATACTATAAAAATCAGTGTTTGTTCACTAAAAGGAAAGATTGGATTACATAAACTGTACATAATATAACATAGGTATACTTAGTTATTTAAGATATTATTTATATACACAATAAGTTATTTGATGAAATTTAGATAGAATACTTAAGTATTAAGTTTTGCGCTATTATAAAAGTAATACTGATGTTTATATCATACATACATATACTAAAGAGAAATGCCTCGTTTGCCAAGTGTAAGGTTCCACCTGGTACGTGTATGAGGTCATACACGCCATCAGGATGGTCGAGTGTAAGGTTTCCTAATTTTTATATCGAGTTGCTCGGTTTTTTATTTCGGTCGGGGTGATTATTTTTCTTACACTGGCAACATCGAGGCATTCTTCGTTGGACGTTTGAATCGAACGGCTGTGTTGGATTGCGTCGAGTTGTATTTTTGCGATAGATATTGTTATAATTGGTTAAATTGGTAATGTAACGGTTTTTGAGTTTTAAAATAAGTTTTGGTGCTGCAATAAGTTTTGATTTAATAAGTTTTGATCTGATAAGTTTTGATCTACATAATAAGTTTTGATCTACAAAATAAGTTTTGACCTAACAAGCTTGGGTTCGGCTAATAAGTTTAGAAAATATAAGTTTGGGTGGAGATCTGTGGTTTTCTTTCTGAGATAATTTACAAACTGTTGTGAGAGAAATAGCTCCTTTAACTTGTAGTACACAGTTATTGTTACAGAGTCAACTACTAACACTACTGTACTAACCAAATACTCTGAACTTAAAAGGAACACAGGGCAGATCCTAGACCAGTATGTGTCGCGACCACGCCCGAACGATCACTGTCAAACCATGGGACCGAGGTCCGTATCGAACACCATACCTCTAAACCAGTGGTTCCCAACCTTTCTTAGGCCAGGGACCACTTTGGTATGTTCATTGTTAACAGAGACCATATGGTCCTAGATAAACATAGACAACGACAGGATTATAACTAGGGGAGTGAATCTTTAACTCACACTATACGAAAATTGTATAATGTGATGAGAACCTTTAAAATTAAGATAGTGATGGATACAAAAACGATCGAATTGAGCTCGAAAAATTAAAAAAATATTGGATTTTGCCTCTGATAGGTTCAATTAGGTTGAGTTGAGCTTGCATCTTCTGTGCAAGTTAAAAAGTACGAAAAACATTTTACTCTTTCGCGGACCTTAGTTAAGGCTTCTGCGGACTACAGGTTGGGAACCAGTGCTCTAAACTAAGCTCAACGCCAAACAAAGGCGCTTGTGTGGCGATTACATGAGCTAAACGCGAGTTTTGTAATTACTAAAAGTATATGATTCACTGCTATAAACAAGATCAGAAAAATATATGATATTCTTCAGAATATATGCTAGCATGATAGTGTTTTGAAAACTTAATACAATTAATTTGACTCGATAACAAAAATCACGAACTTATCTCTAAAAATATCTTTCAAACAAAAAAAAAACACTAATATGCATGCGATCGTTCTGATTTATTTGGCAAATAAGTCTACAAGCAATATATTAGCATGACAGTGTTTTAGTTTTTTAATCCAATCAATAGTTTTTCTGTAAATCGATGGAAACCACTCATTTCGCGCTATTTGGCCCGCAGTGACTGGACGCAACAACCACTTTGTAGTGCAAGCTGATTAGAACTTTATCCTAATAGCATTTCAAACGAAGTTTGAACCACGACAAATAGAGTTGCTAATTTAGCTCTTCTAATCGCCTTAATTTTATGTGCATACTCATCAGGATTCGACATATTCAACATAATATTTCATATAGTTATCTATCGGAAGTAAGAAAATCCAATTTACATCAAATTAAGTCGCAGTAGACCTATCGTGACATTGTCATCAAAATAAACACAATAACGTAAACAAACTCAAAGTGTACTAAGTGTCGTCATATCAGTGCTAATGTACAAAGCTAATTAGCTGAGGATTCATGGCTCTCGTTTTAAGGTTACAATGTCAATTCCTGTTCCGTTTATCATCTGCCTAGCTTTTTCCTAACTATGTACGTTGTGGTCGGCTTCCAGTCTTACCGGTTGCAGCTGAATACCAGTATTTTTCAAGAAGCGACTGCCTATCTGACCTCCACAAACCAGTTAGTACTGGATACTACGACAGTACGACATCCCTTGGTAAGACTGGTTGTCAGACTTTTTGGGCCATTGACTACCTGCAACGACTGTCAAAGATCTTCAAATGACAGCCGGGACCCACAGCTTAACGTGCTTACCAGGCACAGAGAAAACTCGGTATGAAATGGGTGGTCACCCATCCACAGACCAATCTAGGCAACTACGGCTTAACCTAAAGGTGCGGATGTTATTATTTAGCCAAGAGCCACGTAAACCAACTCAAAATTACTCACGCGTATTTCATAACACGTTACCTTCGATTACAGCTCCACATAACACCCCCACACAAACCACACAAACTCACACTATATACACCCCCACACAAACGCACAAACACACTCACCCATACACGAACACTTACATGGCAATCACCTTTTTTCCACCTTTTTTCATACACTTCTTAATATAAATACATCTCGGTACCAAGTAGATCCCTTTTACATTTACTATTATTACATCTTTGCTGGATATTTTTTTATCTCAATTTAAAAAAAAAAAAGAAAAAAAAAAATGTTATTCCATTTTTGTTTACCTAACTGTTCAACTTAAATTGTAACGGCTGAAAAGACCACAAGAAGGAACCACTGGCTCTGAAGATACAGGCTATGCTTAGTTTCGGAGTCAGGGATACTTATACTTGATTTGCATAATATAAGCCCTAGCAATGATACCCAACGAAATTGTAAACCAATGTCTAATCTCCTACTTTAAGTCACTACTGATGTACTCTTAGAATAAGATCAATTGTAAAAAGGGTTTGAATAAACATTTATTATTATTATTTCCTTTATTTAATTGTATACAAACCTTTTACATTTTTAAATATTATTATAAAACTATATATAAAAAACATTTAAAAATATAAAAAATTGTAGCCCACCGGTATCGGGAACAGGGTCCAAGCTACCGGCGGTCAGGGCTCCAGAGAGAAGAACCTCCTAACAATACGGGCCGTGTCCAAGAGTACCGCTTTCTGAATCAAGCCCTTGATCCAGCTGCCTAACGAGAGCCTCCTCAGGTGTTGGTCGAGGCTCTTGGCAATTAAGCCATGCGCTGACACAACTATCGGCACAATGATCGCTGAGTCCACTTCCCACATGTCGACAACCTCGCGAGCCAAGTCAAGATACTTTATTTGCTTATCTTTCTCGGCTTTCACGAGGTTCTCATCATGCGGGACCGTTATGTCAACAATCATTGCGCGCCGCTCTGATCGATCCATCACCACTATATCAGGCCTATTGGCTATAACAGTCCTGTCAGTGATGATGGATTGATCCCAGTACAGTGTGATATTGCCATTAACGAGAACTGGGTCGGGCACATACCTATAGTAGGGCACTTCCGATTCCACAAGATTGTATTTTAGAGCAAGTTGCTGATGGATTATCCTGGCTACAAGGTTGTGTCTGTGCAAGTACTCTCCGTTAGCTAGACGAGAACACCCGGAGATAATGTGACGGATTGATTCGCCTGGACGGTGGCATGCCCGACATATGTCAACCGTACCGTCCTTCACAATAAATCTCCGGTAGTTATTCGTCATCATAACTTCATCCATAATTGCACAGACAAAACCTTCGGTTTCTCCGAAGAGGTCTCCGGAACGTAGCCAGGACACGGACGCTAGAAAATCTACATCGGGCCCATGAAAAGCCCGGTAAAAGCGCCCGTGAAGCTCCTTGCCCTGCCATTCTTTCCTGCGGTCATCAGTAGTTAGTACTATAGGTTTGCGCCAGTTCTCTTTAGCCAAGGAGAGCGGGGTGAGGCCCTTGTCCATCGCGACCACATCTCGATGCATCTCCACGTCGGCTTCTTGGAAATATTCCCTGAGACTGCATATCTCGCGATTGTGGAGAGTCTTAGCGTTTAAAAAGCCACGACCCCCACACTTCCGCGGGATATACAGTCTCATAACTGAAGAACGTGGGTGATGCATTCGAAATGCCGTCAATAATTTACGGACCTTCGTATCCAGGGCGTCTAGTTCGGTTTGAGTCCATTTGAGTATGCCGAAAGAGTACATCAAAACTGGCATGACCCAACCGTTGAAGGCACGCACCTTATTTCCGCCCGATAAAAGACTATACTATACTTTTTTCAGGCGGCCAAAGAAGCGCTCCTTCAACGATTGCTTCATGTCAGCCACATTGATGCCCAGCGCTTCCGACATACCCAAATACTTGTAGGTTTCGGTTGCTGAGAGGGATCTAAGATTTATGGAACCTGAGAGCTGGGTTCCCACAGATTCCACAATCTCCCCTCGCTTTACATGCATGACCGCACATTTGTCCACACCAAATTCCATCCTGATGGCGCTACTGAAGGTTTCAGTTACCTTCAGTAGCTCCATCAGTTGCAAATCGTTGGGGGCAAAGAGTTTCAAGTCATCCATGTAAAGGAGGTGAGATATAACCCGACCATCTTTCCGCAACTGATAGCCTAGACCTGAATCCTCCAGCAGTGTGCTCAGAGGATTCAAGGCTAAGCAGAACCAAAGTGGACTCAAACTATCGCCCTGAAATATTCCTCGCTCTATCCTTATCGGTTCGCTATTCCTCTGAATTTGCCGACATCCTGGATAGCGAAGGACTGTCCTCCATTGCCGCATACACGACATCAGGAAGGTGCGCAGAGTTGCATCAACTTTATACAACTCTAGCACCCTCATGAGCCATGTATGTGGCACTGAGTCATAGGCCTTCTTATAGTCTATCCAACATGTCGACAGATCCTTTCGGGAACGACGAACCTGTTGACTAATGGCCATATCAATGAGGAGTAGCTCCTTAGTACCACGGGACCCATTCCTACATCCATTTTGGGAAGCTGACATGACAGAATTGTCATCTATATGTTTACAATTTTTTTTTATTATATTATATTAAAGTGTACTAAGGTCCATGTTCACCGAAAAGATAACCGTCTGATTATCTGAAACCAGCTGTCACTGCTGTGACATGTTCCCATACAAAAATGCGTTTTAAACAGCTGATTTTAGATAATCAGAGCGTCATCTTTTTGGTGAACATGGATCTAAGTGTCGTCACATCAGTGCTAATGTACAAAGCTAATTAGCTGAGGATTCATGGCTCTCGTTTAAAGGTTTCAATGTCAATTCCTGATCCTTTTATCATCTGCCTAGCTTTTTCCTAACTATGTACGTTGTGGTCGGCTTCCAGTCTTACCGGGTGTAGCTGAATACCAGTATTTTTTAAGAAGCGACTGCCTATCTGACCTCCACAAACCAGTTAGTACTGGGTACTACGACAGTACGACATCCCATGGTAAGACTGGTTGTCAGACTTTTGGGCCATTGAATACCTGCAACGACTGTCAAAGATCTTCAAATGACAGCCGGGACCCACAGCTTAACGTGCTTACCAGGGACAGAGTAAACTCGGTATGAAATGGGTGGTCACCCATACACAGACCAATCTAGGCAACTACGGCTTAACCTAAAGGTGCGGATGTTATTATTTAGCCAAGAGCCACATAAACAAACTCAAAGTGTACTAAGGTCCATGTTCACCGGGAAGATAACAGCCTGATTATCTAAAACCAGCTGTCACTGTGACATATTCCCATACAAAAATGCGTTTTAAACAGCTGTTTTAGATAAACAGACTGTCATCTTTTTGGTGAACATGGACCTAAGTGTCGTCACATCAGTGCTAATGTACAAAGCTAATTAGCTGAGGATTCATGGCTCTCGTTTTAAGGTTACCATGTCAGTTCCTGTTCCGTTACACACGTTAAAAAAGAGTAATTCCATATGCCAAGGCGTAGTAATCGTGTTTTTGCCTTTGTTTGTTTGAAGGCCGCTGCTAGGGTTGGCAGTTTTTAAGTACGAAAACGGAGTTTTTATTATAAAACTAGCCGATGCCGAGGCTTCGACCAAGCGAGACCCTATTTACTAAGCCGTGTCTGTCTGTTCGTCTGTCTGTCAGCTGACTCAACCTCATGAAAGGTAAGACAGTTGAAATTTTCACAATGTGTACTTATTTCTGTTTCCGCTCTACAACAACAAATAATATAAATTAATTAAAAATCAAGGGGGTTCGAGTACAACACGTTCTAGGCCGGTTTTTTAGGGTTCCGTAGCAAAATGGCAAAAACGATACTCTTTATGGATTCGTCATGTCTGTCTGTCCGTCTGTCACAGCCACTTTTTCCGAAACTATAAGAACTATGCCGTTGAAACTTGGTGAGTAGATGTATTCTGTGAATCACATTAAGATTTTCACTCAAAAAAAAAAAAAAAAAAAACAATACATTTTGGGGGTCCCCATAGTTAGAACTGAAACTATTTTTTTTTCATCAAACACCTGTGTGGGGTATCTATGGATAGGTCTTCAAAAATGATACTTATTGAGGTTTCTAATATCATTTTTTCTAAACGAAATAGTTTGCGAAAGAGACACTTCCAAATGTGCCCCCCCCCCCCTCCGTAACTTCTAAAATAAGATAAGTAATGATAAAACGTAAAAAAATATAGGTATGTACATTACCATGTAAACTTCCACCGAAAATTGGTTTGAACGAGATCTAGTTAGTAGTGATGCGTCATAAATCGTAAATTGCAATTTACCATAATAATAAATGTTACTTGCTGCTACGGAACCCTTCATGGGCGAGTCCGACTCGCACTTGGCCGCTTTTATTGATCTCTGATCTTATATTAAAACTTAAACTGTAAATCAAAACTTACAATGAAACCTGCGCTTGGCAGCCCTGGCTATCATAACGGTACAGCAACAAGCTCTACCGGGTCAGATGAATGGTACTTACTTACGACCACAGCTCGGCAAACAATGCCATGCGGTTTTTGTATCTCCGAGCCTTGTGGATCAAAAGCTTAGCATTTTCCGGATTAGGACACGTTCCCACAATGTCATGACGATAAAATTTTCGTTGGAAAAAGTCGTGGACGACACGCGTCGTCCTATATGTGAACACCTCCATTTAAATACACGAGCCACGACACGATTATTTGCCGTCACGACAAAGTAGGTAACGCGGCCTTACACATTCGTTGTATTCCAAAAGTGGGCAAGAATCGTGTGGGCGTACCAGAAGGATGTATACTACCACGGAGGCGTTGGAAATTAAAAGGCTTATTTATTTTAGGCATTCCCGGGTGTTAGGAGTACCTAACACCCGGGAATGCTTAACCCTTTGGGTAAAATAGGACCCTACTACTAAGACTACTGTCACCACTTCACAAGGCTGTATCTCATGAACCGTGATAGCTAGACAGTTGAAATGTTTCAAAAATAATTATAAAATATACCTACCATAGTACGGAACCCTTCATGCGCGAATTCGACTCGCACTTGGCCTTTTTTATTTATTTAATTTAATTAATTAACTCGTTAAAAAAAAAAAAAAATCTTTTGCCATTCTCTAAATGTTGAGCTTGTATGGATGAATTCTGCCTATTTCCGTCAAGTTCGTCAAGCTATTAGCCTTGGCCTCTTATAAAGATTTTCGTTTAGTCCTGAAGAAAAACCGCTAAACTCAAGACTATAGTTTGTTGCCCTATGAATAGCACAAAGAACTTGGGTATTCAATATGTATGGCACGTTGGTTACAGTAACTAGATCAAAGCTCAGTTTATGAACATCACTAAACAATGCTAGGCTTGAAACAAACTATCGAAACACGGAAATTACTGATGCTGTATCTGGTCAGTTACTTTACTTGACACCTACACGTGTAAACATCAGTTACATATATGTTACGGAAGAGACCCCGTTCACAATTCTCATATACTTTTGCCGTATCTAACGCGTCCGCCTCTCTTGTTTCCTTCTTGGAAATTGGAATCACCTTCTTTCTTTTGTCTTCTCCGCAGTGGCTGTGGCATATCGCGTGCCGTTTGAGCGTCAAGCTCATAGTCAAGAGGTAAGAGCGCAGAGATGACCGTCACGTCAAATTAGTTCACGTCAGCCAAAAATCATGCATACAGCGTCTATTGATATCAGAACTAGCTGTATATATTAATAGTGTAAGTACGGAAATATTCTGTTGGCTGAATTATTGGGCTTGACGCTAAGAAGAAGTACGGCCAAATTGTAGCGCGGGTCCAGATACTATTCCAAAGTATCCATCAGTGCCCGGGAGTAGCGTCCGCTATTCTGTATTTAAAGTTTTCTCGGGTATTTTTTAAAATATTTTTAGTTGGTAGATTGCGTCACTTTTAGCAACTAATTTAAATATTTTTGTATTCCAGCTGTAGCAATTTTTTATTAATTTCCTAACTTTTGCTCGCGATGGTGAAGTTTGGAGGTGAAATCAAAGTCAAGCGATTTTTGATGATTTGTTCAAATAAAGCCACTCTTAAAATCTAAAGGGTTCAAAATGGCAAAATAAGGTTTAGAAACCTAAAGTCTCGAAATGAAACATACCGAATTAGTCTAGTTTGTTCCGAATTAGAAAAAAAACCTAGTTTAACGTTCAATCAAGACTTAAGCTGTATCCGATAGTCTGTTTCAAGCTTTACAGGAGGTCCATGCATTCTCATTGTGTATTCATTTGTTTCGCGGCCATGCTGCCCGTCTGCATTGTAAATAGCGAGTATTGTGTACTGTGAATGTTATACAAGGCGTCTTTTGTTAAGGGTGCATTCGCATCTGGCTTTGGCACGGCTATTCTTTGGGTTAGCGTAGGCGTGCGTTCGATGTACTGTGCGGTTACGCGGTAGAACTGCATTGCAAACTTGTTGAAGCTAGCTGGTATATTTTTGAAAGAGTAACCGTTGAGTTTGCCGGTTCTTGCATATAGGAAACGACCAACTGGAACCGTTTCCGTATGTTGGCGCTTCATAAGTGCCCTCGTAGGTTTAAAAACCGTAGAACTCGGTTCACCTCCGGCTTTTCGTTCTTCCTTCGAGAAAAGCCTTTCCTCTATGAGAAGGAGTGGGTCACGAGAGTCAAGGGTGTCGGTGAAGAAAACCTAATTTCTTCCAAATTTTGTTTCCAAGACCTGCTGGTTTCCTTAAGATGATTTTCTTCACCGTTTTGTAAGCAGAAGTAATTGAAAAGAACTACCTTCTTATTGTTACGTTCTTCAACATTCCGCTGATGAGACACAAGCCTTATCTTCAAGGAGTCCAGTGACCGTCGATGGAAACTATGTCTTTTGTTACTTGGTTCTAGAACACAGCCATGGTCGGTATCCTCACAAAGTTTTCCTTCACCTTTTTAACAGCAAGACGATGTAACAAACTTAATACCAGGAACTGGGTTATGGAGGTCAGATAGGCAGACGCTCCATGTTTAATATTGGTATTCAGCTGTACCCCGGTTCATAGACTGAAAGCCTTTTATTGTTAACTAGCTGACCCACGCAACTTCGTCTGCGTCACATAAGAGAGAAAAACCGTTTTTGCAACATTTTTCATTCCTGCTCCGCTTCTAATAATTTTAGCGTGATGTTATATAGCCTAAAGCCTTCCTCGATAAATGGGCTATCCAACACAAAAATACATTTTCAATTCCAGCCGGTAGTTCCTGAGATTAGCGCGTTCAACCAAACAAACTCATCTGCTTTATAATATTAGTATGAAAAAAAAATGAAAAATGAAAATGAAAATGAAAAATTTATTTATTGTTTTTGCCAAGTTTTTCTTACTATCTAGTGATTGGAGTGTCCTTTTAGGTGTCTAAGGCCTGTGTTAGGAAACTCCACTCTTCCATAACATATAAACATTAACAAACTTGTTTTTTATTTACAATAATTACTTACAGAAAAACTAAATTAGAAAAATACGAAAAGAAAAAAACAAACAAAATTAAATATACAAAATTAAATACACAAAATGAAAAATACAAAATTAAGATTTAAAATAAACAAAAGAGAGAAAGTGAATAAGTAAGTTATTTTACTATCTTATGTACACTTTTTTCTGATTTTTTTTTTGTATTTTTTAAAAAGCTGTGTCACTCTACACTGTGTCTCCTATCGAAGTAATACGTGGATCACGTCGTGGATTGTACTATTAGTCCAATACGATGTAATAGTCACTGTAAGATACATTGTACAATTGTTTTTATCCCTAAATAAATAAATAAAAGCCGAACTCAACAAGAAGAGAGTCGGTAAAAGGCAGATGATGAGTTGATAGTGGATTCTCCCAAAATAATCAATACATAATAGGTACACGCAAACTCATTAAGATTCTCCCCAACGCCCAACATTGGTTTGCAACATTTATATGGGACACAACACGATACCTATTGAATTTCAATAGGGTGTCGAGTGTTGACGCAAAACCGTGTAACATTGCTAATGAATATATCGAAACGTATGCATTATTTAACAGGGAGATGGGATCCCTATTAAGTCGTGTTTTAGGTAATTCCCATTTAATCAACATTCTGAACTCGTGTTATATCTTCTTCTTCGTGTCGATGATTTCCCCTTTTTATTTTTAAATTACTGTCGACCAGTACTCTGCTACCTCGACAGCGTTGGGGGTGGCCTCGGAAAGGTCCCTCAGAGTGCAGGTGGAGCCACACATAGTGCAGGACAGGAGGTGAGCCATAGTTTCTGTTGAGGCACCGCAGTCACATAAGGCTTCATTGGAATACCCCCACCGGACCAGGTTGTATCTGCAGCGGCCCACCTGACTTCGCAAACGGTTTAGGGTCTTCCAGGTGGGCCATGGCAGTTGACAACATACAAAATAGGAAGTGACCACATTCAACGACGCGGAAGGGGGTTGAACCGATCACGGAGACATTAATTTGTCGCATTTATGTTCAGTGCGGTGTCGATTCGGGTCATGCGAATTGAAAGGAGACGAATAACGTCGTTTTCCTTTCTCATCATCTGCCTAGCCTTTCCCAACCATGTTGGGGTCGCCTTCCAGTCTAACCGGATGCAGCTAAATACCAGTATTTTACATGGAGCGGCAGCCTATCTGACCACAACCCAGTTAATACTGTGTAATACGATACCACTTGGTAAGACTGGTTGTAAGACTTTTTGGGCGTTTTTGGGCTGTTTTCATTTCTGATTGACTTAAACCGTTGTATCCATGTCAATACTTGTGACCACTGCGGATTGCCTTATCAGATTCTACATACTTTTATAATAAAGGGGTAAAGTTAGGATGTAGGGGTCATTTTAAAAACTAGTGACCCATTGCAAAATTATTTCACTAATGGTAATCTAGATCTACATTATACCTGAGTGTCAGAGGCGAAACGAAACCACATGCAACAGCTAGTAACTGACCAAGCTTTACAAAAACGAGTATTTTCTTCAAATCGAAGTTCTAACTGTGGCATTATAATAATTATGTAGATAACAGTAGGGTACGGTATCCCCTGCCGGGGCTGCGGGACTGTTCGAAAGAGATACCCCCCTACATGTGGCCCGGAACCTAAAGGGCGAGGAAGGAACATGGATGAGTTTTAAAAGGCTGACACTTCCCTCCCGCTCTGCCCAGAATGGGAAGATTTGATGGTTTCCCATCCGAAAAAAAGAAAAGGGTACGGCATACAAAAATAGATTTGTAAGTACACGGGTACACAGTAAAAAAGAGTAATTCAATAACACAATAGAGCTCGAACGTTGCGTAATGTTATATTTGTTGTGTCGCGTACGCTGACTACCCACATTACAAGTATGTAGGGATTCTGTTACGTAATCTATTCCCATATGGCCCGTTGGACTAGTTTATAACTGATTTGAGTTAGAGAGAAAATATTGTTATTCAAGTTGTACCGTTTTTACAAAAGGATCTGGAAACAATATCTAAAAACAGTCGCATGCAGAATAATAAGCTTATAATGACTTTCCCAAACAATAATACCAGGGGACCTAAAAGTTTCAACGGGGATGCACACTGTGGAACTAATGGCGCTAGCATAGCTGGTTTCAAGCATCGTCATTGGTTGAAAATCAAGGAATGTCAAAATACATTGACCTCATTGGTCAGATTGAGACTAGCTATGGTAGCGCCATCTACAAGTACCTTTTAACGGTCTTCCTCATTGTTATAATGACAGCACGATTGGCAGAAGGAATAACACAACATAACATCACGCCTATACAGGATTAGGCAGTGGTGTACCTAATACTACACCCACAATTCACCAGCTATGTTTAAGTCCCATGTAATAGGGAGCGAACCAAATGCCATCACAATCCGGGCGCAAATTCGGACTTCTGTGGTACTGAGAATTTCGTGATGGAAAAGCCAATAACACTGAAGAAGAAATTAATACTTTGAATTAAAACAATATCTCTATCCTCCGAACAATACAATTCCCCAACTGTACATCGTGTCTTTATACCGCGTAGAGGCATAACTTCGGGCTCTAAAGTGCTACCAAGTTCACTGCCAGTCGACCATTTTCACCCTTATACGCTAGGGATAAGGTTGAAAAGTGATCGTACATACGCACTACATAAAGCGCCTTCGAGCTACGCCTATTAGATAAACGTCCCATGTACACAAGCAAAGAGTCAATATTTACATTTAATTTGCAATTGCCTGGCTTAAGTTAATTAGGGTCTCTAATTCGGAGTATCTGGTCCATTGTTGGATAAAATTAATGTTTTATTGTTATTAATATACAATGTGTAACGTTAAATGCGCCAATCCTCAGACACCCGAAATGATTTTTAATTCAATGAGAGGTTTTCTTTTTGAGGGTTTAAAAAAGAAAATAGTTTCCATGAACTCGATAGATGGCGTTGATCCGACTACGTTACTAGGTGCCAAAAGCCAAAACGCTTGAAAAAACACACGTCACATACGCTCGTTGACTGACACTTTCGTTTGCATAAGCTTCCGAAAATAATCATTAGGTCAATCAAGAAATTATGTGACCCTTCCTGTTCCTTGCAGTAACGTAGTCAGCTCAACGCCATCTATCCAGCGACTAGCGCAAGTTGTAAAGAAAATCCCTCATTGACAGGTCAATTGAATTAAAAATCATTTGGGACCTGAGAGAAAAAAAAATCTGTAGAAGTTTTTTTTTTAAATGTGACCTATTTAAACAAGTGGTTTAATTGATTCTGCTAGTGACTCTGACCAAAGTGTTTTCAGGTTTTGCGCATTTAACGTTAGGTACAGGTTGTAGTGACTAAATACGTTGTGTCAAGTAGAGTTTGGGTAGACTTTAGGTCTGACAGTTGAGACAGGTGTAACACAAAACTAGATCCTTTATTAAAACCATCAAACATCTCCCCTGTAATTCTCGAAGGGTTAGACAGTGATGTAACTAATACTAATACGACACCCACATTTCGTCAGGTTTTTTTGCATTTCGAGGTCAAGGAATGACTTTTACAAGGTCAAAGACATTCCTCGCCTCGCTCTGAGCTTGGAGGGTTGTATTGATGATTTTGATGATTATAATACATATTTTCATCAACATACAACCTAGCACTGGCCTGCTAATTGCAAAAAACCCACCCCACTCCCATGTAATAGGGGGCTGACGCCTATTGCCTTCAACCGTGCATAAAACCAGACTCCGTGGCTTCTACTGAAAGTCCTAATGGAAAAACCCCAATAACACCCCGCCCAACCTGAGAATCGAACCCAGGACCTCATTCTCAGCAGTCACGCTTACGACCACTAGACCAACAAGGCAGTCCTTTGAACTATCCTGGACGACACCATCTGGTACATAGATAGCTTTAGACAGGAACCGCGATTGCATGATGTGGGATCTTGGTTTTAATGCCCTACTCGGGTTTTATGTGTTGGGAGTTTCCATTACGAAAATCTCAAGTAACAGCCTGTTTAATAGCAGGATTTTCCGCTATTAATAGGACTTTCAAGAGGAGCTCAGGAGCTCGGATCGATCTTTAGGTTAAGCAGTGCTTGCCTAGGTTGGTCTGTGGATCGGTGACCACACTTACATACCGAGTATTCTCCGTGCCTCGGAAAGCACGGTAAGCTGTTAGTCCCGGCTGTCATTTGTACATCTTTGACAGTCGTTCTTAAAAGTGAGTGGCCTTAAAAATCTTACAACCACACTAAATAAGGGATGTCGAATTACCCAGTACTAACTGGGTTGTGGAGGTTAGATAAGCAGTCGAAGATCCATGTAAAATACTGACATTCAGCTGCATCCAGTTAGACTGGAACCGACCCCAACATAGTTGGGAAAAGGTTAGGCACATGATGATGATGAATAGGACTTTTAAATACTGACAGAACCAAGTCCATAAAGCAAACATTCTGTTCAGAAACCCTCACATCAACAAGAGTAAATAGCTTACAGTTACAAGGGCAAGCCAAGCTTTTAGGTGAAAACTAGTCAAAATTACTTTGGACCGGTAAAAACTATTTTACAAAAACTAACTTAGAACTCATTAGGATTTTTTTGTGACCCTTTGAAAATCTTCATGGAAGTAATTCTTGGACTAGGTAATTACAACTGAAGTGTTCTTAAACAACATATTTTTTTTTGCAGAAAACGCATTTAAACTTCATAATGATATTGACTGACACCAGTCAAAACTGGTTTTGACCGTTTAACAATTTTGACTGTAACATAATGTAAGTACCGTCACTAGGCGAAACGTAAGTACTATACAATTAATCAGCACTTTTTGAGGGTCAAAAGAAACCAAGGACAGTATTTTACAAACATAATTGTATTATCATTCTACCCACGTTTAGCTGAATTGACGTCATCTTTTTACATTTCCTCGAAAACTGCTTCCTCCTTGTGTGGGAGAAACTAATACGCACTATCTTTCTTTATTTCTTTCTTATCTTTCCGTAAGTACGTAATCATAAAAGACAATATTTCGAGACGATGTTGTAATGCAATGACATAAGTTATACTAGGGCGCAAGACACACAGAAAAGACGTAAGACTTCTGCGTCTTTTTCATACAAAATGTATAGAAGCGTCCGACGTTTGCCCGTCTGCGCCCTGTTGTAAAGCAAATAGAAATGACGACTTAAGGTGATTGCCTAGACAGACCTCGCCATACATTTTCCAAGCTCTGTAATCTCCGTAAATAAACGGTTTCTACAGAATAAAAGCAAGTATAATGGTACTTTATAATGTATTATGGTCGCAAATCGCCCAAATTTTATAAAAAAAAACAGTATTTCTAGGAGAATTTGACCCAATAAAAAACGAAAAATCTTTACATGTGTGAGTGAACTGAATCGCGCCATCTGACAGAAATATTTAGAACCACGAGAAAAAGTTCGTAACTGTTGTAATACGAGTTTACGTTCGGTAAACATTTATTATTTATAGATGGCGCTGTGCCATTCCTCCAGTCAGCCCATGCGTTATAATTGTCTTGACATCTTGCGAATCAAAATTGTGTTTATAGCAAGTTTGCGCTAGCGCGCGGGTTTGCCCGCTAATTTTACATTTTATGATTGATAAAATGATTTTTATTTGGAGATGAGAGAGAATGCCAGAAAGTGAAAAAAAATATCTGCGACGTGCCTTTGGTTCACACAGATACAATACTAATGTAATTATTGTATTATCTACTTTTAATTTAAAGTCTAATCTAATTTATTTTCATCTTCATCTTACATCTATTGATTGAATCATAATTCATGTGAAACCAGCAAGATAAGTGAATAGGTACACAGACAAACCACTTTGGTTTTTCATAACTATTGCAAATTTTAATATTATTAGCACACAAAGTGCGTCAAGATAAATTGGTCTTGCCATTTAAGAAGTTTACCAAGAAAAAGGGGAAACGTAGGGCAGTATTTTTGGTCAGTTTTTTTAAATATCAGAACATCCTACAACTTGTAAATCAGAGACTGCTGTACATTGTTTATTTATGTTTCAGGGTTTTTAACTGTCAGCAAAATGTCGTTCTCAAAATGGTAGCTGTAGTTCAAATTTCGCTCGTCTGAACGGCTAACTGAGTAGTAAGCACCATTCAGGTTTAGCATATTTGGCGACTCTACTACTGAGAACCATTCAAACGTCCGTGAAAGAGTTTTTATGGAAAAGTGAAGTGTTTTTTATTGACGGTAAGTATTATTTTTATGTACAATGGATGCTTTTCAAGGTGATGTAGAAGTATATTTAGTAATTACCCTTAAAACTTTAAAAAAGTATAAGATTTAGAAGAGGAAATACAAAATCAAACGTTAGCAACACTCGTTGATTGTCATCACATCACATACCGGTATGTACCTACTCTAAAGGGAATCGTTCATTTTATGGTTGGACACTGATTCGGTGTTGCCACATTAATTATATCTGTGATTATTCTTACAGGAAAGATACTAATCGATTTCGAAAAATTATCGGTAAGTACAATTTTCATTGTTTTCTAATGAAAATCTTATTTTGTTAATATTTATTCATATTTAATAGAACGGTTGGGCAAAATCAACCTTATACCATTAAGATAAAGTTTATTTTGGATTGATTCTATTCCATAGAACACTCTCGAAAGCACTTCGCTACTCAAGTAGTGATGTGGTCAAGTCGAATTTTGAATTTATAGATTGATATCGATACAAGGAATAAACAATTTTTAAATTAATTATTTATTTTGTTTTACATTATAATACAAGTATAAGGTCGCCTTTATTCTTAATAGATTGCATAAACGCTTTAAAGCAAAAATATGTATAATCAATGTTTTAAAGAGTAACGTAATTATTATAATTTATTAATGATTGAGAAAATTTAAAAAGACAGTGCTTGCAGTGCAATGCAAGGGCATTGATCACTAAATAGACATCAGCAGGTCCTCTAACCTTCATTTAAAATACTTTTAGGTTTCCCAAAGACGCAAGCATCAAAGAAAAATGGATATACTCGTATATACCTATAACAGATATGTATTATTTCATTTACATACGTTTGTAAAATGGTTACTTTTTTGGTGTAGTGTGAATAATAAATGCCAGGTGGGCCCATAAAAAATTGTCTCCTTTGAACACTTGTAAAAGGCATGCATGCATACATACCAGCACTTTTATTAATTTTCAATTTACCTGTCTGCCTGTCTATTTATTAATAATTTAAATGAACAGCTGGTTGTGTACCAAATAAATAAATATACTCCCAACAACTCTTATTTTTGCGAATTGAAGAAAGTATGAGGTATCCATCGATATCGATCAATAAATTTAATATGCTACGTGGTTCGGCCTTGACCGAGTAGCAGCAGAAACCGACCGATCACGCAAATGTCAACCATATGTTTTACGCGTTTAAGTTCATAATTGCAACTTCACTGAGAATACCGCCATCTATGGTTGAGTAGCGGAATTCAAAAAACTCAAACTCAAACTCAAATCATTTATTTCAACTAGACCATTACGGCACTTTTGAATGTCAAAAAATTGAAAGAACAATCAAAGCTACAGTCACAGACACAAGGCATAATAACTTGAGAAAGTACTGTAGTTGCCCATTCCCTAGCGTAGATCTCTATGGAGAAGAACGGGCAAGAAACTCCATGGACACTCTTTTCAATCAAAAATGTTGTTACAAAATCTTGGTTACATCTTTCATGTTGAGATTATACATATATGTGAGAACGATGTAGAAAGACGTGCATAATAAGAGCGTCCAGAGTAAAAAAATAAATCAACAATTTAAAATAAAGCAATTCAAATGATCCATGGCAGCTAAAGAGATGACCAGTCCCGACTGACAGCGCCCGTTCACGAACATGACGCATGGATCAGCGCCATTCAATTCAACCATATTGAAGGGAACTAAATGACCCGACTCACCCGCCACCATCAGCAAGACATTTAAGCGAGCATGACATTCTCTCAGCCACCAAGGCATATTCAAGTCAATGAAAGATAACTAAATGCAAATGGAAGCTTTACAGTACATGGTACTCACACATGTGCTATGCAATTATACAATACTAAGAGATGGACTCTATACAATGCAAGAATACTTTTACAATCTTCTGCAGCTTCCATAATAACTTCACTGGGAATCAATTAGTTTGCGCCTATGGTTGTGGAGCAGGACCGGCATTGAGCCAAGCATTTTTATCCTCAATGTAATCCCCCAGCTTATAATATGCTTGCCTACATAGTGTGCGTTTTACACAAGATTTAAATTTCGTCTCATTCAGTTGTAGAATGTGGGGAGGTATTTTATTATAACATTTTAAACAGTACCCCATGAAAGATGAATCCACTTTAGCAAGCCTGAAACCTGGCTGAACTAGTTGGTCCCTATTTCTAGTATTATAGTGGTGTCTGTCACCTCTTTTACTGAATAAATGCAGATTTTTCCTAACATACATGATGTTTTCATAGATGTATTGACAAGGTACTGTCATGATATTAATTTCCTTAAACAGTTCTCTTAGAGAATCACGTCTACGTAATTCATATATGGCTCTGATGGCTCTTTTCTGCAGAATAAAAATAGACTCGATGTCTGCAGCCCGTCCCCATAGTAAAATACCGTATGACATAATACTATGAAAATAACTAAAATAGACTATCCTCGCCGTATCAACATCAGTATATTGACGGATTTTTCTAACAGCATACGCTGCTGAGCTCAGTCGGCCTGCAAGAGATGTTAAATGAGGACCCCATTGTAGCCTGTGGTCGAGCGTAATTCCCAAGAAAACCGTTTTATTGACAAATTCAAGTTTCTCTTGATTCAATACTATGTCACAATCACTACTTTTGACATTTGGTAAAGCAAATCTTATGCACTTAGTTTTCTTCCCATTTAGTACTAAATTATTAGCGGTAAACCAGTTATGAACCTGCAGTAGGGCGCTATTTACGTCGTCAAGATTTGTGGCACGTCTGTTTATCCTAAATATTAAAGAAGTATCATCAGCAAACAACACCATTTGCGGATGGTTGTTAAATAAATGGGGTAGGTCATTAATGTATACTAAAAAGAGGAAGGGACCCAATATCGAACCTTGTGGTACACCCATTTTTACTTTTAAACCCATCGAATTTACACCCTTTACTTGTACATGCTGCTGTCTATCATTCAGATAAGATTTTACTAAACTAAGCGCAAGTTTACCTAAACCGTAATGCTCAAGCTTCAAAATAAGGGTTTCGTGATTTACGCAATCAAATGCCTTCGAGAGATCACAGAAGATTCCTATGGCATCTTGTGCCTCTTCCCATGCAGTAAAAATGTGTTTTAATAAAGTGACACCGGCGTCAGTCGTACAACGTCCTTTGGTGAAACCATACTGCTGTTCGTGTAAGATTTTATTGGTGTTAAAATGGTTAAGCATCTGATTGAGCATTATCTTTTCAAACACCTTGCTGAAAACCGGCAACACGGATACGGGCCTATAATTGTTGGTGTCTTTAGTGTCCCCGGATTTAAAAAGCGGTATTACCTTACTGAATTTCATTAGATCCGGGAAGACCCCTTGATCCACGCACAAATTAAATATTGAGGCTAAATACGGCGCTACAGTCTCAACAATTGAGGTACAAGCTTTGATAGACATACCCCATAGATCTTCGGTTAATTTGATCTTGATTTGCTTAAAAGCTTTTATTATTGTTATGGGGTTTACATGATGAAATTTAAATTCATTTGAACAGGCTGAAACGTTCGCCTTCAATAAATCCATAGAGAGCAAGGGAGAGGAATTTAAGGTTTCAGTAGTTTTAAGTGGGATACTGGTAAAGAAATTTACAAATTCTTGAGCGATTTCATTATTAGAGCTCACGAGACCATGTGAGGTCTCTAGTGTTATGTCATTATTTGGTTTTTTAGATCTATTGGTCTCACTGTTGATAATTTTCCAAACCGTCTTTATTTTGTTATCGGCTGATTTTATCTTGTTGCTAATGAAAAGAGACTTGGCTATCTTGCAAGAGTTTTTAAAAATTTTCGAATAAGTAGCCACATATTTACTAAAAGTTTCTGTGTTGATATAAGGCTTAAGGCCGTACAGCTCAAACAATCGTTCCCTACTTTTCCTAATACCCTGTGTTGCCCAGTCACTGAAAATAAACTTTGGGCCAATAGTCTTAGTTTTCTGTTTTAAAGTATTATTGAACTCGGTGTGCACTACCGAAAAGAATTCTTCATACAATTCATTTACATTGTTTCCAATATGGCCTGGTATATTTAACTTGCTAATTAAATTATTATTAAACTTTTCTAAATTGCTAGGTGTTATTTGTCTAGTTTGAATCTGAATTCTTTGTAAATGTTTATTATACGCGAAAGCAACAGTCTGTCCGCTGTGATCTGAAGGAAGGTAATTTACGATGGATTTATCCAAGTAGTCGCAGCAACAAAAAACATTATCAATACATGTAGCAGTATTTGTAGTAATTCGGGTTGGTTCTGAAAAAACATTTGACAAATTAAATGATTTAAAGAGATTTAAAAATCTACTGCTGTTTACATTATTCTCTAAAATATTGATATTAAAGTCACCACAGATAATTATTAGTTTACTACCAGTTACAAGTTTTGCTAAAGCATCTTCCATTACTGACTCAAAGATAGAGTAGTTCAGGTAATTAGGGGGTCTGTAAACGCACACTATTACATACTTATCTAGCTCAACACAAGACAATTCTATGCTATGTTCAACCGAAAGATCGACAATATCATTACGAGGCTTAAATTTAACACAATTTTTAACTAAGATTAATGAACCCCCACGCATCTTAGACTTCCGGTTAAAGCAGCTGCCCACACTATAATTCTCGTAATTAAATTGCATTTCGTAATCCTTCATCCAATGTTCAGATAGACAGATAATATCAAATTTGGTTTTTTCTAAAAATAGTTCGATTTCTAATTGTTTGGAAGAAAAACCCTGAATATTCTGATGAAATAATGTAAAGGAATTCTGCTTAACCCCTTTTTGACAGTTAAATTTACTCGTCAATCGAATCTAGTGTGACTATAGATCGTAAATACGTTTTGCCGCTAAAGCAAAATCAATTTTATTTGTAGAACGTCAGGGTTTATTTCCAAATCTTTGATGTAGGCTAATTTTGACTAAACTTTGAACAACGAATCAAACGAATGGTTTTTTTGTAGTGCAATATATGATTATCGGTTTATATGTGTGAGTTTGGCGACAGCGGTTCCTACAGTAATTTTGGTGCATTGCACTTCCACTGTTTTTCTCTGTTCCGTGTAGTAAATAAATTAAAATTTGTTTGCTATAATGTAAGGACATTCATGTTTTATTTAATTTGGTCCTTTCCAACCATGTTTGAATAAAACGACATCTAGTGGTGTCGAAAGTTACTACTATTTACTTTGCATGTGTGTGTAAAGAGCATATTCAAGCGGCTAATCTTTATTTTGATGAAATCTTTGCATGATACTAGTTAACAAGCACAGTGATTATCTAAAAAAATTCAAGTTAATGCCCTAGGTTTCGCATTTAATAAAGTTGTCTATTAAAAATATCTATGTTAGGTGTAAAAATTGAAAATGTTCGAAACTGTGGATGTGTCGCCATCTAGCGACAAAATGGCAAAGAACTCGATCATCCATCCACCTTAAGACGAGGCACGGGTGCCCCACCCCGCCCGCACCCCCGTTCTCGCCCGTCCCTCGTCCGCTCGCGCCCGGCGGCGCCCGTGCCTCGTCTGCGTCTTACGTTTTATCTGTGTCTTGCATCTAAGACTTTTATTATTGTTTTCGCAGAGAATGTGGCCATGAAATCAGTGGTAATAGCGGGTTATGTAATATAACGTCATCGAATGATTACATTTTCGACAAAAACACTATAATGTCAGAGATTTTCACAACAAATTAATTACTTAAGTACTAATGATACTTTTTTAATATTTATAAAGTTCTAAAGACTATTTAATTCGTTAAATCTTGACAGATTTCTATAGAACACTTATTTACAGTGATGTTATAATATGGCGATTCTGGTTTAAAATATAACAAAAGAGGGGTAGAGACCAACCGCAGTTGACATGGTGGTACAATATAGAAATTAACCTCAAGCTAGTTCGAAGCTTCCCCTTACACAGAAAAGTGAGGAGACCCGACCAGACCCCAAATAATTGGGGACCCGGGGGCATAAAATGGCCGCTTTTGCAGACGAATTATAATAGGATAAGTAATAATATGAATAACGTTAAAACATATTATTATCCTACTAGCACTTCGTGTGACAGCTCGGCTAATTTGCATGATATCAATCTAATTTACAGCTTATATTACTCGGAAAAGATGTAGCTTTATAATAGTGAAAGATTTTTAAAAATCGGTTGAGAATTTCTTGAGTTAAATCGTAACAAACAACACAAAAAAATCTTTCCTCTTTTTAATATTAGTTTAGATTAATGATTCTGGTCATCTGTTAACAGAGAAGGGAAGAGAAAGAGATTTTCTGATCCAAACAATATTGTAAATCGTGATTGAGATCATCATTACTAAGATATTGATTTGATCAATTATGACGAGTGTGATAGACGAAGAACTGGTACAATCCAATGTGGCATACGTCCTTAAAATTCATATTTTGGGTGCGTTATAACTACTTGCTGTCAATTTTAATATTCCATCGTAATTAATAACTTAAAGACGAGCCAATTATGCAAATCCGACCACTTTTAAATTTACGATTTTCTTTTTCGAAAACAGTATTTGAAGAGCTATTTTTGATCTAGACGAAGCTAGGTGTCCCAGACTAAAAATAAAACACTTCCTCATCAAATGCCAAGGATTCTGAAACGGATTATTTTTAATTCACAGCTGATGTCTTCCGTCTGGCAAGTGTCCAACAAATTAGAACCACTTATTTGTGATATGCACTGAGTACAGATGTTTATCATATTAAATCTCTCGCTATTTCTGAAATGTAGAGTTTATCCATTCTGATATTATGAACGCGCACGTAATTCTGTCTACAACACAACAAATCATGCTTTACTAGTGGAAGAAAATGTTTGGCATTTTTATCCTCAGCTATATTATGAGCAATGTTCATGTTCTATCCACCTGCATTCTCCAGCATTATCACAGTTAAAAAATCGCTCAAAAATACTTAAAAACTTTGCTCCGTCTCCTATCCTGCCCTCTTAGCCCAAAATCAAGTAGCCCAGGTCACCCATCCCCGGTGGAAAATGCGAGGTTCTGGGGTAACAAAACATAAAATTGCCATGACAGCGACACGAAGAAGAAGAAGAACCAACTTATATTAACCATTAAATAAATTAAAATAAATAATTATTGCTGGACATTAACACACAGCGCCACATAGTGCCACACTAAGGAAAGCTTGTGTCGTGGACACTAGATAGTTGATATACTACATAATATACTTTTTTGTTTGTAAATACATACTTATTATACACATTATTGCCTTTTTAACCCCCGACGCAACAACGACGGGGTGTTATAAAATTTGACGTGTCTGTGCGTGTGTCTGTCAGTGGCATGGTAGCTCCCGAACCGAACAGATGAACCGATTTTGTTTTTGTTTTGTTTGAAAGATGAATTAGTCGGAGTGCTCTTAGCTCATGTTTGAAAAAAATCAGTCCAAGATGGCCGCCGCCACAAAATGGCGGATTACATTTTTATTCAACAACGCCCTCAATATGGGTACCAAATGAAAGGGCTTGACAAGTAGAATACTATACACTATGATAAATTAAAAATCCAAGATGGCCGCCACCACAAAATGGCAAATTAACGAATTTTCTTTTATTTAACTTTTAGTACATTGTGTCGGGTCTATATCCCCGTTACATTGTAACACTTTGTATTGAATCAATATGCAATGTTTTCAAATTACGTTTATTAAAAGCCATAGTTTGTGGTTGATCGACCATCACCTAGTTTCCGTCGGAAAATTAATATCGATCGACGATCGAAATGCACTTAATTGACACCTAACATGACATTATCGTGTTCTCTAATATACAATGTAAATGGTACGGGAAATTGAACTAAAACTACAGATGTAAAAATTAAAACATCAAATATATAAATGTAAATTTACGTACCGTCTAGTATCCGTCAATTCAAGTTTATGTTGAAAAACTAAATTAAAACTTTAAGGAGTACTAACAATATCATGAGCTGTCGAAATGAATTAAAAACAAAACTTAAATACTTTTACCTTAAACCTTTACCTAACCTTAACCAAACCCCTCTCCTCTCCTCTTTAACCTTTTACTTTTTTTAACTTATTTTTTTTTTTTATAAAACATCTCTAATCAACATAATAAATATCACGCCTGGAATTCCCTAAGGCGGTCCACCCACTGAAGATGCGTCCCGCCGCGGTGCTCGGAGCGACAGATTTTTCCATTGTATGCATAATTACATACCTACAATGCATACTTGCATACAATGTTTGGTTTAAACTCTCATGTTATAGGGCACGAACGAATCCAGGCTTACAGCCGTGACTGGGAAAATTCTGAAGGAAAAACGACTTGTTTTTAACATCAGATGGGACAAAAGCCATCAAGAAAAACGAATGTAAGGCTCATTTTCAGCAATAACGCTTTGGCCACCAGTAACCAGACAGAAAGGCAGGGATGAGGCAGACACCACTAATCCCTGCACTATAACTATTAAAAAAAAATAAAAGAACAGTATTATTAAATATTATTGTGTACACGTCTTATCAGCAATACAGTTTATCTCATTGCACTGTTAAAACAATGACATAATCAAAGAAAGCACATGATTGTCATGAATTCATGAAGATAAGGATAGCAAAGATCAACATAATATATTCCTAACTTGCTTTACGATAGCCATAAAAGAGTTTCCACGTGTTTGGTGCCCTGAAGTTTCATTACCGTACTAAATTTTCTGTATTTTAAAATTCCAGCTGACATTTATTGAGTGGCTGCCGCATTATTTTTATTACAACTGTCATCTTTTATCATTTTGTATGAAATGGCTATAGCATGTCGAATTGACTTTTTTTTTTTTATGGATGGGAAATCATCAAATGACCCCCCCCCCACTCTGGGCGGAGCGGGAGGGAGTGTCAGACTCTTACTGACTAAAAACCATCCATGTTCCTTCCTCGCCTTTTACGTTCCGGGGCCGCGGTATCTCTTTCGAACAGGCCCGCAAATGTCGAAATGACTTAGTATGTTAATCTGCAGTACACTATATTTCCCGGAGTGTACATCCACATTTCGTCTTACTATTGCAATTCTATTTCTTAAAAAGTTGCTTTTAATTGTAAGCCACCGCACCCACTTTCTTCCCCAGCATAAATACTCGTAGTTTATGCTGGGTGATGTGATTTGAGCTGAGGTTTTGGAAACTGTCTTAAGGTAATTCTGTCGTTCCACAAGTGCAGATTCTAAGAGCATCTAGCATAATCAGCCTTTATGTTCCCACTGCTGGGACACAGGCTTCCTCTCTATGAGAGGGAGTAGGCTATAATCCACCACGCGGGCCCAGTGCGGGTTAGGTACATGTCACATGTCTTCGAATTTCTGGTTCTAGGACATGCCGGTTTCCTCACGATGTTTTCCTTCACAGATTCTAAACCTTACACTTTGTATTCATTAACTGCCGTGTCTCCCTGCTGGGCAAAGGCCTGCCCTTACTTCTTGCCTTAATAAATGACTTTCATGTTCATCACTATACGAGAAACATTCGCAAAGAACACCCCACTTAAAAAAATGTCCCTCAGACACTGCAAACGCCATATTTTCCACCATTAATAAATCTTCACACACCCGGTCATACAACAAATACTGGCCAAAATTCGACCTCATACGTCAGGCACACGATGATAAACAACCCATAATTCACCCCTCGCATCCCTTAACTTGCCATAACACACATGGTTGATAATTTTTCACTGAGCTCCAAATATTTTCGCAACAACCCCTTTGGTCACGAATACAGCGGCTAAAGGGCAAGGTCGGGTAAAAAAAGAATTGGTGCGAGATATTTTTGTGTTGGTTGAAGTAGAAAGTAAATAGAATCGGGATTTTGTTGGTAAGGCTGTTGTACTAAGAGTGGTTTAATGCAAAATTTTAGTCCTTCAACTAAAAGAAAAGAGTGATGGAATTTTGATGGACGGAGAGGGAGAGGAAGGCCAAAGAAAAGATGGATGGATTGTGCGAAGACTGATATGAGAGAGCAAGCAGTAAATGATGCCGTAACGTCTAACAGGGGAGAATGGAAGAAGAAAACGTGTTGCGCCGACCCCAAATAAAATGGGAAGAGGGCAGGAAGATGATGAACACAGCTTTACTCGTCATCATCTGCCTAGCCTTTTCTCAACTATGGTAGGGTCGGCTTCCAGTCTAACCAGATGCAGCTGAATACCAGTATTTTACATGGAACGACTGCCTATCTGACCTCCACAACCCAGTTAATACTGGGAAATATGATACCACTTGGTATGACTGCTGTCAGACTTTTTGGGACACTGACTAGGTAACGACTGTCAAAGATTGACAAATGACAGCCGGAACTAACAGCTTAACGTGCTTGCCGAGGCACGGAGGAAACTCGGTATGTAAGAAAGAAAGAAAGAAGGACGAACTTTTGACACAGCTTTACTATAAGCTTAAATGTCAATTCTGTTGAAGGCCATTGTCGAACTGCTGGTTTAGTGCTGGCAAGCGCGACTGCTAGCCATGAGGTCCTGGGCTCGAATCCTAGACCAGGCAATGTGTTATTGGGTTCTTCCACCAGGCCTTTCTCCGTGACAGCCACGGAGTCTATATACGTGCCCATTTGACGGCAATAGGCTCGCCCCCCTATCACATGGGATTCAAAATCTTAGCCGGCGAAATGTACTATTATGTACAGTCACGTCTAATAATATGTATACACTTTCCTTATTTATTACTATTATAGCTATTTTCGCGAGAAATAACGATTGTTACTAGGAGATTGGAATCTTTTTAATCAAAATATGAGTTCCAGAATCATCATCATCATCATCAGCCTATAATGTTCCCACTGCTGGGACACGGCCTCCTCTGAATGAGAGGGAATGAGCTATAATCTACCACGCGGGCCCAGTGCGGATTGGTAGATGTCACATGGCTTCGAATTTTTGGTTCTAGGACATGCCGGTTTCCTCACGATGTTTTCCTTCACCGGTTTGAGTTCCAGAATACTATGTACGTGATAACATTAAATTAGACGTGACTGTACACCTCTGCCTACCTCTTTGGAGTTAACAGGCGTAATGTTATGTTATATGAGGCCTTCGAAGCCATTGCTTCTCGTAGGGCTTCTGGAATTACTATTACGCCAAATATTCTCATTAAACCGGCTAATCATATAACCCAAGGATCAACACTTGACTGAGATAACCTTGCCATTTGAATTTCAACAAAATCATAATCACAGTTTTCAGCAGATTTTAGTATGTCTTTTTTAAACTTTCACGATCAGAACACATTATAAACTTAAGAAGACGGGTATTTATCGCGAATTTTTCTTTTATCCTTTCCTTTTACGTCGGGAATAAATTAAAGGTAAATTCGCGATAAATACCCGTCTTCTTAAGTTTAATAATAGATTTTAGTATGATTCTGACTTTGATGAAACCTAGTTTGTTTCCATTTCCATTAATCTATCAAAGCCAATGACGTTTTAATGTGCGTGTCATGAATTCCATGAAAATTGACGTTAATTGTATGGCTTCGCTGGGCGGGCGGGAAATGTGTCGACACTGTTGGTAGGGCGGGCGGATTTTATTAAGTCGAGATTACAGAAAGCCCGATTGGCTTAAAATGTATTACAGTTTTTAATTGAAAAGTACGTGAGCGTAGTTGATCCGGTCCTGGCTTATAGCGAATTGATAAATAGGGAAAAGTGGATATCACACACGTGAGTTCACGTGACCTACCAAATGTCTAAACCTAGTATTAAATGAATATACACAAACTCACTCCTACTCCTCTGCTTTACTTTTCTGATTATCTAGCTGACCCACGCAACTTCGTCTGCGGCACATAACAGAGAAAAAAGAAAGGCAAAAAAATCCGTTTTTGTAACATTTTCCATTCCTGCTCCGCTCCTAATAATCGTAGCGTGTTGTTCTATGGCCTAAAGCAGTGATTCCCAAAGTGGTCCAGGTGGACCCCCAGGGGTCTACGGGAGACCCATCGGGGGTCTACATTGGCTTGAAGAAAATGGGGGGGTTCACAAGCTGTAAGTGGAGGTCCACGAAATTTTACCTGGGTTCGATGCCAAAGAACAAAAATGTTGGCTTAGCTTGATCAATGTAGCCAGATATTAAGCTAGGTACTAGAAAGAGTAATAAAGATCAAATGTTCCGGTGATGACAGGTTGTATTTCGGTGAAAAAGGTCGTGTTAAGTCATAAAAAAACACATTTCGAAGCCAGAAGATTACAATTTTCGGATTTTTGCCAAAAAAATATCTTGGGAACAACGATCCTCATGCAATCGTAACAGATAGTGCGAAAAAAATATTGTCTTGCTTTTCTTTTTTAGTTCACGGGCTTGAAAGAAAATGCTACAGGGGGTCCACCGACACCAAAATAAATTCAAAGTGGTCTACCAGGAAAAAATGTTTGAGAACCTCTGGCCTAAAGCCTTCCTTGATAAATGGACTATCCAGAACAAAAATAATTATTCAACTCGAGCCGGTAGTTCCTGATATTAGCGCGTTCAACCAAACAAACTCTTCTGCTTTATAATATTAGTATAGATATAGATTTCGTTGCGGAATCTAAGACTGTTCAACTGTTTCTCTGGGACTTCGTCGAGCTTCATTGTCTCGGCGCTTTTCTGGTGGTTGCCACTGTTGATTCTGGCTTTCAGGATTTACAGTGGGCCGGGGCTGCGGGACTGACAAAAGAGATACCGCGGCCTCGGAACGTAAAGAGCGAGGAAGGAACATGGATGGTTTTAAGTCAGTAAAAGTCTCCCCCTCTAACGCTCCGCTCAGAGGAGGATTTGATGACATCCCATCCGAAAAAAAAAGGAATTACAGTGGTTTTGGACTAGTGTGGTTGGCTTGTCCCATTGTAACACAAACTCACGACTCTTGACCATGGGGGTAACCAGAAACAATAGAAATCCACCTATTACAATCCTGACATATTGCTTTCATACCCTCAAGCCGGTAGCGACTTGCGACTCTTGCGAGTCATCCTAATTCTCTTGCCGCTATCCCAATTAATTTGTCATCAGCGCAGCATGTTCTCATCTTCCATACTTCCCTATTTATTTAATTTAAATAACATGGGAGACTTACAGCTAAAACAAACAGATCAAGGACAGTAAAATAGTCTGAAAGCCAATTACAGGTTACATATTAACATGTTTTATATCACTGGTTCCCAACCAGTGGTCCGCAGGAGCGTCGACTACGGTCCGCGAAAGATTAAAATGTTATTCTTACTTTTTAACTTGCACAGAACATGCAAGCTCAACCCAACCTAGTTTGAACCTATCAGAGGCAAAATTCTATTTTTTTATCATACTAAATGATTGCTAAATTTTTCGATCTCAATGCGATCGCTTTTGTATCCATCACTATCTTAATTCTAAAGGTTCTCATCACATTATCCAATTTTTGTAAAGTGTGAGTTAAAGATTCACTACCCTAGTTATAATCCTGTCGGTGTCTATGTTTATCTAGGACCACAGGGTCCCTGTTAACAATGAACATACCAAAGTGGTCCCTGGTCTAAGAAAGGTTGGGAACCACTGCTTTATATAGTTCATCGATGGGTTCTAAGGACTAGTACTACACCGTATTAAATTAATTGAAGTATATATTTTTTTAATTTAATTAATTCGTTGTGCTCCTGATTAGGTACTGTGGTAGATTGTACAATCACGGAAGTAAATTGATAAGCCAATTTCCTTAAGCCGTCCTTGTGTTCATCAATTTACTGAATTAAAGTAATTTCATACGACTATTAGTGTCATTTGTATCGATGTTAGTCGATTTAAGTTGATTGCCAATTTGCCTGTATTAATTTCTCCTATAAAGGGTGTAAAACACCTCTTAAGGGAAGCCGAAAGGAACTTGTTCTCCCCGCCATTACGATATTTTTTTTGTTCTACACTATACCTGGGAACCTTCAAGTTAGGGAGAGAAACACAAGTTTTTATTGTATGATTTTTACAAAAACACCTCCACAACCCCCGTACGATTCAATCCATCCATCATCACAATGTTGTAAGTGCGTTACATTGAGTTCTAGCACAATACATGATTTTACACTCAAAAAAAAGTTGTTTCCCAGCAATAATTTTTGGGTAATAGTAGTTTATGCAACTGTGCATAATGAAGGGCATTACAACACGAGTGTGGGTTTAAGAAACGAGCCGAAGGCGAGTTTCTTAATAGCATCACACGAGTGTTGTAATGCCTAATTATGTATAGTTGCATACACTACTTTATCTACCCAAATATCATAAGGGCTCTATGATGGGTTCAGGAACCATAGGGAAATGACCTGCATTGTTACTTGGCTCTTGATTTTTGTGCCAACAGGTTATTAGTTGCATTCGTCGCTGCATTTACGATATCTGGCGGAGTATTCATGTCAATTTCTGAGTCACTATCACTCATTTTCGACAGAAATAAAGAATGGGTTACTGGAAATAAAAAGCTAACGAACAAATGACAGCTCGAAATGGCGGCGTTTCGGATACCTATCTGTCATTTTTTTTTTTAAATCATAGGCAAACGAACAAAGTCACTATTCTTGTGTCACTCGAGATCGAAAATGTCGTGCGATTTATAATTAGAATCATACTGAATTGGGGTTTTTTTTTTTTTTTTTTTTTTATCGATATCTGATTTAATGTAGGTGGTACTAGAATAGCACACTCTCTTGAATTTGACACCTGTTCCAAATTTAAAACTCATAACGCAACTGTAAACAGTTGCGTTATGAGTTCATTACAGCACCGTTCATTTCTGCAGGTTGGTAATGCTGGTCATTGCCTATGGTTTTTGAACGCATTAGAGAGGGTTTATGATATTTGGGTAGATAAAGTTACTTAGTTTGATGTAGAGACTGCCAGAGTGAGTGTGGTTTACACCCTGTATTACAACTAGGACATTGTTGATTTTATTAAAATGATAACAAACGGTGCTTCGGTGAAGGAAAAGATCGTAAGGAAACCAGCATGCTGAGAGATATTTCTTGACGGCTATTTAAGCCAGGGAGAGCAGCGGTGGCCCAGTGGTGGCGGCCCCGACTTACGTTCAGTAAGTCGTGAGTTCGAACCCGGGCAGGCGTATTACTTTGTGTAGTTTATTACATCACCGCTGCTCTCAAAACGGTGAAGGAAAACATCATGAGGAAACCGGCATGTCCTAGAACGATAAATTCGGAGACATGTGACATCTACCAATCCGCACTGGGCCCGCGTGGTGGATTATATAGCCCATTCCCTCTCATAGAGAGGAGGCCTGTCCCAGCAGTGGGAACGTTAATAGGCTGATGATGATGATGATGATGTTAAGCCAAGTCAGAGGCTCATGGGCGGCATACAAACTCTGACACCAGTCTACGTACTAACCAGACGGTAAAAATTAATAAAATAATAAGATGATCCATGTACCAACACGCCCTATTTTGCAAACAATATATTGGTAGAAGGAAGCTATGGCTTTATAATATACGTCGACACAATGATTGATAAGTTGATACGCCGCCGATCGAAGCTAAATGGTTTTATCAATCTAGCAAGTAAACAATTTCCTGCACCTTGTACTATTGGCAATTAATTTTGACCTGTAGGTCGATATAGGTGATAGACGAATGGCGTAGTGGTGGTGAGGCTGCCTTATGTTCTTAGGGTCCTGGGTTCGAATCCCAGTAGGAGCAAATGTTTGTGTGATGAGCATTGACATTTGTTTCCGAGTCATGGATGTTTATATGTACAATAAGTATGTATTTACAAACAAAAACAACTACCTGGTGTCCACGACACAAACCTTGCTTAGTGTGGCAACTGGCACTAGGTGGCGTTGTGTTAATGTCCAGCGATATTTATTTATTTTATTTATTTAGTTGTACACGGTGCAATACCTATCCCTACACGGTCAAAATGGATAAAACAGCAGTTTTTAACAGTTGTTATTGTAGTTTTGTTGTTAAGAGGGATTGGACGGGCAGCAGCGTTCCTTCTAAAAGAATGTTGGTATCTATTCAATCTATACTAATATTATAAAGCAGAAGAGTTTGTTTGGTTGAACGCGCTAATCTCAGGAACTGCTGGTTCGAATTGAAAAAATCTTTTTGAGTTGGATAGTCCATTTATCGAGGAAGGCTTTAGGCTATATAACATCACGCTCCGATTATTAGGAGCGGAGCAGGAATGAGAAATGTTGCAAAAACGGGGATTTTTTTACTTTCGTTTTTCTCTCTCTTATGTGATGCAGACGAAGTTGCGCGGGTCAGCTAGTTAAAAATGTAAACTGAAATAAAATTCTGACGTGTGTGATTGTAATTTCAAAATAACAGCTTTTTATTCAATGCATATGAAAATATAGACGATGCACACTTCATTTTTCTTTTTGTTTGTTCCGGCTATGCTCCGAAAGGGCTGTACCGACATGACTTATACTGGCAGATACCTGATGTTGTGAGGAGGCTTATTTTTATTTTAGAAAAGGGATAAGGGTTCCTTCTTTAGTAAAAAACACCTTGTTTTTAACAAAATCCGATTCAAATTGAGAATGAATATCTTTAAGTAAGTATAATAATTTCAAGAGGACGAAGGTCGCGGGCAACAACTACTTTTCAGAAAATCCCTTTTAATTATCTAAAGAAAAGAAAAAAAAACACAAAACAATTAAGATAACAATCAAATCTACGAAAAACAAGCTCGTGATTCACGCAAGCAATACGATTGCTCAGAAACGGAACAGATTGAGATTACTCAACTCGCGACGGCACTACGGCAGTGGGTACAGTCACGTCTACTAATATGTAAACACTTAATATTTTTTTAAATTGTGTTTCTCCTAATATACTGATTAAAATTTAATGTTATTACGTACATAGTATTCTGGAACTCATATTTTTATGATAAAGATCCAATCTCCTAGTTACTATCGTTATTTCTCGCGAAAATAGCTATAATATTAAGGAGAGTGTTTACATATTATTAGACGTGACTGTACTCGTATTAGTCCTAGCGGAAAATATTTGAAGCCTTGAAGCGGCCTTGGACAACTTGGCAGAATGCCGGGAGCCGTAACGATACAAGATTTATAAAAGACTAGCTGACCCACGCAACTTCGTCTGCGTCACATAAAAGAGAAAAAGCCTATAAAAGGAATAAATATTCTCCGTTTTTGCGACAATTTTCATTTATGCTCCGCTCCTATTGGTCGTAGCGTTATGTTATATAGCCTATAACCTTCTTCGATAAATGGACTGCTCAACTCGAAACTGTTTTTTTCAATTTCAATCGGTAGTTCCTGACATTAGCGCGTTCAAACAAACAAACAACTTCTTCAGCTTTATAATATGAGTATAGACTATAAAAGATCCTTGGATGACGCCGTCTGTATCTTTGGCATATATATTATATCACCGTAAAAATATAACGTGTTTCTCTCTAGAGATATTGTAAACTCTCGAAATATTGTCAACTGAACATACGCAAGTATCTCTGCCCCCATAATCGGGACTTGGAGCACCCCCCCGTCAGGTTAGTTAGGTTCCTTTAAATCCTGCACTCGGAAATAGGGGTGACATCCAAGGAGCCCCGAAGTGTTTTAAGGTTAGGTTATATTAATCGATATTTCTCAGGAATGGTACATTATCTTTTCATGAGAGTGGTACCATTGGGCAAGGGGGACCCCTCCTTCCCTCCACAGTGCGTGAGTTGACTACCATCGCATGCATTTCACGAAAATTAATGCGTTTTTTTGTAAGCCAGTATGTTCGTTTGACAATATTTCGAGAGTTTACAATGTCGCTAGAGAGATAACAATATAACGTGTTTGACAATTTTACGGTGACATATACATTGGACATAATTCACTCATCATCTGCCTAGCCTTTTCCCTACTATGTTATCTTGATTTGTTTTTCGATTGATTAATTATTTAATTTTTATTTTCCTTGTTTTGCTTGTATTATCGTAATGAAAAGCACGGTGTTTACCTTGGCAAGTCTTTAGACTTATTTAGTCCCTCGAACTATTAGCGCCCTCACTACGTTCGGACGCCAAACCCCGTCTCGGAACTAAATAAGTTACTTTCACCCCTAGGGTAACAATGTAATATTATACTTTTTAATGAACCTATTTACTCCCTAATATTTTCGACAGATGACCAACCGAGTTGTCATTCATTCCCTAACGATTTTTATGTCCGTACCTCGTAAGTGTTAGTGATATGGAGTAGGAAACGCCCGTAACTTCGGCCACTACGAGTTTCGTGCTTAGAGAGACACGAATTCTTGCATGGGCCCCGCGACTTAGTGTACAAGCGGTCTAAGAAATGAGAGTGGTCGATAGTCAGTGAAATTAGCAGTATTTGACTTGAAATTAAATTTGATCGGATTTCAGAATGCGGGTTGGCTACACAACGATACCGCACGTCATCACATTCAGACAGCATTACAATAAAAGAAATACGATTATGCGTTTATAGTTAACGTCAACAAGACGCACCCAAAATACATTATTGATAACAAAGGTTTCTGTTTCGTGACGTCAACATGCACCTTTGACGTAAACAAAGCTAAATATGCAAGTTTTATTGGGAATATTTATTATAATTAAGGCCTAAGTTGACAGTGCGATTTTGCTGCTGACGTATGGAAATGCGAATGAAAATAAAATAAGCCGATGGCAGAAAAAACGCATTAAAAACACGACAACAATATGAAAATCACGGTATCATAAAAATGAGGATGCTCAAGGTTGAATTTAAAAAATAAACATAATTCTGTCAATCTTTGTTTCAACGGAAGGCCAGTAACAGAACGAGGTTCTATGCTATTTATTTTCTTGGAATTATGCATTAAATATAATTTTGACTACGACAATTTTGATAGAGAAAGATTGTTGGAAAACATATGGTTAGAATATTAATATTATAAGGGCTACTTACATTATAAAGACATATGTAAGTGACTTCTCCGTTGATGTAATTTCTTTAATTGGATTAGGGAATTCCGGACATTACCACCTGCATTTTGGGCACTGCGCTCAAATGCCAGCCCGGTAAAATCCGGACGTAGGGCAACCCTAGGCAAAACTGCTATTTTGTTTGAATCGATACAAGAAAGGAATCTGCGTCGTTGAGTACATACTGAGTACTGATACTGATACAAATCAACATCATCTGTCTAGCCTTTTCCCAACTATGTTGGGGTCGGCTTCCAGTCTAACCAGAAGCAGCTGAATACCAGTATTTTACATGGAGCAACTGCTTATCTAACCTCCACAACCTCGTTACATCTGGGTAAAACCACTCAATAAGACTGTTTGGCAGACTTTTAGGGCCACTGGCTTCCTTTAACGACTGTCAAAGATGGACAAATGACAGTCGGGACCAACAGCTTAACGTGCTTTTCGAGGCACGGAGGAAACTCGGTGTGTAATGGGTGGTCACCCATCCACTGACCAACCTAGGCAAGAGCGGCTTAACCTAACGATCGATCCGAGATGTTATTATTTAGCCACGAGACAACAACAACAGCGACAACATAGACAACTAAATAGCACAATGAAGAAACAATGGTCTTGCTTATAAATTATTAACAGCTGTGTTTAACACAACAAACAACTTCTTTAGCTGACATTATAGTCAGTCTAACGGTAGACTAGTAACTAAGGCCATGAGAATCGGGATTTATTATCACATCATATTATAAAACAAAGTCTCCCGCCGCGACTGTCTGTCCCTTTGTATGCTAAGATCTTTAAAACTACGCAACGGATTTTGATGCGGGTTTTTTAAATAGATAGAGTGATTCAAGAGGAAGGTTTTTGCATATAATTTAACGCGGGTAAAGCCGCGGGCATCGGCTAGTTATGTATATAGAATATTGATCGAATGAGTCATATTACTTATTATCATTTTAAAAGGATTTGTGTTCAAATCTTCAGTTTCTGAAGATTTTCGGGCAGATTGTTGGATACAGTTCTTGCCTCCTCGTACCATTGTAGGTATTATTATGATTGTTTGGGAGATTGATCACTACGACCATTTGCTGAATCACTACATATTATAGAACAAAAGCCTCCGTCGCACAGACTGGTATTTGGTACTAAAAGTTGGCCAAAAATATTTTATGTCCTTAATGGCTCTCTAACATTGTTTTATTTCATTTTTAGCTTGGAATAGGTTAAAAAAAGGCATACGTAATATATACAAGCATTTACTCGTCATTTTCGTCGTCATCTTCAAAATTTTCATTAAAATTTGCGATTTCTAGTATCAAATTTAGAACGTCCGCGTCGTCCGAAAGTGAGAGTTTTGTTTTACTCTTCCTCTTTCTCATGCCCGTCAGAACAGGGTCAGATGTTAAGAGGAGCCTGTTTTGAGCATCAGCGTTGCAACTTTGCAAGCTACCCGGGAAAACTTCCGAGCGCAGTTGAGCCGGAACATTCTAATGTATTTGTTGCGTGCTTCTGTTGCTTCTTCGGACAATCGTCCAATGGGAAGAATGGCTTCCGCTACCACTTCGTCCCCACGACACAATACGTTATGTAATGTTGGAGAAATTGGATAAAAGTTATACAAGGAAACGTATAACTTATCCGTTTCTTGGCGATATCTTTCAAACGCCTCCACGTTTATTTTAAAACCATAGCACAATGTGTTCAAAATTACTTCAAATCGATAAATCTTAGATCTATCCCAGTAATTGCCGCCGATATTTCTAAGTTCTCAAAAAACCGTCTTCTGGTGTTTCCGTCATTGGTATTACCAAAGTTGGCTTTTGGCTTATCCACCAATAGACCAGGTTGCTCTCGGAACTTATCTTGGATTTCTTTTTTTATTTTCCACTGCTTGCTTTTCTTCGGCAGTAAGGCGTACATTCCATTTTACGGGCAATCTATGTACCGGCCACATGTAAAATGCTCTCAAAAAATCTTATTCGAGCATGTTACAAAGATTAGCCGAATTCCATGTTTTGGAACACTTTGAAAAGCCTTGGCCTTCTCTAAATTATTATGATAATCGACAGTTTTTGCTTTACATCATCAATATTTTGGTGATTTTCTGCATATTGATTGATTAGTTCCCACTCCATAAATTGCAACTTTTTGATAAATGTTGAGCAATGAGAGCATTCCATAATATTAAATAAATCATTTCGAGTCAAAACCCTCATTCCAGAAGAGCCAATAACAAAAATACACAAAATATAAGTAAAAATTAATTTACAGAGTTTCGAAAGTGCTTACGGAAAAAAATCACCAAAAATAGGGGGGTGCATTGGGGTGGCTGTTTTGTGCTAAATTATATCCTATAAAGTCTACTCTATAACTAACAATTAGAATTTTGGCTTAGAAATGGTGAGAAACATATTAAAACCCCCTTTGATCTTCCAAAATGTGTTTTTTAAAGCAGTTTTTTGGTGCTTACATTTCAAGGGCATAAATCAAGAAAGGCTACAGATTAGTTGTTAAAATTAAGTGCCAAATAAAGTACATACCTGGTTGTGCATAATTCACAGTGAAAACTAACACAAAATCGTTAAATCACAAGATAACAAATATTTCAAAACAGTGAAATTTGTGCGCATCGAACAATCCCACGGACACTGTAGGCGAACGGTAACTTCCGATTGAACCCACCACGTGAGGGATGGTACTAGCGCTTTGTTTTTTTTGTTATTATTTGGAGCGGTTATACTAATTTTTGAAAACAATGGCTTAAAGGGAGTAGAACTAAAATAAAAAAAAGTAATTTTGGCCAACTTTTAGGACCAAATACCAGTCTGTGCGTCGCGTCTGTCTGTCTGTTCGCGATAAACTCAAAAACTACTGCACCGATTATCATGCTGTTTTCATCAACGGATAGGGTTCTCGAGGAAGGTTTTAGGTTTGTTTCAGCTAGTTCAGTATAATTATAGGACGGCTGAGCACGAATAACAATTGTTGACTAACTAACCAATTTAAGTAAATAAACAGGTTTCCCTGCCTGTTTATTTGCATGTAGGTATAAATTTATTTGCGGTACAGTCAACAACGGTATCTACACTAATATTATAAAGAGGAAAAATTTGTATTTTTCTGTGTGCGTGTGTGTGTGTATGTTTGTAATGAATAAACTCAAAAACTACTGCGCCGATTTCAAAAATTCTTTCACCATTGGAAAGCTACATTCACCCTGAGGAACATAGGCTACATTTTATCTCCGTACTCCCACGGAAACGGGAACGACGCGGGTGAAACCGCGTGAAGTCCGCTAGTAAAGAATATAATTTGAAATTGATAACAAATTATCTACCTACTGCCTGTTGTTACTTTTCCTTATACCAGTACACTCGGCGACAGATCAAGCTATACATTTCCAGTATAACTTGTCCTCGCTTTGTATAGATTTTCCGTATAATGAGAGATCCGTAGAAACTAGTTTTGTTTAGCTTGTTTGGTCGCCGTCTGTACCTACATAATTCTCAATACTATGCTAATAGGTGTCTCTATTGTCTGTAAGCCAACCGTTGTTATAGCAATACACATAGACGGCTGTTCTTTGTATTGAAAGGCCTAATTTATGATCTGCATTATGTCATCGAACATGTGGCAAGGAAACAACAGCAGTATTATCAGGTTGGGAACCAGTGGTGTAGAGGCACAGTTGGCTCAGTCGCAGAGCATTTGAGTAATTGACTGCTTCGTCTGGCGGGTTCTATTCCCGCACCGAACAAGTATTTGTATGGCTTTAGTTGTTCCGTGTCTGAATGTTTGTTAACGCACCCACGATACATGAGAAATTTCCTAATGTCCATCGTTAAAAAATACATAGGCATATTAAGCCACAAATTCTAAACTAGATTTAAGTTTAGTTATTCCAATTATCCGTTGTCACAAATACCAGTTCATAAAATGAATGTAAAGTGCTTTATGATCGAAAAGCACGAAACTAGAAAATCAATTCACAAATCTATTTATAGAATCGAACTAGGTTATTCTAGACCGTTTTTATCGAGTTTATTTTTAGCTGGTGCCGCTTATTAGATTGTGAGCATATGTGGCTTCGCCAATTTACCGCTTACAGTTAGGCGACAGACATGTAATGAGACACGGAATGACATGGCTTCTATTAAATCTTCATTCATGAGAATAGATTACTCGGACCTTTGTATTTGAGGCTGTTCGTACTGCTGAAAGATACAGCTGAAAGTAACATGCATCATTACCCTACTGCCCTCTTCCAAATATAAATCAATAAATATCGCTACAGCACACACAGCGCCATCTAGTGCCACACTTAGCAACGATGCTTGTGTCGTGGACACCAGATAGTTGATAAATCCAAATATGTATTTGGAAATGTCAATAAGGTAAACATAAACAATACTAGACCTACTTAACTTACCAGTCCTCTCACTACCATTGTTGTCATCCTCATCATTCTCTTGCTCTTCTCCCAATTCATTTGGGGTCGGCGCAGCATCATTTTCCTTCCTTTAATTACTTCCCTTTTTTTCTAGTCATCTCATCGGATACCTCCTTTCTTGCCATATCTTTCTTTACACGGTCCTGCCTCACATATATGTATAATCACACATGAATGATGTAACCAAGATTTTGTAACAATATATTGATTTAAAAAGAGTGTCCATGGAGTTTCTTGCCCGTTCTTTTCCATAGAGATCTACGCTAGGGAATGGGCAACTACAGTACTTTCTCAAGTTATTATGCCTTGTGACTGTGACTGTAGCTTTGATTTTATTTGTAATTTGACATTCAAAAGTGCCGTAATGGTCTAGTTGAAATAAATGCTTTGAGTTTGAGTTTGCCATCGTTTCTTTCATCTTTCTCTACTCGTATACCTAACTGCATTCATATTCAAAACTTTCGTCACAACATTTTCCTCATTCCTTCGCATCTCATAAAGTCACGATTCTTATAACCAGGACTTAATCAATGAGGTTTGAAACATGAACGATAAAACATCATTAAAGTGTAGATGTACAGAGAAGGTTCCAAAAAATGCAAGTTTATTGTGGTACCTATTTGTCAGTTGTAAGTCTACTGTATCCATGTTCGCTAGAACAATCGGGACACAAAACACCAATGATGAACGTTTCACGTTTAAAATATTTGCCTAGTAATCAACGATAATAGTTGGATTGTTTTGTAATTTACTTATTCACGTGCGTCACGCTAAAGCCACTGACATAACTGCTATTTCATTTTACGTGGAATTTGTTATCATTAACAACTAGCTAACGCCCGCGGCATTACTCGCGTGTATTTCTAAAACTATTCAACGAGAACATATTACCGGGATATAAAATATCCCATTTCCAAAACCAGGTGTTCGTCTACCTGGGTGTCAAATTTCATCTAAGTCCATTCAGTCGTTGAGGTGTGAAAATGTAACAAGACAACCGGAGTTACTTTCTCATCTGTAACATTAGATTTGAATCTGATAAACATTATTGGATATTCGTAGTTTCAATTTCAACCTGAGAAACTAACCAAGAGCCGTTACAGATGGTATGGTCACGTGATGCGAAGCCACGATGTAACAACCTCAACAAAAAGAGAGGTAGAGAACAACCTCTGGCTTCTTGGTGGACTAGCATGACGAAGCTCCTATTGGAGGAAGAACAGGACAGTTGTCCTAGCGCCAGAAAATTATGAGAGCCGAACCCACCTAAAATGAGAAAGAGCTAGGAAGAAGAAGAAGATTATTGGGTATTCGAAAGGTACTGTTGTCGTGACTGGGACCCAAGAAGCAGTAAACGTGGCCTGAAGACTTTAGCGGTTGTAATTTTAGTTTAAACAGTGAAAATTTGTAGAATTTAACACTTAATCTAGCCACAATAGTGCTGAATTGATCTAGAGAACATAATAATGCATTGGATCTATAATAAAGAATAAAGTTTTATAGGAACAAATCACATAGAATGTAGACCGAACCGTCTCAAGGGCGACTGACTCACCGACGACCCGGTTAGCTTAACCTCTTGTAACCAGCTGATAATTATAAACAGTCAGAGTGCGATAAACTTGATGTTTTACTTAATAAATAGTTATTTGAATACAGGCTTTTCTATCAAAGGTCTATACTAGAATAACCTGTATCAACAGGACAGTTATTTAAGGAAAAACTCGTGAGGAAAGTTCCGAGAACAAAAGTTACCGTGGACTATTTGCAAATGTAATTATTATAATCATTAGCCTATTAATGATTCCACTGCTGGAACACAAGACTCCTCTTTAGAGGGAATGGGCTATAATCCACCACGCAGGCCCAGTGCCGATTGGTAGATGTCACATGTTTTCGATTTTGTTTGGTCCTAGGACAACATTTACAACTGTCAATGAATAAAGATCAACACAGAAATGGATAGGATTTATTTTCGTCTGTTCAGGGGAAGACCAAAGAAACTATTGATTGACCATGTGTAATAAGGTATAGCCAGAAAGGGAGGGGAACTACTGAAAGGACTTTTAATGGAGGTGTGGACGAAGACATGAAGTGCTACCCTCAAATAAACTGGTATACGGGTAAAAAAATAATAAATGGCTAGAATAACCTGTATGTATCGAAGGTGCCATTTACAACAGACGAGTCTGTAAGGTTGAACGAAGGCCTTTTAAAATCCGTCACGATTCTGCCTCGGACAGGACTCAGTCTAATCGTCGTCTGTGTCATTCTTGCCTAGGGCTCTATAAAGCTGCTAAAGGTTCGATGCCCTGCTGAGTCGTGATTTTAGCCAAGTAGGGTGGGCGAGGTCTACCTTCAGAATTATCGGATTTGAAAAAGATCCGTATCGTGAGTCAAGCGAATCATTCAAGTTTATGATATAATAGACTGGTATATTCATGAGCTTCGTATCGTATCGCTTTCACTGTCATGATTATTATTACAACATTTAGAGTTTCCCTGACACGAAAGAATTTATAGGACATTAGGTGGAACAGTTAAGTCCAGTCTAGGGTCTGATCTACAGCAATTAGATGAGGATCTTGGACTAATCGACAGATATCGTGGGACAATATTATGCCTTACCTATCAACTCTTTAATAAGACTACAGAAAAAATGTTGCAATATATTTTAAGAAATATGTTGGACCAAAACAACTTTGGTTCCTGCGACATTTTAACCTCGTCTACAGTACGTAAATGCCACTTCTATTTAAAATTAGGTGTAAATAAAAGAGTAGGCAAATCTAATAATATAATTCTTTATAAATGCTGACGCATCTTGATTCTTGAATCATTGCGTATTTGTTTCTTTTTAAACATTTTGATAGCGGTTTTAAATTCGTTTTGCAGAAATCCCCAGAAGAAATGTTTAGTTGGCCAAACAAATAACAGTATCGTAATGTTTCGGATTTTCCATTAATAAATAAATAACAATGTAGGTCTCTCAATTAGGTATGTCATTTGTAATCTGTCACAGCCATTAACCCATTTAGAAGTTATGGTAAATCAGCTGTTAATAATGCTAAACATGTTAATCAAATTTGTAAGCAAGTATGGCTAACAAATATAGTTATTATTTTAAGAACTATGTTGTTGAAACTTGGTAAGTAGATGTATGCTGTGAACCGCATTAAGATTTTAAATAGAAAAAAAAAACAAAAAAAATTGGGGATTCTCCATACTTAGAACTGAAAATCAAATTTTATTGAGGTTTCTCAAAAATTATATTGAGGTTTCTCGCATATTTTTTTTCTAAACTGAATAGTTTGCGCAAGAGACACTTTTCTGTAACTTCTAAAATAAGTGAATGATAAAACTAAAAAAAATATATGATGTACATTACCATGTAAACTTCCACCGAAAATTGGGTTTGAACGAGATCTAGTAAGTAGTTTTTTTTTAATACGTCTTAAATCGTAAACAGTAATTTACCTATCATTCAATCTGCTACCGCTACGGAACCCTTCATGGGCGAGTCCGACTCGCACTTGGCCCGTTTTTTTTCTTTTATGAGACGCAGACGAAGTTGCGTGGGTCAGCTAGTGAGAAAAATAAAGTACGTCCAACTGACGAACTCAACCACCAGCTCTGTGATCAACATCTGTGTAGCCTTTTCCCAACTATGTTGGGGTCGGCTTCCAGTCTAACTGGAATACTGGATACAGCTAAATACCAGTATTTTAAATGGCCTTCTAACCGCCACAACCCAGTTAGTACCGTGTAATACGAAACCCGTTGGTAAGACTGGTTGTCAGACTTTTTTGGCCACTGACTGACTGCCTGTAACAACTGACAAAGATCTACAAATGACAGCCGGGACCAACGGCTTAACAAGCCGACGACTCGAATGGCGTGTGTAGGCTGCCTTACGTTCATAGGGTCCTGGGTTCGAATCCCGGTAGGAGCAAATGTATGATGAGCATGGACATTTGTTTCCGTGTCATGGATGTTTATATGTAGAATAAGTATGTATTACTATTTACAAAATGTGTATAAATGTAGTATATCAACTATCAGGTGTCCACGACGCAAGCCTTGCTTAGTGTGGCACTAGATGGCGCTGTGTGTTAATGTCCAGCGAAATTTATTTATTTATTTTATGTAAGCTTTCCGTCCGAGGCAGGATGAATCTCGGTACGTAATGGGTGGTTTGGTCACCCATCCACGAACCAACCTAGGCAAGCGCGGCTTAACCTAAAGATCGATCCGAGCAACTCTTATTATTTAGCTACGATTGCCTTGTGTGTTCTACAGGGTGTAAACCACCTCATCACAAAGCCGTTAACCAAGCATTCTGTACATCAAACTTTACGCAAAAAATATTTCTGGGAAACTACTTTTTTTTGGGGGTGAAAAATCATGTTTTGTGGTAGAACTCAATGTGCTGATGGATGGAGAATATAATAATACTGAATAGTACGGTCGTGGAAGTGTTAAAAGTCAAAATCTTACAATAAAAATTATATTAAAAAAAAATCTTGTCAAAAAGTTGTAACTTTGACCCTCCATACCTCATGACTAGAAAGTTTCCAGATATGGTGTAGAACAAAAAAAATATCTCAATGAATGACGGGGAGAATAAGTGTCTTTCGGCTTCGTGAACGCGACCCTTTATATAAAAAATACTTTAAAATAAGTACTCCATCGTACCGTCAAGGAAATTTATTGCTAAGCAGAGTAACATCACAAATACTATGTCATTTTGCTCGCCTGAAAACTTTAAAATTCATGAATGTTATCACTGATCTCCAGTCCAGATATTGTGAGAAAACTCGGTTGTTATTGTTTACAAATAGTTTGAAATATCTACACAATCTGTCGAATACTTGTATTTTCTTACAAAATAGTTGGAATTATTTGGCATCAACACAATGACGTTTTTGATTACGTCAAGTTTTTAATAGTAGGGGAATTTTTAGGCTTTCTTCCACGAAATGACGTCAGGGTGTGTTTTTGTGGATAACAATTTTCCCCAATCAATTTTTACGAGGTAGCAAGATAACCTTACAGTTTAATGTCGTTTATCATGCATTCTCAGAACGCAGTAAAAAACACATTTTGATATTAAGTTAATAAAACAGATGTTTCAAACTGATGAGAAGCCTGTTTCTAGTAAGATCCATTCACATACACTTCAGTAAATCATCTGTCAGGATCCTGTCTCCGTAGCGTCCGCATTTTGTCCGCACCAGTACCTATGTCCGAACCGTGACTGGACATGAAACCATCGCTCTTGATAACCTTACCCTTGCAACACATACCTCATTCGGCATTGCCGATAACTGCAAGTCAAAATCAATCAATGTCAGATTGAGAGCATAATAATCCTGGGGTCACGTGTTATCACACACTATCACTTTGCACTAACACCATCGAAAATTACGTCATTTACACTTCACTGATAAAACAATTCGATACTATTGGTTCGCGCTCGCAAAGTCGCAAGAATGTAGCGATAAGAAAGTGTTCGAGACGACTGATCGCGTCAACAACCCGGTGGCAAGTGTCTTCGAGGCGCCATTGTGCGGCGCACGCGCATCCTCTCGCTTCCTTACTAAAAACAGGGAATGAATGGTACTCTTGAAAAACGGAACGTTCCGTATCCGTATTCAGTTTCCTGATTCCGCAGAGATGTGATGAATGAGTGCGCTCGATCGACCGTAGCGCCACCCAGGCGAGTTTTAGCCACGACTAGAAAGTTGAAGAACGACTTTGTAATGCCATCGATTCGCGTGGTATGTAACGTAATAGTATACACGAATATTTTCGCACACATGTGTTATTTATATGAAATAATAGCTTTTTAACGTTTCGTTTTTTATCAGACTTATCAAAGTCCTGTTTGAGTAGTTTTTAGACTAGATAGAATTTTTTGATTGGCTCTCGAAAAATTCTAATACATTTTATATTCGTTATCTCACCTTAATTGCCATACAGACAAAAATACATGATCAAGAATGTGCCTTGGTTGGAGATATTTTGCAAGATTTTAATGCGATATTTAGTGGCCATTAACCCTGAATATTTAATTAGTTTTTGATCTACTTCAAATACTCATGTCTCTTTCTTAGTTTTTACTAAGACAGTCAGTCTAAAAAACACTTAATGTAGATCAAGCAGTCCATCACAACACCCTGAGAACCGAAAAACCGTGGAAAGTTTTTAAAATGAATTAAGTATGCGAATTTCAAAACAGTGTATTTGCAATTCACAGGTTGAACTATGTTGTTTCAAAAATACACCGTTAGTCATTGTTTGCGCAGATGCCGTGAATATGGAGCACATAACGATAACAACCGCAACTTGTGAATGATGTCTTAGCAACCAGTTTTTGATTGCAGTTATCGAATAGAGAACTACTTCATTTTTTCCTTAATGGCCTAAAATTTTCATGGTGTTCTTTAACCGGTACAGTTTAAGGAATAATAAAAACCTACATTTGTCTTTTTTAAACTTTCACTATCAGAACACATGGTGCAATCCGGTCCGGGTTGCGGGTCTGTTCGAAACAGATACCGCGGCCCCGGAACATAAAGGGCGAGGAAGGAACATGGATGGGTTTTAGTCAGTAAGAGTCTGACACTCCCTCCCGCTCCGCCCAGAGTGGGAGAAGTCATTTGATGATTTCCCATCCCAAAAAAAAAAATAAAAAAAAATGGTGCAATCCGGTCGAAATGTCGGGATTAAATTAATGGTAAATTCGCGATAAATACCCGTATTCATATGTTTTATAAAAACCTACATTGTAAAATAATCATGAAAAGATTAAAAACATTATAATCAGACAAGATGTAAACATTTACTCTTTCTGTCTTTTTAATCTTGACGAGTTAATTTTATCATTTACAACCAAGTTATTATAATCGTGATAACAAATAACTGCACATTATAATAATGTAGGAAATATTAATACTAATTTATTAATAGTGATTGAGGGAGAACCCCAGCAAGAGGAAAACAGAGTTCATATGGTCACTGCAACAAGGAAGAACTACAAAAATCTTAAATTGAAGTATGCGACGTTATATTTGGAATATCCAAAATGATTTCAACCTGAATAAGAGATACGGATGCCTAACTGCAAGGAATATCCATTTAGGTATACATGTGTCAGCAATTCGAAATAATATTATGTCTTCTAAAGACAAAGAAAATAATTAGGTATGGAGCAGACATTGGGAATTATGTCATAGACCAAATTTCGATTTTGACCTGACAATTTCGAGTATGACACTAGTCAGAAAGATTTGTTACTAAGTAGTAACAAGTTTTTGGATTACGATTTTCGTCGTCTTCTTCCGTCTATCGATCGTAAATATTTGAATACATGTCTTTGTCTACGGAACAAATAATGATACCTTTGTCCGGCAGAAATATGCAAGGTATGCACAAACGTGAACCAAAGTAAATGTAAAGGAAAACGACAATGACAAGGTCTAATTACAATTAGTTAGTATTTCGACACCTGCAATTTAAAACATCGTAACTCACTTTTTAGCGAAATTGAGTTATAAACACAGCCTAACTAATAAAAAAAATGCTCTATCGTTTGCGCTCACCCTCGTAGCCCAATTCACTCCCGTTATGATTTTAGCCAGCGTAAAAAAATTGTAACTAGTCATCCACTGACAGTGATAAAAAGGTATCTTTAGTAAGATACACTTACCCGTGGTAAGTTTTAATAATTTTACAAAACAATAATTGTAACTTAATATGCAATTTTTTTAACTTACAATTATTTTTTCGGTGAATATAGTTATAATCATACTAAATTGCATTGTATGTCTGAGTTACAATTATTATTGTAATTTGGAAAACCGTTTTTGGTGAAATATCATTGTAAGTCACAAAAATATATGAAATACATAAGTAAACAACGTATTAGTCATACTGGAATGTAGATTATACCTTTTTACTTGTATTTACAAAGTTGGAGGTCCCTAGGACTTATAGGAACAGAGTAAGAATTTTTTAAATCTTTGATTCGCTCTACTGAAAAGTAGGGAAAAATGAGTTACGATGTTTTAAATTGCAGGTGTCGATTTGTGGACTGCATTCCACAACGCGTTGTCGTAGGTCACTGCAACAATACCACTTAACGTGGCATAAAATGATATCTTACCTATGAAATATGCAGTTACAATATTGAGATTTAATTCCGTCAAAGCAATTACACTGTAAAGGTAAATTCTGTATGTCATCTTCAAAGAAATGCAGAAACTACGCTAGGGATCCTTACCTTATCGCTATCCGTTGGAAGGGTTCCATATCCGTACCAGCTCCTGGCGGCCTTTAGCCGGGGCTCGTCTCTGGGGGACAGTAAACCACTGCCCCATCTAGCAAGCCCCTCGGCCACTGCCGCCACGCTCGGCGTGCTCGGGCTGCCATTCGGGGAGGTCGGAGACGGCGCTGACTTCTCAGCAACCGGCGGCAACGTCGGACGAGCGCAACCTGTCCGCCTCTCGTAAATCCTCTTCAACGGCTCATCTATATCCGTCTCCAACAACCCTTTCTTATCACTCCCTCTTTTAATCTCATTAACCCTTTTCGCTTCATCTTTCTGCGCACGCTTCGCTTCAGCATCTTTCCGCTTGACACTCTCATTTGAGTCCTGACGACAAAGTAAAGCCTTTTTCAAACTCTCGCTAGAATCTTGTTTTGAGATCTGACCTTTCTTATCCAACTCCTTGCTAGCAGATTTCTTATCGTCTTTTGAAAGCAGTGCACGTTTTAAGCTATCAGTCGAATCTTGTTTGTTTATCAGTTTGCGCGGACATTCTGTGTTCAAGGAGTCGGTCGTTTTCGATATGAGCAGTTTAGAGTAGTCGTAAGGACCATGGTCGTTTGAGGGTGGGTTAAGTTCGAGAGATCTTCGATTTTTGCGTTTGTCCGCTGGCGCTATCTGTGCCTTGGCGGGCAGCAGGCGACGCGGGAGGAGGCTGCGATGATCAGCGAGGGGCGACTCCGGTCGCAACATCTTGAGCGGCGATACTGAACCGCGTGACTGCACTCGCCTGCAACAAACAACAAAACAAGTTTAATTTCCTGCTCTAAGCCAAATTAAAATAAACAAGTATCGATAGGGTCTACTGTTACGCAACCAAATAGCAGCCTTCCGCAGTGTGCAGGTCATTAGAGAATTAATTATCCCTACAATGTAATCTCGTTAAGCCGGTACGGAGACATTACCGTGTCAATATCATTAATTCAATGTCGTTGTTCACATCAAACATTCCAGTACAGTCACTTTAGTACATGTGAGTTCTCATATCACGCTTTATACGAGTGTGAAATGTGTAAATACCAGATAACTCCGGGTATCTACAAAATCGTAACGAAACGTCACAGAATAATTTATATCTTAGAGGTCTGGGTTATCAACACGTTTAAAGTTTACAGCACGGTTGAAAATAAACAATAATACATGTGTTAGAGGTCTGCTCACATTAATCTATACTAATATTATGAAGCAGAAGAGTTTGTTTGTTTGGTTGGACGCGGTAATCTCCGGAACGACCGGCTCGAATCGAAAAAATCTTTTTGCGTTGCAAGTATGGCTAACAAATATAGTTAAGGTCGCGTATTATAAAGCAGAAGAGTTTGTTTGCTTGTTTATTTGTTTGGTTTAACAAGCTAATCTCAGGAAGTACTGGTTCAAATTGAGAAATTAATTTTGTGTTGGATAGACCATTTATCGAGGAAGGCTATAGGCTATATAACATCACGCTAGGACCAAAAGGATCGGAGCAGCAATAATAAATGTTGCAAGAGGGAAAAAAGCTTACGTTGAGCAGGCGATGCGTTGCGATATCAAAACTTCACGCGAACGATGTCGCAGGCAGAAGCTAGTTATAAATAAAAAAGCGACAGCAGAACCTCCGATGTTTAATATTTACTCAAAATCTGCACATCTGCGTTCGGTTGATGACAATATACTCGCCTTAGTACATGGGACTCACATAACTGACGAGATATACACATAGGTGTAATATAATTGGCTACACTACATATATACCTAGGCTTGATGTTAGGATAATGATAATGAACTACGAATAAGTCTAGCCTTTTGCTGGGGAAGTCCTTTTTACAGAGTTTCAAAGGATTTTTATTATGATAATGGAACTGTACAATCGAAATCATAATTCACAGCAGTTGATGCAAAAAATGTATACGTGGCGTCAACGTTTTTTCGTTTGACATCCAATGGATGATCACTCTCGTGAATATTACCAGATTTGCAGAAATACATAGTACTTTCATTGTAATTTCTAACTAAGATGTCCATGAAGTCAAATAAGATTATTTAAAATGATTAACAATATAATCAAAGTTGTTTTTACCATTTTTTAAACGCTTTTCCGTCAAATTCGGCGCCGTAAGCTTTTCTTATCTTTGCATTCAGTTTTTTCATCGCTTCCTGAGGTTTAAAGATGATAATCCAATTGAGTACTAAGACACAATACAATGAAAATTGTCAATAACTAGGGGTTATTTACGCATACAAAGAACTAACAAAACGGAATGGTCAGTAATAACTAACTGAAGAATATAACAATATGATACATGGTCCATGGGTGCTATAATGGAGGAGTAACCACAGAGAAACGAGTAATACAATAGGTCCATATGATTATAGTGTACCTACTAACATACTATACAGTAGTCCTTTGCCAGGTGTATGACACAAAAGTATGGAAAAGACCGGTTATTTAGTTTAAAAAAACTACGTATTTTACCTAAACTAACACGTGGTGTTGCCTCAAAAACGATAGGACACTCGATATCATGTTCTGCCTATCCTGTTGTTTGTTCATCACAGGAGCTGATGGATGCTACTAAAGTGCCAAACTAGTCGTCAAATTTTGGGCTGATTCAATTTGAATTGTCATAGACACGCGAAGAAGAAGACCTAACTCCTGGATCTACATCAGGCAAGAATAATTAGGGAACAGCAGGTTAAAAATCACCATTATTCCGTTGCAACAGAAGAAGGGATGGTATAATCGGTCATGATATGATATGCTATCCTTTCTCGCACTGGAACAATGACGGCATTACATACACATCACGTCTTACAATCTTCGACGGCTTAGGCAGAAGTATACCCATAGGTGTACCTAATAATACTCACATTTCACCAATTATGTTTAAGCCCTATGGGGTGAAAATATATTGCCAACAACCAGGGATAAATCCAGGCTTCGTGTCTTATAAATTCCTGATCAAAAATCCCAATAACATTGTCCGATCCGTGATTCAACTCAAGACCAAATGCTCAGCAGCGGGCGCTTGCGACTACTGAACTAACGAGGCAGTGATGGTTTGATTTTCTGCTGTTGGCAGTACAATTGATGTCTACGTCTCCATTAGATAAGGTTCAATTACAGTACTTGGAAAGAGATACAAAATACGCTGTAACTATATAATTCACAAATGATAAGCATTCAGAAGACGTGTCCTAAGTCATGTACGACAGTCATTAACGATAGTGCATGACATTTAAACATTACCAGTATCTATGGAGTAATGGCATAATATGAACGAACTTGAGAACAGTCTAGATATTCAACTATGTTCACTAAGTACAGATCGCAGGAGTTAGTAAGAGTGGAACAGATAGATCGTCGAAAAGATAAATTTCACGAGCCTGAGAAAGTGAAAGTCCTTATGGAAGTAATTGAACCGATCCTATTTCTTTTATCCTTTTCCTTCAAGTGTCTATCATCTTCTTCTTAGAGTGTCGCTACCAAATTTTATTTAAATTTATGACATTTGGCCCGAAATCCAGCTATGCGGACTGCTCTCGCTGTTGCAGTCAAAAGATCTTCCAGTTCGCAGATGCCAGGGCATGCAGCGCGAGATGAAAGGTGGGCTATTGTCTGTGGATACACGCCGCATACAAACTTCAGAAAGAAAATTATCAGTGCAGTAGGGGTTCAAATTTTGTTGGGACTCCGTGTCCAAACTTCTCTTTGCTTGTGCCAACAGTAACACCTTCAACATTCGCCACATTCCCTCTAACTTCTTCGATTTCCCGTCTCTACTGTGTCACGATAAAAACACCAGATTCAGATTCAACTAGCAAAAATACTGATAGCTCAGTTACTTTTAATACTTCACAGTATAGTTTCGTAAACATTAAAACAATAGACCATTAGCAAGAGCGCAGAAACTGTGACTACAACAATTAATAACTGAAATATCCTGAGAAGTAAACTTGGTTTACATTTCATCATTATTTAGAAGTTGAACATGTTTTGTACCTGTTTTTTACTCCTGTCTGGGAAGCAGTTCAATTAACGGTCTTAGATTACAACGATCACGAATTATAAAATGATTAAATTATCATCATGTCTTCGCAGCATGTCTTCTTCTTCCATGCTTGTCTATTGCTGGTCATTGCAGTAGTCATCTGCTTTCAATCATCCTTTGTGTATCACACAGCCAATCTACCGTGTTTTTGGACTTCCCTACCTTTAGAGCCATCCACTTTCATACTCAAAACATTCCTCACGATAATTTCCTCATTCCTGAACAGCACATGCCTGCATGTCGTAATTCGATTGCACCCATACAACGCGATTTGACAGTCTTAAGAAATGGCTATGACACTTCAAATTGATGTGGCATGTCAATTCTTCTACATAATTAATTTCTCACACTACGTCACTTTACCGTTTCTCCATTTATTACAAACACTATACTTTTTTGAGGATAATTTTCCTCATATGACTAAATTTTATTTACAACTGCACATCCAATTTTTGTAATGGTCAAATATTCAAACAAGCGTAGCCATGTCGGATCAACTTTAGTATAAATCCGCTGTTTATATCCATGATAGAAATCATGACGACACTTCTTTCCGTTAGAAAGTGTCCTCATTTGTATAATGAATATCTATTGTTTGGCATGTTTCCAACACCACAGGTAATTGTCTACTAATTAGGCATTACTTTACCGGTACTTGGCTAATAATAAGGTGTTATCTTTTAAGAATTGCGCGGAAACCAGGTTAGGTATTGTGTTAGCAAAAAATGAATAGTCAAATTAGTAACAAAGGCAAATTAAATGAGAAAGTGCGGTCTAGTGTAGACCATATAACTTTTACTTTATATGGAAAAAAAAACGTATAATGCCGATAGTGTATACAACGGTGTTTCCGAAGTAATACCATTGGTCAATTGATATTAGTCCTATGTAATAGAAGGTCGAGCCGTCTATGTCACCACTAGCTTTTGACGCTCCGGGCAGATCCTTATTATTTTGAAAAATTCGGACCAAGTGAGCTCGACCGCAGGAATCAGGATGATATTTGAGATGAAAAAGAAATGCAAAAGCTTCGTTCTCATTACAGACGTCCACAAAAGGGATAAACTACTAACGGGACTTATTAACTCTTCATTGGAAGCTACCACTGTATTAAACTTATATTGTCACTTACGGGATATCTTCCGTGATTATTTATTATGTTGAGCTCCCGATATTTCGACGCTGTTGCAAGCACCATGATCGCGGGTTGACTGGATGGAAATTGATTGATTTATTTATTAATTATTTGTATAAGTTTAGTTTTAAACCGTGAAAGCCTAAAACAGTGTACCATTATATATTATTGTAGTATGGTCTAATTAATTGTGCATGATATCCAAGTCCCAATCACCTTTTTTTTTTGTTTTAGATGAGATATCATCAAATAACTTCTCCCACTCTGGGCGGAGCAAGAGGGAATATCAGACTTTTACTGACTAAAACTCATCCGTGTTCCTTCCTCGCCCTTTATGTTCCGGGGCGGTATCTCTTTCGAACAGGCCCGCAACCCCGGCAGGCTTCGGCTCTTGCGGGCCACTCCCTTTATGCTAACATTCACCTTAGTGTAGGAAACTAGGAACCAACATTTTCAAGACATAATGTGACTTCTAAAAACCTGCACTGGACCTGCGTACTGTATTCAGTCCATTTCTTTACTTGGGAGACCTGAATCCCAGCAGTGGTGTGATATAACAAAAGCTTTCATTATGACTGCTCGTTGGTCTAGTGGACGCAAGCCCAGGTCTGGAAAATTGTTATAGGTTTTTACATCAGGAATTTCTCAGGATATGTGAAAAGGCTCGGCCCTTATTACATGGGACTCACACATAACTGGCGAAATGTGGACGGACTATTAAGACCCATCTGTCTATCTACCTTCGGGGATAACAGGTGTGATGTTATATTAGTTCATTATACACTCAACCTTCATCAAATTCCCATGAGCCAGTGATATTGTAACAAGCTTGTGTCACCTACAAACTAAAGCAATATCATAACTGCACACCGCGTCACCTGGTAATCAATAATGCACACATTCCCTCGGGCGCGGAATGACGTCATTTGTCGCTACATCGTCATGCGCGATGAGACTTCGCGCCACAGATCTAGTTTTAGCTCTCTCTAGTGAGTCATTGAGATATATTTTTAGCTTGTATTTCAATGAAGCGGTAAATGATTTAATTTGTTGGTTTTGTAGAATTTGTGATGTTTTTAAAGAAATTAATAGATTTGTTTGCGAAGCGAACTGTATACAAATTTTATGTAAGTAAAACTTTTTAGGTTCTTTTGATTGCCAATCAATATGGAAAAGTATTTAAAATGTTTAATTTAAGGACCACGTAATGGAAATAAACCGAAAATAGAACAAAAACGACTCCGCCCACCAGTTTCTCAGTTTTTACGACTTGACAAAACATAGAAATTTCATTAGTCTATATAAATGCAAATGCATATTCAATAAAAGTTTATTATAATAAAATCTTAAGGCGATTACATGAGCTAAACGCGAGTTTTATAATTACTAAAAGTATATGATTCACTGCTATAAACAAGACCAGAGAAATATAAAGGGTGTAAAACACCTCTTAACGAATATGAAAGACACTGTCTTGTTCTCCTCGTCATTCTGATCATTGTTTTGTTCTACACTATACCTGGGAACCCTCTAGTTACGGAGTTATTGGGGGTCAAAGTTGCAAGATTTTGACCATTTTTTTTGTAAATACCACTTTTTATCGCATTGTTTTTACTTTAAATATCTCTACAACCCCCGTACTATTAAATCCCTCCATTCGCAAAATGTTTTGAGTGCGTTACATTGAGTTATACCACAAAACATGATTTATAACCTCAAAAAAAAAGTTGTTTCCCAGCAATATTTTTTGCGTAAAGTTGAAGTTTGATATACAGAATGCTTGGTTAACGGCTTTGTGATGAGGTGAAATACACCCTGTATGACATTCTTCAGGATATATATGATAGCATGATACTGTTTTGAAAACATAATACAATTAATTTGGCTAGATAAAAAGAAATCACTAACTTATCTTTAAAAATATCTTTCAAACAATAAAAAACATACTAATATGCATGCGATCATTCTATGTTTTGGAAAAAAAAATCTACAAGCAATATAATTATTATGTATGATAGTATTACATGATAGTGTTATAGTATAGTATGATAGTGTTTTAGTTTTTTAATCCAATCAATAGTTTTTTTTTAAATCGATCTAAACCACTCATTTCTCGCTATTTGGCCCGCAGTGACTGACGTAACAACCACTTTGTAGTGCAAGCTAATTAGAACTTTATTCTAACAGCATTTCAAACGAAATTTGAACCACCACAAATACGAGTTGCTAATTTAGCTTGTCTAATCGCCTTAAGTAGTTTTTTCGTGAAAGAGTAGAAAAAACAAACATTCATCTACACAAACCTTCGAATTTATAGTAATAGTATAAACATTTAAATAAAATTATCCAGCTCTTCAGAAAAACATCGTTTCTGTCCACGTCTGAAAAATGAACGCACTTATTTCATTTCCAGCAAATTCCTCTCTAGTCTCCACCCTGGGATATCGAGCCCCAAGGTGCAGACTAACTGTTTAATTTGGGGCTCACTATGAACACCTTGTAACTCTCTTGTGTATAATAATTCATTGTATCTGCTTATTTTTTACCTGGATAATAAACAAACAAATCTCGTCGTCTAGTTGTTGACTTATCTACCCGCCATATTTAGATGACTTCACAAAACCTAACATCATTTGTTTACACCGCCACAAACAAAAAACAAATCACAAACAAGACAGACACAATTACATTTTAAAACAATAGTTTACCACAAACAAGGTTAAGACAATGAGGAATGATTAATATGTAGCCATGTTTCAAAGTTTATACTCGTATTACTGGTATTATTGCAAACAAGAGAACAATATTTTTGGATTGTTTAAATGTATTCAAAAGGTATGATTTTCTCACGAATGGTATATTATTAAGTACTTTTATTAGAGAGGATTTCGTCGAAACCAGAAATTTAAATTCAATTTAAAGTTTGTATTTTCACCTCCAGATGTTGATTTAAAGTACGATATTTTATTCATAAGACCCATTCCAGATTCCCAGAGGACCTAATTTACGTGGAAATTTATATTTAGTGTTGAAGGATTTCAACGAAACAAAAAATGAATATACAATGAGAATTGAACTTTCACCTGAAGAGGTAATATAATAAATCATATTCCTAGAACTACCTGTTTTCCACGATATCATTAATTTGCATCGAGGGGTAAAAGGGGAAAAATCCTTGTACATTCCTGGTAGATAAAGGTTTGTATGATTTCGTCGAAAACAGAACTTAATTTTTAACAGAAAGGACTGAAGATGTTTATTATATTCCTAGAACGGAAAAGGGAAACCAATTCGCGTAAAACCGTGAAAAATTAAAGAAGATTAGCATCCTTACGCAAATTAATCCTTACTTGTAAGATGCATTTATGATGTAATGAGGGCTATCGTTTTTTAGTTCACCAGATGGCGCCACTTGCGAGTAAGGTCCTGTCATTCATTCTATTTGATGCTTTAAAGTACCAATAACTTCATAAAAAGCTTTTTTTATTTTCGTCGGAACCTTTTTTTATTTTTTATTTATGTTCCCCGATTACTCGAAGATGGCTGAAGCGAGTTGAATTATTCTTTTTTTGTTTGAAAGATATTTCCCAGGTAGTCTCATAATCATCAAGTCGGGATCTGATGATGGGATCCTGGAGAAATTGAGAGAACTCTTCAAATTTTATAGGCACACTTGATGTGATTTGGGTAGTTTTTGGACGAATACTTTCTTAAAGTGGTCCCATTTCAATTTGGTGACGATCTGATGAAGAACTTCGGATATAGGCATTCCTACTTTCAGGAAAGGTGACTCGGTACGGTATGCGCTGTACGGAAAAGAAATGTATTTATTTAAGTTTACTTTTCGACCGTGCTTCTACTAGTCTTCTCGTGCTTCTAACATCATTTTCCTACCCCTGTCGCATGTTATTTGGTGTTAGCGTAGTACGTTTCTTTCTTCCATTCTTCCCCTGTCAAAAGTCACGCTATCGTTTACTCCTATATCCTTCGTAACATTCCTCACACAATCTGTCCATCTTTTCTTTGGTCTTCTTCTACCTCTCCATCTATCAACATTTATATTCGTCACTCTTTTAGTCACTTTCGACAGTCTCTCCTCATCACCTGCTGATACCACGGTATTCGATTCCCTTTCAACTTCTCATGGTCAAGATAAAAGAAAAGTGATGCACATTGCACCTGATGACCTGGTGACCTTCTCCAATACAACTATTTTTAACCCTTGTTGTCGAATTCGGGGTAATCAAACATTTAAAATAGCTCATCTTAGTGTGCCTCATCTCTAAAAAGTTATTTTTAGTTGGCTTAAGCCATGAATAAGTTTTGTAGTGCAAAGTTGTTTATTTATTGTCTGCATACCAAACGTTTTGTGAATATTACGGGAACTCTCAAATAGCTGAGGTCCAGTCTAACTGGTTGCAGCTGTACCCAGTATTTCACATGGAGCGCCTGCCTATCTGATCTCCTCAATATTACAATAGGTAGCAAGGTAAGACTGTTCAGACTTTCAAGCCTCTAACTACCCGTAACTACTGTCAAAAGTCTACAAATAACAACCGTAGGCACGTAGATACCTTTTTTTTATTGGGACACAAATCCCGCACACTATTCTCAAACAAGTGTAACTCCTGAAAACCAAAATCTGCAGTGGCGACCACCAGAAAAGCGCCGAGACAATGAAGCTCGACGATGTCCCAGAGAATGAATTTAACTGTCTTGGATCCCGCAACAAATTAATCAGAAAGTATAACGGAGGAGTAGGAAATAACCATAATTTCCACATATCGATATGTATTGGATGGCCACCCATTCACAAATCAACCTTGGCGAACATTGTTTAACCTAGAAAATCAACCGGCTGTTGTTACTAAGCGACGAACCCTTCGAGCTAAGTACAGTCCGTTACCACAAACTGTCAAATTTATTCAAATGATTTTAAACCGTACAGTGTTGATACATAAGTTCAAAATCAAATGAAAAAATTTAATGAGTGAGTGAGTATAATTGAATGTTAATTCAGGTGTATAGCTGGTACGGTCGAAGACAATGACGTCATTGCATACTTATGTATCGCGGTACAGAGTATTTACACACAAATATTATGTCAATCGTGGGTATTCCAAGTGACATGGGTGTGTAATATAAAAGATAGTATATTTTCACTTGAAATAACGTTCACATCATATGCTATAAAAACAAATGAATAAACTAATTCCATGTGATCTAATGTTACATGTCATATAATGATATAAACTTCTTTTACTCTATATACATATAAGGGGTCTACAACGGAACCTTTCATGCGCACTTGGCCGGTTTTTTAGAGCTAGAACAAAATGGTTCCTCAAAATTGTCCTTCACCATTTTGAGACATACTTTACTTACAACTTACAGCACATTCGTAGCAACAAGAGCTTGATTTACCTAATCAATTAACTTAAGAAGGTGTTAAAAACATTAAATGTCCATCTAAACTCAATGTCAAACATTGGGGCCATGAAATCCAATAGCAAGCTCAAATATGATACGTGGTCTGTACTGGCGGCAAACAAACAGATATGACGGCTAGCGTGCAAATATTTGGTACTCACTGACAACGAAAATATAACAGAAGATTCACTTGTTTTCATTTACGCAAATTAAGGAATTCATGATTAACTTCTGTTGCGGTTTCGTCCGCGTAAAGTTTGATAATTGTCCCATAGGATCTTACTACCGGCTTAAAAAGTATCCTATGTTTTATTTAATTCAGGATATAAACTGTCTGTGTATAGAATTTCATTGAAATCCGTTCAGTCGTTTTCGCGTGAAAGAGTAATAAACATCCATATTCACAAACTTTCGCATTCATAAATATGGAAAATCCTAAGTTAATATTAAAGGTGAAAAATAACTTTGTTTGACTGATTTACTTAGTTTTTTGTCACCGACTTCTGAAGCTAAAGTTATTTTTCACCTTTTGTGTTTTTTGGAGTCGGTTTTATTTTTTGCCAAAAAGTTTTTATTTTTCACTTTTTAGTGGGTGACTTTTGCTTACCCCTTCACAGCGTAGCGGCGTGATGTTATGTTATGCACTGGTGTAAGCAATATATAGACATGAGATTTCAGCAATCCCAGTCCATTTGCTATCATTTATTAAGGAGTTCCGTACCGAGTCACCTTTCCTGAAAGTAGGAAAACCCCTTCTGAACCTGCTTGTATAAAAATTACCACAAATCACGAGATGGTTCGATTGCTAAAGGTAATTTAAACCATCGTTCAGTGTCTGACTTTCATTTGAAGATGACAGAACAGAGACAGTCATGCTTTAAACACGTTTAGTGATTTGTGGTGCACATGGCAGTAAATCATTTATTTTTCATTCTCCAACTGAACGTTTATTGTGTACTACCTGGCCCACTCAACTTCGTCTGCGTCACATAAGAGAGAAAAACGAAAGGAAAAAAAAACCCCGTTTTTGCAACATTTTTCATTGCTTCTCCGCTCCTATTGGTCATAGCGTGATGTTATATAGCCTTCCTCGATAAATGGACTATCAAACGCTATATATTTTTTCGCAATTCGAGCCAGTAGATCCTGAGATTAGCGCGTTCAACCAAACAAACAAACAAACTCTTCTGCTTTATAATATTAGTATAGATTCTAGCAAAATCTGTTTGTAAATTATCGCCAGGTTGGTGACGAAACTTGTTTGTTTACACTGATCGCACGGTATTTATAGCGCCTGTAACTATATAGTTGTCATTTGCCACTTTATTTAAACGTAATTTTCATTCAAATGTTGCTATAACGTCATCGGAAAAGTCCCCAATTGTACATTCGTTTTCGTTCTAGACCTTCAGCATTTCCATGTCCTTATCCCAACCTATTTGAGGTCGGCGCAGCAAGTCTTCTTCTTCCAAACTTCTCTCTAACTCGCCATCTCAGCAGGCACCTCCTCTCCTTTCTTACCCATATCATCCTTCACACAGTTTCGATTCTTTTGGTCTTCCTCTAGTCTTATAGCCAGCTACATTCATACTATCCATAGAGATCTACGCTAGGTATGAGCAACTACAATACTTTCAGTTTTGTCTTGTACCTACATTTAATTTTCATCTTTGTTTCGACAATTCTAAACTGCCTGTAACTGGCTTGCTTGAAATAAGCATAATTTTTCTCACAACATTATCCTCATTCTTCTGTATTTCGTTCTAGATCCTATAGTAGTATAATGAAAAGGTTGGGCACCTTAATGCATACGTAATCTGTTTGTCAAATATCGCCACGCTGGCGACGGAACTTGCTTGTTTACTGGCGAGCCGCCCACACTGGTTATAGCGTCTATAACTAGCATTGTGATTTAGCACCCTTCCAGGGTTTACTGCGACAACTAGCGTCCCTTTTAACACTTGATTTACGAAAATCTCCATTACGGCTACGAAATAAAGACTCTTTCAAGGACAAACTGTTACCTTGGCTATTCCCCAGATGTCCATTCATAGCAATTTTTGACATTACTAGCTTATAATTATTGTCTCACCGGATCATGCTACCAGAATAAAAAGTATTAAGTATCCTATGTGTTAATGCAAATCCATTCAGTAGTTTGGTGCGTGAAAGAGTAACTAGCATTCATCCTTCCAGTCTCATTAGTAAGTAGGTATAAAGATGATTTGACGACTCATAGATATTTTAGTTTTAGCAGTCTGTTTGTCAAATATCGCCACGCTGGCGACGAAGCTTGTTTGTTTACTGGCGAGCCGCCCACACCATTTGTACCGTCTATGTATAACTATTATCGAGTTGTGATTTAGCACCATTCCGGAGGGTCTCTGCTCGTGTTTCTTATTAGTACGAGATCTAAGCATATTTGTTCCTAGTACAACCACGTTCCTGCTGCTGGGAAACAGGTTACTTTCTTGTGAGAGGGCGCAGTCCACGCAGGCCTTGGTGGAAGACATCATCATCATCATCATCATCATCCACAACACGACTTCACCCACGCTGGGTATAGGCCTCTCTTTGCTTGTGACCATCTCCACGCTCTTGTACCAAACTCATCCAGGATATTCCCGTAATGAATGACATAATGTCTTCGAATTTTTGGTCATGCCGATTTTCTCACGATATTTATTCGTTCCTAGTAACTCACTTGAATTACGGAAGCCACCTTTGCGATATAAAGTCATCATAGCAGTGAAATCGTGGCGCTAGCAAAAAATAAAACATGCAGGGCAGTGTTTGGGGACTTCGAAAGAAGTGGAAAACTACGTAATCTATGTATATCTGTATCTGCTGCGGGTTGTGCCCTGCGCACGCCTAAGTGGTGCTACGCCGTAGCGGATCGGCTACGAGTGCTACGAAGCGGTCACGCGAATTTCATAATTTTTGTTCACCTAAGTTTTCACTGCAATAACTAAGCAATAATAAATTTACTGTGTGATTGACAGCTGTTGTTAAAATTACCTAGTGACGTCATATCAGTGATAGTTTTAGGATAACGAAAAATAATTCCACTTGACGACTTCCAATAAATCAGATAACAAGAAAATAAAATCAAATTACTTTCTTCAATGACATCAAAGTAAAAATAATAACTTACCTATTAGATAATAAATAGACATAGTAAGTAGAAAATGTAGGTTAGGGTGGGACGGGATATCGTATTACCTAGTACTAACTGGGTTATGGAGGTCAGAATAGGCAATCACCCCATGTTACTGATATTCTCTTGCAACCGGTAAGAGTGGAAACCGATCCCAATATTTTTTAGGAAAAGGCAGACAGATGAGTAGGTGTTTTTAAAAGTGGTTTAACTACTCTGTTATGTACAGTCAGCAAAACAGTTAGGTATGCAGGCTAGCAATCTTCTTACTACTATTATAAGTGGAAAAGGGTTATAATCAATCTGTTTACAATTTCATCCAAATCCTATCAGTAGTTTCTGCGTGAAAAAATATCAAAAATCGATATTTACAGACTTTTACATTGAAAATAGTCGTGAGAAGGTTGCTAGCCTGCATACCTAACTGTTTTGCTGACTGTACATGAAGGTAAACAGTTACCTACATTTCCTGTTAATTCGGTTTTCACGGTCAATGGAAAATACTCGAGATAATTTTTGGCTGAATAATCAGAACAGTGGGTTTAACCTTCTTGTTTTGTTTACATTGCTGGTGTTTGTTGATATTTTTTGCGCATTCTAATAACTCGTCATTCTTATTAATTACTAGCTGACCCACGCGACTTCGTCTGCGTCACATAAGAGAGAAAAACGAAAGGAAAAAAACGTCCCCAGGAAAGAAACGTTTTTGCAACATTTTTCATTCCTGCTCCGCTCCTAATGATTGTAGCGTGGTGTTTTATAGCCTAAAGCCTTCCTCGATAAATGGACTATCCAACACAAAAAGAATTTTTCAATTCGTGGCGGTAGTTCCTGAGATTAGCGCGTTCAACCAAACGAACAAACAGATAGACAAGTATAGATATAGATTATTTATTTTTAGTTACTCTGTCTGTTAAATAACATGGACGCTTTGAGCGCAGAATTTCAGACCTTAGGTAGGTACATAATTATACTATGATATGGGTTAAGAGTAAGACCAGGGTTGGAAGTGATAATTATTTTGATAATAACAAAATAATAAAACAATATACTTTACGTTTATCCGAACGCGATTTACGCCATCCACGCGTATCCAACAAAGACAGTCATTAACATTGTGTATAATCGTTTGTTTCTAAGAATAAATAAGTTAATAAAAAAAGTAATATTGTTACATCGGACCTACTAGAACATTCGAGAAAGCCAGTGATTACAGTGTGTGTACGTTAGAAGTTCGAGAAAATTCCATTATTATTAGTTTTAAAGTTAGGTAGGTACAAACTCGCGACCTATTTATACAAAGACATTAGAATTTCGACCGTACGCCTAGGGCATACGGTTCATATTTGTTTGTTTTGTACAAGTAGCTTATACCTACAACTTTTATAGGTAATACCTACCTTGTAGGTAGGTACTTACTATTTCTTTTGTTAGTGTTTTTTATGACCCTCTCGAATGTTCGTGGTTACTCTGGTGTGTCTGTTGGCGAGTATAAATAGAGCGCTCAGGGCCGCGACCGGCAGTCTTGTTTTAGCGACACAACGAAGCGAATCCAAGTGAACTACAAGTGCGATATCTAAGTGAATAGTAAACAGTAGTGTATTTGTGATTAAGTTTTGATTGTTTTGTGATTAATAAAGTTATTGTGTTGTTTAATCGGTAGTAATTAATTTATCTCATACCCAGCTCGTAACAAATTGGTGTCAGAAGTGAGAGATAAATTATGCCAATCCTACCAAAGGACGACACGGACGGTATCCGTACCAGAAGTCAGCGACAGCAGGATATGGACCAAAGGCGGTTTGGGGATTCTCCGACACAGACACCGGGTGGTGTCCAGCCTACGTCACAGCCAGTCGCTGGCCCATCCGGAGTTTCTCCAGCATCAGGGGCGCCAGACTTGTCAGCTTTAATGGCGCTGCTGCAGGATCAAGCTCGCCGTCAAGAGGAGCAAGCTCGCCGTCAAGAGGAGCAAGCTCGCCGTCAAGAGGAGCAGGCTCGCCGATTGGAAGAGCAACTGCAGCGAGACAAGGAGGAGCAGGCTCGCCGTCAAGAGGAGCAGGCTCGTCGGTTGGAAGAGCAGTTGCAGCGAGACAAAGAGGAGCAGGTCCGCCGCCAGGACGAGCAGATGCTCCTCATAAAGGATCTGCATGCAAGTTTTGGCAAGGACATCAAGTTGATGAAAGAACAGGTCCACCAGCATGAGAATCGCATCTCGGAGGCCGAAGTTCAGATTGCTGGGGTAAAGAAGGCTTTGGGCGAACTGAAGACTGAAGGCGGGATTGTAGCTTCGGTGATTGCTGCACCATCTTCGCGTGGTTTTAAAGTGCCTCCATTCGACGGCACATCTTCGTGGTCGGCTTACAAAATCCAGTTTGAGGCCGTCATGAAGGCGAATGGATGGACCAAACTACAAGCCATGACCGCGCTCACTTTGGGCCTCCGAGACCAGGCTTTAACTATTCTCGAGGCACTCGGCAAGGATGTAACCTACGAGCAGCTGCTGGAGGCGTTGGAGTCCAGATACGGCGACGCGCACCTGGAGCACGTATTCTGTGCCAAGTTGAAGGACCGTGTTCAACGTAGTGCCGAGAACCTACAGCAGTGGGCCCTGGAAATTGAAAAACTCGTTCGGAAAGCCTACCAGTCTGCCCCTGCACTGATTGATGGAAATCTGGTACAGGCCTTCGTTGATGGAATACGTGACTTAGAAGTTAGAGCTGCCGTGAGACTGGGGCATCATGAGACCTTGAAGGACGCCTTAGCCCATGCCTTGGAAGTAGAGGCAGTGAGGCAAGACCACCGAACACACTACGTCAGGGAGGTAGTGGCAGCACCTGTACACGACCGTGCGCAAGGTTACAGACCTAGCTGCTACACAGCTAGAGAAAGGGATCATCTTCGGCCAAGTTATCCAAAGCAAGTTGTGGCATCACCTGAACGCCAGCGTCCGCGACGATACAGCCCTAGGTGTTACACTTGTGGAGAAAGGGGTCACCTTCGGTCGAATTGTAAAAAGCGAAGCGCACTTAGAGAAGATCAATCTCAGCAGGGAAAAGCGGCTAAGAAAACTGGTCAGCAACAGTGGAGAAACCACAAGAACACAGACGAACTGTCAAGAAGACCATTGCCTGAAGATTGTCAGCGTAGTTCCAGACAGGAGCCTACGGAAGTGGTGCCTGTGAGGATGCTAAGAACGGATCTTAGCGATGAATGGAAGGAGACCCTACAACAGGCTCAGCACAATGACTCGGATATCAAACCGATCTTCGAGTGGATCAAAGCTGGTGTTCCTAAACCCAAGTGGAGTGATGTGGCTGCGATGAGTTCCATCACGAAGAGTTATTGGGCGCAATGGAACAGCTTGGTGATCCAGGATGGAGTCTTGTGCCGTAAATGGGAAAACGCTAGAGGGGACAGCTGTCATCTACAAATGGTTGTTCCGAAAGCTAAGGTACCGGATGTTCTACGGCTCTACCATGATGGATGTTCTGGAGGACATATGGGGGTAAAAAGGACTCTGCTAAAAATTCGAGAACGCTTCTACTGGATCCACTGTCGAGATGATGTGGAGGACTGGTGCCGTAAATGTACCAGTTGTGCGGTCGTGAAAGGACCCCGTACACGCAGCAGAGGTGCATTAAAAGTGTACAACGTTGGAGCCCCTTGGGAACGGATAGCACTAGACGTTGCGGGACCATTTCCAGTAAGTGAGAGCGGAAACAGGTACTTCCTGGTGGTCATGGATTACTTTACAAAGTGGCCGGAAGTCTTCGCCATTCCTAACCAAGAAGCAACAACTGTCGCAGATAAATTAGTTCAAGAAGTCTTCTGTCGTTTTGGAGTACCCTTAGAAATACACAGCGATCAAGGAAGAAATTTTGAATCGCAAGTATTTCAAGAGACTTGTCGATTGATGGGTACCCATAAAACCAGAACCACCTCTTACCACCCACAATCCGATGGAATGGTAGAACGATTCAACCAAACGTTGGAGAGATATCTGGCGAAAGTTGTGGAAAGCCGGCAAAGGGATTGGGACAAGCACATACAGCCGTTTCTTCTGTCTTACCGAAGTGCAGTCCACGAAAGTACGACTGTGACACCAGCCTTCGCGAACTTTGGAAGGGAATTACGGTTACCTGCTGATTTAATCACTGGAACTCCCCCTGATGCTCCATGTAGTGTAACAGATTACGCGAATGACTTGCGTAATAAGTTGAACGATGTTTATGAGCATATCCGACAATCCAGCCAACAGATGTCTGAGAAGATGAAGACCCGTTATGACCGGAAAGCAAACGGTAGGGGTTTCGACGAGGGTTCACTGGTGTGGTTGCATAACCCAGTGCGGAGCAAGGGGAAGTCTCCAAAGTTACAAGCAAAATGGGATGGACCATACCGAGTCGTGACTAGGATCAACGATGTCACCTACCGAATACAGAAGGGTCCACGAGGTGCGCCTAAAATTGTGCATGTAGACCGGTTGGCGCGATACTACGGGACTAATGATGCTCGGGACGAGCATGTCTAAGGAGGGGGCAGTGTTACATCGGACCTACTAGAACATTCGAGAAAGCCAGTGATTACAGTGTGTGTACGTTAGAAGTTCGAGAAAATTCCATTATTATTAGTTTTAAAGTTAGGTAGGTACAAACTCGCGACCTATTTATACAAAGACATTAGAATTTCGACCGTACGCCTAGGGCATACGGTTCATATTTGTTTGTTTTGTACAAGTAGCTTATACCTACAACTTTTATAGGTAATACCTACCTTGTAGGTAGGTACTTACTATTTCTTTTGTTAGTGTTTTTTATGACCCTCTCGAATGTTCGTGGTTACTCTGGTGTGTCTGTTGGCGAGTATAAATAGAGCGCTCAGGGCCGCGACCGGCAGTCTTGTTTTAGCGACACAACGAAGCGAATCCAAGTGAACTACAAGTGCGATATCTAAGTGAATAGTAAACAGTAGTGTATTTGTGATTAAGTTTTGATTGTTTTGTGATTAATAAAGTTATTGTGTTGTTTAATCGGTAGTAATTAATTTATCTCATACCCAGCTCGTAACAATATTATTAAGTCTTTATCTTTACATTATACCTAATATTAATTAAAAAATAAAGAGATCAAGTTATGAATCAGCATGAATAAAAATCCGATAATCTGGTTCAGGTAGAATAATTAAAAAAACTACGTAGCAAAAGCTAGTTTATTTAAACTAATAATAATTTTATACAGAGGAAAAAATTGTTTTTTGTTTGTATGTTTGTAATGAATAAACTCAAAAACTACTTAACCGATTTCAAAAATTCTTTCACCATTGGAAAGCTACATTTACCCTGAGTAACATAGGCTACATTTTATCCCCGTACTACCACGGGAACAGGAACGACGCGGGTGAAACCGCGTGACGTACGCTAGTATTAAATATAGCATCACATTGGTTTGTTATCTGATATAACAAGTCCTCCCGTCCCCACACAAACAAACATTGCCTCTATTTATAAACACCGCCCACATTCAGAATCGACATTCAAACCAAATGTTGGCAAACAATATCTATTTATTTGATAAATAATTTTGTCGAGGGCTAGGCACTTCAAATCACTGAAGTACCTACTTCATAAAATATCTGTGAATTGTAACAATGGATCGTTCCACTCAAATACAAATGCCATGATGATTAAGGCGCTTAGACGAGCTAAATTAGCAACTCTATTTGTGGTGGTTCAAACTTCGTTTGAAATGCTGCTAGAATAAAGTTCTAATAAGCTTGCGCAACAAAGTGGTTATTACGTCAGCCACAGCGGGCCAAATAGCGCGAAATGAGTGGTTTCGATCGATTTACAAAAAAACTATTGATTGGATTAAAAAACTTAAACAGTATCATGCTAATATATTGCTTGTAAAATGATTTGCCAAAAAATCAGAATGATCGCATTAGTATGTTTATTATTGTTTGAAAGATATTTTTAGAGATAAGTTCGTGATTTCTTTTTATCGAGCCAAATTAATTGTATTATTTTTTCAAAACAGTATCATGCTAGCATATATCCTGAAGAATGTCATATATTTTTCTGGTCTTGTTTATAGCAGTGAATCATATACTTTTAGTAATTATAAAACTCGCGTTTAGCTCATGTAATCGCCTTAAGATTTTATAATAATAAACTTTTATTGAATATGCATTTGCATTTATATAGACTAATGAAATTTCTATGTTTTGTCAAGTCGTAAAAGCTGAGAAACTGGTGGGCGGAGTCGTTTTGGTTCTATTTTCGGTTTATTTCCATTACGTGGTCCTTAAATTAAACATTTTAAATACTTTTCCATATTGATTGGGAAGCAAAAGAACCTAAAAAGTACTACTTACATAAAATTTGTATACAGTTTGCTTCGCAAACAAATCTATTAATTTATTTTAAAACATCGCAAATTCTATAAAACCAACAAATTAAATCATTTACCGCTTCATTGAAATAAAAGCTAAAAATATATCTCAATGACTCACTAGAGAGAGCTAAAACTAGATCTGTGGCGCGAAGTCTCATCGCGCATGACGATATAGCGACAAATGACGTCATCCCGCGCCCGAGGGAATGTGTGCATTATTGATTACCAGGTGACGCGTTTAGCTCATGTAATCACCTTAAGTACTATCAATCATAACATAATAAGACTGAATACAAAAAAAAATGCTTCACCATTGTGTTCCGCCAAAACATGGACACAAAATACTCTGCAAAGATCGATGATTGTTCTCAACAGCAGTTTTGAAAAAAAAAAACATATTTCAAATTAGTCGTGAGATTGAGTACTTTTTGAAAGTCAAAATGTTAGAAAATCCTTGGGAACGCGCGGCTGAAATGGCGCTCCGTCCACAGCAACATCATATTATTATTATTCTGTCACAAGATCAAATAATACATACTACACTTGAATTGTCAATTTTTCGCACATTTAACTTCGCAGTCATGTACCAAAATAGAATAAATCTAATTCGGGCGTCACGCTTATCCAATGTTCATGTCGTATTGCACACACATAGGGTTGCCAGTTTGCCGCACACCGTTTATTTTGGCCGGACATTAACACACAGCGCCACCTGGTGCCACACTAAGCAAAGCTTGTGTCGTGGCCACTAGATAGTTGATATACTACATTAATACTTTATTGTTTGTAAATACATACTTATTATACAAATATAAACATCCATGACTCGGAAGCAAATGTCCATGCTCATCACACAAACATTTGCTCCATCGGGATTCGAACCCAGGACCCTAAGCTACCACTACGCCATTCGGGTCGTCGAATGCCTGATTATATCCGGCTTTATCCGGACGCCTGTCAACGCTACACCACCAAGCCATACATAAATTCGTGGCACACATGGAACATATCAGCACGGAATCGTTTTTCTATGCTCCTATCCTTTTCTGGCGTTCAGAACAGTAATTTGCTAGAGCGAGAAACAGATCCGGAGTGAGGAGGCGGCAGCATTGACGATGCATTCAGCAGCACGCTACATTCAGCCCCTATACCTACGCACCGCAACTGATCGGTATTACCCCATCTTACTGACTTACTAGCTCAACTAGCTGATAATCTAATAGGAGCGTGCCTACAGCCATCAACCGGACCACAGAATAAATAATACTCGTGGTACTAGCGTACAGAAGTTTCACTCCTTTGATCCTGAAGAAAGCCGACATTTTAAATACCTAAACTCGGCGCGCTCGATCTAAATTGTGCCTTAGCGCCACGCGTTAACGTATGTTATTCGGCATCTCACCGCTTAATGGTTAATTGGTAGGGCTGCGACAAGTACTAAAATTTTGTATTTTAATGTGTTAAGTATTATTTAAATGTAAACTTATATAATTACAACTGTTTTACTTAAATATAATGTCTCATATTTATTGCCTTCTCTAACGTATTTTCATACATTAAATGGATTTAAACATCATACTTAACAGTTTATCCGGCTTGTCATTTTTACATGAAAAATAAATCAGTCATTTAACAAACAAAAAGTACGAGTAGGAAAAGAGTCAGCCAGTCGAAAAAGAGCGCGAAAATTTAACGCAGCATACGACTGGAGCGCGACAGCCCTACCGAGCTTGCACATTTCAATATGCGCGAAACGGTAGGTAATTATATCATGCCTACACACGGAGTGACAGAGCCCTGACCGGACACAAATGCAATCTACTGAGAAATTCCCTATGGATACTCCCAATAACACTTTGTCCTGAATACTACAAACGAGGACAGTGCTAAAAAAGAAAAAAGAATCTCTAACGACACGAGTAAAGGCGATTCCGATTTAGTGCAGTATTTTATAACTGTGCGCTGACCTTTCGGCTCTGAACTACCCACGTGGAGCTAGGACAGTGTTGCAAGACTTGCAGAGCACGTCTATGTGATAACACGTGTACATAGTAATGAGTTAGTCACATTATGTATTCAGAACTGTAATTCCCATGTTGAATATAAATATGCAACTAATGAAGGCCGGGCGATGCTTGGGAGGCATAAACAAAGAGATGGTCAAGACACAAGTGTAATCGCTATTAAAGCATGTCATGTCGTGTTTTTAAAGAAACGTTCAACAGAACTGAAATAAGCTTTTCTCGTAGTTTAATTAATCCAATGACAGGGGAGGAGGAAAACCCAAGTTAAATGCGACTGGGTTAGGAAATGAATGATGTCAATCCAATAATACATTTTTCATTTCTCATGCTCTAAAAGTACGCCAATATAGCCCTACGAAGCGGGATTAATGTGACCATTTATTCCCTAGGAAGTAAAAAGTCATTTAATAATCGAACGATCTTTTACAAACATGGTAACAAAAGAGTAACTTATCAAAGTTGTTATTTAAATTTCGAATTGGCTTGCAAATTGAAAGCGGTTTATTGAAAAAAAAAAAACAAATGAACTCTTCAACGCGGAGAATAATTATTGTTGTTTGTGTGCATCGTTGATTTTGATAAGTATGTGCAATGCCTCTGTTGCTAGTGCTGCAGTAATGTAGGTACTAATTATCTGTGGAGTGTGGATCATCTTCATTGCGAAAATGTTGAGAGTTTTTGTTGTGTTTTAAATTGTTAATCTGTGACTGACCCGATTGAAGAAAAAACTGACTGCACAGTTCAGAATTTTTGTCGAGTGTAAATTTGTTCGTATGACTACTTTTCTCGCACTCGAAGTGAAAAGTACAGTTTGCACCTCGAGACTAAATGCTAATTTAATATACCCTCGCTTTCATTGACTCCCTCGCAAGCTCTGTCAAACCACCTCAGGTATATTATGGCTTCGTTTAGTCCCTCGTTTTAAAATATACTACTTGACTGTTCCATCATCGGTATCGCTGGTATCAGGAAACGTGGCACTCTGTGGTCTACACAGAGTGCCACGTTTCCGGGCCGTAGATAAGAACCACCAATCTCAAGAAAGTATGCACAACCAAAGACATATTAAATTGAGGGCTAAGACATGTGTGTATAAGGACCTCTGTTGAGTAGAACGATGATGGAAAGACCGGTAGCACAAAAAATAATTTGAACACAACATTTTTAATCTAGCTTCGTCATTTACATATCTGTCGCCGGATAACTAAAATATCGCAAAAATTATCATATTATCACGAATCCCAATATATTTGCAATCGCATTGCAGATAGCTGGTATCAGATAATGACACGTGTATCGATTTTGCAGTAAGAGCTATTTTTAAATGAAAAGTCTCCGGGAATTGAACACCCGGGAAATCAGCCCACGTTTTTAAATGCCAATGCAACGTGTAACCTTTGACTTTTTTACAGTAAGCAGGAACAGATTGGCAATAATTAAATCATTAGTTGATTTTGTAACGGCAAAAAGTCTCGACATAATTATTGGTGGAAACCACAGAGCTCAGAATTCGGTGGTCCCGGTAGCGTCTTTAGTACCTGCATTCATCAGTCATTTTCTTGCCTTTATGCCAATTTATGTGGGGTCAGCGCAGCAAGTCCTCCATACCCCTCTATTACTTATCATCTCAATAAACACTTCCCTTCTTGCAATATCCTTTACACAGCTCATCCAACGTTTCTTTGTCTTATAACCTGTCTCGAAACTGCATTGAGTGCACAATATCTGTCAGTCCCGGTTCCCACCAAAGTGGAGACGAAAGGAACGGAGAAGAAATCGAAATCGATTAATTGTGTAAGCTGAAATCCACGTCGCATATTTTTCTCTACTATGACTGGTTGAGTCTTGCACGTCTCCACTCTCCGGTATAGTGGAAAAGAAACGGATCTCCATTCATAGCCGTCAGTTTCATTAATAGTGAGAGTAAACGATGACAATTTTGGTTTATATTTAAGTGCTGGCAATGCTGCCTCCATCAGTGGCCGCCGAAGCATCTCTGTGCTCTGTGATCATACTTAATTGATGTAAGTAATCAAGTCATATTTCTTATGCCGTTTTTAATTTGGGACCTATATCGAAGCCATACGTGATAGGATCCTATGAATATGTGGCTATAAAGCTAATTTAATTCGCAATTTTCCTTGTTATTTGAACGCTTCATGTGTGGTGCGAAACGGTATCGTTTTGAAACTAATAATAGTAGTTAATTGGACCTGTTTTGCGGAACTAACGCCAAGACATCGTAATGCATGATTTGTAGGTACTACAAGTTGTATTCGATGTGGGCGTTAATTAGTTTTGCATGGTGATGGTTCTGGTTGATTTTCTAGAAATAGTTGTATTAATAGTTTACAAACGAGGTATTTCTACTATTTAAGCATAGTTTTAACAGCCTGTAATGTTCCCACTGCTGAGGCACAATGCTCCTTTGAGAGAAGCAGCTACTTGCCCTTATCATCATAATTCACACCATGAGCCTCCCCAAGCATTGCGCCACAATGAACACTTTAATGCCTCGGCTCTGGCCAAACAGGCAGGTCGTATCTTAGACATACATCTTAGAGTGCATTTCACCCCAATTAATTTGAATGCAATCGAAACGCGACCCACATCTCTTTATTTCATAGCCAAGATAGTATTGAAAACTTTGGAACGTAGTGTAAATATGGTGATCGCGTTCAGTTCACTCTTAGGCGAAACCAGCAAAATCCGCGTCCGCAAGGGGTGCCGTACATACTTCATAATGCAAGTCGGTTCTTTTGTTGTTGCTGCATCCTACATATCAAATAGGTTTTAAGTTTTTTTTACTTTGCATGTGCAGTAAGGCATTACTTCTCGCCAAACTTCATTATTCTCGGTCAACGGGGCGCAGCCTTATAGGTTTCGATACCCTTGTGGAACCCCAAAATTTGCGACATAAACGGCTATACCTTTTGATCGTGTTGACTAAGGTCTATGTTCACCAAGAAGATAACATCTGATTATCTAAAAACAGCTGTCAATGTGACATGTTTCCATACAAAAATGTGTTATAAACAGCTGTTTTTAGATAATCGTCTGTCATGTTTTTGGTGAACATGGACCTTACAAGTCTATGTGACAGACAGCTGAAAGGCAACTACGTGTTATTAAGAACAAGGTTCTTGACAGACACTGACAACACAGTGATTCTATAAGGGTTCGTTTTGAGGTACGAATCTCAAAAAAATTAGCTTTTGTTTGCCACTGGTCACACAAAACCTTAAAACACGAGACATGATTAGACTTTCTAACCCGCAGGGTTACGAAGGCTGACGATCTGTGACGCCATCAAAAGGTCAATGTAAAGTCTTTAATATAAACCCAAACATGAGGTTATCGTCAAACAAGTTTTTTATGATTATGAATTTTATATGACGGTGAAACGGCCAGGTTTTCCTACAAGTTTGACTACTGTTTTTTGTTTTTAAGTCTTAATGACGGTCGGGATGTGTCTGAGGAGCTCGCAGCTAAAAAATAACAGCCGATCAGGTGGATTTTCAGGTTAAGCCATGCTTGCCTAGGTTTATCTATAACGTATCGAGTTTCCCGTGCCTCGGTCAGCACGTTTTAAGCAGTTGGTCCGAGCTGTCATTTGTAGCTCTTTCACTGTAGGTACAGCTAGTGGCCCAAAAGTCTGATAACCGGTCTTCCAAGTGGTATCATATTACCCAGTAGGTACTAACTGGGTCGTAGAGATCAGATAGGCAGTCGCTCCATGTTAGAATAGAATGGAAGTAAACCCCATGGTTGGGGAATAGGCTAGGCAGGTGATGGTGATTTTAAACAGACTCCTTTTCCAATAAAATAGCGAACATATTGGTAATTTTGGAAATGCTTCTGGCCTTTGGCAGTACCAAGCACGGCAAAATAATTGAATAGTCAAACGAACTTACCTGTAAGTGAAGTTCGACGGTAATTATGCTTGTTGTTGTGTTGTTCGAAGATGATTAGAAAAACTAGTGTAGAAAAACTAGTGTAGTCTCGGCTTTACTCTAGGACGTCACATATATTTTAAAGATTAAAAAAGAAAAAATCTTATTCCTGAACGCAACTTACAGCATTCCCAGTTGTCTCTGTAACATATATTTTCATTAAGTTCATAGCGATTTATTGGTTTTACAACATAGGGTCCATGCTCATATAACTATATAGCATGGAAAATCTGGGTCGGGTGGGACTAATCATCTTCGAACAACACAACAACAAGCATAATTACCGTCGAACTTCACTTACAGGTAAGTTCGTTTGACTATTCAATTATACTTGTTGTTCGTGTTGTTCTCGATGATTAGAAAAACTAGTGTAGATGTTTAAAGACCAGTTGTAAAATCAATAAACATTTATTTAAAAACAATTAACACATTATTTAAGGTTTTATAAAGACCACTTTAGTTACTTTAATAACTAAGGTAGCATTTTTACAATTAGGGTTTAATCACTTTCAGTGTTATTAAAAATTGCTTCAGAGAAGCTTCTAATATTTACTACAGGTCTATTATAAAAGATGTTTTATTTTCGGCCATGAGATTTTCATAAATCAATCAAATCCACGAATTGAGGAAAAAATCTCTCATTCTTTCGTGAATGTAAGCCTGATTTCTTGTGCACGCAAAATGAATTGCCATATTATAATCAACATGGGGTCTCAAAATTTGCATTTCGGTTTCGTTCTGAAAACATGTCACATCAAAGCATAAATTTTAATAACATAATACGTTAATTGTGAAAAATAAGTGTTTTTGCACCATTCATATTTTATATTATTCACATAGACATCTTTTTCGACTAACTATTTGCAAGTGTAACGATTGCTATTTCTGAATATTGTACTTCTGAACGAATAAATCAAAAAACATTTTATAGGTTTGACAGTTGTCAGGTTTGGTAAACATCATCTCCACAACTTGTCATAACTGTCACAAAACGTCAAAACAAAAACAAACATTATTATTGTGTGCTTGCACTCACTAAGGAAAAATATCATTTTATTCTATTTAGGGGTAAATTTTCCAGCCTTTCTAAAAGGTACAGTTTATGGACGGAGTCCCATACAAAAAAATATTACGTCTCCTTTAGCAAGAGTGTCGAACCATCTGCTCGTCTAATATTATCTAACCCCGTTGCTGATATTGTTGCATGGCGGGTACTGTTCCATGCCTTTTTTGATCAACGGTTGCTTGTCCTGGAGCTTACGGATATAAATGGTTTCTTTGTAAGTAGGTACTTAGTATATAAACAAAATTAGTAGTCTGGTAAACCTGGTAAAATTTACAATAATTAACCACAGCTGTAGCTTAGCTGGGCATACTCTTATTATAGAGTTAAAGAAAGGGGCAGTTAAAAAGGTTGGCATTGTTTTGGCCCTGAAGATTTAATCAACTTGTCAATCCTACTAATCGTAGGTAATAACTACTGTTTTGTATGATCATTATATTATTGATATTGATTACAGGAATTGTTTGCACCCTTTGAACTATGACTTACAGTAATAAAGTTACAGCTTTTTTGGTAGCAGCTTGATTAATAAAACTGAAAACATCCCAAGTTTTATTATATTTGGGCTTTGGAGGTCTTAACCTAGAAAAGCCTCTGAAAAATAATTTTGATCATCTGTGTATCTATTTATGATCCTTTAATTAAAGAATCAAAAAACTTTAATTAAATCTCAAATTGAGATACTGAATAACCTCAGCAATGGTAGGCTTGATATGCTTATTATATTATTTGAATTACAGTATTGTCCTGGATGACATAATTGGAGGTGAATATTGATTCAGTGTACTTTTATTTGCTGAACTTATATACTTAACTGTTGATATTATGATATCAACAGTTTCTTTACTACTTCCAAAGACTATAAATGTTTTTCAGATAATTCTCCTGCCTTCAATTCCAGTTTCTTGTAAAGTGGGTGTAACAATCTAGAATTCTGCAGAGTGAGGAGATTAGAGATCTCCTCACTCTGTGTGGTTGAACATTAACAGGTTCCTGTATCAACAATCTATTAAATAATGGGAACCATGACTGAGTAACCCAACGGGGAACTACTATAATATGTAATTATCTTTTCTATAGTTTAGGAACCATATAAAATGGTGGAAAGCATGGAATAATTGATACTGAGAGCAATGCAAGGTTAATGTATTGACCGCTACAGTCCATGGATCTGGGTGCCATGTATAAGTATGATACTTTGTTGTTCTGTGATACAATAAACCAAATAACAATATATTCTTTGATAATTTAAATCACTTGTTTCCCAATCTGTGTTCTCTAGTTCCTTTTTAGGCTCGTCTGCTATCACAGTATCTTTGGTATTTATGTAAGTAGCAAAAAACCCATAAATTTCTAGATTCACACTATTGCAAAAAATTCTAGAAATTTTATTGAACTCCTTATCTATTCATGTATGATAATGCAATCATATCAATTATATGGTTTTATGGGATTGTTTGAACTGGTCATGTTTATAGACCATAATTTGAGATTCAGTATACATTTACTATTTAATGTAGTGTTAATATTATAATTATCAAGTAGGTACTTTGTTCACAGTCCCATATTTATGTTTGTCCAGCACAAACATAATAAATTTCTATTAACTCGAGTTAAAAAACCAACTTTAATTTGACTTTTATGAATTAACTCATTTATTAACAGTGATGTTAGGAGTTATGTTCTTAGTATTGAAAAAACTCAGCCTAGAATATTAGTGTTGTCTAGGTTTGAAATCACATTTCTCTATGTAATTATAAATCCAATATTTTCCAATAAATTGGCTGTTGATTGCATGTTTTCTAAACATAAAGCTATTTCTTATTTATGGAAAAAACATCTCTATATTATGTGAATGATATAAGGCCTCTCTCTCTTAGGGGAGCTATATTTGTGTAATAAGCATCTATAAGATGCAATATGACAAGTAAATCATTTGTCTGTAAAAGTTTGCACATTATTCAGTTTCAACTTGAAAGAATTCAGTCTAAACAAAAATATTTCATTTCTGTAAATTAAAGATAAAAATGGAAAATTCCATTTATCTAGAGCCAGGAAAATTGGTTATATGTAATAGTTTAGTTTCCAATCACATACATCTGCCCACCTGTCAGGTAATTTGTGATGGGACGATTTCTCCTGGCCTCCCACGTTCTGTCTGCTGCCGGTGCCTATGATGACGCCCCCCTCCCTTTTCCTCTTCACTTCTGTCCAAGGAGGGCCCCGCCAGTTTGAAGTTTTATGAATGTTAGTTCACTCATGTATTCGCGCGTAGTGGATTGTTGCCCACTCCTTCTCATAAAGAGGCCTGTGTCCCAGCAGTGGGAACATTAATAGGCTGATGATGATGATGACCCATGCACTCTGTCTAGGAGTGACTGTTTTTTGCTTCAGCAATCATTCATTCTTGAACAGATCATTTAACAAATTTTTCATACATTAAGACAGAAGAAAAGCACAAGCTGTTCTTATTTTCTCAGCAAGAATTACAGCAAAAAGATGTGTTTTTGTCTCTGATTGTAACAACAAATCTGTCATGCCATTGTCTTGGTTAATTATCAACAATATGAGGGCTCTACGTCCCGTTGTATCTAGAAGTTTCGAGTCACATAAAAATTAAAGCATCATTTAACTTTTTAATGATGTCTTGCTTTCATCCCTGAGCATCCTTTATACACATTTGAAGGCATGAGCCAAAACATGCTAGGGCAGTTGAATTGGTCTTGACTTTTGGATTCACCTCAGCGCTTACCTCGATTGGGTTTTTACAGGTGGTAACATTTGTTACTAGGTTGGTTGTTGGTTTGGTTTATTGATTAGAGAATTGTGGTTTTCGTCTTTGATCTATCTTTTCCTTCATATTCCATCTTTGAGCTGTCTGTTTATGTAATTCCTCTCCTACTTTCTCCGGCTGTGGATCCACACCTAATATTTCAAACACTTGATTATCTAATAATTCCTCACCACTATTCCTCACCACTTGTTTATCAATACAAGCACTGCGTTTCAACCTTTGCATCTGGTTGAACCAATCTCAGTTCCAGGCAATAATTCTCAACCAACAACGGGAGGATATTTTCTAGTGACTGTGGAGGGACATTTTTACTGTCCTGACCCCTGTTAGGAGACCTCCTGAAAAGTGTTATTTCAACTTCTGGAAGAGATACTTACATGTTGTAAAAACAACATTACACTTTATAACCATGTAAGTTCCCGCAGAACTTCCCTTGAAGGTTATTTTAGAACAGTCAACCGCGTGTGTTCCTAAAGAACACCCCCCAGGTTGCTAACTTCACGACAAAGCCATTGTAGACCACGTACGCCCCCGCAGGACGTCCCACAGGCCAGGCAAGTCGTTTACGATATCTATTTTGGATATCGTGGACCAAGATCACGCTAGTAGCTTACAGTGAAGATCACTTAGGACTCACTGCACGTTTTGGCGCCAATGTGACAGGCACGCCGTTAGTTGCAAACTCGTGCAAAGCGCAAGGCACAAACAACTTGAAAACCACATACAATGTTTTCGATTTAGATTTAGCAATAATTTGCACATAATAACAGAGCCCCAGGCCCTCGATTCCAATTTATTCTTCTGCAGGAGGCAAAGTGAATCAAGGAAACACAAAGTGAAGCCATCTTTTGTCCTTACCTTTATCCCTCGAAACCAGAGTTAAATATTTCCTACGCTTTACGATTCTTAAATTTCTTCAAAAAACTTTGATTTTGTCGACACCGACTTTCTTTTTCCCATTATAGGGCACTTTAGCACTTTTTAAACTAAAAACAACAAAATTAATCGGGAAAGGTGACGCCATAACTAGACATAAAATCCGAATGGAAAATATATGTTACAGAGACAACTGGGAATGCTGTAAGTTGCGTTCAGGAATAAGATTTTTTCTTTTTTAATCTTTAAAATATATGTGACGTCCTAGAGTAAAGCCGAGACTACACTAGTTTTTCTACACTAGTTTTTCTAATCATCGAGAACAACACGAACAACAAGTATAATAAAGCTTATGCATTGTATAAGATATATATAAATGACATAATTAAAATAACAAAACATAAGTGCATATTGTTTGCGGATGACATCTCAATTATTGTGACATCCAATAAAAAATATAATACAATTTATGACCACGAAACTGACATTAACAATACAATTGACATCTTAATTAACTGGCTTTATATACATAACTTGAAATTAAACCTTGATAAATCCGTTTATATACAATTTAATAAATCGAATAATCATAAATTTAACCTCAAATTAAGTATACCCAAAATTAAATCAGTAACACTGTATACCAAGTTCCTAGGAGTTACAATTGATGAAGATCTACATTGGAAAGTACATGTAGACAATGTTTCAAGAAAAATAAATAAGTTTGTGTATGCTCTTAGACAAGTAAAAAAAAGTACAAATCTAAAAACAGCTATATTAGCCTACCATGCGTATGTGGAATCCTTATTACGTTATGGACTTATAATATGGGGTAACAGTACCGACCAAAATAGAACATTTGTTGCTCAAAAAAAATGCATTAGGGCTCTATACGGACTTCAGCCTGATGAATCGTGTCAGCCAGTATTTAAAAAACTTGGATTGTTACCGCTACCTTGTCTGTATATTAATGAAATGTGTATGTTTGTATGGAAACACAAGGAGTTATTTAAAATAGCAAACGATACGAATCCTCGAAGCCGACGAGATCCTTACAGACTCGTACTTAACAGTGCTCCCAGGCTTGCTAAGTACAATAAAAGCTGCTTATCTATGTGTGTACGAATTTATAACAAATTACCTATTGATCTGAAAATGTTAAACTCCAGATATACTTTTAAGAACAAATTGTGTGAATGGTTAATTAACAACAACTTTTATAGTATAAAACAATTTCTAGAACATAAATAGCGTTATTGTAGTCTAATAATAATTTTGTTGAGGAAATTGTTATTACAAATATTTGCATGCTGTGTTTAATCTAGGCAAAACATGTATGTTCCATTTTTGTACTGTAAGATCTTTTTATACCATGTTTTACGCAAATAAATATTATTATTATTTATTTAAATAAAGAAAAAATTACCTCAAGGTGGCTCATGTTTATAATTCCTCTAGTGTAGATGGACTTAATGCTTCATTGTTATCTTTGAAAGTTCATAATAGAGCTCTTAGAAAAGGCAATTCCCTATTTTTTGTAGCTATTAATTGTCATAACACTCATAACAAAAGGGAATGTATGAGGTGTGAAGAAATTAAATTGACTGCAATCACAATTATATTACAAACGCCTCAGCATTGTTACGGTGTATTTATTAATGTCTTGTTTTCTTGATTTAATTAACTGCATTTATCATTTTCGCAGTTACTTTAAAAGGAAGTAAAACAAATCGATTTTCAACTATAGCTAAGGTTTTAAGGATTAGTTCCGAGTAGTAGTAGAAAATCGTCTTTTCATGATTGTTTTTTGCACTTTTGATTGTAATGCTATAAGAATCAGGTGGAATATCCGTAGATTTCGATCTTAGATAGCCTTTAGTACGACTAAACGTAGGCACTCGAGACTCTCGTGGTCGGAGCAAAAGTGAGCCTTTGCATATCAGGTGCAGATTCTAATGTCATATCGGATGGTGACTCCAACGTAATAATGTAAATTAATATAAGGATGACTCCAAAACCAGTCGGTTTTATTCGTCCTTGAGGTGTCTTGTTCGCTTTAGCAGAACGGCGACGCCACTAGAATACCAATAGGGTGCTTATACTTCTTATCATTGCAGGAAAACGGGTTTAATTACAATTATGTTGTTTTAGTGTTTTGTTTGTTTTCAAATGCAGTTAAATGTTGGTTAACCTTTTGACTGCCACAGCATAAACGCTCGCGCGTGCCCTCCACGCCAAGCCACAATTTCATCTACTATTTTGTCACATATATGTGTCGTTTGGCGTACAGGGCGCGCGCTTGCTTGTCACGTATATGTGACAATGGCGTCCAAAAGGTTAACTTAACTTACACGTGCAGCTTGGGCAAAACAAATCACACTGAACGAGCGCTTCATTATTTTTATTTTCGTAAGCCGTTTGTCCCGGCTCTCGTTTGTAGATCTTTGACAGTCGTTACAGAACCAGTCTTACCAAAGGGTACCGTATTACCCAATAGGTACTATCTGGGTTTTGTAGGTCAGATGCGTGGCTCCATGTAAAATACTAGCAAAAGTAGGAAGATATGTGATACCCATCAACTCGCATTGAGCCGGCGTGATGGATCCCATTGTCTGGACTTTAAAAGAGACTATGACCTCTGAGTTTGTTTCGGCTGTTTCTTCTCAGAGAGTCAGGTACGTAACACCGGCCCCATCTAGTTTAAAAAAAAAGACGTGTAAAAGTGTTTGTGTAAACCAATTTGCATAATAAATATTTACGTACTCGTATCATTCATTTACTGTTCTCATACAGTCATGTCCTGTGTCTTAAATAAGTTGAGTAATACAATGGTGGGTGACCTGACTATGCCATTGGCGGCATGTAGCATCAGTGGCATTTTAAGGCCTTCAGAAGCGCTAGGTTACTTTGGACAATTCAAGCAGGAATGGAAATTTCTAGTTTACCAAAGAAGAAGTTATCACCACCCGAATTTCTATTTTTATGCTTTCAAGATGGAAGAGGACCTCCATTTGTTGAGATTTGGTTTCTACTACGACATTGAACTTCTAGCGCACTTGATTGGTACTTGGGATTTTTTCGATAAAATTCCTAAACAGCAACTTACTTTTATAAGAATCTGCTAATATCAAAACATCACTTTACACACAAACTTGCTCTAAACTACTCTAAAGTTTAGTTATTTTAGTCTAAAGGATACTACGAGTAAAGGTCAGTTGAGCTAAATAAAAAAGGAAAACCAATCAAAACTGTTATTGGTTAACATTTAGCAATTTATCCATTCTTTACAAATGGAGCTGTGTTAATTATTTATAACTGTCTTCTTAATGTCCCATTTTGTCGCGCTGTAGCTCGATCCACAACTCAACGCGCCTTTTTTTCGGACGGGAAACCATCAAATGACTCCTCCTGAGTGAGTGTCAGACTTTTCCTGACTAAAACCCATCCATGTTCCTTCCTCGCTCTTTATGTTCCGGCGCCACGTTATCTCTTTCGAACAGTCCCGTAGCCCCGGTGTGGAGATCAACCCTGGATTGGAGTTGTTTGCTGTTGAATGGAATATTCTAACTTGTTAGAATGTTTGTGGTCCTGTGAGAATACCGAGTAAAAAGATGCTATACTAAATGTAAAAACAAATAAAATGGTCTAATATTAAAATAAGAGGATATCAAACCAGCTCTATGAAACGTTAAATTAAACGTCTTTCCCGATCATTCTAGCGATTGGAGTTTGAGCAGTCGTGAGTCATTTGCTATTTTGTGGTCTCTGACGAAAAAAAAGGATCAATTTATCAAGTCACGTGTTTAATTTTTGTTTTGGACTTTGCGCTCCGTGGTCGAAAGTTCGAGATGCAGAATGGATTAATGAATTAGTGATTCTTTATAAGTCGTTTAAATGGATTATAATTTTAGAGCGTATAAGCTGTTGCCTGAAAATAAGAAAGTTGAATCCCCATTCCATCCCGTTGGATTTGAATTTTATTATTTTTAAACATTTTTAACCCCCGACGCAAAAACGACGGGGTCAATCAATCTGAATAACGTGTCCCTAGGGTCCATTTTTAACGTTTTCACCATTTTATTTGTGTGTGTTTTGTCCTGACGGGCTAATATAACTTGTTATTTTAATTATTCTTCTTACAAATATTTGTTAGTGATTAATTGTCTTCTGTACTCTTTTTTTAAATATCCTTTGTCTTTTTTTTGTCTACGTGTGGAGGCTTGTAATTAGCGATTTGATAATATTACACTTATATATAAAATTTTCTTTATTAGTCTGTAAGCCTTCTTTAAAATAAAATAAATACCTAAATAATAAATGCTTTTTCTTTTTTTATTTTCTTATGGGTACTAAACTGCTGCTACTGATCTGCTTGTTAGTTTGACAGGAACAGGATGTAACAACAATTTTCCGTGATTTCTTTTCAACGATAAAATCAATTTCCTTGGCCTTCATCGCACGTTGCAAAGGTTCTGTGAAACGCAAACCGGTGCGGAAAAACTGCGATCTCAACTCCGGACATAACATAACATCACGCCTGTAATGGCTAAAGTGTTAGACAGAAGTGTACCTAATAGTGCACACATATTTCGCCAGTTACGTTTGAGTCTCACTGGGGGCGAGCCAAATGCCATTAATCGGGCACAAATCCAGACTCTATGGCTGCTACTGAGAAATTCCTGACGGAAAAATCCAATAACATTTTGCCCGACCTGGGAACCGAACTAAGGACCTCACGATCAGTCGCACATATGACCACTAGACCAAATGCCAGTCAAACAGACAGTCCGGACACTGACCGACAATCTAAAGTCTCTGTCAGTGTCCGCAATCTGTCCGGACTGGTTCCACCGAACCTTTAAACGTTACGTAACATAGTTAATGACGTTTTATCTTCACGCTACGTTACGTCACGGCGTAGATGGAAAGTGTCATCAACAGTGACTTTCACTACGTTAGTTGCGGTGCCGTGTAGCTAGTTTGTTATGGTACTTGAGCCGTTACGTTATCAATCAGCTGTTTTGTTTTTAATGTGAAATCTTTAGACGCTTTGAGCACTTTTTGGGTGAAAAAAAAAATCATGGAACTCGCGTCATCGTCACCGAACGCTTTCATAGAACGGTTACTCAAAGTTTATACAATAGGCATGACGACCGACAGTATCAAAAAAAATACAAATCTATTTAGTCCGTCAATTAGATTATTGAAAAATAATTGACAAATTGTTTTTGCAAATCAATGAATATTGACAAAGATAAAATGCATCAAACTCTGACACAAACTCTTGACGTCAGAACTAGGTAAAATTATACCTAGGCGTGACGTATTGGGAATTTTAAAAGCTTCATATAATATCTTCGTCAGTTTTTATTTATGTAACAAAATAAAAAATACGGGTTCAATATTTTTTAATTATCTACCTGAATGACTAATTCGATTTTTTTGTCGTCACCCTATTAAGATAAGGTTTATTTTGGATTACTTAGGTCCATGTTCACCAAGAAGATGACAGACTGATTACCTAAAACAGCTGTTTAAAACGCATTTTTGTATGGGAACATGTCACAGTGACAGTTGATTTTAGATAATCAGACGGTTATCTTTTCGGTGAACATGGACCTTAGTTTTCATTTCTATGGGCTGTCCCCAAGACTGCCCCGCGTCTTTTGTATTATTTGGTTTTTAATGCACTAGAGAACATCTAGTACTAGATAAGAGATTAGTCATCAGAAACAGGGGGTCAATGTCCAGTTTTACTTTTTAACAACACTAGGCGATATCTAAATAAATGCCTACAATTAAATCGTCCTATTGGAATTTAAAAGATTGGTTCAGTGCAGAGGGTGTAAAATTCAACAGTGTAGTGATGTTTCGGCACTCAATTAGGGGTAATAATTAGGGGGCGTCCATTAATTACGTGAGGTGTTCTAGGGGGGGAGGGGATCAAGCTAAATCTTTCCAAATCTCACTTAGGGGGGAGGAGGGGTCTTGGCAAATATCACGTAATTATTTTTCTCGCAAGAAACGGTGTAAAATTGAACAAAATCGGGCCTAAGTTTTTTTATATTATAATTTGAGTTAGGCATTATTGTTAAAGGTTGTGTCAAAAATGTTTTGTTTCTACAATAGCTTACCATTATGAAGTAAAACTAATGTGTGGCGTTGCCCGCTCCGCCCCCTGCAACAATTACAATTGTTTCTTTATTAAATGCTTTTCATATGTAAAATACTGGTACACTATACAGGAAGCACGCCCTAACTTGATGAGCTCGCGGCTTAAAATAATAACCGCTCGAGTCGATCTTTAGGTTAAGCCGTGCTTGCCTAGGTTGGTCTGTGGAAGGGTGGGCAAAAACAACTGAACGGATTTGGATCAAATTTAGCACACAGATAGTTTATAACCTGGATTAACACATAGGATACTTTTTATCCCGGTAATAAGATACCATGAGTCAATTTTCAAACTTCACGCGGGCGAAGCCGCTGGCAGAAGCTAGTTTTACAATCGTGTTTTGTCAAGCCATTCATCTTAAGTCGTGTTCTATTTTCCACTGAGGTTTTTCCATAACCAAAGAAAAATTACTTGGAACCTCTTAGCAAGTCAAGCGAAGGGATTTAAAAACCATTTACCCAAGTCGTTGCTAACAGTCGCTGGATGTCATTATATCGATTCCTGCAATCTATTCTACCGTCATTCGGCTTTTGAATCTAGTTGATATTAATTTAGTATTAAATAAAATTGATTTGATAAAAGTATTTCAATCATAAACCTTACACAACATAGTGTATTTTCACTTTACTCTGACTGTCGTAGATGCTTATCGGTAGATTTTATTGCAGAGACCAAGCAGCCATAGCTATGTTTTGTGCAATTACAAAAAAATGGGCCAGAACAAACTATAAACACATGGTTGGTTTTAAAAGCAAGTCATTGAACCCTATTCTGTATGTGGGTTAGAAGTTAAATTTAGTAGCACTCGTCGGCTTCTTTGTACATCTTTTTCTGTAGCGATCAATTTCTTGCGGGGCTTTACGATTCGATTTTACGAGGTCGTTGGTCGACAAGGCTAGTCGATATGGTATACGTAGCCTAGGCAGCCAATGTTACATTATAAGACGGTTGATTCTAGCTCTATGAAGGACTAGCTGACCCACGCAACTTCGTCTGCGTCACATAAGAGAGAAAAACGAAAGGAAAAAAAGAAATCCCCGTTTTTGCAACATTTTTCATTCCTGCTCCACTCCTAATGGCTATAGCGTGATGTTATATAGCCTAAAGCCTTCCTCGATAAATGGACTATCCAACACAAAAAGAATTTTTCAATTTGAACCAGTAGTTCCTGAGATTAGCGCGTTCAAAACTCTTCTGCTTTATAATATTAGTATAGATAAGATCCGGATTATCTGGAATGAACGGGAGTTACCGACATAGCTTGCAGAATAATAAATCTGAAGTGGCTGTGGACTGGCCATGAGTCGCCGCTCGTTCAGGCTCAGAATGACCTTTTTCTAAAATATCCCTTAGTTCTAAATAAGGTTCCCGAAATGTTACCTACCCATAATGAACCCATAATGTCCATTTCCCAAAATATTACTTTCCGAAGCCTCCACATCCCAAAATACATTTTCGCAAAATGGCCGATGGAAAGAGTGGAGACGCCTATTGGTAAGCGAAATGTGGGACGCCAGCTGAAAACGATGGCTTGGATGCAGAAGGCTGAGGACCAGGTGTTGTGGTAAGACTTAGGTAGAGGCCTATGTCTTTCATTGAACTGATGCAGTCCGAGTTGATGCAAAGTTCTGCACAACAGTAACTGTTCCGGTTTAACTTCTAATTTTTGCTGTAGCTCTATTGCTTATGTTTCAGTTTAAATGCACCAGGTGCTATACATCCCACGCTTACAATAAACGTCTAAGGAGGTGATGTCTCCACTCAGTAATTGGCACGCGATATCGAGCAGATGTTCGTGTTTCTGTGCAGAAAAGAAACCGGTTAAAGGCTTCAACATCAGCAGTTTTACTTTACACTCTGAAGATTGAAGGTTAATTTCCTAATGCAACGGCAATCCGAAGCGTCAGTCAGCAATCTCGTCATCTACGGAAGTATTTTTAATGAGAGAGAATGATGATGTCTCTTACTCTTCTCCCAATTCATTTCGAGTCAGCGCAACATGACTTCTTCTCCCATACTTCTCTATTACTCCTCATCTCATCAGACATCTCTTTTTTTGCCATACCATTATTTACTCAGTCCACTCAACGTTTCTTTGGTCTTCGTCGACTCATATACCCATCCACATTCATACCTCAAAACTTTCCTCACGACATTTCCTCATTCCTCCGCATCCGAGGAGTTTTCTTAGTTATTTTTTAGAAACCATTGGCGTTAATGAGATATCGAGCTGCAGTCGCCGGTGCCGTTTGCTGTATCCTCCCGAAATGTTCCTTTGACGAGATCGTCAATTTTAAATGCCACCGCCACAGCTTTGAATCCTGGATTTATACTCCGCAATAAGCTTGCCCCTAAGGCTGAGGCTACATTAGGCCGCGGTGACCTGCGACACATGAGCGATTAAAACAAGTAAATGAATGCACACGTATATATATGGCTACACTGCACATCAAATATTACTAGCCACCTTTGATTTCTTTATGCGATCGGAACAACATTACTGTAATCACGGCATCGGCTTCATCAACATAGCTAAATTGAAGCGAATTTATTAGAAAATACGCCGAAATCTCGCTTGTAATGTAGCCATACCATGTTTTTCTCATTTCGCTCTTCCAGTCGCATCGCAAATGGCTGCCTAGTGTAGCCTCAGCCTTAGACGTTTTGAACATGACCTAACTGGAAAAATGTAGGTCTCTATACATATTTTTTGCATGCAATTTAACGAGAAACGGAACCAGCCTTGAAACTTTAGGCCTGTCGACAACCGTTAAGTTTTATAATACACGTCAGAAAGTTTCATGCATGCAGACTTTGTATGATTAACTTGTGCCGTTCCAGTTTACAAAATGACCCAATTTCATTTAGTTGCATGACTGTATAGCCTTATTTAAAAGAAAATGTTTGTATCATGTTGTGGCGCAGTTTGGGAGAAGCCTTGCCAGCAGTGGACTGTGTTGTTATAGACTCAGTTGATTGCTCGTTTGATCTTACAACAACGTTGATCGTCATCATCATCATTTAAGCCGAAAGACGTCCACTGCTCCCCCAAGTTCAAGCACTTAGGCCTCCCCCAAGTGTTGCCACATTCACGGATCCCGTGCATCTCTCATCTAGCGGATCCCTACAACCTTCACCAGGTCATCCGTCCACCTAGTCTTTATCACTTGAAAATTACGACGTTGACGCTTAATTTTTTTTTTGTGACAAAAAGTTTTTATTTTTTCGACGGTTTGCATTCCTCGACTGTACATGAATGTATTGACAGACCGTTGTCTTTGAAAGTACTTAATGTCGAACAAAACATCTTGATAATGTTAGTAGTGTAGTTGGTAATGAAATAATTTTCCATTTATTTAATTGTACTTACTAGGAAGCTATTACTAAATGTTTTCGTAGTTAGTTGATACCACAATGAATGAAGTGAGATCATCGGTCAAGTGACAATTAAGTTTTTTTTGGGTTTAAAGCCGATTGTTCGCTCTGAAGGTCTTGGTAACTTGTTAAGATTATTTTTTTCGCACAACCACAAAGCAAATTATCATCAGCTTGCGAACAAACCTTTGTAGTTTATCCACCTTTACTAAAACTTAACATTTCCTCGCTAATGCTTCTACTTGGATAAAAGTATGTTGTTGGGGTAAAATAAATCATATCTCTCAAAGTTTTAGCCATACTGAGATAAAAATAAGCTTATTCGAAAGGCAATAATATTGTCTACCCTCTGCATTACAAATCAATGTGTTCACAATTCCATAACTTTTGAAAAAAAATATGTAAGTCGAAAAAAAAACGAAACATTATGCGATGCAACCAATAATTGTTAATGACTACAAAAACACCACAGACAACTTTTTATTTTTTTACTAGGTCGACAGATTTTGAGCTAAGCTACACTACAACATAAAATCTACAACTGTACGTTTAATACTTTAAGAGCTATATAGTCCCCCGATTATGGGGGCGGAAGTATCTCTGCCCCCATAATCTGGATTTGCGGCAGTCCTTAGATTAGAGGTTCCTTTAAACCCTGCACTCGGAAATAAGGGCTCCGTCGACTACCTACGCTTTTTAGGGGAATTTAAAGTGTTTTAAGGTTAGGTTATATTAATCGGTATTTCTCAGGAATGGTACATTATCTTTTCATGAGAGTGGTACCACAGGGCAAGGGGGACCCCTCCTTCCCTCCACACCGCTTGACTACCATCACATGCATTTCACGAAAAATAATGCGTTTTGTTGTAAGCAGTATATTCATTTGACAATAATTCGAGACTTTACAATATCGCTAGAGATATTACAATATAACGTATTTGACAATTTTACGGTGACATATATACACGTTACGTCTACTATTGTCTCTCATGCTTTCGAGTTTATTAATATATTTTTTAATTATTTTAAAACAAAAACCTTTTTATGTTTACCTACTATATGCTTCCATAGTAAATTGATGAAGATTTCACTTTTGGCAAATTGTTCTGCCGCGAGAAAACGACCCTTAATGATTTAGACGTCACTATTTAAACCGCTTATCTTAGTATTTAAAGCAGGCAAACAAAGTTACGGGTAAAAGTTAGTAGCAAATATTATTGAAATGACAACCGTTTTGGCATTCGCCAAACAAGTTCGTTGTTATTGCTATGGCATGAGGCGGCAGCCATATTTCGTAAACAATTTAACGCTTCATCCTGACAAAATTGCTTCACGATGAGCTGTTGGCCTGTTGGTACTGGCTGCCATTTCTGGATCTTTGACAGTCGTTATGGGAAGTTCCAGAATCTGCCAAGTAGTCTTACCACTCCTGGCAAAGTCAACGATTGTTCGCGGTACGACTATCGAAGATCTTTATGTCATTAATTCTTTGACAGTTTGTTACGTTTTTTTACAAGGGGTTTCGACGTGTTACCCAGTAATGCAGTAACACGAGTTATGGAGTGGAGCTCGCTCTTCGTAAAATAGGTACCTACCTACTGGCATTTACCTGCCATTCTCTGATTTGGATAGTGATTCCAACGTCATAATTATCATCACAGTTTTTAATATTATTTTTATCCCAGCATTTTATTTAACTGTTTATTATATTCCACAGTTAATCTGTGAACAGCGTTGTGGGCTACAATATTGTTAAATTTTATGTGTAGACCTACACACAAAAAAACCTACACAAAAAAAAGAAAAGATACCTGTATCTTTTCTTTTATAATACTTTATGTTGTAGCTGTTTGCTGTTCCTCTTGAATAAAAAAGAATTAAAAAAATAACATAATTTTCTTGCCCTTATCTGATTTATTTGGGGTAAGTGCAGCATATATCTTCTTCCATTCTTCTCTAATACTCGTCATCCCCTCAGACACTTCCTTTCGTGCCATATGATTCTTCAGATAGTCCACCCACCGTGTCTTTGGTCTTCCTCAACTCTTATAGCCATCCCACATTCCTCAAAACATAGGTAGTAGGAAAAAGGCTACGCAGATGAAAGATCAGCGACGGGATTGCAATTATCTATCAGATACCTACACCTACTTACTTCTATTCTATCTGTCATGGGGTTTAGTTTTCCGCACTTAGTCCTTGAGGTGGACCATTGTGCGTGACACCACTTACTTACTCGTAAGCACAAGTAAGTAGGTACTAAGTAGTTGTTTACTAAGTTATCTAAAAGAAATGACATCATCTGTTGCATATTCTGATTCTGTTTGTGCCCACACTGTACAAACAGTATAGATATTGGCTGAAACCAAGGACCATCTTCATTATTTTTCTACGAGTAATAGTGGCCCAGTAGAAACGGCCGCGACTAACAGCTGTTGTAAGTTATTGGTCGTAGGTTTCTATCCAAGCTGGTAATTTCTTTGATTACAAATAATTTTATGATCTCTGCTCTCAAAACGCTGAAGGAAACCAGTAGGTCCTAGAACGACACGAAAATTCAAAGACATGACATCCTGATCCGCAAACCCACAACGGGTCTGCGTGGCAGATCACTGTCTACTGCCACATACCAAGAAGAGGCCCAGTATGACGTTCCAGCAGTGGGATAATTATAGGCTGACTTTTTGAGTTACGGGCTCGTATTTTCGCACCCGTAGGAAAAGGTCTCCCCCTTTCCTTCCACTATTCTCGATGGTGTACTTTCATTTCCGGTACCTACATTAACAAAAAAAGTCTGCTCACCAACGTTCACCGACATTAAATAATTGAATCGATAACTTAAACTAATTAGCAAAGTATCAGAGTTCAAAACATTCGCTCGGGTGTCGGCGAAAGTAGCAAGGGGCGGCGCCTGCGCCGGACCGATAAGTGAAAGTGGCGACGAAAGCAGACTGCGGAAGAACTGCTTTCTTGCGTTACCCCCAGTACCAGTCGATATCCTGTTTTTTGAAGTACTTACTGGCCTGGCTGGCTGGTTAGACTATACTTCGTTACTATAGTAAAGGTTCTTTTATTTCTTTTAAAAATCAGCGAATAACACGCAGCATATTTCTGTCTGTTTTTCCGTGACAACCACACATAGTGTAGCTCCATTTTTTTTTTCATTTACGTTGGTTTTTATTTTTTTTTCGAATTAGTTTCTTGCTACTGGAACGTGTTTCTGACATTTGCTGATTTATTATACTAGTTTAGCAGAACTTGATACTGTGTTTTTGCCAATTTCAACTAAAAAATAGTTTTGTTCAATAGGTTAAATTGCTTACTTATGTAAATGTTTACATTGACCTGCATTATTTATTAATTAAAACCAATGTACTCTAAATTATATAAATTCAGTCAATGAATCCTTCTCACCAATGGGCACAGCTAGTATTTAGGTAGGTGCTAGGATTACTATAATAACTAACAAATATTTCTATACTTATATTATAGTTGGAGAGGCTTATACCCAGCTGAGGGCGAATTCAGGCTTTGAATGACGATGACGATGGGCACAAGTCCAGTATCCACAAAAATAATAATTATTATTTTACAAAACACCACACACAATGAACACTCAACAGTATTGTAACTCTAAATTAAATGATAATAACTGAATCTTATTAATTCAACATTTTCCAGAGACAATAGCTTTAGTTTAAAAACATCAAGTAGGTACAATACCTGCAAGTCACATGATATAAAAATATTTGAGTGCATGTAATACAGCAACATATAAAAAGATATTAGGTATCTATATTATTTGTAGGTCAACAAGATTGGTTATACCTACTCACCACAAATTCAGAAACTTTTATGTAGTTTGGCATGGGTACAATTTAGGTACTGTTTTAGACTTTCACTGTTTTTCACTACACTTAAAGTACTTACGGGATAACGGGCACTTAACCCGTAAGTACTTTAAGTGTAATTTAGGTACTAATTTGAAAATTGTCACTATGTCGAGTGACAATCCTCGCAGGGTCATTAGTATTGTATTGTACAACGGGTTGGTATCCGCCACTCCACGTCAAAGCGCGTATTTTGCGTATGGGTTTATAATCCACCACGCGGGCCCAGTGCAGCGGGTTGGTAGATGTCACATGTCTTCGAATTTTTGGTTCTAGGACAAGCCGGTTTCCTCACGATGTTTTCCTTCACCGTTTTTTAGAGCAGTGGTGATGAAATAAATTACACAAAGTAATACGCCCGCCTGGGTTCGAACCCACGACTTACTGTTTGTAAGTCGGGGCCGCCACCACTGGGCCACCGCTGCTCTCTTGGGTCATTAGTAGCAAGTGGGTGGGAGTTGCCGAGTGGAGTGTGTAATTGGAGAGACCTAGATCCAGCAGCTGACTGCTGCAGACCGATGATGATGGCCTGAATATGACAGTTTTGTTTGGTCAGAAAGCATCATCACTATAATTCTGCCCTTATGTCAATCCATACTCTACTTAGAAGCAGTTCTGTTCAGGCCTCGATCTCACTATGTCTTGACAACAGATAATCATGTAGTTTTAAGTGTCTTGGCTTGTATATTTAAATGGAGGTGTTCACATATAGGACGACACGATTACTGTCGTCCATGACTTTTGCCAACTTTTTAAAAAACCAACGATAAATGAGTTGTCACGACATTATTGGGGACCAGGCGTTACTCAGTACTCACTGTTGCTCAAGCATTTATTGTTTCTTTGGCCCTACCCTTGTCACATTATACTCAAGACCTAGTGCCTTCCAGAAACCATAATATTTTGAACTTGGAAATTGGGACTCTTTCTGAAATCAAAGGAATCAAAAGTCTTACTAAACTGCATTTAAGCCTGAAAATCTTCGGGGTTGCGGGACTGTTTGGAATAGATACTGTGGCCCCGGAATATAAAGGGTGAGGAAGGAACATGGATGGGTTTTAGTCAGTAAAAGTCTGATACTCCCTCCCGCTATGCCCAGAGTGGGAGAAGTTATTTGATTATTTCCTATCCTGAAATAAAAATTCCCTATAAAAAAAGCATGAAATTTTTTTGTAGATCTTTTCTCATTTGACCTTATCTCATTAGTAACATATTTAAACCAGATTTCTTTCAACTATATATCATCAAAACAGTGTTTTGATGTATTTATTAACAATATAAAAATACCATATGATTGCAATTTGCATAACAAATCATATATCCATTCTGTCAATTCTAGGTACCAATTTGAATATCATACCAGTCCATTCAACTTCAATCCAAAGTCATTCTGTTTTGCCATATCATTGGATCTCATTAACAGCATCAGTGTTATTTTTCCTCAGAAACTGATGACTTTAGCTAAATCTTTTTTGCAACTAAATTGTAATTTATTTTTTGTAATGACTACTGAAGATTAGTTTGTTTTAAAGTCAAAGTCATGCTTATTCTCTAATTAGTAATGCAATTTTCAGGTAAATTTACACTTTGTTATTTATTTTTATGACTTAAGTTAGGAATCTAAACAAATACTATACAGTTAAAGTTTGAATTTTGAATATGGGGGTAATCTTTGGAACAACTGCTCTGATTCCGGAAGTTCATAATTATTCCCAAGTGTGACGATAAAGTGACTTTTTGGTGACTTGTGAACATTTTAGTTTTTTAACTTATTGATTGTTTAGTACTGAAGTTTAAGTAATGGGTACTTGACAATTATAATTTAATTACATACAAATTACAGTATACTATACTGTATGTTTAAAATACCTCTTTCCTTTTTATTTAATATCCACACTCATAAACGTAGACCAATTAACATTGGGATAAAATCAGAAAAGATCAACTTTTTGAAAACTCGTGATTGTGAGCATTGGAAAGGCCTAAGGTTAGCGATACCCCAGGCCTTTCCAAAGTTAAGAGCAAAACAATCTGGTGACTTCTGATGTCTGAACCCCTGATGTATCTGAAGCATTAGTAATTAAGGTATATTATCTCGTCCACCCTATGGAAAAAGTCGATAGTTTCTGTTACAAGACGTAATGTGGGCTAGGTAGAGACCTCCTTCCACTCAAAGACACAAGGTAACAAAATTACCAATGAAAAATTTATATGTAGCCAGTAGCCAGAGTAGAACGAGGAATTAAAGAACTACTAAATGTTTGTGTCCTATATCCAAAGACCCATTCAATGTGTATAATTATGTTCTGGCGACCCCAAAAAACTTGGGACAAGGGCACGAACATCATATTAGTATTTATACAACTGCAGTGTCACTACAAAACAACAACAACTTTATCAGTTTTATCCTGAGTAGTAATTAACATCATTATCAGAATTTGATAAAAATCAATTGTTGACATACTTAATGATTAAAAAACATTGTTGCATTATTTTTGCTGAATGAATTACCTACTTTCTTTGTGATTCTCTATACTTTATCTAAAGAGACAATTAGACCGTTGTTTTCTTATGAAAAGAGCACATAGAACACATTACTAACTCGAGAGTGAAATTTTGAAATACAACAAGGGACTTGATTGTTTATGGCATTTGTAACTTTCTGTTTCCCATCTAAAAGATAAAAATCCTAAAGCCAAATGTCCTTTACATTCTTCCCTTTTTCTACTGTCAATATCATTTGCCAGTTTTGTAACCTTGCAAAACACGGGGCGAGTAACCTCTGAATTACACTGAAGATGGTTGAAAAGGTGGCAAACCCGATCAATAGTGAGCTATTGATAGGGTTTGCCACCTTTTGATTGATGTAGCCAATACTGACCAAACAACAAGTTGTTGGAATAAGACAAAATATGACTGTATCTATTTATCTACTACATATAAAAGAGTGATTAACAACACATTCTCAACAAACCCTTCACTTTAATAGTAAGCCTGTACCCAGGCACATATCCAGAGGGTGGGATAGTTGCGATTTATACCCCCCCGAAATCAGCCTAAAAACGAAGTATGTAAATTATAGTACAGTGATTACAGGGATTTTTTACACAGTATTACAAGAAAATACTGAGCATCCGAGCCAGAAATCAAAAATTTAACTCCTATTTTCCTTTCTCAGTGTAATTAATGGGAAAATTAACTTAATTTATCAGAAAATACGAGCGTGCTCAGACATATTACCTGCTTATGCCCTTTGCGTTCATAAGCTTTTCTTTAATAGGCAGAATTTGGCGTATTTCTTTAACAAAGGACAAAAGAAAATTTATCAAATTCGAGATGGATGCAAAAATTTTCAAGCTCGCTACACTCGTTTTTCGAATCCTACTTTTGTTTAATTGATAGGCTTTTTCGGATAGATTGGCCAAGTTACTCCTTGAGTCTAACATAATTATCAGAGTCCAAAAAAATTTGAGCTGTTTTTTATGGAAAAAAATGTGCCGGCGCCCATGCAGAGTTCTCACATGGTTGTTTCAATGTTTATCCCCCCCCGAACCAAGTCTGGATACGTGCTTGCCTGTACCAGAGGACCGTAAATACAATATGTAAATAACATGTTTTCTTTATAATCTTAGTTTTAAAGATATGACAGCCTAGTATTTGATTGTAATAAACACCTAATGCTGTAAAAGAAGACTAAATCAAGCCGTGGGACTTGCTAAATCATGATTTTATTGAAGTTATTAATTAAGTAAATTAAGAATTAAGTACTTCATCAAGTTTATTGAATTTGAAACATCTTTTTGTAGGGCATCAAACAAATTAGATGAATGTGTTATCTATTTCTATCTATTACTAATTAGATGCAGTAGTAATAAGTGAAGCAAGCACAGCGAGCTATGGAAAGCGTCCATAATGCCAGCTCAAACGTCAAGAGTAACGAAAAGCAAGAATACTTGAAAAACAACAAAAAAACGCTAGTATCCGTACCGGTCGTGCATCAACGTCGCAGCGGCACGAACGAGCCAGCATGGCTCTCACGGCGCAGGGACGCAAACAAACACCAATACCTCCCTCAACAAGGACACCTAACTTGATTAACTTCAACCACTGCCTTCACATCACGCACTATTTATTGACCGCACTAAGGAATCTTCGATCCTATGACCATTACACAAAACACACTTTTCACAAATCACTTAAAATGCGCGGATATCTTCCACAGAAACAGATTGTACACAAATAAACCACCTCCGTGAGACTACTTGCGAAACGATATGTCAACTACTACCTACGTCAAACAATCTCAAGTATACTAGATTATAACACTAGTTTTACTTAACATACTATGTACTCACATGAAACTACTTTGATTCACTACTAAAATACAAATGATCTAGAATGTTTTGCGTCTTTTTCGTTTGGAATACCTTAAAATTTTGCGATAAGCAAACAAGCGAACCACCGCTACGCGAACCTATCGAAAACTGCCAAACTGGAACAATATTATTGCCAACCAAACAAAACTAAAAATCTTTCAGATGACAGTGCCTTGACAAGTGACGGCTGTGGGGTTATCATATATTTAATAAAAAATCTACTATTGTAACGATAAAAATGTATTTTTTTTTCAGCAATGGCTTAAATTATTTTTTCAAGCAAGAGTTTGATTCAGAAAGAGGTACTCCTAGACACGGTTCACATTGTAAAATGGTACTTTTCTCTGGATTTCTGATCCGGTAACTTGACTCTTTTCCCAAAACCCCACCTACCTACCACGACTACCTACTATTATTTTGTGTTTATTTTTTATAGGTAAATTGAAAAAATGAATACTTAATAAAAATGAATAGACGAGAACATTAGGAAAATAAATAATATGAATACAAAAACTAAAACAATGTAGAGATCCAATAATAAATCAAAATGGTTTGTATATAATATGGAATGAATATGTTACCGTAAAATAGACAAATACGTTATATTGTAATATCTCTAGCGATATTGTAAACTCTCGAATTATTGTCAAATGAACATACTGCCTACAATAAAACGCATATTTTTTCGTGAAATGCATGCGATGGTAGTCATGGTAGTCAACTCACGCGGTGTGGAGAGGAGGGGTCCCCCTTGCCCACTCTCATAAAAATATACTGTACCATTCCTGAGAAATATCGATTAATATAACCTAACCTTTAAAACACTTTATATTCCCCTAAAAAGCGTAGTAGGGGCCCCTATTTCCGAATGCAGGGTTTAAAGGAACCTAACTAACAGGGGGTGCCCCAAGTCCCGATTATGGGGGCAGACATACTTCCGTATGTTCAGTTGACAATAATTCGAGATATGACAATATCGCTAGAGACAATTACAACAATTTTACGGTGACAGATATTTAAGAAAAAGAAATGAAAACGTGTTAGCTGACATTGGAGCATGTAAGGAAAACGCGCTGCACCGACCCCAAGTAACATGGGACAAACACAGGAAGAAGATCCAATAATGATTACTACTTTTAATTAAGGGAACGTATCTTTTCCGTTTTACTTGTGTTGACAAACTTTGAAATAAAACCAAATATACCAAATTGGTATAATTTTGATTTTTGGTCCACCCTGTTAAACGTCACATGACGTCACTCGTAAACAAACGTTCACAGATAATAAATAAACTATGGGCTTATATGGCCAGCAAAGACAATGATAAATGGACCATGATGGCTCATTGGCTACTTACCCAGCAACCCCACAAAGAATGAATAGAAACGTGATGTGTTGTTCAGATTCAGATGATTTATCACATTTTTTTAACTTGTATTATCACTGATCTTGATCATGGTACAATAATAATCTTGATTTTATTAGTTCTTGGTAGGTTAGCGGTAGCCTTCAGTTTTTATTTTTTGGGATTTCTCTGTGATTCTATATCACGAAATTAAGGTACCTTTAAGTACTTGGTAGTCATCTAACCATTTATATTTTATAAACTTTTATGAAACGATTTTTTATAGTTTTTTGGAATAACTTATATCACTTCCACTATTTATAAAAATAAAAAAAACAAAGTAGATTTTAAATCTGTAATCATGAGTAGGATTCCGGAGGGTCCCCCATCCCAAGAGGGTACTCTACGCAGACAAAATGTAAAACTAGAATTTTACAATCCAATATTTCGTCTAAACATGAGGTGTTAATTACAATTTTACAATTATTATTATGGATAATACCGTACCTACCTATTTAATATTTAACTACTTACATTGCACTACTACCTACTATTTGAATTGTCGAAAAGATCAATATTGCAGTCAATAGTGAGAGTTTTTTGTTAGAACACAACAAATATTTAAAAATAAAATTCACAAGCTATTTTAACAAAGTAAAAGAAGAACTTGGTTATTCGACCTAATCAAAAAGTAAAATATTTTATCTAGTTAATGTCACATGGTGATGACATCTAGATAAAAAAGAAAAACCGCACGTAAAAATGTTTAAACAAATGACTGAAACATTTACACAATAAATAAATAACTAACACAACAAGAAGATAATTATATTCAACTACACTTGCACATCATACACATGGTCCATTCACTTAATCAGTCTTACAATTTATTCAGCAAGAGTATGCTTCCAGGTAAGCTGAACGGTCCAAGCCGGGATCTGATATCTACCGCTCGAACAGCAAAGTAGTACTTGAAGCCAGCCATGAATTGCGTCAAGGTGCACGCCATGGGTAAAGGCAGTGCTTTTACATCGCCAATCTTCTTCCACAACGCTGTGCTGGGAGGAGAAGACGTTTCTTGATACGCATACAACTGATAACTCGCTATTTCTTCGTAACTGTCCTCTTGATAACCTTCAATTTTCCATGAAATGACTATTCCGTTTTCTACTTTTGATAGTTTGAGATCTGGCGCTGGTGGTAACGCTTTCCAATTTGGTGGCTGGTACTGCTTCATGGCGTCAGGCAAAGGAGCTGGATGTTTAGATACCCGGACTGTCGTAGCAGGTCTTCCCACTTGAGCATTCGGAATCCTTGGTCTTAAACCTGGAACACAATCATACACATTATGCACATTAGATATCATTTAGTTCCAAACAACAATAGAGTATCTTTGTTATATATTATTATTGTAGATGACTTACCTGGTGAGGGAACACTCTTTAACATGATAGTCTGTCCAGGCCTTATATTTTGATTTTGTGGACCACTTATAGGAATATAAACTTTTCTAGGACTGCTAACAGCTGCTGGGAATGCCTGTCTTGGGTTTGCCATCAGATTTTGAGAAGGAACTAATCGAACCGGAGGTGCAGGGGATGTCCGATTGTTAACTTTAGCTGGTGGTTCATCATCAGTCAGATCTACTGTCACTGACAAATTTCTATTACGCACCCTTTTTTCCCCCACTTTCTGGGAAGGTGATGGGTTCTTAATTCCATTGGGCATGGGGGCGACAACTTTGGCACCAACAATTGGATTCACCATTGGTATCGTACTTGGAGATTTCATGGCGGGGCTCGCAGGCACAAGCCTAGGTACAGGTATGGGCTGAGTTGTGGCAGCAGGTTGTTTTGGCCGAACGTTTGTGTTTGGCAAACTCTTAGTACTTTGTCTGGTGTTGATGGAGTTTTGTAGCTGCGCAAGGTTTTTTCTTCGAGGCCCTGTTTTTTCCATGTAAACTTGCATGCCCACAGACCGGGTTATTTTAAGGGGTGTTATAGGTGTGCCTGGTAAACTCTTTTTCAGTTCCTCCTGTACGGACTTCAAAACGACTTGTAGATCTCGATTCTGTTTTGTTAGCGACATGGTCTTTTTTCTATATTCTTCCATACCCTGAGCCACTGTTTTAAGTTTGTTACTAATTTCACTTAAATTGCTTCTGTCAACAATACTCTCTACTATTCTGAGTATGCAGAATTCTTCCAAATCTTCCCGCGTCATATCAGATATACTCTTCTTGGCAGATTTGAGGAAATTGTCTGGAAGTAGTGGAAGGTCAGACGAAACGGGTTCAAATGGTTTGTCTTCTTCTTTGTCATTTAAATTGATTTGCGAATTAGTATCCTTAGTTTTTTCTGGATGCGTCGAATCTGGAAATGGAAACATGATAAATTTTAATTTTGCTAGAGTGAATTATTATTGGGCTAACAAAAACTTGAAACTAGAGATATCAGGCAGAAGAAGACAGACTTACTGATTTTGATTGTTTATTTAAAAGTTACCAAAATCAGGTTAAAAATCTATCTATCATGGGGTTTAAATTTCCGCACTTAGTCCTTGAAGTTGACCATTGTGCGTGTTGAAAAAATATATAAGTATGTATATTGTTATGCGAAGGCCAATTCTTTGCGAATCTTCGCGAATCTAGGAAGGAAGGGAGGCCTTTGCCCTGCAGTGGGACTATATAGACTTATAATAATAATGTTAGGAGGTTCCACTCTCTGGAGCCCTGACCGCTGGTAGCTTGGACCCTGTTCCCGATACCGGTGGGCTACAATTTTTTTATATTTTAATATGTTTTCATATATATTTTTAACTTACAATTAAAAAATGTAAAGAATTTGTTTAAAAAATCTTAAACGGAATAATAAATATTATTATACTGAGTGGTCTTTATAGAAAATAAGTTTCACTAACCTTTCTCACCGAAGTCAATCACTACAACAGTTTTTTCCTCTATTCCTGTATCAGTTTTGTCTTCCGTGGTAATTGGAGTGTTTTCTTTACTACTAATATTTACAGGTTGGGGTGTTTCAGTCTTACTTCCTCCGTCTTCATCAATGAGCATGATATCATCATCATCTTCTATATTTATGCATTGCTTTTCATTTAAATCTATTGGCTTAGGGGGTTCCTCTTTCAGCGGCTCATTGGCATCATCCTCATCATCGGACAATATGTCTAGTGTATTAGAAAGCTTACATAAAATAGGTTTATCTATAATACTATTAACAGGAGCAGAAGTCTTTTCTTTTGTTTGTGAATCGGTATCATTTTCATTGCTCTTTGCTGTTTCCACAATTTCTTCCACGTCCATGTCATCTTTTAATTCGATGGGTGATGGATCACGGACACGGTTGCTTGATATTACATCTGTAGAATCACAGACAGGTTCTTTTATCTCATTCTTGATCTCATCTAATTGTTTTTCTTTATGTTCAGAAGATTCTGGATTGTCTTTATTTTCAACAGAAAATGAATTGTCGTCATTTTTAGTAGTGCTTGCCGGTTCTTCTAATTGTACATCAGGGACCGGTTCTTTTAATTCTAAAACAGGTGTAGTCTCGCAAATAGTACTAGTTTCAGTTTTTACTTCTATTAACTCCACATCATCTTTAGTACCAGACATATCTTCTTCAACTTTTGTTTCATCATTTTCTTTTTTAACATTTTCAGACTTAATTTTTGTGATATCGGAGTCTATGGCTTCTTGTTCAAGGCTAATTGTTTCTTCTTTAACTTCCACAATATCTTCTTGAACTATCTCTGTAGATTTTTCTTCAGGTTCCTGGTCAATGGGGCTTGCGCACTGAATTTCTTCATCAGTGGCACATTTCTGAGATTCTTCTTTTTGCGTACCATTCGTTTCTGGACTGTTTACTTTACAAGTTTCTTCTGTAATTGCATTACTCGACTCGTCGTTAGTTTTTTCCAATTTTATGTCAATCGGCAAGGCTGCAATTTCATCATTTACGACCTGTTTATTTTTTTCATCACTACTAATAACATTGTCCTCTCCGATGTTTTCTTTGTTCCCATTGCATTTTTTCTCAATAAGTTTTTCAATATCACCATTACCAACTTTCTCAATATGAATTTCTTCGATCGCGGACATGTCTCTTTGTACATCTAAAGCAGGCTCAGAATTGAGAATTAATTGCATTGTTTAACATTTCCTTATCTTCAAAGAAGAAGACGCCACACCTGAAACAGAAATAAAAAAGAAATAAGTTATTTATTTTCATTACTGATGACATCATCAATGTAGATGTTTAATTATATCTATCAAACGAAATGTCCAGTAAGCCGACTCGAATGGTATCATGTTTCAATATCCTGATCTCATTCACGAGAATTATGGTTACTGCCATCTATGAGAAGAAGTCCGAAACACGACAATTCCGAGCGAAAACCAGCTTTCCGTGATAAAACCTGCCAAGAACTCAACCAGTGGAGAGTTCTGTTCATTGGTTCTGCACTTCACGACACCGCATGCGCGGAACGCGGCCTCGTGATCAATGGCTTCCATTATACAAAAAATCAATCCAACCTGGATAACTAAAAGGAGAAACTTTTGTTGCGCAAGTTGTACCTAAAAGCTACATAAAGAATTCTCTTATTGTACTTGTTATAGAATAGATGGTGGAAAATGAAGAAAAAGTAGGTCTAGTACTGGTTCCATTACAACCACGTACTGCGCAAAAAAAACAAACTACGCCCCACAAAGAGTCGAGCGATCAGTATCTGGCCTAAATGTAAAAATCCAGGAAGACCGATATCCTTATCCTTTACAAAAAGATTGAAAGAACACAATGAATTGACTACGACGCCCACAGAGCGCAAGCCAAACCGCCAGCTAGCGAGCGAGGCGGGAGAGGCATCGGTTCACCTGTTTTCATATTTTGGTTTACACCAGAAGTTCTACTCTCTAAGCACGAAACCCGTAGTTTTATTTACACGGACATAAGATTGGTTGGGAGCGCGAACTAAAAATTAATGACAACTTGATTGGTCATTGGTCCTTACTCCCGATGTGTTTTCAAATCTCATAAATCCGAAAATTTTAGGGAGTATTTTCGTTTCAAAGTATAAAACTAGTTTCGGACGGGCCCCGTATCTTCGTTGACAGACTTGGAGAGTATCCGGAGTAACCACAAACGACGAAAGAGCCGAAACGAAGGATGAAAAGAGCCTTGCCCGCCTCGCTCGCTATCTGGCGGTGCGTCCTGCGCTTAATTCTGGAGACACAGCTAAGATCGAGATCGGTAACCCCGATTCCTATACTATTTAGTTTCATGAAACCGAGAAAGATCGACTTGTTTTTCAGCTTCGAATGGGAAATAGGGCCCTTCCGGAAACGAAATATGGATAAGAATTTGTACCAGAATTTAGCGAACATTCTTATTTATACTATTCCCATTTCATTAGAGTACTTGTTCCTAATAAGAATCAAAGTTAAACTTCTCAACCCACTGGATTAAGGCAGCGTGGGGGTCGAAAATCATCCCACGGAAACGGACAGTGGTCCGTTTCCGCGGGGTCCCGTTAGCAGTGGCTAACGGGACCCCGCTGGGGCAGCGCATCTACAACCGCGATCAAACCCTTCTATCCATCTAATAGTTATGGCGTGAAAAGGTAGTAAGCCAAACCGTAATTAATACTTTCGGAAGTATGACTTTTGACGTGAAACGGATAAACTACGAACTGTAATGACATCCGATCCATAGATTTCAAAATACATGACGCGTCATGCTTTAAAAAACTGATCAAGTGCTAGTCGAAATGTTCCATGCCATCGTAGTACCCTTTAAAAATAGACAGAAATAGGTACACTTGTGTGAAAATTTCAACTGTCCTGTTACGGATCATGACACAGATAAACGGACGGACAGCGGAGGCTTAGTGATGGGTCCCGTTGGTTACCCTTCGGGTACGGAACCCTAAAAAGAAACCATAAATTCTATTTCTAATATTCTAGGTACAACAAAGTGTCCATGTCCCTGTTAGGCATTTTTTTAAGATATTACTAAGTTCTGAACGGGAGAAAACGCCATCATTTCATTAGTTTGACATGGACATGGTGGCAATGCAAGTAATTCAAGAAGGATTAGGCCGAGGAGACCTAAATTCCTAATAGTATACCCTCATTTCGCCAGGACCCAATGTTTAAGCCCCATGTTACAGGAGACTCAATTCATAATCCTGCCGCCGGGCGCGGCGTAGCGTGACCACTGTAGAAACGGGTTTCTTCGAAGAAAGAATAGACAAAATGACAGATGAACAAAAGAAATCTGTCAATTGTAATGAGAGGTTTTCTTTTTGAGAATTAAAAAAAAATAGTTTTCATGAACTCGATAGATGGCGTTGATCCGACTACGTTACTAGGTGCCAAAGCCTAAACGCTTGAAAAACACACGTCACATACGCTCGTTGACTGACACTTTCGTACGCGTGTTCACTTTCGTTTGCATAAGCTTCCGAATACAACCATTAGGTCCAAGTGAAATTTTACGTAGTCAGACCAACGCCATCTATCCAGCGACTAGGGAAGAGTTGAAAAAGAAAATCCCTCATATCGTCGATTCTTTTTTCGAAGAAACCCGTTTTACGGTGGTTCCGCTACGCTGCTAATATTAACATCCGAGAGATACTGAGAGTTCTGAGCATCTCTGGACGCAGCATCAAGAAATACAATAAAACTAAACTAGGTACACGTCACAAATTCACAATCAATGGGACCTAAATTAGAAGCTAACAGTCAGGCTGAGGCTACATTAGGCTGCGACGCGACTTGCGACACATGAGCGATTAAAACAAGTAGGTAAATGAATGCTGCCGATGTTTGATTTCTCTATGCGATCGGAACAACATTACTGTAATCACGGTATCGGCTACACCAACATAGCGAAATTAAAGCGATTTTTTTAGAAAATACGCCGAAATCTTGCTTGTAATGTAGCCATACCAAGTTTTTCTCGTTTCGCTCTTCCAGTCGCATCGCAATATCGCAAATCGCTGCCTAGTGTAGCCTCAGCCTAAAGCTTCGCATCGCGTTGTAAGTATTTCAAGGTTGAAAATATCTAAAACTTGTCTTACAGGGATATTGAAAAAAAAACTAACAACCTATATGGTGGCTTCTTTACTATCGGAAATTTTTAGGTAAGTATCAGAAATTCGCACAAAAAAAATTTTCTTCCCATAGAAATTGACGCGATCAGCTTACTATGATCGTGTTTTTTTTTTCTCCGAATATTATATGAACAGCCTGTATATTTCTAAAACTGAGCGTGATAAGCGGATTGGCATAAAAAAGTTCAACTTCTTTTTTTCGCAGGAGTGCCTAGCAACGGAGTTATTTCTGGGAATATTGATTTATATTATTTTGTTTACTGTTACGTGTAATATCTCCTCCTTCCTCTTGGATTTCTTTAATAATTCGCTCACTATTTCACCATACCTTTAACTGGTGTAAAAAACACCCTTAGCGAAACCCAGGAGCATTTCTTCTCGTCATTAATTACGATATTTTTGTTGGTCCTTAATTACGGAGACATTGAAGGTCAAAGTTCCTACTTTTTCACCCGTTCTTTATGTGTGCACTTTACTTTAATACTTCCATGGTCCTCCCTATACAATACATCTATCAGCACAATGTTTTGACTTCGTAAAAAAAAACGGTTTCCTAAAAATTACGGCTGACAATGTTTCGGAGACTTTACTCGTGTAAACATTGACATGCAGAAAGTTTTGATTATTGACCTAATTTGAATAAACTACTTAATTGACTGATATACCGAAGGTACGCCGAAAAACTTTATAGGTGAAATTATGAGGGTCAGTGACCGCAGGTTCCCTTTCTTTTTTTTTTCGGGGTGAGAAATTTTCAAATAACTTCTCTCACCCTGGGCGGAGCGGGAGGGAATGTCGGACTTTTACGGACTAAAACGTAAAACCCATCCATGTTCCTTCCTCGCGCTTTATGTTCCGACCGCAGGTTTACGTACTAACGTGATATCTAAAACAAACAAAAAAAAACTACCATACTTACCAGCGCAGCGCCCTGCAGCGGTCATTGAACATTGTTTTTTTGTTTACTTTTCTGTGTTTATTAAATATCTAAAATGCCTACTCATCGCGTATGTCATTGTCAAATTTCGCTGACTAATTAACTATGAACGTGTGTAAAAAAAAATACCTACCTACCAGAATATGAATTACCTATTACAAAATATTTTATTAATATTATTCTTATAAGTATAAAATCCTACCCCAAAATATCATATTAATATGGCCCGGCCCGCGCCCTCGTCCTCGTGTTAGCGCAAAATGTTTTTCCCTTCCATTTCATCGTCTCAGCCTACCATCCCTGACACAATTCATTTATCTTTTTTTTTGGACTCCCCCTCCGCTGCACAAAAGACACAAGAAATGCTCACGGGGCCGGGGGGAATAAGAGTAAGAGTAAAAATACGGACAATTTATTAAAAGCTTCCATAACGTATTTTTTACGAAAAAAATGTTGACACTCTAATTTTTTTTTTAATGCCATTACAATTTTTTTTTTCTTATACTAATTCCGAATTTGGTTAAGACTAAAATCACTAGATACTTAACTAGTTTACACCCCTACACTCACCCCCCCCCCCCTCCCTACACGCCCTACATTTGTGGGAAACTGTTATAAGAACTAAAATAATATTTTGAGGTTATTTCATTAAAAATCTAATTCCGAATTTCCAAGCTTTTTTTCCGAAACTTGTTCGCTAGTCATTGGCACTTTTCATCATTCTAAGAATAGCATGATTAGTATCTAAGTATGGCGATAGTTTAGTGTCAAACTTTACTGATCCAGTGTGCAGTGGGTTTAAATGGAACTAACGAAATCACTATGGTATGTGACAAGGTTAGGTGTGTCATTTTCCACTGACAGCAGCGCTCCCGTAATCGGGCCAGATGCTTACACCCAGTGAAGGTTTTTCTACTAAAAAGTACACCTATCCGAAATAAAAATAAAATGGCAGAAGTGTCAGGTGCACTGTAGCAAAATCAACAACAGTTTTACCACCAAGAAACGTCAAAAGAAGCCCTTTAGAAGTCCTTTTAGCGTTAAAAATCAAAAAAATACCATGCAATGTTTTCGATCGTCATAACAAGATGGCGGCTATCCGTTCTGTCGTGCGAAATACCGGAATAAATTCCCCGCTCGCTTGGTGGTGAGCTGCACCAGCGCTTCGAAGACTAAACATGTGAAAGACTACTGTTGCATTCGCCATTAGCGCGCGCAACGCGAGCAAGACAGAGATAGAGAGATATTCCTCGAGGACAGACGAAAATAATCGGAACGAGGTGATTGTGGAAAGCAGTGAGTACGGGCTATTGAACGGGAGTTAGTGTCAGCAAAAATATGCAAAAAACGAATAAAATTGGAAAACTCTAAAATATTGTTAAAAAAGAAGAATTGTTTTTAATTCGTAATGAATGTCTGCTGACTATCGAGCGAAAATATTTTATTTTTGCATTTTTTAATATTTTATATTAAGTACTTACGAGAGAAGTAAAAAAAGACAAAAAATATCAGTTTTATGACTGACCGGAAATGCAAAACTAAAAAAAAAAAACGCATGATTGACTAAACCTGATTCATAACATTGCATTAAACACACAATAATACACGTACAATCTATTTCTCAATCAGACAAGTGAAAAATTAGAAGAAACAACAAAATGTGATAAAAACCATGCGATAAACTTATACAAGTGCATACAATTATGAGTGTTACGCCTTCCGCATAACAGCTATAATCGCTTGGTTACGTTTGACAGGTAAAATGAGCACAAACGTTTACGACACAAAAATAAACAATAATGAAATATCAACTAAAATATTATTATAGGACTGGAAAAAATGTAGTTAATAATAACAAAATAATCAAAAAATAAGTAGTAATTAATCAGTATTAAAACAACAACAAAACGGAGTTATAAAATAATAATACTAAAAAAACAATAGCGCTACATGAAAACATTAAAGAAGCAGTAAAATAATGCGAAGAATCAGAAAGAATAATAATAACAATACCTAATGTTTATAATCACTCACCTAAATGACCGCGCAAGAGATAACAGAAGTAGAAGAATAGACGAGAAGAATACAAAATACGAAATTATACGGGTGTCCGGTTCCGCGTCCGAAGCGACACTGACAGCAGATAGAGAGAGAAGAAAATGGCGGCCGCATTGTGGCGAGCGTGGCCGACAGAGAGCGTCAAACGAAACACGAACTAAATGCACAGAGTAGAGGCTCCGTAGAGAATCTAGTTTCGCGCCGGTGAATTACCGATGGAAGCGCGAGAGCGAAATAGCAATACTGTCGTTCCTAATGAGTGAAAGGAAAAGCAAGCCGCTAGCGATAAGTCGCGACTGTTGCCCCTGGGTTTGTTCATTACTCTGTATAATAACAGCGAGGTCACGTTGCGTTATCGGGCTCTCGTTCTCTTGCGTTCTACTTCTGTTTCCAGTTGATAAAGGGTGATGTTAGAGCCAACACGACTAGCAAATTTAATCTTTTGAAATTGGTTTACATTTTGCAGTGTAATCGAAAATATTCCTTAAATATTTTCCTCGAAATACTCTGTGCTCAAATGAGTCATCACTACGGAAAAGAGTAGTCATTATATTTTGTTTAGCATTGACTTGCTGTAGTGTAGTTGGATTTGCAAAGTTACAGAGCCTAAATTAAGAGTCAATGTCAATGAGACACCGTGCGCTGTCATGGCGTTTGGGTTCTGCCTAAAACGATATTTAATGCTTTGATTATTATTGGCCAGATTTCTAACAAGATGATTAGAGGTCACTCAAGTCTATGTTGTTTTAGCATACATTTCTTGAAAATAACAAGTAAAAGAGAAGAAAAAACGCAAAAATAGTTCTATAATATGACTGTTCGAGAATGGGCGACACGTTGCCGTTCTTACGACTCCGTCCAAGTCGAGTGGGTCGTTCGACTCTGTGCCGAGATCACACGATCGAAGCCGAACATTCCCGACGAGCGCTATACGTCAGTTTTATACGTCATTTTATAAAATAGAATGTTTGCAAATGCTTTGTAAGTGTTTTAAAACCTAAATTTTTGTTCCCATCAGCAGGTCAGTCGTCCAAATCTGCATTTTGGAATTCGGAAGTCAGAAAAGGCTTGATTCAATCCACGAAAACATCCTGTTTCTGATTTTAATGGACAGTTCTGTACCTACTTAAGTACAGAATTTCGGGAATAAGGACAAGGGAGTTGAAGAGAGTCGGGGAGCTCTGGGACAACAAACAGGAGAGATGCCATGCCAAACAATATAATATATGTTATTTAAAGGATGATTTCCCACTAATTCGTCTCACCACGGCGACTTTCGGAAGAATTTTATTTTAACTTCTGAGACTCAAACCCATGGTAAACTGTTGTCACCTGTCTGTCAGGTGCACCTTTTATCATTCGACTGGATTGTCGTTCAAATATGTAGTTTCGTTTTTCTTTTCATACCTACTTATCTATTTTCTATAATGTTTCGATCTAAATATCGTGACAAAATAGTAAGTAACAAGTAATTTATTATTTTTGGGCGATACTTATTAAATTATTCTGACCTATCTCCTTGCTTGCGAACACATTTAACCCCGTTAACACCATTATGTAAAAGGTACGAAATTATGAACGCAACATACATTGTATTTAATGTTGGGGTGCGCAAAGAAAACGTTTAGATGAAGTCGGCAATGGACGCAAAACAACAAAAGCTATCGACGATAGAGAAATGAAAAATTGACCAGAATGATTAGTGATGGAATTGAAAAATAAATAATAATATTTGAGTCTATTTAAAGAACTGACTGATCGCCTTTTTTTTAGTTAAGTAAGTATAGTGACTGAAAAAGGTAATGGAATATTTTAATGATAACCTAACCTAATTAGATAGGTACCTACGCATGTAAGTAAAACAAGCAGTACCTACATATCATAACAGTAAACCAGAAATTAACAAAAATGGCGCATTAAAAGATAGAGCGAGGCTGAACATTCGCAAATACGTAGGAGTAAGCGAGATAAGAGGAGTTACGTCAGTCACAACAATACAGTGCTTGACAGCAGACAAGATGGCTGAACATAGGTCACTTGTAATAGAAATTGACATTTCCAAATATTGAAAGAATGCTTATGGGCATAGGACTATTTCACAATGCCATACAATGCTCAGAAGAAAACGTAAAAATCTTAATGTAGAAGCAACTTCGAGAGAATTCGATAGGTAATAATTGTAAAAAGAAACACTCGATCAGATTTTTTATTGAAAAGAACAGCCAACCAATAGATCTTTTAATCAGTAGAACAGCACAGACAAGCTGCATATCATCACCACCTATCACAACTGGCAGAAACAATGGAATTATAAGTACCTAGTTAGGTAGGTAGCATAGAATGGCAGCGGCAGCGGTTTGGCAACGCTGCACAAACAAGTTCGTGACGGCATCGCCATTGCCACTTTGCCAGCCTGCCAGACACCCAGCTAGGTATCAATTTTGTACACTCAATGTCTCGTTTGATAGGAGTGGCTAGGACCATGTTTAAACTGATTGAAGAAAATACAGTTAATTGACCATTCAGCTTGGCAACTAAACTTTAATGAAATTCATAAACATTGGAATCTATAAAAATATCAGATGAAGCGAAGCGACCAATTCGTGGCGAACCGCGTACCAAATATCAACGTTGGCTGGTCGGTTGAACAATTGCGACGTTGCCAGTTTGCCATGCTTTCAATAGCTGCTGATATAAATGTACCTACAGCTACTAGATTATGCTTGTAAGGTGCAGTAGGAGTTTAAAAGTCACCTAGTGCATATCCAGTTTTGCACTGATTTTGGATCAACAACGATTATTCGAAATCTCCAAAAAAAGATCTGCCGTCTCCAAGATTGTCCTTGAATACCTGACAGAAGATTTGTAAGTCTTCTCTGAAGTTGCCCGATATACTTTTAAGGAGTTTTTTTTTTTTTTAATTTAGGAATTGAAAATCATTGTAGGTTTTTTTACATAATTAAGATTATCTACATATTACTAAATAAGATAGGTAAGTGAGTGAACTTACCAGTCTTCTTCAGAAACTGCAGTTATGCGGTAAACACGATGACGGCGCCAACCGTCAACGAACTCTCTCGAAGGAAAGAAGATATTCAAATGGACTTTATTTTCGTGCGTGTCTAGGTTCTCGCGCGGGCGAACGGCGACGGGCCGCCGCCATTTTGTTATACATCGCTTCGTGAGTTAAAGCGAGAGATGAATATATTCTGTCATGCTTTACAGCGTCCAAAGTAAAATAACTAAATGACTAGGCTTACTTCTATTCTCTCAAATGTTTTACTTCTTCCATATCTTTACTCCTTCACAGTCAAGTTAATACTAATCCGCTAATCGTTTGCTCTCAAAATACCTTTGTACGTTTTGTGAAAAGATAGGTCTAAGCCGTTTTGACATTGTCATTTATATAATTTGTTTTGTTTTCAACATTTTGATTGTATTTTGTTTATTTTCCATTTTTAAAATCTGCTGTCATTAGTATTTTCATAGTGCCATCGAGTTCAACTCGAAATATGGCACTAACGAGTTGGTAGAAGATATACTTATAACAAATAGTGCTAGCTATAACCTCCTCCTTTTTAGGAGTCGGTTAAAAATAGAAGGTACTGATGTATCTACGTTCTGACAGACTGCTACCGGGTCAAAATTGTTTACGAAGCCGCAGTTCATCAAAAGGGACACTGGTCTCTGACTGTTTTAACTTGCTTGACGTAGCTTTATACTAATGCAGTTCCATTAATCACCAGTTGTAGGTAACTAATGATAAAATAAAAACATCGTTTAGATTATTATCGACAACTGGACTACACAATCATCATCACTGTTTCGTTTATTTATTGTTTATTTTTAATTTGAGATTTCAACGAGTAGTACGAGTGCCATCTATTGTAGATATTAGGGAAGTGTCGTGACAGATGACAGAATGCCTCTTACTTCACGAGTTTGCTTCGATGAAAACTAATAGATGGCGCTGTTATGTTTGTTTTTGTTTGATATGATTAATATGATGACAATAAAGTTTCTAAGAAGTTTCTTAGACATCTACTTGTCTTGAGGTTTTAACAATAAAAATAAATAAAATACCTTAGAGAATACGTTACGAAACTCATCTCAGTCACTAGTCCACATAGTCCAGTTGCAACATTGCCGACAGCTGGTGTTCCTGGGCTGATTTCTTATTTTGGAATATCTATAAGATAATTGAGAGTTCAAATGGACATTGTTAAATAAAAGGTAATAATGCCAGTACAATGTTTTACAAAGCAATCAATTATTAATCCAATGATAGAATTCAGTGTTGAATTCTCTTGACGTACGTCAGTTGAGTGCCAATGTCACAGTGACATGACATTTCTGAATAGGTTATGCGAATTGTAAACAATTCAAATAATTTCATTATTTGATCAAATGAGCTATCATTAAAACTGTAAACTGTTAAATATAGCGTTTTATTGTATAATTTATATGTTTGTTTAACTTGGGTTAGATTAAAATGATCCTTAACCTTATAAATCCATCCTCAAGGGTACTGGTTACTTGCATCATAATAGTAACTTAGATTTAAAATCGCTTCGAGATTCAAGTTTATGATCATTTCAGAGTACGTTATGCCTGAGCTGTCGAGTGTCCATTGTATCAAAATGTTATTTCAGCGAAGGTCTAGATAGTAAATACAATGACACAGAGAGGGAGAAAATATTACAGGTTATCAACAACGCCGACATTAATATTCTTTCAAGGTAAGAATATTTTAAGATCTATTTCACATAGCACAAAACTCTTAAAAAAATATTCTCAACAACCTCATAAAAATGCGATGCTCCTGATCAGACTATGTGCATAGATCCATTATTTCACTTCCATTCTTGAAGCTATGAACGACGTCTTTTTCTCCAAATTGTTTAAAAGGTGTGTGCAAAATGTCAAGTCAATCAAAAACCAGGAAGTGATTCGCAAGATTTTATTAAGTATTAATAAATATAGACAGATATCGTGATAAGACAAAAGAATTGAAAATTATTTTTTAAATAGATAAAAGACCACCCTCCCTCTAAAAATCAATGACTTTTTAATAAGTTCCTACTTTAAATTTATTGCCACAAACCATAGATTTGCAATTAAACTGAATTTAAAAGTCTCTGTGTTTCATTCATCTAGGGTTGTTCTCAGTGTTAATACCAAAATACGGTTCATGTTGCAGTATTGATATCCAACTATCAAATAATAACAAATGAATGTATAACAGATACATCATCTCTAAATAATTTTTATATATAAAAGAAAGTTGTGTTAGTTACACTATTTATAACTCAAGAACGGCTAAACCGATTTGTCTGAAAATTGGTTGGGAGGTAGCTTAGAACCAGGAGGCGGACATAGGATACTTTTTTTTAATTATTAGTAGGTAGGTATTGGGTAGGTCCGGGGTAGGTAGTGGGTAGGTACAGAGTAGGTAGTGGGTAGGTAGTCGGTAGGTAGTAGGTAGGTAGTAGGTAGGTAGTAGGTAGGTAGTAGGTTAATTCGTATTCAATATTCACAGTTGACAGGACAACGTCTGTCGGGTCGGCTAGTAATTTATATAATTCATCTCTTTTAGTTACGAAGTAAGTAAAACAAATATCAAGAAGTTTTCGCAGTGGAAGAATAGTAATGGACAAATAAAAACACTTTCTGACATAGAATATGTTGACGGATTCTCTGAACGGTCAGCCAAGAAACTCTTTAACAGTATATTAAGTGGACCTAATACAGAAAAGAAAGTAAATGGTAAAATAAAAGGGCAGATATTACACCCACAATTAAGCGAACGTGTCATAAAGGTGAGATATCATTAATTTGTTTCTTTCATTATTTCTCTTTTACTCTGACCTCTCTAACTTTAAACAGGGTGGAAACGATAAACGGGCTAGCAAGTGGAACCTTAACCATTGCAGTTATTCGAAAATGGTCTTAGAAAACCATCCATAATTTTGAATGTGGTGGAATTTTGAACCCCATTCGCAGATTTAAAAAAAAACCCGTGAAACTTTAATCAGTAAGTATTAGAAACAGGATCACTTGCCATCAAAAAACTTTTTGTGTAAAATAGTTATTTTCTTGCTAACTGTAAATTCTTTTGAAAATTTCAGTTATCTGTTCTTAGACCCATACCCAAACTTGTTGCTTACTCAGTTTTAATTACCAGTCAGAAATGTGAAGAATTTTGCAGTTATGCTGAGTTCATTTTTGCGTTGTTGGAGTCTCTCTTAATAGAACCCTGACCTGTCTTACCAAGGGTATCTTTTTACCTAGCTAGCTTACTAGCAAGTTAGCCCCAAAAAGAAGTAAACACGGAAAAATCATTTAGTTTTCTATTAAATCATTAGAATGCAGTAAAGCTGCAAAACATACTTAACAATAAAATTATTTGTTTATTTATTTAACACTTCAAGCACAAAAGTACAGAGGCGGACTTAATGCCATAGGCATTTTCTACCAGTCAACCTTTAGGTTAGGTGATGCAGAGACCAGATTCATGTCACCAAAACCTTCTTTGGCAAAACCATAGTCTAAAGCAAGTAGTAAATTATAAACAAAGCTTTATTAAACAAATGTGTTTTAAAGCTGATACAAAAAAAACAATTTTACAGGATTGCAAGTCAGTGTTATCAGTGTACATAACAGTCAACTCGGTGAGCTGGACGTTGATAGACAAGAGTAACTATGAGGTTCAAGACTGGAAGTACTACGGCATTGACTATCCAGACGGCAAGAAGTTCCAGATCACTGATATATTGGATATTGTAAGTGGTTATTTCCCTTATTCCATCGAGGGCTATGAACAATTTTTCTTGTATATGAGTGTTTTTAGAGTCTAACACTCTAATACAAGAATAATTGAGAAAATTATTTTGCGCACTCCAAGAATTAATCAAACTTTATCGAGCATTTTTTTTTAATTTGGTGGCCATACCTAAATACACATCAAAACTGAGAATTTAGATGTGTGAGTGCTCAAAATAAATATCACAATTTGTCTTGTAATAGAGACTCTTAAAACACCAAAATACAAGAAAATTTGTGATAGCCCTCTTAAATAAATAAAAAATCTTCGATAAATAATAATAATAAAAAATATCGCTGGACATTAACACACAGCGCCACCTAGTGCCACACTAAGCAAAGCCTGTGTCGTGTACACTAGATAGTTGATATACTACGAGTACATATATACTTTTTTGTTCGTAAATACATACTTCCGCCTGACGCAGGTCCTCACCGGACACGGATGTTTCGGGAGGTACCTGCACCGAATCGGGCGGGAGGAATCGCCCGGGTGTCTCCACTGCGAGGATCGACCGGAGGACACGGTGGAGCACACGGTGGAAGTCTGCCCTGCGTGGGCGGAGCTCCGCCGTGTCCTCGTGGCGGCGATCGGCGGCGGCGACCTCTCGCGTCCGGCCCTGGTTCAATCCATGGTCCGGAGCGAGACGGAATGGGAAGCCGTCGCCTCCTTCTGCGAAGCAGTCATGCTAGCGAAGGAGGTGGCGGAACGAGAGAGGGAGAGATCCTCTCTTCCTGGCCGCCGCGGGAGACGCAACGGGCGTCGGGGGCCACGTGGTGGCTACCGGCCACCGTAGATGCGGGCCTGTGGACGGCTGGCTATGGGCAATAGCTGGCCGACCGGCCGTCTAACGACGACGACAGGCCGTGTCGACGGCGCGTTCGTGTTCCACGCGCGCCTCAAAGAGATGTCAGCAAAGGAGAGGGGCCCGCAAGGGCCGAAGCCTGCCGGGGTTGCGGGCCTGTTCGAAAGAGATACCGCGGCCCCGGAACGTAAAAGGCGAGGAAGGAACATGGATGGTTTTTAGTCAGTATGAGTCTGACACTCCCTCCCGCTCCGCCCAGAGTGGGGGGGGTCATTTGATGATTTCCCATCCTTAAAAAAAAAAAAAAAAAAAAAAAATACATACTTATTATACATATAAACATCCATGACTCGGAAATGTCCGTGCTCATCACACAAACATTTGCTCCTACCGGGATTCGAAGCCAGGACCCTAAGAACGTAAGGCAGCGTCACTATCATTACGCCAATCGGGTCGTCAGACTTTTTATCTGGGCAGTGTAAATATTTTTGTTCTCATTTTTGTTTTCTTTTTGTTCTTATGCTATGATGCAGAATATCTATGTTTTAATTTTTCAATAGAGTGGGTAGTGGGGGTGAAATAGGAAGTTAGTGCCAATTTCGGTCATACAAAAGAGTTTTTGTGAAATCTTGAATATATTTTTATGAGCAGATTGCCCATATTCCTCCTCAGCACCATGATCAACCATATAGACTAATATAAATTACCACTAAAAGATGTTGTCTAAAATAGCTCAAGAAGAAAGACTTACTCACTCAAATAGATTTTATTTGAGCTCATCTCACCTAGGGTCTCAGCAGTCATATTCAGCATGAAAACATGATAGGTGAGTACGTAGGGTGTGATGAGAGAACACTACTAGGAAATAGTTTTGGATAGAAGAGCCCTTCGGGTAAGGGGAACGTTTTTAATGTTTATAAAGGGCCTGCTGAATGACCAATTAAAAATCCTTGTGGGATACATATTACGTCACCAACGAATAATAGGGTAGACGACAAAAAAAAAACTATATAGTCCGTCACTTAGATTTTCAAAATATACATATGTATTTGTATTTGACCCGAATTTTTTCTTTTGTTACGAGTATGTAAACCAAAATACTTTTTTACAAAAAATAAAACTGACTTCTGAGAAAACAAAAAAGTGAAAATTAACTTCAGAAAAACGCTACAGAAGTCGGTGACCTTTGTTTGATTGATTTCGTTTTTTTTTGTCACCGACTTCTGAAACGTTTTTTCTGAAGTTATTTTTCACTTTTTTGTTTTCCCTGAAGTTGGTTTTATTTTATGTAAAAAGTTTATATTTCACTCTTTAGTGGTTAACATGTGCTTATGCTTACCCCTTCACAGCGTACCGGCGTGATTTTCGGTTATGAACTGGTTTAAACAATAGACAGATATGAGATTTCAGCAAACCCGGTACATTTGCTATCATTTATTGAAGAGTTCCGTTGCCTATCTCCGAAGTTCTTCATCAGATCTTCATCAAATTGAAATGATCACTTCGAGAAAGTACACTTCCTAAAACTACCCAAATCGCTTCTAGTGTGCCTATAAAATGTGAAGAGTTCTCTCTATTTCTTCAGGATTCCATCATCAGATCCAGATTTGATGATTATGGGACAACCTGAGAAGTATACCCTTTCAAACAATTAGAAAAAAAATATCGGTTCAGCCATCTTCGAATAATCGGGGAACATTGAATTGAGAACCTCCTTATTTTTGAAGTCGGTTAATTAGGACGTTATGGTAGGTGACTCAAATATCCGGATAGCCTATATAAGATTCGGCCGAGTATCGTTAATTTGCTCATAAGAATTTACGAGTTCCGTTCCTTTGTCATGGATCCCATAATCAGAAGTAATCAGAACCTAACCAAATTCTCATCAATGTACCCTTGAAGTACCTACATCCGTTCCAATAAAAAAAAAAAAAAACAGCACATGTCACGGTAATAGTGCTTATCTTATATACAACCTTATTTTTTGTTTATACTAAACCCGAAAAGGGGTCATTGTACTCATCATTTTGAACAACTTTTTCTATGGGACGAACCTTGAAATCGCGAAAAAAAAATCAGCTGTTCCCTACATTTTGACGAGTTATGCGAACATAAATGTAGGGAACAGCTGATTTTTTTTTATTTGTCTTGTAATAGAGACTCTTAAAACACCAAAATACAAGAAAATTTGTGATAGCCCTCTTAAATAAATAAAAAATCTTCGATAAATAATAATAATAAAAAATATCGCTGGACATTAACACACAGCGCCACCTAGTGCCACACTAAGCAAAGCCTGTGTCGTGTACACTAGATAGTTGATATACTACGAGTACATATATACTTTTTTGTTCGTAAATACATACTTCCGCCTGACGCAGGTCCTCACCGGACACGGATGTTTCGGGAGGTACCTGCACCGAATCGGGCGGGAGGAATCGCCCGGGTGTCTCCACTGCGAGGATCGACCGGAGGACACGGTGGAGCACACGGTGGAAGTCTGCCCTGCGTGGGCGGAGCTCCGCCGTGTCCTCGTGGCGGCGATCGGCGGCGGCGACCTCTCGCGTCCGGCCCTGGTTCAATCCATGGTCCGGAGCGAGACGGAATGGGAAGCCGTCGCCTCCTTCTGCGAAGCAGTCATGCTAGCGAAGGAGGTGGCGGAACGAGAGAGGGAGAGATCCTCTCTTCCTGGCCGCCGCGGGAGACGCAACGGGCGTCGGGGGCCACGTGGTGGCTACCGGCCACCGTAGATGCGGGCCTGTGGACGGCTGGCTATGGGCAATAGCTGGCCGACCGGCCGTCTAACGACGACGACAGGCCGTGTCGACGGCGCGTTCGTGTTCCACGCGCGCCTCAAAGAGATGTCAGCAAAGGAGAGGGGCCCGCAAGGGCCGAAGCCTGCCGGGGTTGCGGGCCTGTTCGAAAGAGATACCGCGGCCCCGGAACGTAAAAGGCGAGGAAGGAACATGGATGGTTTTTAGTCAGTATGAGTCTGACACTCCCTCCCGCTCCGCCCAGAGTGGGGGGGGTCATTTGATGATTTCCCATCCTTAAAAAAAAAAAAAAAAAAAAAAATACATACTTATTATACATATAAACATCCATGACTCGGAAATGTCCGTGCTCATCACACAAACATTTGCTCCTACCGGGATTCGAAGCCAGGACCCTAAGAACGTAAGGCAGCGTCACTATCATTACGCCAATCGGGTCGTCAGACTTTTTATCTGGGCAGTGTAAATATTTTTGTTCTCATTTTTGTTTTCTTTTTGTTCTTATGCTATGATGCAGAATATCTATGTTTTAATTTTTCAATAGAGTGGGTAGTGGGGGTGAAATAGGAAGTTAGTGCCAATTTCGGTCATACAAAAGAGTTTTTGTGAAATCTTGAATATATTTTTATGAGCAGATTGCCCATATTCCTCCTCAGCACCATGATCAACCATATAGACTAATATAAATTACCACTAAAAGATGTTGTCTAAAATAGCTCAAGAAGAAAGACTTACTCACTCAAATAGATTTTATTTGAGCTCATCTCACCTAGGGTCTCAGCAGTCATATTCAGCATGAAAACATGATAGGTGAGTACGTAGGGTGTGATGAGAGAACACTACTAGGAAATAGTTTTGGATAGAAGAGCCCTTCGGGTAAGGGGAACGTTTTTAATGTTTATAAAGGGCCTGCTGAATGACCAATTAAAAATCCTTGTGGGATACATATTACGTCACCAACGAATAATAGGGTAGACGACAAAAAAAAAACTATATAGTCCGTCACTTAGATTTTCAAAATATACATATGTATTTGTATTTGACCCGAATTTTTTCTTTTGTTACGAGTATGTAAACCAAAATACTTTTTTACAAAAAATAAAACTGACTTCTGAGAAAACAAAAAAGTGAAAATTAACTTCAGAAAAACGCTACAGAAGTCGGTGACCTTTGTTTGATTGATTTCGTTTTTTTTTGTCACCGACTTCTGAAACGTTTTTTCTGAAGTTATTTTTCACTTTTTTGTTTTCCCTGAAGTTGGTTTTATTTTATGTAAAAAGTTTATATTTCACTCTTTAGTGGTTAACATGTGCTTATGCTTACCCCTTCACAGCGTACCGGCGTGATTTTCGGTTATGAACTGGTTTAAACAATAGACAGATATGAGATTTCAGCAAACCCGGTACATTTGCTATCATTTATTGAAGAGTTCCGTTGCCTATCTCCGAAGTTCTTCATCAGATCTTCATCAAATTGAAATGATCACTTCGAGAAAGTACACTTCCTAAAACTACCCAAATCGCTTCTAGTGTGCCTATAAAATGTGAAGAGTTCTCTCTATTTCTTCAGGATTCCATCATCAGATCCAGATTTGATGATTATGGGACAACCTGAGAAGTATACCCTTTCAAACAATTAGAAAAAAAATATCGGTTCAGCCATCTTCGAATAATCGGGGAACATTGAATTGAGAACCTCCTTATTTTTGAAGTCGGTTAATTAGGACGTTATGGTAGGTGACTCAAATATCCGGATAGCCTATATAAGATTCGGCCGAGTATCGTTAATTTGCTCATAAGAATTTACGAGTTCCGTTCCTTTGTCATGGATCCCATAATCAGAAGTAATCAGAACCTAACCAAATTCTCATCAATGTACCCTTGAAGTACCTACATCCGTTCCAATAAAAAAAAAAAAAAACAGCACATGTCACGGTAATAGTGCTTATCTTATATACAACCTTATTTTTTGTTTATACTAAACCCGAAAAGGGGTCATTGTACTCATCATTTTGAACAACTTTTTCTATGGGACGAACCTTGAAATCGCGAAAAAAAAATCAGCTGTTCCCTACATTTTGACGAGTTATGCGAACATAAATGTAGGGAACAGCTGATTTTTTTTTCGCGATTTCAGGGTTCGTCCCATAGAAAAAGTTGTTCAAAATGATGAGTACAATGACCCCTTTTCGGGTTTAGTATAAACAAAAAATAACCCTGTATATAAAAGAAAGTCGTGTTAGTTACACTATTTATAACTCAAGAACGGCTGAACCGATTTGGCTGAAAATTGGTGGGGAGGTAGCTTAGAACTAGGAGAAGGACATAGGATACTTTTTTTTTGTTTTTTTATTTTTAATTTTTGTCGTCGGTAGGTAGTGGGTAGGTATTGGGTAGGTAGGGGTAGGTGGTAGGTAGGTAGTGGGTAGTTGGTAGGTAGTGTGTAGGTGGTAGGTAGGTAGTGGGTAGTTGTGGGTAGGTGGTAGGTAGGTACTTGGTAGGTGGTAGGTAAGTAGTGGGTAGGTGGTAGATAGTAGGTCAATTCGAATTAAATATTCATAGTTGACAGGACAACGTCTGTCGGGTCGGCTAGTCCCCAATAAATGGAACTTAACACACCTAACTGTCGAAATCTGGGTGTATAATACACATCTGCGTACCTCCTCAGAGCATACAGGCGTGATGTTACGTCATGATATAGTATAAACAATGAACGTACAAGCGATTGCAGCAATCACTGCAGATTGACTGTGTATTTTTGAAGAGTTCCATTGTAGATCTCCGAAGATCAGCATCAGGTCTTCAGCAAATTAAAATAGGACCACACGGGAAGCACCAGCTTTCAAACAAAAAAAAGAACCATCAAAATCGGTTCACCCAGTCGAAAGTTATGAGGTAACAAACACGAAAAAAAAATACAGACGAATTGAGAACCTCCTCTTTTTAGAAGTCGGTTGAAAATTGACGAAGATACGACGCTTTTAAAATTCTCAATACGTCACGCCGTCGTATAACTTTTAGCTAGTTCTGACGTCACGTCCAGGTTTTGATGCGTTTCATCTTTGTCAATATTCATTGAGTTACAAAAACAAAAAAACGTGTCCATTATTTTCCAATACTCTAAACTCTAACTGTAACTAAAAAGATTTGTAATTTTTTGATAGTGTCGTCATGCCTATTCTTCCAGAATCCTCTTAAGCCGATTACATGAGCTAAACGCGAGTTTTATAATTACTAAAACTATATGATTCACTGCTATAAACAAAACCAAAAAATATATGATATTCTTCAGGATATATTGTAGCATGATAGTGTTTTGAAAACATGATATAATTAATTTGACTCGTTAAAAAAAAATCAAGAACTGATCTCTAAAAATATCTTTCTAACAAAAAAATACATGCTAATATACATGCGATCATTCTGAATTTTTGGCAAATAATTCTACAAGCAATATATTAGCATGATAGTGTTTTAGTTTTTTTATCCAATCAATAGTTTTTTTGTAAATCGATCAAAACCACTCATTTCGCGCTATTTGGCCCGCAGTGACTGACGTAACAACCACTTTGTAGTGCAAGCTGATTAGCTCTTTATTCTAACAGCATTTCAAACGAAGTTTGAACCACCACAAATAGAGTTGCTAATTTAGCTCATCTAGTCGCCTTAACCTTTTGTACCTCAGAGCATAAAGGCACGTGCGTGCCCTTCACGCCACGCCACGCCACGTCACGTCACAATTTCATCGCGAAAAAAATATCAGCTGTTCAGTACATTAGGCAATGTACAGAGCAGCTGAGATCTTTTTTCGCGATTTCAGCTACGTTAGAACTTTTTTTGAAATACAAGTTTTATTTTAAGATTTTCCTTTAAATATCTCCTTGAACCCCGTACTATCCATCCAACCCATCCATACGCACAATGTTTTGAGTGTGCTACATTGATTTATACTACAAAACATGACTTTTCACACAAACAAAAATATCCCAACAATAATTTTTGCGTAAAGTTACTTAGTTTGATGTACAGAATGCTTGGTTGACGGCTTCGTGATGAGGTGGTTTACACCCTGTATATGTCACCGTAAAATTGACAAACACGTTATATTACAATATAACGTGTTTTTTCTCGCGATATTGTAATGTCTCGAATTATTGTCAACTGAACATACGGAAGTATCTCTGCCCCCGTAATCGGGACTTGGGGCACCCCCCATTAGGTTAGTTAGGTTCCTTTAAACCCTGCACTCGGAAATAGGGGGCTCCGCGAAGCGGGGCTCCGTCGACTCCGCTTTTTAGGGGGAATATAAAGTGTTTTAAGGTTATGTTATATTATCGGTATTTCTCAGGAATGGTGCATTATCTTTTCATGAGAGTTGTGCCACTGGGCAAGGGGGGCCCCTCCTTCCCTCCACACCGCGTAAGTTGACTACCATCGCATGCATTTCACGAAAAACATTGCGTTTTGTTCATTTGACAATATTTCGAGTTTTTACAATATCGCTAGAGATATTACAATATAACGTATTTGACAATTTTACGGTGACATATATACGAGTACCTACAAAAAAGAAAAGTGATTCCAAAAAACTATTAAATTATTTATCTCGTGATAATTTTTGTCACATATTTGAGTCGTTCGCGTACAAGGCTTGCATGTAATTATGTGACAATGGTGTTTAAAAGGTTTAAAAAATAATATATTTCTGTCCAGGCCTGGCGCGTAACCCAGCAGATGCCAGTAGCAGACATATACGTGATGAAAGCGGAAGCCACAACTCTTCGCGCTGCCGGCAGTGATCCTAACAACCCCAAGGTCTTGGCTGTCAACCTGCAAAAGGCACAGATGGTTGCTATGATCGTCGCCTTGATTAATGCGAGGAGTCATGGAGAAGAACAGTAAGTTTTGAAGATTTCTTTAGGGACGACCACCAACTGCATTAGCGCGGTTTAAGGCGGGAGCTCCAGCGTAGACCTCAAAATCCATTTTTTTTCTAGTTCTTTGCAATTTGCAGGGCTGTGCTGAAAACATCAATACAACCCTCCAAGTTCATGTAACTCGAGAAATCAAATAGAGAAATCGAATAGAAAGATACAACCATGACACTGGCCTACAAATTGCAAAAAAATGTTTAATGTCGAGGGCTACCGTGGAGCATCCATCTTAATCAACCATCTCAGCCTATAGCAGTCCACTGCTGGACACAAGCTTGTCCCAAACTGTGCCACAATATCCTGACCTCCGCCCTTCGCATCCAGCTGCTGTCGGAGCTACCTTTTTAAGGACGTCGGTCCATTTAGCTGGAATACATCTTAGGCTTCGATTGCCGATACGCTGGTCGCTGGGTCCACCCTAAGACAGGTTTGGGCGGCCATCACTATCAAAGAAAACAAATATCGACCTTGATTTAATCGAAATAATGTTTAAAATAAATACAGGGTAAACCACCTCATGACAAAGCCGTTAACCAAGCATTCTGTACATCAAATCACATCACGTCACATGCACACAATCACATGCATTCTGTACTTTACTCAAAAATTATTGCTGGGAAACAACTTTTTTGTTGAGGTTATAAATCATGTTTTAAGGTAGAAGTCAATGAAACGCACTTAAAACATTGTGCTGATGGGTGGATTGAATAGTATGGGGGTCGTGGAGGTGTTAAAAGTCAAAATCTTACAAAAAACAAACTCGTGTTTAAAAAAAAACTTGTCAAAAAATATACCGCCCCCATATCTCCGTAACTAGAAGGTTCCCAGGTATGGTGTAGAATAAAAAAATGATCCCAATGATGGGGAGAACAAGTGCCTTTCGGCTTCGTGAAGAGGTGTTTTACACCCTTTATAATGCATAAGCTCGCGAACGCATCAACGCGCGAGTACGCGTATTAATGTATTTTGCTTTGATTAAAAAATGCGCAGTCATTGATGACCTGCTTCTACATATAGACATGTGGTTGTCAGTGCAAGAGGGAACTTGAGATTATTGTAGTGAGCAAGTTTTATATGAGAAACTAGCTGACCTCGCAAACTTTGTTCTGCCATATAAATTATGGTGTGAAATATACTTTACGATCTATCTTCATACCTTCCAAACAGAGGTGGATTAAATATCCACAGCGCCCTAGGTTAGCACCTCATCAGCGCCTCTCTAGTTGCCATCTTACGAATTATAAGCGCGAAAGTTTGCGAGGGTGAATTAACACATATATAATTTTTGCTCTACTGACGTTCAACATATCGGCCACCTTCCGAGAAAAATCTAGATATTTGAATTGTTTATCTTTCACTGCTTTAACGAGGTTCTCGTCATACGGGACCGCCAGTCCGCCACCACCGTTCACCACAATTTCAGGCATATTGGCAACAATAGTCCTGTTAGTGCATGATGATAGGTCGTTCCCAGTACAAAGTAATACACTCGAGAGCAATGAATCCGGGTCACTTAAAGAATCCTAAAAATCTCGGAAACTAAAAATGCTAGGTTAATGCAATAAATTGTATTTAATAGACAATGTAATACTCCTTAAATGAAGGTATTAAAACTTCTTAGTTATTGTAAAGTTATATCATAAAAAATCAAATTTGAAAAACTCAAAGATTCTCACTTTCGAAGATGGAACTATGAAATTACAGCATTTGGTTTTGCTTTTGTTTGTAATCTGTCATATATGTGGGTACATAAACCATGTTGATAGTGCTCTATATTCATTATTGAAGCTGAAATTATGTCGCTTACGCCTGAAGAATGCACCAGAATACTTACAATGCTGGAAACCGGCCGGAGTCAGCGCGATACAGCCAGGACTGTCGGTGTGTCGCTGTCAACAGTACAAAGAGTTCTCCGACGTTACGAAGAAACTGGTTCTAACCTACGCAGACCAGGAACGGGCAGAACCAGGTGTACCACAGCACGAGAAGACCGATACTTGGTGAACACCATGCTTCGAAATCGCTTTCTCACAGGAACTGAACTCACAAATCAGTTTCGACGCCTCGGAGGAAGTAACCCAAGTGCATGGACAGTAAGACGTCGGCTTGCTGAATCTAACTTAAAACCCCTTAGACCTGCAAACGGCCCTAAACTGGAGCGTGGGCATCGTATTTCAAGACTAAGATATGCCCAGAGCCACGTAAATTGGAGTATTGAAGATTGGTAAAAAGTTATGTTCTCCGACGAATCAAAATTTATGCTCTACAAGCACGATGGAAGACACAGAGTGTATCGAAGACCAGGGGAAAGATTCAAGCAAGCATGCATCGAAGAAAAAGTAGCCTACGGTGGTGGGTCTGTACTTGTGTGGGCCGGAATTTCTTCTGAAAGTCGCACAGAGCTGGTGATCATAGAAAACGGCTCTTTAACTAGCGTAAGATATGTGGAAGAAATCCTCAATGATCACGTTGGTCCATTTATGGTCAATTTAGGTGAGGATGCTATATTTATGCATGACAATGCCCGACCTCATACAGGTAGGATTGTGAATGACTACCTTCAAGAGATGAACATTACTCGTATGGAGTGGCCAGCGCGCAGCCCGGATATCAACCCGATCGAGCATGCTTGGGACGAGCTAGGCAGATGCGTAAAACAACGAAACCCTCCCCCAATCACGCTTCGTGAGCTCAAAATTGCTCTCACAGAGGAATGGGAGAATATTCCCCAAAATCGTATAAGGAACTTGGTGTACAGCATGCCAAACCGCGTAAACGCAGTAATGGAAGCACGAGGAGGCAATACGAAGTATTAAAATTCAAGAAAATCGTAATAAAGTTCAAAAATTTCATGTTTCCTATTTTTGTTTTAAGGAGAGATCAGCAGTTTTTTTCTTTATGTAATTTTGTGTTAATAAAATGTATGGTGACTCATATTTTTTTTACTTTCATTTAAGGAGTATTACATAGTCTATTAAATACAATTTATTGCATTAACCTATCATTTTTAGTTTCCGAGATTTTTAACATTCTTTAAGTGACCCGGATTCATTGCTCTCGAGTGTATTACCACAATTAAGAACTTAGTCGGGCACATACATATACATAGTATGGCATTTCTGATTCCACAAGATTGTACTTAAAATCAAGTTGCTGGTCGATAATTCTGGTAACGAGCTTGTGTTTGTCAAGTACTCTCCGTTAGCTAGACGAGAACATCCAGAAATAATGTGTCAGATCGGTTCTCCCGGACGGTGGCATGCTCGACATTGTCAACCATGCCAATCATCACAATTTATTTCCAGTAGTTATTCGTCGTCATTACTTCATCTATTAACTGCACAGACAAAATCTTCGGGTTCCCCGAAGAGTTACATTAGGTCCATGTAGGGCCCGGGAATAGCGCCCGTGCAGTTCTTTGGTCTGCCATACCTCCATACGGTCATTAATGTCTATTGCAATAAGCTTGCGTCTGGTCTTGTAAGTCAGGGAGAGCGGGTGAAGGCTTCTAGGAAGTATTCCCTGAGACTCATACCTCACGGTTTTGCACTAAATCGATTATTATTTAGTGTACCCTGAGATAAATGCGTATTGAAGCAACTAAGCCATCCAGCATCTGGTGCGAGTTATGCAGCGATTCATTCAGAATGACGATGTCATCTGCAAATCTCAATTTACTCACCGTAGATGTGAATACCAGGTCCTTCCCAGTTCAGCGCCTTAAAAATATCGTCCAATTTGTCCGTGAACAATTTCGGGGAAATTGCGAACCCTTGTCTCACCCCCGACACAATTGGATATGCTCTGTTTGCTGGTTCTGAGTTTTCGCGGTCATTGTGGCGTTTTAATAAAGACTTTTCGGCTCTTGGATGTATCACCAGTCTACTTGGCATTGTTGCAGTGACTCTAAAACTGACTAGGTGTCGATAGAGTCAAAAGCCTTCTCATAGTCCACAAAGACACGCAGATTAAACTCTTCGGACTTCAGAATAATCTGCCGCACTGCGTGGATGTGGTCTGTGGTGCTGTATCCTGCTCGAAACCCGGCGTGATTCGGAGGCTGATAGGCGTCGAGTCTTCGCGCCGGACGATTCGTCACGACTCTTGCAGACAGCTTAAACTCGTAGCTAAGAAGCTAAATGGGTCTGTAATTCTGTAATAAGGTCTTGTTCCCTTTTTAAATAAAATAACAACCACTTTTCTTCTTTACGCTTTTGAAGTTCTCCCAGAGAACAGGGCCGAGTGGAAATGCTCCCAAAGCTCTCCCTTTAGAGGAATTCCTGCTGCTTTCAGAAGCTCAGCCTTCAACCCATTCTCACCAGGGGGATTCCCATTTTGAAATAATATAGAAATCATTCTAATATAGGATCCCGACGGCGACTTAATCTCTGGAAGGAGTTTCATCATCTGCTTAACCTTTTGAAACCACGCGCCCCTAGGCACGTGCCTAGTTTGCTTTAGAGATAATCCGTCACTGCTCCCAAATACAGGGTGTAAACCACCTCATCACAAAGCCATTAACCAAGCATTCTGTACATCAAACTAAGTAACTTTACGCAAAAAATATTGCTGGGAAACAACTTTTTTTTTTGAGGTTATAACTTATGTTTTGTGGTAGAACTCAATGTAACGCACTTAAAATATTGTACTGATGGATGGATTGAATAGTACGGGGGTCGTGGGGGTGTTAAAAGTTAAAATCTTACAAAAAAAACTTGTCTAAAAGTTGTTTTTTTGACCCCCCATATTTCAGTAACTAGAAGGTTCCCAGGTATGGTGTAGAACAAAAAAATGTTCGCAATGATGGGAAGAACAAGTGCCTTTCGACTTCGCGAAGAGGTGTTTTACACCCTTTATACATAAAAAAAAAACAAAAACCCTTTCGGAAGAGTGCGATCACAAACACCCTGACACGAAATTATCTCTCTATTTCCAGGTCTAATGAAGAGAGTGACGAACGGCAAGATGTATTAAAACAAAAAGTATATTTTTTGAGGCCAACACTTCCATACAGGTATGTAAAACGAAAATGTTTGATATCACATATTTTTACTTATTTATTTACAACATAAAGGATTTATTCCGTGATAGAATATAGGATAGGCAATAAGAAAAACCCACCTAGTTTTATACACGGAAATGCAGAAGTACTTAGTTACTTTAGTAGCAAAGGTAGATGTCGCTACCAGTCATGATAGTTACAACTAAATGTACATAGATCGCGCTACTTGTCTCGTTGGATGAATCTTTTCACGGCACTATTTTTTATTTAATCGCTCTTTTCACTCGATCTGTAGTAATCTAAATATTGATTTATTATTATTTTATCGGGCCATTAGTTTTCCTGTAAAAAAGTAGTGTAAATATTTCTGCTGCTCTAACTCAACTTCTACCAGTCGCTCTGCAAAAATCATCGCTCACCGTAGCTAATACATAAAAGGTTGTGTACTGAAAAAATCTAATAAATCCGTAAGTTTGATTATTAAAAAATATTTGACCCGTATTTTTTCTTTTGATACATAAACCAAAATTGACGAAGATACGACGCTTTTAAAATTCTCAATACGTCACGCCGTCGTATAATTCATAATGCGTTGTGACGTCAGGAGTCCCGAGTTTTTTGCGATTTATCTCTGTCAGTATTCATTGATTGACAAAAACAAAAAATATCCATTATTTTCCGTTACTCTAACTGACGGAATAAATAGATTTGCGATTCATTGATGGTGGAAACTAGCATATTAACTAATTTAAAACATTTTCCAGGCTATACGGCACCTTGGTCGGCGGCGAAAGAGTATCAACCGACCAAACAGTAGAAATCCTACTCCGGGATCTGAACGGCAGATCTCCAACTAACGCCCATGCCTACATCCCTGAACCCTTGCAAACCATGTTCAGATCAAAGAAGGAGCTTCAAAAGGACATGTTAGGTCACTGTCTACTCCTAAGTCTGACCTTTATGGATTTGTGTATTTATAAGAATCAAGAACGCATTGCTAAGTTGAGTAGACGTGGTGAGTAATACTTTTGTATTTGTGATTTTTTTGAATAGATTGTTGAATACGTACAAAGGGTATTTTTATTTACAACTGACTGGTCTAAAGTTCCATCAAATAGAGAGTGAGCCTTTTAGTTTTAGGGGTAACAATGAGGTACAGGGTGCAAAAGTTCCGAGATTCAGAATTTTGATGTTAGTTCTTCATTTGCGTCACAGATGGCGCTGTATGTAGTACTTTTTGTAATTTATTGCTGTAGTACTTTTTGTAGTGTCACTACAGTATAGGCCCTGTATAGGTTGGTTTTTGTTGTAACCAATTATCTAGATTTTGTGCTGCTCTTGTGTTGATAATGCTTAATAGTATATCGATACTATCTATTATTCTTATTTGTGCATAGTAGTGACATCTAGTTATTATTTAGAAATGTCAAAATATTATTTTGGACTACTCTTATTTGAAATATATTTTTAAGCTATTGCATAGCTTCTATCGCGGGCCTTGAGCGTGGAGACTGAATCCAGAAATTCCGTAACGAAAATAACCTAACACCCTCCGAAAAAAAACAAAGGAAGTTTATAAAAAAAGGCTATGCAATAGCTTTATATATCTGTAGTTTTCATTCAAGCATTACATTAGATTATAGGCCCAGCTCTTTTTCACTGCGTCGCTCTGTTTCCACATGATTTTAACCACTGAGAACTAACTCTTGGAAAATAGCAATAAGATTGAAACCCAGAACCCGATGCACAGCAGAGTTTTACCCACTCTTGTTATCCATTAGGACCCTCGCTAAAGTGACAGGTATTTAAATAATATTAAAAAAGAAATAAAACTGCAACGTATTGCTTCAGTTGGACTAAAAAGTGTTTATTTGATAAAATACAACGAGCTTACTTTTTACAACATTTTACTTCTATTAATGACAAAAAAAAACAAACAAAACCCTTAATACAATAATAATATACATAAATACGATGGTATCAACTTCAAACGTATCATAAACTAACATAAATGCAATTCTAGGCAAGATCATTACAATTCAAGTAAAATACAATCTAAAAAAAGAAAATAATGTACTTAACTAAAAATAATTAAAATATATCTTTAAAGTTAAATATCAAGAAAAATCTAATGCAAAAATTCTCTATAGATCACACAATTACACTTTTGACCTAACCAAAGTCGAATTTTGTATTTAATACTGATATTATTCATTTTGGAAGAACTAGAAAATATATTTACAATTTTTATAATATTAAATTTTTGACAAATGCCAACGTTTACAATTTTTTTCGCCTGGATATCTGTGACCATTTCGCAACCAACTGTTTTCTCCGAAAATAAAAAATGTAGATAATAATGCTATGTAAAATAACTGAAGTCTGTTGTTAACTGTTGTGTGTAAAAAGTTAGATCTTGTATTCTGGGATTGTCTAAAATGAATTTCATATATTATACTACTATTGGCGTCTCTGTAGGTATGTAAGAAAATATACTCTATTGTAACATATGGACTGAGGCTGCCGGTTACTGACTCACTTAGGCCATCTTACTGAATATACATTATATTTATGTCACTGTTGCAGTATAAAAAATCACCGTTCTATTGCTATAAGTTTGTGGCAACATAAAAATATAGTTTTCTAACTATGGCTAATGAAGGTAATCCACGTAAATAATATGTCTGAATCACGGAAACAACATTAGTTAGTTAATCAGTAATGGAACAGCCTCAAGTGATAACTCTGTAGAAACCTAACAACATTGTAAAATTACCAGTCTATTGTATATTACAATAAATATGTACAATTAATGATATAACAGCACCCATTAATGAAACCAAGTTATGCCTCAAGATACGCCGCCTACAACGCTTCTTAAATCAAATATGTATAATATCACCGCTTTATTGTATATGTCTATTGTATTGTATATAATTGTATATTCTGTATATGTATTGTACTATTATTTAAATCTGTTATTGTATGGCTTAAAATAAGTATTGTAGCAAAAATAAGCTGAATAGGCGACGTAGCTTCATCATTATTATACACGAAAACTTTGCATTCAATAAAATCTGTAAAAAACTCAATCCAGACTACAAGATCATTAATCTAAATATGTCCATATTTTTATTAAAAAATTCAACAACACTTATTTTACTGTGGAACTGTTTCAACAAGTCTCTATTGTGATAAAAAATTATTACTTTGTATCCTTATTATTTCTGACAGCGGTTGGCGAGTGGCAGTGGGTACAATGATACGAGTATACTAATTTTATGAAATTATTATAGGCCATTTTTATGTTGGCTACCAATTATTTTATAAACACTAACAACTATTTTTAAAATAAGTCATTTATAAAATAAATTATACAATAATATCGCCAAAAAATCAAGTGTATTGCACTGGAGCTGCACTAACTGCAGGTATACGCTTTTATGTTTTAAACTATACAATTAATGCGAATAACACTTAAGCTCGGGTTCACACATTAGAAGTCAGAAAAATGTTTCTTGAACCTCTTTCGAGTTGCTGTATCCCGATGTGTGAAGCCAAATTTACAAAAAAAAAAATGTGACACATGTCAAACGCCGTATTAATAAGTATACTACGTTGAAAATGGAAGACGTAGAAATAATTCGTAGCCAACTTCTCTATGTAACTAAATCTGTTAAACTAAGCTCATTTTAACATGCATTGACAGAAACACTCACCGGCACAAATTATATACCGTTTTACTGTTTTTATTTGCGACCAAACCAAGTAATATCCTATCTGTATACTATCCAAATGTATGGGGAACTTGGCTTTGTTTTACATAAAGTAAATGGTAATGTAGAGTACACAATAACTTACAATATATTGCTTCATGCAAGTTTAAAATTACTAAGCATGTGGATATGTAAAATCGTTAGATAATAATCGAAAAACTGAAGTGGTAGGTCGACTTAAACATTCGCCAATTTATATCCTATATGTAAGACAATAAGACATTATAATTTCACCATGAGATCACAATTAAATGCATTATTAAACGAAGGAATTAGTGAAAACTGTCAAGTTTCGGATCTAGTAGACTAAACTAATCATACTGTTACAAGTGCAGCAATGCTTTAGTTTCACTCACATTGCGCTGACATTGTATTTAATACAATTGACGTTATGTTGATTATTATTATGTTAAATATGCAAAGTATAGTTTTACAATGCAATCTTATTCTCTCCTTTTTAATATTTTTAACAACTTAAAAATATACAAAATTAAGTAGGGATATTGATATTGCGTTAAATACGAAGAAGAATATCTTGCTTAGGTATGGGTAAAATTGCATTACTTTGCTATTGAAGTTTATTATATCTATATTCCAAACTCCAAGACGCTATGTGGATATAAACGTGTGCTGGAATTTAATTCCAATTAAGGAAACTTTTGTTAGACAAGAATTGGCAAAATGATTACAGATTCTATCTCCTATCCTAGGGGTAGTCGGTAAGAAATGTCATTGTAGGTAATTATAAATAAACATTACGTATTAATAAAAGTTAGGAACATGCTTGAAACCTAATTAATGTTATAAAATGAATCCTCGGGGTACATAATCCAAGAGATACGTACATACTGTATGGGTATCCGATCAGAACTGGACGGCTCGCTTAAATACGGCATTATACTGTTTATTACGATTTTAATATTGAAAACTACAAGATGTGCCAATTTAATATGTTCAAATATAAGATCCGGATCGTCTAAGGACAACCGCAGTTTTTCAGCACTTAAAAATAGTTTCATAAGAAAGCAAAACCGTGCTCTCAAAAAAATATTTTACAAAAATCATTTCGTACACAATAAAAACTAATAAGATTAACTTTATAGGTATACATACACGTTTAATTGAGCAAAACTTAACAAAACAGTGAGCAATTCAAACAGAACAGCCTGGGACGTGATTATATCGCGGATTTTGCGTTCATTGACTAAACTCTCATGTAGGTCTGCGTCTCCACTGAAACCGATAGAACATTGTTGGCTTACAATTTTTCTACAACGTTTCGGTTTCAATAAAAACCAAAGCAAAAGTTTTTGTTGCGACACTGCCAAAAATTCCCAATGATATGTATTTACAATAACCACACTGAATGTAAGTAGTAAGTGACAAAAAAAAATCTTAAGAAATCAACGTGCATTAGAGACTGATCATTATATAAAGTTGTGCAAAATGGATAGTAGTTTCATTCGAATCAATTTTCCACAACTCCCGCGTTTCAAGTATCTGGACTTAGGTACCTAGCACGTTGCAAATACGACACTAACTTTAAGACTATTTCACATTTACCTTTTTAATAATATTGTATGTAATAAATGTATAAAATATCATCTGTAATCTCTGTATACATCACTTCTTGTGTTATATTTAAAAATTAAATCCATTTGTATCGGTATAAAAATCTAATAAGTATAAATCTGAGGTTATATCTCGGCTATGGCACTGTGTTGTATGTTTGTATTCAAACTTTGTACTAGGGTGCGTCGCGCCACCCCCGCCCAATATGGAACAAATATATCGTTTATTGTATAAAAATACTTATTAACTATTATTGTATAAGGCTGCTTGTGTTGTGTATATAAACTATAGAACTGAATCTTAGGCTATTGTAGTGTGGTGGCGGGAACGGCGCGCGCGGCCCAACAGGAGGATCACATGTCGTGTGAACAATGTGGAAAACTGTAGTCACGGAAGATAAATGTTTCTAATTTTCTTCGATAACGATGTTTTTTTCAATTGTAAACCTCCGAAAGTTTGATAGGAAAATCAAAATGGAAAATAAAATGCTAGTGGTGGCGCCAGTTGTGAACGCGGCTTTAGATGCGCACGCGACTGTCTAAGCGATGTTTGTTTAATCGATGGTTATGATCTAAAGCTAACACGTGCGTGTTACTCGATTTGGAATCGATAAGTTTCGTATACAACATTATTTGGTTCGTTACTACAATTTCGCAACAATCATTCGTATAGATTGATTGACGGAATGCGCTTGCGACGTCCACAACTAGCAAACCGATTAATTTTCATAATTGCCCAATGCGATAAATTCGTCGTAAAATCAACACACAATAAACCCACTAAATAATAATATTGCATCGATCACTTCGTAGTGACAAATAATAAAATGGTATATGTTATGTGACTCCCACAAATCCACCTTACTATTACACTTAATAGTTAATTAACAGTTCATATTATGCGGTAGGAAAACGAAACCATCACAATAATTAGTAAAATAAGCTATATAAGTTGTCTATACATACAAACAGAGATATTAAAACGTTAAAAAGTTGCTGGACTATCCTGGCTTGTTCTGTAGTTTATAGTCTGTGGGACTCGCGGTTAATGGCGGTTTGCTCATGGAATTCATTCAGCAGACATATTAAATATATCTGTCTCATCCAAGTCTTCAGACTGTACGAATCTATTTATAAATCCACGTATACAGTTTGTTTGAGCTTTTTTCTATTAATTTCTAATCCAAAAATGTGGACACGGTAACGCTAAAGACTCAACTCATCACCAGAATACTCCAACAATGTCACAAATTCATATAATATTTTTATTCTTCCTAAATTCTAAGTTATTTCGCGATGAATGATCGAATTGCTTGGTAATTCGAAAATCGATAATCTAAGCTAAATTAGAAATAAGATTTACTCTGGCGTACCCTCCTTTCCTTGGATCAAACTACCTCAAAGCACTTTGCGTCATCACACACGTTACCTAAATTGGTAAATTTTACTAATCTCACTCATCGTAATAATGTTAATGTTATCAAATCAGTCAAGCAAAAGAAGGCGACGGGCCGGCCATGACTAGCCGGCCACCGAAACAATCAAACATTTTAGATAATTAAAATTTAGGAACATAAATGATTTCGATATCAATTCGACTTACATAAAAATTAATATTTTTGTACAAAGCAAAGGAAATCTTCCAACCATTCACTCGAGCCCGCTGCGGGTGCTCGTCAAGTTTCGACACACGAAGTTAAACGCTAAATGAGCGAAATAGACACCTAACCTACCTAGCTATCACAGTCCTCTCTCAGTCTGACCCTTTCCTCTTAAATGCATCTCATTTTGTCACATCGTTGAAAAAACTGGTAACAACCTAAACTAGGCCAACTATAATACAAGCTGGTAGAAAAAATTTAAAAATCACTACACTATTTGGCACCTATAGTGTTACGAAGACATCTCAGTAATCTCACATGATAATGAAGAGTAAATGCATTCATTAATGTAACAGAACCTCGTGTAAGTACACACTAACAAAGTATAATGTTGATGGCAAAAGGTAACCTACGTTTTTGGTTTGCATTCATGATTGTGTTCTCACCGACGATGTTCGTCTATCTCCCTTAAAGAACTTGCGTCCGAACTCTGTTTACAGCTAACTCATAAATTCTTATCATTCTTTATCGTTACTTTTTAACATATTTTGAGCATCACGGATTCCCGTATAAATCCCCATTTTTTGCCAGATTTTATCTCTTAATACTCGTAAATAAAATTAACTTAATACGTCTACAAAATATGTATGTATATTTATTACAATTAGGCACATCGTCGCGCCGGAAACATTCATCGCGAAATATTGTTATGTGGTAAAAGATCAATTCTTAATTTTTAGATTTCAACGAAGTGTTTTAAATCCTAATCTCCGGCTAGATCCGCTCGGAGCGTCTGCGAAAATTTCAGCAGAATCGAGAATCACCGAGAAAACTAACTCTTACGTGGTAACTTAACGATTACGGGGCAAAAACGCTAACTGTACTCGCTTCTTCGACGGTAACACTACACGTGATGAACTTGAAAATTGTACATCGCGACTGACCTCCCGGTGGAGTATAAACAGGACGCCATTTACAGATCGAAGCTCGTTTTACAGCGATCCGGTTAACATACATCGACTACTGTGCTGACAGGGCAGGTCGCGCATCGTATACTTGTGTCGCCGGCGCCTAGTTGTAGAGGCGCTCGGCGGCGTAGAGGTCGTGGTGCGCGTGCGCATGCGTGGGCGCCGCGTGCCACCGCGGCGGCGGCGCGGGTCACTGCGCCGGCAGGCAGGCCACGGGCGCGCCGGGACCCACGACCGGCTTGAACTCGGGGGCGCCCCCGAACTGCTGGAAAGGCGGCGCGTAGCACTGCGGGAAGTACAGCTCCGGCTTCACCACGGCGGCGGCGGGTGGCAGCGGGCGCGGCGTCTTGTTCGCGTCTGCGCGCCGCGCCTTGGCCGCATGCGGGTTCATGTGGTTGTCGATGTGCTTCTTCACCTCCGGCTCCGTGGCGAAGCGCCGCCGGCAGTTGGGCATGGGGCAGCAGAAGGGCCGGTCGCCCTGGTGCGTCCGCGTGTGCTGGTCCAGGATCGCCTTCTGCCGGAAGTCCTTGCCGCACTGGGTGCACTTGTACGGCTTCTCCCCGGTGTGGATGCGCAAGTGCTGGTTGAGGATGGTCCGCTGGCGGAAGAAGCGCGGGCAGTACACACAGCCGTACGGCTTCTCATTGGTGTGGATGCGCAGGTGCTGTGTCAAGTGCGACTGCTGTCGGAAGCGCTTGCCGCATTCTGGACAGGGGTATGGACGTGACTCTATGTGAATACACCCGTGTTGTAGCAGCGTTGACTTCTGTTTGAACTCTTTTTGGCAAATCGGGCAGCGCACGTACAGGGGCATCGCCCGCCCCCCGAGTACGTCTGGTAGCTTGCCACCCTTCAAATATTGCAGAGAAAGCCCCGAGGTGAAGACTGAGTGATTGAGACCTTTCGTATCTTTAAAGTAAGCAGGGTATTGCGCCGTGTCACCTGGAGAGAAGCAGGAGCCGCGCGGATCTCCGTTCTGTCCGTCCGCGTCGCCGAACGTCGATTGGATCTCTTCCTTGTTCTCATCGGCCGGGAACGGCACGTCCTGGGGCCACAGCGTCGGTGTCGTCCCGTTCTTGAAGATGAGATGCGGTGAAACATCTGTAAAATCGAACAAAATGGTCAGTCACATGTGGGGCAAATAAAAGCAAAGGTTTAACCGACGAGTGGGTTAATCAAACTGGGAACGGTTACAGGAACGTCCGGCGGTCGGTTCTGCGTCTCGCGGGCGCCCTGCGTTACACGGGCGACGAGGGAACCGAGAATTTGTTTGATAGGAAGGCCAATGGTTGCGAGACCGAATCGACAGTGCGGGGGGCGGCGGGGAGCGCGGGCGCCGGCGGCAGTGACCGGCGGGTCAGTGCGGGCGGCGCGCGCGGGGCGGGGGGAATATATGTGTGAATAGCGCTCGCCTTGGTGTGTGCGGACGTGCTGGTTCAGGATGGCCTTCTGGCGGAAATGTTTGCCGCACTCGCCGCACGTATATGGCTTCTCACCGGAATGGATGCGCAGGTGCTGGTTGAGGATGGCGCGCTGCCGGAACGAGCGCGGGCAGTACACGCACGCGTACGGCTTCTCGTTCGCGTGGATGCGCAGGTGCTGCGTGAGGTGCGACTGCTGCCGGAACCGCTTGCCGCACTCCGGACACCCGTACGGCCGCGAGTCGGTGTGGATGCGCTCGTGCTGCAGCAGCGTGGACTTCTGCTTGAAGTCTTTCCCGCACGTCAGGCACTTGAACAGGCGGAGCTCTGAGTTCGGGTTGTGCTTCCGCGGCTTCGGCGGCTCAGCCTGCACTATGTCTGGCAGGTGGCGGAGGTCAGGCGCCGCGTACTGGTCTAGAGGACCTTCGAGGGACAGCACACCGCCGTTCTGTTTCAGATAGTGTAACGGGAAGCCGCCCGTGCCGAGCATGTGGCTCGTTGGTCGCGCCTCTTTAAAGTACGGCGTGTACTGCTGCTGCAGATCCGGCTGCGGGACGAAGCACGGCGTGCGGTCCAGGTGATCCTGTGAGGGAGGCTGTGGCTGGGGTTGGCTCTGGAGCTGTTGCTCCACTTGCATGTGTTCAGGAGAAGTTTGCTGCTGTTGCTGTTGCTGTTGTTGCTGTTGTTGCGCTTGCTGCTGTGCTTGTTGTTGAGCGAGTTGCTGGGCAGCGTCCTCTGCGGCGCCAGTGGGGTCTGGGGGTGGCGGCGCGGGAGGGTAGGGTGAGGGCGCGGGGGATGCGAGCTGCGGCTCCGGCTGAGGTGAGGGCCCGCCAGGGCTCTGGTGCTGCATGGGCTGGTATCCGCCGTCCAGCACTCCACCGCCCCACTGCGTTCCCGGGGGAGCTCGCTCCACGCCATCTTTGTAGAGCACGTACGGTGTTGTCGTGTCTGAAAACAAATTAAATCAATTTTAATACTGCTGGTAAAGTATTTGAGCATGTCAATTCGTAACCAAATGTGCCGAAATTCTTGGCTAATCGTAGAAATAACGGGGCTCGTTGGTATCGTGTGATAAATGGTGAGCATATCGCCACAAAGGGTGGTGGCGTGCGGGTGCCGGGTGGCCGGGTGGTGCACAGCAGACTCGCGACATCGCGTGTCGCGCGCGATTCATAACACTCGCTGCGCCAAACGAATGAGAATTTAATAAAATGTCACGTTGTGTGCGAGACGTTTCGGTAGTTTCAGCAGAGAACATAGTATGATGAACCCCGTGAAATAAGAAAGTCACTGTAACTCGATCACAGTATGTTTTTTTTCTTTATTGATGGAGTAAATACAGCTAAGAAACAACAAAAACGATACAATTTTAAACTTGACATTTTTTTGGAAATAAATAAGTCATTGTCTATTAACGTTTTAATTTTCAGTCGAATTAACCGAATGATAATTGCACAAATACTTCTAAAAGTCAAAAAAAAAACAAACATGAATCGTTAAAGTAATACTTTTATACGTCTGTTTATTCCATGATACGCATTTAATAGTTGAGTGAAATCATCAAAGATAATAATAAAAGGAACTTATAAAATGAGCACGTTTCTAATGATTCACTTTCTCGACGTATTGAGTCTGTGGCATCACAAAAAACGCGGGAAAATGCGACCATTTTCTTTTCCCGCTCAAAGGGAAATGCAAATGGCGGATGAATAGAGTTTTATCGAGTAGGTAATATTGTATTTTAGTTGATTTAGGTCCATGTTCACCAAAAAGATGACAGTCTGATTATCTAAAACAGCTGTTTAAAACACATTTTTGTATGGGAACATATCACACTGACAGCTGTTTTTAGATACCTAATCAGACAGTTATCTTTTCGGTTAACTTGGACCTTAGTAAATAGGCATATATGCTAATCAAATTGTTTGTTTGGTTGGAATTATTGAAGAAATGCTCAATTTGTGCCTGGTGTATGGCGATACGCATAGATACACTTGAAAAATTCGGCTAAATCCTTCGGTTTTATTGTTTACCAGCGGCTTCGCCCGCGTGAAGTTTCAAAATTGGGGTTGAGTGAGAATATTATAAACGTAAGAGTAAACAAATACAGGGTTATTTTTTGTTTACACTAAACCCAAAAAGGGGTCATTGTACTCATCATTTTGAACAACTTTTACTATGGGACGAACCGTGAAATCGCGAAAAAAAAATCAGCTGTTCCCTACATTTATGTTCGCATAACTCGTCAAAATGTAGGGAACAGCTGTTTTTTTTTTCGCGATTTCAAGGTTCGTCCTATAGAAAAAGTTGTTCAAAATGATGAGTACAATGACCCCTTTTCGGGTTTAGTATAAACAAAAAATAATGTTGTATAATAATAACAAATCTCCGAACTGCTAAGCTATCGGGAGTTACACGTGTTATTGTGAGTCAACTATAAAAGATAGACATATGCTGTCTTGGGATATTTTTTATATAATTTTATGTGGAATATTTCCGTTATACATGATTTCTATGTAGCTTTAACCATTAAGGCTGCACACGCGACGGAAGCTAAAAAAACCAAGTAACTTCTCCCGTTTTCCCAACATTTCCTTTCACTGCTCTGCTCCTATTAATGGTAGCGTGATGAAAAGTATACTATTACCTGCTCAGGAGTATGTAGAATAATTGTACCAAGTTTCGTTAAAATCCGTCGAGTAGTTTTTTTTTCTATAAATAACATACAGACAGACAGACAGACAGAAAGACAGACAGACAGACAAAAATTTTACTGATTGCATTTTTGGCATCAGTATCGATCACTAATCACCCCCCGATAGTTATTTTGTAAATATATTTCATGTACAGAATTGACCTCTCTTCAGATTTATTATAAGTATAGATAGATTATATAAAGAAAAAAACAAAATATAAATAGAGAAACATCACAAAAACCTCAATAGGTTTGTCCCGATGTTGATACACCTATAAAATAAATAAAAAATAATAAATATCGCTGGACATTAACACACAGCACCATCTCGTGCCACACTAAGCAGGGCTTGTGTCGTGGACACCAGACAGTTGGTATACTACTTATATACTTTTTTGTTATAAGCTATACTTGAGTAGAAAACAATAATTGGTAATTTATGATCAACACACAGTTTATATACTAAGTATGTTGTAGAACTATCATTCGTAGCAGTATTTATGACAAACTTTGGTAGCTTACACCCGTGTATATAAACAAGTTCAAGTGGTTACTGGAGTAAAAGTAATTACGATACGATTCTTCTGCTGTAGTTTATTAGGTAGGCTTGATGTAAACCTCATTATTTGAATTTTAAGCTTTGCTTTCTTTGACAGTTCTTACTTCTATTGCATAAAAATGGTTTTACAAGAGTAATTACTTAAACTCAATTAATAACTTTAACTTGGTTATAGAAACAAGTGTCAGTTTATTAGATATGGTTGTCTGGGTGATTGTAACTAGTTCGAATTCAGTATCTAAGTGAACCGTTGACTTTGTAATGGCTGCTGGTATTGACTGGATACGAGAAGCCCTGGACCAGGAAAACAACGCTTAGGGTAGGTCTAAGTCTGCCGGGGTTGCGGGCCTGTTCGAAAGAGATACCGCGGCCCCGGAACATAAAGGGCGAGGAAGGAACATGGATGGGTTTTAGTCAGTAAGAGTCTGACACTCCCTCCCGCTCCGCCCAGAGTGGGAGAAGTCATTTGATGATTTCCCAGCCTAAAAAAAAAAAAAAAGGTAGGTCTAAGTCTTTATAGGACTTATTTCTTATGAGCAGATTATGACGTTAATGCCATCAAATTGAGCATATTTATATCTTCAGTTTAAGACACTTAAGCAAATATGGTAGACTCAGTTAATTCCCAGTGCTTCTTCAACCACACAGCTATTATCACAAGGGATTAAGAGCAAACAACGTGAAAAAATGTACATAAGTGTTATAAACTTTCGTTTTGAGTTGTAACCCGTCACAGGTGACCGAAACACGTGTCTATGGTAGTTGTAGAGTAATGGGAACTCACTTCTGCGGTCACGCTTGACGTTTTCGACAGCCACCGAACTTGTATCAGGTTTCTGATGCTTCTGTCATATCTATGGCAATGTACTGTCGAATACCAACGTGGAATACAAGTATTTTTATGTAGATAAAAATTTATTGGAATTTATTTTTGATTGTATCTCTGCCTATCCCTTCGAGAGACGGGCTTGATCTTGATTTTTATTCATATCTTTAACAAATAAAAAAAAAAACTAATTAACCACTGTTTTATCACGGTTTAAAACTAAACTTATATTGTCACTTACGGGATATCTTGCGTGATTATTTATTATGTTGAGCTCCCGATATTTCGACGCTATCCCGTAAATAACAATATAAGTTTAAGCTAATTAACCTTGCAGACCTTTAGTACTAATAGACACAAATAAAACACTTCGTAGCATTGTCTACGGCGTAGACTGTAGGGCCTACGGCCTACGCCCTACGGAGACAAAAGTATCTATTTGCTACGAGTCTACGAAACTATTCATTTCAATTGATTTTAGGAAATATTTTGTTTTAGGCTTATTGCAGGGGTTGTAAATAAAATAAGGTTTTGATGAAATAACTACCTAGTCGCCTCTGCTTCAAACGGTTATAACAAACGACTTGACAAACATGGTTACTCCTTTATCATTTGTTGTAAGCTATATTAATATATTATCCGATTTATGGCGAAGGTCGCATCAAAGTTCATTACTTAGTTCGATCACACATACAGACATTAAATAAAAGTGATTTTAATTAATTAATCGTATGGATTAGTGCGTAAGCTTGTCGTTTTCGACTGTACTTACATGTTCGGAGTTTCCCTCCATCTCCGACCAACGGTTTATGACACATGATTAGTAAGTTGTATTGAGTCAGTAGCAACTCAACTCAATTGAACTAATTTCTGACGTTGTAAACAACATGTTTTTTAATCTCATAGTTGAAGAATCTGTTTTTTATTTTAGTTTCTTGAGTATATTCCAAAGGTTTTATACTGTTAACAGATTTTTTAACGTCAAAATATATTAAATTTTGACGTCATACATTATTAAATTACAACCAACGTAAATATATTTTGCATTTTCCTCCCAAAATCAATCATGGCCGCTTAAACCTCATTATCTTTTAAGAAGTTAAACAAAATGTTTTAAAACCGAAGCAACGTCATTCGTCATCGGAACGACGCATTCAGCTTTATAAAAAATCGGGCACCATCTATCTTGGTCGGGCAAGCATCGTTTATAACGACCATAGACGAACAGTTGATAAAATCATGCTTCTTTATAAACTTATCGATACCACAATCGATATGACTAACTGTGATGACTTGATCGTGTAGCGAGAAATATTCTGTACTTAATAATTGTTATTTTCACGCCTTTTTGTTAGGTTAGAATTTATATTTGCCGAAGGAACATTAACTACTCGTAGGTACTAGTTGCTGCAAATTTTGATGTGCCAACAGGCTATTTAAAATCTATTTTTGTGCCTTTCATCCATATCTTTTCAGCAGTTCTGGTGTGGTTGAATAGAAAACATCCATCCATACTTTCGATTTAATAAAATTTAAATTATTGGTATTCATATTCAGGTTAATTAGATAGTCATTACGCATACATTTTTCTTTCAGAGTGTCTAGAAATAGTGGGATTAAATCTGCCATGAGTCGAAAAGTCAAAATTAGTATTGGATTGAAATTTTACTCAAAAACTTAAGTTAATTCTGTCGAAAGCCGTTGTAGAAAAATATGATAGCACGGTTTTGAAATCTATAGTCTGTAATGGGTGACTTCAACTTCTCAGCGTTACTGAATTGGACATGAAAAATAAATGACAAGAGCGCAAAACTTAGCGCTTTGTTTTGCAAATAATAATAACGTAATACTTGGACAAAGATTCCTTTTAGATGCAGCACAAAGACAAAGATTTATCGCCGAATAACATCTGTTTATAATCGAGCCACAGATAAAATAATTCTGGATGAACGATGAGCGAATGAAACCATACCATTTCTTCATTTGACAGCCAAAGTTTTTAATGACGCGTAGGCAGGCCGGATGCCTGCACATGTGGGGTGTCATTTTGTATTAAAAACTTTTTTCTTTTAACCCTTTTTTTTAATTATAGCGTTGTGACGTATAGACGTTTGGTCTTTCATATCTTATGGGAATCTTAACCCTTTCAATGTCAAGTTGGATAGTTTGGATGTTGATTTGAATATTTGAACGCGTGATTAAGGTCTGAGGAATTTGATTTGACCGGAAATGTTTTTAGTGTGAACAGTGTAGTCCAAAATCTTATTTAGGTTATGTTCAGGTTTAATTTATTGGAATTTTGGTAGCACAATTTCTGGTTCAAAAAACTGAATGGGATCAGTAATGTCTTGCTTTAACTGGGGTTAGTTTCATAGCATGGAAGACTTGATTAAAATTAAAAACTGTAAATTGTCTTGGAATCAAATGTTTGTAACTTTTACAATTATTGATCATGCATACCCGTCCATGCACATAACACCTTAGGTAGACCGAAGGCCTAGATAAGCTGAAATCCTATTGACGATAATCATTTAAAAATGTATTGGATTGACCGAAATGCTTACGCAGTTATGTCAATCCTTTTTAAAATCATTATAGAAATACAAAAGACTGGAAGTAACTTGCTCTTGTCAAACCCTCAGGTTCTTAAGTCAATAACCGAATCCAACATACGTCACCAGTTACTGATGCGTTCTCATATAATTTTATTAGTGACGTAAACGTTAACGCAAGGGTTTTGACCACGTGTTGACTCTTTCTCCGAGGACATATGGGGCTATGGGAATCAAATGAAAGGGGTTTTACATCCTGTAAGATTATTCTTGTGATTTAATGCGTGTGAGCGTATGGACTATACGGAGACAGTCCGTAATTAACGTGTCTAATTGATGTTTTTTTAAGGAAGTGTGTGATCCTGTTCCTTTGCATTTTGGAAGTCATCGTCCTCCATATTGTACCTAATGTGTGATTTCTTTTTGACTTCTACACTAATTTCACTTAAAATTGTTGATTACTGATCATCTTGGTGTTCCTCATTCAACAGATGTTTCTTTTTTATTATCTATACTTACTAATTACTAATATTACTAATTTATTTACTAATATATATAATTATATAATATATTGTGGGTCAGCTAGTAATATTATAAAGCAGAACAGTTTGTTTCTTTGTTTGTTTGGTTGAACGCGCTAATCTCAGGAACTACCGGCTCGAATTGAAAAATTCTCGTTTGGTACATTTATTTTAATTCTTGGTTTTCCGGCCTGCACAGTTAAGTTGGCTGAAGTGTAGATAAATCTCTAACCGTTAGGCTGAAGCTACACTAGGCAGCGATTTGCGATGCGACTGGAAGAGTGAAAAGAGAAAAACATGGTATGGCTACATTACAAGCGAGATTCCGGCGTATTTTCTAATAAATTCGCTTCAATTTAGCTATGCTGGTGTAGCCGATGCCGTGATTACAGTAATGTTGTTCCGATCGCATAAAGAAATCAAAGATCGCTAGTAATGTTTGATGTACAGTGTAGCCATATACGTGTGCATTAATTTACTTGTTTTAATCGCTCATGTGTCGCAGGTCGCGTCACGGCCTAATGTAGCCTCAGTCTTAGAGTAAACCGTTTCCGTGTAAAGTTGTGTTTCCAGATATCTCTATGACTCTACTTAACGATATTTTTTGCAAAGTTTCTCTCTATATTATAGAAGCAGGTTGTAAAACAATGTCGTTCGGAATATGAGGCAGTAGGCAATGGTCTCAGGAGCGCGGTTGCTGGCCGGTGCGCTTGCGCCTCGAACTGGTTGGGCCAGACCGCCCCTTTCCTGCGCACGCTACTACGTACCGACGGCAAATACGATTCCGATGAATTGTGGAATTTAATTTCACTTTTTGTCTGCTCTTATGACTTGACTAGACAAGCAATGGGGGCGACTACTTACTGTTGGAACGTACGTACGGAAAAAGTACGTAATGATGCCCTGATCGTTAATGAATTTGTGATAGATAGGTTTAGGATTTAAAATTATGTTTGCTACGATGAATCACGTGAAAGTTCTTAAAATTGTCTAAGATGCAGCTAATATTATGAATTGTCACTTCCTTTTATGATTCTGCTAAAGCGGCCATTTTAGGCTCTCAAAAATAATCTGTTGCTAAAACTGGGATCGAATCATGAGATGAATGACGCTTCATTGGTGTAATTACCAAAAGTGATTTGTCGTTGAGAGCTTAAAAATAGGATAAAGTGTAATATGCGATCTAAGATGAGATTATCCTAATAATGAACAATTAAAATGCCTTATATTCATCATAGTGATATATAAATCAAATAAATATTAATAAGAAATCTCAATAATTGCGCGTGCACACCGTACAGGGTTCACGGATGGTCGGAGCCGTCACCCGCTTGGCAGCAGCGATCCACCGGATTAAATCCCTTACCAACTTCACAGCACCATCGAAAACAGGCCACACCACCCGAATACTAACTACAGAAGGCTCAAAATCCCATGATAATGTACTTTAGACTAGCAGAATTATATTTGTGTGAGAGGTTGAGAATCGAACGCGTATAAAATATAATCTACATGATTTTTTGTGGTTGGTTTCGTACGGAGATTTTCGGACAATTATGTTTGATTGCACCTCATATTACGGGCGAGATGTTGGATGGTATGCGACCCATTCCGTGACCATGACGCATTTCTAATGTACGGGAGGAGCAGGGCTTCGATATAAATCGGTACAATATCTGATACATCAAGGTAATTTTATGAAGATGATAAGTAGATCAGATGTTTTATTAAATTTGGAATCTTAATGCTATTTCAATCAATCAATCAAAAACTTTATTTCGAACAAGAGTCCATGTATGGGTTAGTAGCGAGTACTTAGGAGCTATGTTAGTACAACTATAAGAATAAAAATCAATTCGAAACAACGACCCAATTAGACAGTTCAAATTAGTCTCGCAGCTTTTTTTACTGAAAGAAAGAAATAAAAAGTATGGTTTGTCGCAGGGACATGACGTAGGTACCAACAAACACCACACACCACCATTGCTTCCACTAATAATTGATAATCAGCTGATAACCAAGGGGTGCTTTTAAGTTTATTTCATAAAGCGTCCTGAAAAACTCAAAGCAAACATATTTAGCTTTTGAAAGTTACAAAAAAAAACATTCCGCAATATGATAGCTATTTCAAAAATAATGATAAGTACTTTTTTTTTGTTAACTCTTTTTGTCCAACTCCTAGGCAAAGGTCTCCACCCATTCCTTCTACTTCTTTCTAAGGCTTGCTGCTTCTCGCCAATACAAGAGGTAAAAGCCATCCAAGGCTTCCCGCCAATAACAATGTTACTTCATCTGCCTAGCCTTTTCCCAACTGAGCTCGGGTCGGCTTCCTGTCTAACCGGATGCAGCTGAATACCAGTATTTTACATGGAGCAATGATATTGTTACTTGTTTCAGTTTACCTTTAGGTACGTATATAAGCTTCCAAAACCTGAACTCCTATCCGTGACTTGAAATACTCGTATAAAGAAATTATACAAAACATTTTCTCTAACTACTGTTTTGACTGGTACAATTTGTATTAAGTTCGCTGTTATTTTAGCGTCAGTGAATCATCCAGTTACAGAGTTGTATCGACAATGAAAACAGGATGCTGAACGCTTAGTCATGAGTCTTTGTGACTGTTTAGATGCCTTTAGCAGATTCTGTGCGAGCTCTTTGTACAGGTGCCGGTTTGAACGTGGCTTTGGGGAAAGGGCTGTGACTTGTGAGACGAAAAGGAACAATGATTGTTGGTGTTTGATTCCAGGATTTGTCATTTTAAAATCCAAGTTTCTCCAATAAAAGGTTATTGCATCAAAAAGTTCAAATCGAGTTCATTCGACAAAAACATTGACATTGCCCGACTCAAGGCGCCTTCCAAATTGACACATCAATAATTTATTTACAAAAACCAAGAAACTCCTTTCTTATGAATCACTAGCGGACGTCACGCGGTTTCACCCGCGTAGTTCCCGTTCCCGTGGGACTACGGGGATAAAATATAGCCTATGTTACTCGTGGATAATGTAGCTTTCCAATGGTGAAAGAATTTTTAAAAACGGTCCAGTAGTTTTTAAGCCTATTCATTACAAACAAACAAACAAAGTTTTCCTCTTTATAATATTAGTATAGATACCACGCATGAGAACGAACGCGGAAAAGACAAGTGAATGAAGACGTTACAAAAAACCGCGCAAGTGTCAGCGAACGGATAAAAAGTCGTCGGACATTCACAAATTTCACTGCGACTTCGTACGTGTAAGCGGCATTCATCGCTGCGTCATCAGCGCTTCAATTTACATTACTTCAGGCAAGTGCAGCATGCGAGTGAAGCCAAGTGCGTAACGACGCGAAAGTGACAGGTCGTTTTGGCGGGAGACCGGCCGCCCGCCATGTCTGGCATTGGGTTCTTTATAACATCTACACGACATCGGTACCGGTTGTACGCACCACGCGACACTCGGCCGCGTCGCGACAATTTATTTCGGTTCGGGGCAATGCACTTATCGCACGCAGCCCTGAGATCTGCGCGTCGAATAAACGAGAGTAAACATGAAACGCGAAGGGAAAAAATAAATACATCGTACTTCGTAGCCGGCGACAAATCAAGGCTGTTCGAATTAGTTGACGAGCTCACTACTCGGGGCTTGTCCACTCGAAGGACCACTTATTGGTAACTACTGGACGTGCAAAGGAGGCCTACTACTGTCAAGTGACCTTTCACTCCATTCACGTTCCCTACGACTGTTATGGATCACCATCTATCTATAGAGCAACCGTCAAACATTAATTTTAATGTTGGGCATGAAATTGAGAGCTCACAGACGCCGAGCGTGATTGAAATCACTTGTTTGTCAATTTTATAGCTACACCATAACTCGACATGTCCCTAAAAGTATTGCAGAATTTTATGCTCTTTTAAATTTTCAGAATAAATATAATAAATCTTTTAAATGGTTTCGGCTGTAATTAATGGCATGTTCGCACACTCGCACCGACTAAAGAATGGCACTGAAGGCAATAAAAGTTTAATACAGCCGATGTAACACGGCGCACTTTGTTATTCCAGAAATAAGTGGACTTTACTCGCCCAAATCGTATCGCAGCACGGAAGTGCAATTCAAAGTATGCTAATTAAAGCAACTTTAATTCAAAATTTATTATTATTTGCGAAACCGGTTTTTAACAAGTGGGTGGTAGTAAAAAATCTATTAATTCAGTAGTCTAAGTGCAGCTGTGTGTGTGTAAAGTCGGTTCGCGGCTGTGCACGGTAATTTGTCAAGTGCACGTTTCGCGCCAAAAGTGACGTTTCACAAATCTTCAAAATGGCGTGCGGTGGTAATTAAACGCGCGCAATAACTGGCCATAAAGCAAACGAAGCGCATTGATGACGCGCCGCCCGCGCTATTTTCAGTGCGCGACGCCGCCCGACAAATGCTAACGGCCTCTAGGACACTCCAGCGGGGCTCGCGACACCACTCACCACAGACTATAGACTCGGCCCACCGCAACACTCATTCCTACACTTTCCTACATTATTTGTTTATTTCAATGCCGGTTGCCAGGGTTAACAATCGCCAATCGATTTTATGACACATATTATGCCTAACCTTTTTATTATTGAAAGTGATTGGGAGAATATGATTTTATTGGCTTTGCTTTTCAATTACTTATTTTGTGAACATTAAACTCATGTTATTGGTGCATGCAGCAGTAAATGTGAACTTGAACGACATGATTCATTATGATCTCATTATGGGTTGACGTGTTTTGTGTTTGACAGGACTTAGGACATGACTGTTCTAGCTATTTAAAGGAACAAGTGTAAAATATACCACACGCTACGTAAGTAGTTTAGGGATCTTTTAGTTTATGTAGAGAACTTGGTTTTTGACAAAAACTTTTTAAGATGGTAGATAGTACTATCAACTCAATCTTGGGAATGTGTATTCTGTACTCGGTTGATAAGCTATTTCTCTTCTACTTACATCTCCAATTTCAGAGAATTATAGGTTTTGTAGGAGAACTCGCGTGACCGTCACCTAACACTTCGTAGCACTCATAGCCGATCCGCTACGGCGGCTACGAGTTTTCGTTTCTATAGTCCCCAAAGGCTGCTCTGCATGTTTGTAGAAGAAGTGGCAGATTTGGTTCTAGGTTCTAAGTTCGATCGTAAAGTTTTTCGTTGCTTCAACACACTGAAGGATAAGGAAGATCCATATTTTAATCAAGGGCAAACAAACGTCCTAAAAATCTGCACACATGTTATCTCACCTGATGTTCTTAAACAATTATTAAACATGTTTCTATGTTGACATAATATAGGTATCATACATCTGTCTTATATTATGAATCAATATTTGACATTTAAAAATCTTTGATTTGACATTGGGCTGTGATATTCACCTACCTACCTAAAATCAGAAGCAATTACATATCAGATTTATCACCAGACTAACGTTTATTTAGTCAAAAGAAACTAGAATATACTAAAGTTATGAAAAATTTGGGACAAACATTTTTCAGCAGGGATTCAAGCGTTACGTCTACTACCTTTTAACTCATTACATCAATCAATCTAAAAGTTCGATTGTGTTGAGGACAAAAAAGTAGCTAAAGGAATCTGAATATTATGAATAGAAAATTGAGGTAAATACTACATACTACAGGGCTGCAATCATTAGCAGCCTGACGTTACATGAAAAATGTTGCACAAGATACAGTTTCATTAGTGAAAATGGATTAAAAATAATGTAAGACATTTGCTAATAAATTTTACTTTAATTTATATTAAAGAATTAACCAGCATTGGGACAGAATATCAAATCCGTAAATAACATCAAATTATGCAAAATACCAATCAAAGACAAAAAAAACCCAAGATGCATTTCCATTATCTATGCACTTTTTGTGCAACAGACTAAAAAAGTCCCGCGAAAATCACCATAAATAAATACTGCATATTTTTTTAATTTGTGTTCGTACCTGTGGAACTAGATTGACTAGTTTTATAATGACTCATGGCCGCCTTAGGTCAAGACTACAGTTCTTGGAAGGATAATTTGTTCATTAATTTTGCATTTGGTCATTGAGGTAGGAAGCGGAATGCGTTTATTATTAAGATTATTATTTATTGTAGCAGCAGACATCTCATTACTCGGTTATTATATTCTGTTGAGAATGAAAGTTTGTTAGACCAGACGGCGTGGGTGCACTAGTTAATCTATTGAGATTTTGTCTAATATTAATAGTAATTATAATGCTCTTGCTTTAATTAATATTATTTTCCGTTAGTATGTTACTAGACGAGTTATATTTAGATTAGATCTTGAATTTAAATGTGTCTTAGAATTCTTATATATTTCCGGTAGGATTGTGATGATATGTAAAGCATTTCCTTTCTTAAACGATTCTTGTATTCTTAACCTGTAATTTCTAAACTTTATAATATTCTGAAAACAAGTGCAGCTCGTAATCTTAGGTAAAACTAATCATTAAAGACTAGCGGACGTTCCGTTCTCGTGGGAGTACGGGTATAAAATATAGCTTATGTTACTCACTGATAATGTAGCTATCCATTGCTGAAAGATTTGTCTAATCGGTCCAGTCGTTTTTAAGTTTTTTCGTTACATACAAAAATACAAATCTTTGCCTATTGTAATATTAGTACAGATTTAAGTAAACTCTAGTTTTGTAAGTTTTACTAGGTCAGTTGCTTGGGCAGTTGACTGAAAAAACCCTGATTAAATGCAATAAATACCAAACGTTCTGGATTATGGCTCCGCATTTGAAAACCAGACTAGATATTGGTATCTGGCCTGAATTCTTGCCTGAGATTGAAGAAAAGGCACTCGTCAACTGAAGACAAAGTACAAATAATCCCAAGTATGTATCGACAACTGTCATGGCGTATATCAAAGCTGGGTAATAATTAGGGAGGGGCATCGGTCTGGTCTCCGCATTCGAACAGCGTCTATTTCCAGATAATCATCGGGCGACGGACGCGACTGCCTACGCCTCATACGATTTATATGTCTCATTTAATATTTTGTAGTTTTTACTTCTCAGAATGTCCTTGCTGGTAAGGTGGGGTTATTTTTAAGTGGTGAGAGCGTGGGTTTGGAACTCTGTGCTGACCAGGGGGATTAAGCTGGTGGGTAGGCCGCCAAAGTGAAATTTTATCAGTGACCGGCTTCTGCTCGCGACTTCGTTCGCGTGAAGTTTTGATATCGCAACGCATCGCCTGCTCAACGGAAGCTTTTTTCCCGCTTGCAACATTTCTTATTGTTGCTCCGCTCCTATTGGTCATAGCGTGATGTTATATAGCCTATAGCCTTCCTCGATAAATGGACTATCCAACGCATAAAGAATTTTTCTATTCGAGCCTGTAGTCCCTGAGATTAATGCGTTCAACCAAACAAACAAACTCTTCTGCTTTATAATATTAAGTATAGACTAGCGGACGTCACGCGGTTTCACCCGCGTTCCCGTTCACATGGAAGTACAGGGATAAATATCCTATGTTACTAGCTGATAATGTAGCTATCCATTGCTGAAAGAATTTTTCAAATCGGTTCAGTCGTTTTTAAGTTTATTCGTTACATACAAAATTACACCTTTCCTTTTTATTATTAAATACCTATTAGTATAGAAAAAGATGATTCAGAAGAAATGATTGAATTGACATAAGCCATCGAATAGCTTATACGATTTTTTTTTCTTAAAATCCTTTCAGAAATACAACACGCTTTGAAAGTGATTACCACTTGTTTAGGCCCTCGGGATCATGCAGCTAAAAGGTCCTTAAAAATTAAGGAACTTGCCCAGTTTTTATTGTTTGCTGATTTTATCAGATTGAAGCATAAGTACCTATCCCCCTTTTTTTCAGTCAATGGAACTTTTTTGATAAGTTTGGCCCATAGAAGTACAAAAAAGTGGCAAGGGGGCGTGTCTGGCACAAGAGGCTCAGTCAAAAATGGCTATACAATTTTGCAATAAATACATTGCTCCTCAACCACTACCTAAGTTTGTCGGTAAGTGACTGGATAAGCAATGTAAAAATCACCAGACGACAGTTCAATAAGCGGATGTATCGCGTAGTGCGGCCGCTGCTTCTTAAGGCGAATTAATGATGTGAGTTTATGTGTGGTAGGGGCAAAGCCGAGACACAGGGTTCCGATACATTTTCGTCTAACGGGTATATCCCCTTCTTTATTAATTTATATCTATGGTTGAGCCTAATAAGTCACATTGTTACTTGAAATCAGTATCAGTGGTGTTCGTTGGTTCTTCGAAGTACATGTTAACTTTAGTGTGGAAATAACTTACCTAAGTTACAGTTTTCTTTCCAAAATGCAATTCCCAACCTCAAAAACTATCAACAGCTCCCCAAAAAAGCAGAAAAACAAAAATCAAGATCAGTCCACCCTGTCATGGAGAGTCCTTCTATCAAATTATGCGACGCGCGCGCCCCCCGGCCGTACGTGCCGAAGACTCAGCCTACCTGAAGTGGCTAGACTTAATTAAGGGCCCTGCATAACGATCCCTCGTGTTGTGGTCGGGCCATAAGGCTGGTAATGGGTGAAATGGTGGGATACCATGCTTTTCATGGGAGTTAAATTGGTAAAGTGTTTTTTTTTGGTAACTGTCGTCTGTAAACCAAACTTAAGCTGTAGAATACAACCTTTGTTGTGACTGTAAGGTTCTGTAATACCATCCATATTGTTGAAGAGGATACTGAAATGTCATAATTGTACAAAAATGTTAGCAATTTGCAACTTTGATAGGATTTGTAGTAGAAACAGCGAAATAAAGAATCGTTTAGATAAAACAGTGTATATAAATAAATACGCCGGAGTCATACTGGCTGTAAATGGACCCTTTATGAAGTCGTCAATCAAGCATTCTGTTACATTAAACTACTCTGTTGCACAAAAAAAAAATGCTGGGACTTTTGGTTTTGAAAAAAACACGTTTTATAGTGGACTCAATGTAACGCATTCGAATTATTTTGTAAATGGATGCTATGTACGGGGTCGTGGTAGGTGGTGTTTAAACTAAAATTTTATTAAAAAAAAAAAATCGCAATTATGGGTAAAACAAGTGCCTTTCGGCTTCATTGAGTGTACTTTTACACCTAATATTTTTTAACCAAAAGTTTAAAAAAATTGCCTAAGAAAAATCCTTTAAATAGCGAGAACATTCACAATTTGTCCTCAATCATTCTGCCATTCATGCAAAAACATACACAACCCTCTTCCCCATACTATTCATTCTCCACCGTCTTCTATGCTTCATCGCCACTAGTCTAATGAGCCGTATTGCAACAAAACTTCCCTCAAACAAGGCACTATTGAGACGTAAACGCCGTCGGCTAGTAACGCCGCCGGTTACCAGAGGGCGCTTGAGTGCTGAAGGGTGTATTTTTACCAGATTATGCACCGCAAGTTTTCCGACGAGGCGTGATGAAGAATGGGGTCCAGGATGCACTCTTGATTGTTATATCACGGTGTGTTAGAAGTTAAGTGGTTTTTTTATACAGGGCTTGGTTTAGAATTGCGTTGTTTTTGGAAGGTTTAAAGGTTTAACTGACTTTTGCTAAAAAAATCTAGTACTACAACATTCTACCTCACATTTCACCAGTTATGTTTAAGTCCCATGTAATAGAAAGACCCTAATGCCATCAAGCCTGCACAAATTCTAAACGCTCAATTATTTCAAAAACATCATTTTAAGTATACGAATCTAAATAATGATAATTATAATCAGCATAATTATAACGTGCCTGCATGTAAAGCTAAGTCAGAGACCAATTGATGGGCGGCATAAAAACTCTGACACCAGGTTAAGCATTAACCATATGATTAAGAAAGAAAGACCCATCTTGTTGTAATTGAACAGATAACAGAGTTTTTTTTTTAATTTTTAAAATGTGAATTCGCACGTGTAACCTAACCTTAACACCATAAAAGCAATCATCTTAAAAAAATCACGCTTGAACGTCAACATCTGACAAGAGAAAAAAAAACCACAAAAAAAAAAAAAAAAACCTTCAGATCGAAATTTAAATTCAAATTAATTAACGATACATATCGCTTACCTTTTTCTTATACCTTTTAATTCGTCGAAAATAAACGTAGGGGCATTTAAGGCTAATACCAAAGCTCGCGTGCCAAGTTCTCGTCGTTAAATTAAAAAGTAAAAGCAATAAATAAACTTGGGAGCCATTGAACCTTTTTTGTAACTTTACACGCTAACTTCTGTGTTAAGTTTTGCATTCTGCAACTGGTTACAGAATGCTTTATTGTGTTTGTGGCCTTAATCACGTCATTGCCCTTAAGAAATTGTTGTTTTTTACATAAAGGGTGTAAAACACCTCTTAACAAAGCCGAATGGCATTTGTTCTTCTCGTCATTGCGATAATTTTTTTGTTCTACATCACGCCTAGGAACCTTCTAGTTACGGAGATATTGGGAGTCAAAGTTCCAACTTTCTGACTTTTTTTTTAAATAGATGTTTTATTGTAATAATTTTACTTTAAACATCTCTACGACCCCCGTACTATTCAATATCAATGAGCACATTTTTTTGAGTGCGTTACATTGAGTTCTATCATAAAACATTGTTTTTCAGCGCCAAAAAAAAGTCGAAACCCAGTAATAATTTTGGCATAGGGTTACTTAGTTTGATGTACAGAATGCTTGGTTGATGGCTTCGTGATGAGGTGGATTACACCCTGAATAATAATATTACGGCTGTTTTCCCTGAAGGGTTAGACAGCGGTACACCCAATGGTACACTCACATTCCGCCAGCTATTTGTAAGAGTTGAGACTCCATGGCGGCTACTGAGAAATTCTTCATGGAAAATAATAAAAAAAAACAATAATAAAGAAACAATAATACTTTGCCAGACCAGGTAATCGAACCCAGGACCTCATGCTTAGCAGTCACGCTTACGACCACTCGACCAATAAGGCAGTCGAGGCATATGTTTTTTTATCATTTTTATAGTGGCAGATAGGTAACAAACTATTATCTAAAATAACTTGTGAGTGAAAATAACTGACTTAGCCAACAATTTTTTGTTTTATGTTCACACTTTTAGATTTTTTTTGCGTTTGTCTATCAAATTTGGTGCCAAAAAAATCCAAGGAACAGGGACATACTCGTAGCTTTCTTATTTTAGTTTTATTTCTTGACATTTCAGATATATTATACATAAGTATGTTCTTAAAATTCAGTTATTGAAGCAAACTGCAAACTTTAGTTGGACGAACTTCACCCTACTAAATACGGAACTATCCGGTCCTGGGTATTATGGGTTTCCGGGATAGTACCAGATTTTACAAAAATACAGACTCACCTCTATGAATCACCATGTAAATGTTGGTGTCATTAGTGTCATTTTTTACTTTTACAGACACAGCTTTTACGGTGTTGACTGAACATGATTAATTATAATAGTTTTAGTGAAATTGGTCATTGGTTTTATACAGTTACTGTTACTGTTAGCCTGTGTCATCCCACTGCTGGGCAAAGGTCTATCCCCATGACTTCCAAATTTTTCGATCCAGGGCCAATGTGGGCCACTGGTCGTTGGTTTTGTTTGGTTTTATCTATACTATATACAGGGTGTATTTCACCTCATCACAAAGCCGTTAACCAAACATTCTGTACATCAAACTAAGTAACTTTACGCAAAAAATATTGCTGGAATTCAACTTTTTTTTTTGAGGTTATATATCATGTTTTGTGGTATTACTCAATGTAACACACTCAAAACATTGTGCGGATGGATGGATTGAATAGTACGGGGGTCATAGAGATATTTAAAGTAAAAATCATGCGATAAAAAGTGGTATTTAAAAAAAAGTTTGTCAAAATCTTGCAATTTTGACCCCCAATATCTTCGTAACTAGAAGGTTCCCAGGTATAGTGTAGAACAAAAAAAATATCAGAATGACGGGTAGAACAAGTGCCTTTCGTATTCGTTAAGAGGTGTTTTACACCCTTTATATATTATACTAGCGGACGTCACGCGGTTTCACCCGCGTAATTCCCGTTCCCGTGGGAGTACGGGGATAAAATATATCCTATGTTACTCGTGGATAATGTAGCTTTCGAATGGTGAAAGAATTTTTAAAAACGGTCCAGTAGTTTTTAAGCCTATTCATTACAAACAAACAAACAAAGTTTTCCTCTTTATAATATTAGTATAGATAATATTATAAAGCAGAAGAGTTTGTTTGTTTGTTTGGTTGAACGCGCTAATCTCAGGAACTACCGGCTCGAATTGAAAAATTATTTGCGCGTTGGATAGCCCATTTATCTAGGAAGGCTTTAGGCTATATAACATCACGCTACGATTATTAGGAGCGGAGCAGGAATGATAAATGTTGCAAAAACGGGAACTTTTTTTCCTTCAGTTTTTTCTCTAATGTGACGTAGACGAAGTTGCGTGGGTCAGCTAGTATAGTATAAAACATTTTAAACTTAATTGCTTGGTTTCAGGTAGTAAAACACTTGCAAAAATAATTAAAGTCATAGCTCAACTCGAAAACCAGAAAAAAACACAAACATGTCAGCAACTTTCTTAAAAGCCGAATTTCTTTCACGCGAAATCCGTCAAAAGAAAAACTAAGCGTTTTCCATAACGTTCGTATACAAAGAGACTATATAAAAACATGTAGAGTTGGCCAAAATAAACCTTAACAGGTAAGACTTAAGGGCTTTTACGAATGTATAAAGACGGTCATTAAAAGAACCTCATTCGTTGAGTGTCAAAGGAAAGTGTGCCTTATGTGAGGGTGTAATAAGGGCGTTGCAGGTGTGGTTAGGTGGCGTCTTGGGGTGAACGGCCTCTGAAAGCTGAACATTTCAGAAGTTTGACACGGCATCGCTTCCTGTAGCACTGAGTGTTAGAATGTCGTGCATTTTTGTGTTCAACTTTTTTAAATGCATTGTTTTTCTTAATGAGTTTTTTCAGCAGTCGCTACAGACAGGCAGACGAGATTTTTTTGTCGTTGATTTTGTCTACTTAGGTATGTAGGTATTCTTCTCCTATATGTAGAATTGCTGTTTTATTAAAATCTACCTAAGTACAAATCATACCAGAATACTAGATGTGGTTACAACTAGTTCATCATCACCAGATTTACACCAGTAACAGTAATTAATTAATTTCTAACATATAATATAAACTACAGTTTCATTTGGATAGGTACATCATTAATTATACATTAAATAAAAAAATTGAGAAAATTAGTTTTGTTAGGTTACAAATTATTAGGACACAATAATTATTCACATGCAATGTCTTTCACAAAATCTGAATTTGAACTCGCAAGATTTTTCTTAATAATTAAACGAATTAATTAAAAACTTCTAGTATCTAAAAGTAGGTAGATATATCGACAAAACATTCAATATTGAATCTAGTAACACTCACTTTCAGTAGATTCACTAAGTGATTTGTCAGTAGCAGTTCCAAACTCAACTTGCATCGTATTTTAGCCACATTATCCTAGGGGTGGCGCGTTGCATCTAACTTTATTAAACACTAGTACCTCGCCCACGACTTCGTCCGCAAAACTTGTGATTGCTGGGCTTATTTGCATGTATCAAGATAATAAATAACCTATGTTATATCGTAAAGATGTATGTTTCTAATTGTAAAAGATTTTTTCATATCGGTCGAGTATTTTTTGAGTTAAATCGTAACAAACCAACAAAAAAATAAACAAAAACAATCCCCTGCAAAACTAAACAAAGTACCATGTCTGCATTTAAAATTATTTTTTGGCGTGGGTAAGTAGGTAATCGGAAGCATTAATGAACTACCAACATAAAAATAACACAAACCCGTGTGCCTAATTATTCCATTGGAAAAATTGCGAACTTAGATAAAACCTTTCATCACCTCTTTAATCCCTTTAAAGGGTAATATTTAAACCTTTCTAAGAAGTCACCCTCGTTTTTTCGCTTCCTATATGGAGTTCATAAAAATTTGAAGCTTCTACTTAGGTCAAGTGGTTTAACCTGTACCTACGTCTGTCGGTGAATTAAAGTTTAAAATCGAATAAGAAATAAAAAAAACAACGGAGAAACATGTTTACTCTTCAAAACTGTAACATATTTACGAAATGGGTTTGTAACTGAACCAAACTCCGTTTAAAGAAAGTTGCCAGCACTTAAAAATCTCAACACGTTAAATGCAGCAGGAACTTGACACTGTTTAAACGAATTCCCCAATTTGTCAACCAAATTAATTCCCCTCATACTTAAGATCGCCAGCCCTACAGATAAAGCAGTCGGTATGCAACTTTCGCTTTCGGGACGCGAACTGCAACTTTACAATGTCAGTCGTTCATTAACTATTAACTGAGCCTACGTGTTTTCAGTTTTCAAGGACGACGACGAGGTATGATTTATGAATTGTGCGAAAACTGGAACTCATTGTTTCATCTGCCTAGTCTATTGCTAATTTTATGGCAGCAAGGCAGATGACCAACGGCATAACGTGCTTTTCTTGGCATAGACACGGATGGGCACGCCATCGACAGATCGGCCTCGGCCTGCGTTGCTTGAATATGCTTAACCTTGAAAATCGACTAGTGCGACTGTTATTAAGAATTTTCCAAGAATTAATATCGATTTAGAACTAAATTTGAGTAGAGTTTAGTGTATTTACTGTTTAGGGGACGGTGATGGTTTTAAGCAACCTAAAAGCTTTGGCGGCTTTGAGCCCTATTTTAGACCAATGTGCAATGCTGCCAGTAAAGTTAAGCATTAGCGCTCAGGTTTTGAAGAATAAGAACAGGATTTTGATAAAATTCATCATCGTGTGGTTAGTTTTCATAATTCATTTTGCTAAAAGTTCGTAATCTGCTAAATTCATCATAATGGTCGATCATTAGTCGGTCAAAGGTCTCGCAATTGTGTTAGAATGACATTTTAGTATTGCCATTATTATAAAACCTGTTTGTAGAAACGATTTTCAAAAATATTCTATTAAATTTAAAAATGTATTTAGGCCATTTATATTTTTTTACATATATTTATTTGTGACAAAAGCAATCTGAAGTACTAAAAAGTTCGTAAATAAGAAAAAATACATTCAGTTATGTGTAACGGGAACAAATGTGAAACTATCCATCTCAATTGTATTTTATCTGTTTAGCTCTCAAAGTCAAATGTGACATTACTACTTACTGACGTTTATCTGTTTTTATTTCTAACGGCCGGTGTTTTGATTCATTTTCTTACAAGTGTTTTAAATGATCTTTATTCAAGAAGCCTTTATTTATAGCAATTCAAAATGGTGCTAATTGAAAAAATTTCGGCTATAATTCTCAAAAGAACTGTTAAAATTTTGGCAGATTACCGCGTAAGTCAGTCATTTCATTATTTTAAGCCATTTCTTTCAATGGGCTGTCAGTGGTTGACCATTGAAAAGTCATAATGACGCCATTATATTAATAGATCACCAAACTTGTCAAAATGAACAATTATGAGATCAATGATAGACCGTTGTGACAATTCATGTTTTCGCCAACGGAAGGGTACTTGTTCTATCTCCCTAAAAGTTCCTGCTGAACGGTTACTTCGAAGCTTTTTCAGTTATAATTATAACAAAACATGTCACCTCACATTAATCGCTTAATTAGTCCAAACATTCCGTGACGTCACCCTAAAAGCTTATTATTTGCAGTGCCCGCGGTCCGCCATTACGCCGGCCATTTTTCAATTATGCCAAATGTGTATGGAGTATAAATCATTGTATGTATGTTAATGTATGGCTATACTGGTACATACAGGGGGTGAAGGGGTGTAAGGGAGGTATGTAAACATCCCGTCTGTTTAATTTGTAAACGGAATCGAAATATAGGAATTGTATACCCAATATCTGTGCCTGTGTCTGTGCTGCAGGGAAATAAAAAAAATGCAGCTCGGTAGAAAAATTTTATGCGTTCGGATATTTTTATGAGTGGCGACGGCTCGGTTTATGGATTGAAACGTAATCGGACGGATTCTATTGAATTTTGTGGCTTTTATAGCTCTCTCTGTAGCTCTGCTTTTGCATTAAATATGATTTTGCAATTTGCATAGTTTTAAACAGTAATAACTCTTATAAATACCTAAGTACAAAGCTAGGTCGTACCTATATGCATAACTGTGTGTGAATCAACGAGAAATAGATATATTCTCAGTCCAGCGCGACAGTTCGTCATAAAAATACCATGAACTGGGTTAAACCTGAATATACAAATGCCTTTCTCCTGTTCTTCGTAGTTCATCGAGTTTTGTCCGCCACAAGGAATATCATCTTTGTATAAGTTACGAAGGAGTCTGACGATCACAACAATCTTCATATTTTTGAAATTGGAACTGAAAATCATTTCGTTTATAATTCTTACTAGCTAAGGTAGTTTAGCAGTTGTCCCATCGTACAACCGAGATTAAGAGTATCCTATAAGTCTTATTAGATAATACTGGTTAATTAAACTACCTGTGTGCCAATATAAGTAGGTATGTCGTCCAAATTTGGTCCGTAGTTTTACGTATCCTCAAACTTTCGCATTTTTAATATTAGTAGAATACTAGGATTCATCATCATCTTTCTACCCTTGTTTTTGTCTTCCATTTCATAGTTCCCATTGATTTTCTTCAACATTTTCCTTCCTCTACCAAAAACCTATATGTACCACTCATTCAACATCACAGAACCGTTTAAAAACCTACAGTTCCAATCGAATTCCATTTTTAAAACATGAAGCATTCGAATTTTTTAAAAACTGAAGCCCCCGTGGTGGCCAGTGGCGCACGTTAATTCCATCGATCATTACTCCCGTTGCAATCCACCAATCATGAAAAATAAAAACACTGGCAACCCCACCTGCACCCCCTCTTTGCCACCCCGTTCCCCCCTCTCGTCTGCGTCCAGGGGTTGTGATTTTTTCGAGCGTCACTCTCGATTAGTATGACTCCGGTTTACCTATATGTATGTATTCGGGAAATCAATTGCATTTATATGTATGTAGTTGGGATTTTTATTCTTTATTTGGAGATGATGTATGTATTGAAATTGTATTTGGTAATGCGAAAGACGATTGCTTAAGCTACCTACTAATTAAGTAGGATTTGGACAATGTAGACACGGTAATTAAATGCGGTTCAAAAACTAATCCAAATTCAGTGTTAGTTTCGTAATTAAAATATAAATATATTTAAGCATAATTATGATATTGTTATCACAATTCCTATGGGTCATAAGGTCGGAAGGAAATTCTAAAATACGTAGTAGGCTTGGATAGCGTACGTAGCTGTATTCATAAACTCTTCCGTAACCTATCAGATAGCCAATAACCTCACATGTGTTTACTTTAGATATAGGTAGGTTTCAAAGCACTATATCGGGAATGTACAAAATTTTGGTCATTAAAAAAAACTACAAAACAGAATCTATCCACGATGTATGTGTGTATATGCCAACCCCACACATAGACACCACTCGTGGTAGTGTGCGTGCTTTGCAGGGCTGAGCTGAGCCCAGCCCGATCGCGGAGCTCCATGCAAAAATGTGCATTACACACCAGCAGCATTCGACCTTCCGCCCCGCCCCGAAACCCAACAAAATAAGGCGAGCGAGGGGGGGCTCACCGCTGTCCTATAGCTCTTTTTATACTGGTCGATGTGCTAGGGGTAGTTAGATAACGGCATGCGGGCCCCTCCGATGTCATGTATCACGTATCCAGTTTTTAAAATTCGAACGATGCGCAATTGTTTTGGGTTTAGTTTTGAAATAGGAAGCAGGCACGCGCCTGCCAGCAACGAGATTAATTAAAATGAAACCTACTTGAAAATTATTCGTTTGTTCTTGTACACATTCTCTGGATTAATTCCAGCCCAAGGCTTCGAAAAAACGTCTAATAACGAAATTGTTTTGTTGCCAATGCGCACTATATCAAACGGATAAAAATGTAGCGCTTGTTAGTTAAACCATGAAAAGCATTTTGACGTCTAAGACTCGACTAGATTTAATTTCAAAGATCCGTTTTTAGTTTTTAATATAGCAAGCTGAAAGCTTTTTTTTTACTTATGCTCAGGAACGTAGAGTTTAACGAAGCCGTAATTATAATTCTCAAAAGAATACCTCTTTTTCACTAATGAAATACCTTTCATTAAAGTTTGATGAAAAGACTAAGTATTTAAATACGATTTTTTAATAAACCTAGCAATTATGCTGAACGCAAGAGTTTAAAAAGTTCCGTAAGGTTGCATATAATTAATTTTGCTGCAGTTAACGTCAACGTTATTTTTTGATTAATTAAGTGATGGAGGTACGACTTAAAATTATTAAAAAAAAGTTAGAGTGCTTCTTCCCCGTAACGCAAATAATTTTAAAACATGAAAGTAAATTCTGCACCTTTCTTAAGCAGATAACAAGTGGAAATCATGTGAAAAGTTTAAGAATTCCAATTTCCTCAAAGCACCTCTGACCAGAATGATGGCGTTGAAGGAAAAGACAAATAATGAAAACACGCCAAGACAGGCGTCGAACTCTGTAATCTAAATAATTCCAAAGTCACCAACAAAAAAAAAGAAAATCAACGACATCGAAACAAAAGTTCTAAATTCAAAACAACGCAAGTTTTCGCACAGAAGTGGACTTTTACGAGGCCACAAAGTTTTTTCTACACACACCGACGGGGGGTTGAATGGAGTAAAAAAAAACGGGAAAAAGCCAAGAGAAACTGTGTTATGAGGTAAGAAAGAGTGAGGCCAGGGGCACGTTCGCAATAAAAAGATGTCTGCGTAAGGTCGGCGTCGGAGACGGCGATTTTTTTGTCGCTTTTCGAGAGAGAGAGAAGGAAATTTTCCGCGATGTGCAACCGGCGCGGGTTTTTATTAAATCATTTTGTAGTTGAACGATTTCATTGCATACAAAGATTAGATTAATCTGTACTTTTTCCTTTCAATTTCAAAGATTTTTATATTAGGTTTCAGTCTTATAAGTTAGACCTCAGACGGATCGACAATTTCCTCTCTGAACTTGAAGGATTCTGTGCATCTTTAAATACACAAAATCTTGACAAAAAATGTGGCTACCGTTATTTAAAGAAGCGGCAGACCAGACATTAAAACATAACAATCGTACAATCATTGTCTTTGTTTTAATGCTCGCTATTAACATGTGGTTCAAACGCTGACACTAACCGTTGTGTTCACGGTCAAATTATTTTATTCAGAGAAAGAACAGTTCGCAGTGTCTGCGGTTTGTGACCGTTACCAAGTAATGCATCAAAATAATCAATGGATTTGCAACTAGGTATTACGCGCGTGGTAATGGGGCCCGGGCTGTTTTAGCCAGGGTTGTCTATAGGGACTGGGGAAACAGTATATACGAGCCACTTAGGACCTGAGAAAAGGGTCTAAAACTTTTTGATTTTCTACCAAAAAATTAAGATGTGAGGGAAATAGTGGCTTCTTTCTACATTAACAAGTTTCTGGTGATGACAAGATCGGAAATGTTCCGTTTTTGTTCTTCTATCATAGTTTTCGAAGATTGTGTCCGCCGACTGTCAGCCCTGCATACGAAATTGCAGTCTACTACTACCTATTCGATTGATCGACTTAGTCCAATTTGGCACGTAAGAAAAAAGTAGTCTGGACTTGTTATCTTATGATTAACAGAGCGCTAATTGTAAGTGAAAGGTGCAGAGAAAGGTGTACCGACTGTTTTTTATTCTCCTAACGAAAATAGATTTAGTCAGTGTCGTAGACACTTTCGTTCGATGGAAAATATACGAGATACAATCTCGGCTAATTATTATCTGTTTGTTACGCTGGATGGGTCTCAAGAGCAGTTGAATGCGTCGAGATGTAATTAGGTATTGAATCAATGAGGATACATTCTCCAAGTCTTAATATATGCACCTAGATACTTAGATGGATACCCGTTAGTAGGAGAAGCATTTTGAAATATAAGAAGGTGCCTATCACCGAAACTTTTACCGTATATTCTACACAGTAAGAAAACGGCGCTACGTCTTATATGTAAGCACAACTTTCAAATATTTGCGAATTTCAGTATTTCTAGTTGTTTACGTTAAGAATTTTCGCGTTGTTAGCTTTTAAGCACTTCTCTATTGGTGCGCTTACAAACTTCGGGCATGTATTGACTTATGATCGGGGCAAAGCCCTAAAACAAGCATTATCGCGGCGACGCACACAAGTGCAGCGGCAAACACGCGCCCCCACCACCGACACGATTCGGCGTTTTTATATTTTTGCACGTTCAAAAAAACGCGCGCGGCAGACAAAGATGGAGTGATGACGAGCCCCGCGCAACAATGGCGCGCGAGCGGGACGGACTCACCTCTGTCATTGCGAACGCGAAATAAAAATGTGCAAAGCGTTCCTTTTTTAAATGTGATGCTTTTTTTACGTTAGTCTGCGTTAGCAATTAGTGTTGTGCGGTTGTCGCGCGCTGAGCGTTAGGAATCTATGCAAATGATATGCTCCGAATCCCGACGATGCTTGCGAAAGCTTTTAGAGCTCATTCACTGACATTATCGGATGAGCCGAAAATAGAGATCACGGAAGCGATGCCATTCAGTCCACCTACAAGGTCGTCTGTTCCGCGGCTTTATAGAATTAAACAGAGCCACAATGGTCGGTCCCTGGCTACGTACATAAGGACGTCTGTACTCGTTTTCTTGTTGAATCCTCTCCTCATTTTACCGCAATCCTTTTAAGAGCACAAGTTATGGCGATTTCTTGTAGAGAATTTGAACAAAAGGCTGATGATAGAATGTTTTAAAATTGTTTTCCGTTAACGCTTTAACGTCTTGGAAATGTTGGAGAGCATTTTTGATATTCCTAGCGTTTATAAATTGTTTTCATTTTGAAGGTAGTTTCAGAGTGCTAAAGTAATTTGTCGTTATTTATCTGAAGATGCTCACAGTATTACATAAGATTTGCATTAAAAGGGAGCGTGGAGCGTTGCGTAAGCCTTCCAGGTGCATTCGACTAATCAAAGGCAGGGACGTCGGTTCCAGCGAGAATGTCGCTGTGAGCAAATTTTAATGCGAATGGAAAAAATGCTGGCAACCCAATGCGGTGCGCGCGTGTGTGCGTGGGGCGCACACACACAGGCGCCCGCCGTGTCGGTGCATGCTTTACGCGCGGAAAAAAGTGCTGCGTTATTGATTTTTCTGTACAGCCACGAGGGGGTTAGGGGGAAATGTGGGGGTGGACGCCCGCGGCCTGAAAAACCGTCTGCTGAAAAAAACCGAGACGAAAAGGCACCCCTCCCTTTTTAATTGGTAACGTAGTGTCAATAGGGCTAATCCTGGGGCGGTAATAGCCTGCTTTTGTCTCGCGAATGCATTTTTCAGTGTTGCCATGCGACGGTTTGAGCACTCATGGCTGTGAGGGATCTCAAGTTTAGATTTTGTGGCGGCTGTCTAAGCTGAGATGAATTTTTCATATTCTTGATTGTCGTTTGAAGTTTTACCACATCATAGTTGAGAAAGAAGATGTAACAAACGTACCTAGATTTTAAGTCAAAAAGTAATGACAATAGAACCTACTAATAAGTTAGTAAGTTCTCCTTTGGCATTTATGAATATTTCATTGCGAACTAAAACTGATCAAATCACTTCCTACTTCATGAAATACTAAAGAAAAGCATCTAAATGCATGGTTTCAGTAAGTTATTTATGTAACCATTTCACCAAAATCAAATGTCTCATGAAACCTCTTCCCTTTAACCGTTCAGCTGACCAATAAGGGTAATTGTCAAGAATGATCTTATTGAATGAATTAACTCTTTTTGTTTGTGAATTTTTAACACTTACTTAATACTGATTGGTTTTAAATTGTTACCGACGGTTTTTACTGGTACAAAACGAACAATCGAACACTCCCATTATACACAAAGTCTTTTGATAGTTTTTTTTATAAAGAAAGAAAGAAAGAAAGAAAAAGCACTTATTAGCCCGACAGGACAACACATAAATAAAAAAAAAATGGTAAAATTGTGATTATAACACTAGTTTAAAAGTAAACAAATGAGAGAATAATAAAAAAAAATAACGAAATCATAAGAAAAAACAAACAAAATACAAAACAGAATTTGTCCTGTACAAGACCAAAAGGCTCATATCTCAGCATGGTGCTGTAACATTTAAAAAAAAACGTCACAGCGCTGATAAGTACTTAAGCCATGCTTTCAAGTAAAAGTACTCGAAAGATGTTTTCAAAGAGCACGTGAGGTAGTATGGAAACTGCTTCCAGTTTTATAATTTCTTTGCTAATTGAATTTAATAATAGTCGCTACGAGTCTACGCTTAGGCGCACCTTGTGTTGCTTCGCATCGTTGTCACTGCGGTGTTGCTGTCGACAGCCTCGGACACCATGGCCTGTCCTGCTACAGGAGCGCAGGTCGCATTGCACGGCACGCCAGCATCAACGACATTATTCGTCGGGCTCTTGTCAGCGCCGGCGTACCAGCGGTTTTAGAACCAAACGGCTTGGTGCGTGACGATGGCAAGAGACCGGACGGCATGACGTTGGTGCCTTGGAGCGTTGGCAGGCCTTTGGTGTGGGACGCAACTTGTGTCGACACCCTTGCGCCTTGCCACGTTGCAAGCACGGCGGGCTGTGCAGGCGCTGCTGCTGCAGCTGCTGAGATCCTCAAACGGCGCAAATACTGTAACCTTATTGGTAACTACAGCTTTGAGCCGTTTGGGGTCGAAACGCTCGGGTCATGGGGTCCGAGTGCGCGTCTCCTTTTTAAAGAAATCTCCCGCCGACTGATCGACACTTCGCGTGACCAGAGGGCTGGCCTTTTCTTTGGCCAAAGAATTAGCATTGCCATTCAACGTGGCAATGCTGCCAGTCTTCTGGGCACGTTTCCCGATGACAGCGATGCGGAGGAGTACTTTGACGCCTAAGTGGCCTGTTGACATTGTCGTATATATATTGTAGTTTTACGTTAAGTTTTATTTTTGTAATTGTATATAGTTTTAGATGTAGTATGTAAATATTGTATATAATAAAGTCTTTTAGGAAAAAGTAAAAAAAATTAGTTCGACAGAGTTGTCAATACTTTTGAGATGATATAATTTTTAGTGGATACTTTACCTCTAATCGAAATAATATCTGAAGTCGCTAAGCAGTATGAGAGAAAATGAGGCTGTGATTTCGAGTTGCCGTTTTTAGTCGGATTTTTGGTTATTTACCCAACATGTTTCAGGAAGTGCACCCTAAATACTCGTTAGAACCATCCTTCCAGTGAGACATTCTTACAAATATGCAATGTTATCATCGCCTGCCTGCCTTTTCCCAACTAGTTGCGGTCGGCTTCCAGTCTAACCGGATTCAGCCGAATTCCAGTATTTAACCCAGTTAGTACCGTGTAATACAATACCCATTGGTAAGACTGGTTGTCAGACTTTTGGCCCACTGGCTGCTTATTACTATTGTCAAAGATCTACAAATGACAGCCGGGACCAACCGCTTAAGCACGGAGGAAACTGGGAATGGTATGTATTGGGTGTTCACCCATCCACAGACTCACCTAGGCAAGCACAGCTTAACCTAAATTTCGATCCGAGTGGCTGTTATTACGTGTTAACACGTAAGACCGAACTAGTTCGCATATAAAACTTCCCTACCAACAAACCAAGTACAAACAATAAAAGTCTTGTGTAAAATCTAATTGATACAGTTATAACGCACCCTTCAGGATGTCCCGTGGACGCAGACGATCGTAATTAGCGGCCGGAAGTGCGTGTTGACGTCACGTCCGGTCTAATTGAACCACTTGTGCGACAGAGGTCAGGGTTTTGCAGTGTTTAGTTTGGAAAAGTTAATATTTGTATAGAAAGAAAGAAAGAAAGAAAGAAAACATATTTATTCGGCACATGCCATAAGTGCACACAACAAATAAAAAAAATAAAATAAGTGAAAACAACATAAAAAAACTTAAATGTATTCTGTAAAACTAAAAAAAAATAAAAAAAATTGTGCGTCGCACGGCTGCGCCAAATAGTCTAATGTCTAGTATAATGTCAACTCGAGCTAAAAACTAAATAAAACTTAGGTAAAGTCTAGTAATTAATTATTATCATCTCAGCCGAAAGACGTCCACTGCTGGACATAGGCCTCCCCAAGTGTCGCTACATTGATTGGTCCCGTACGACTTGCATCCAACGGATTCCCGCAATCTTCACCTTTATACTTTAACGTCAGTAATTAATAGACTACGTAAATTATCCCATACTAGGTTCTGTCAGCGGCTTCGCCTGCGTGAAGTTTGATAATTGTTCCATGGGATCTTACTACCGGGATAAAAAGTATACTATGAGTTAATCCAGGTTATAGACTACTAGCTGACCTGCGCGACTTCGTCTGCGTCACATAAGAGAGAAAAACGAAAGGAAAAAAAAACCCAGTTTTTGCAACATTTTTTATTCCTGCTCCGCTCCTAATAATTGTAGCGTGATGTTTTATAGCCTATAGCCTTCTTCGATAAATGGACTATCCAACACAAAAATAAATTTTCAATTCGAACTAGTAGTTTTTGAGATTAGCGCGTTCAACCAAACAAACAAACAAACAATCAAAAAAACAAACTCTTCTGCTTTATAATATCCAGGTTATAGACTATCTGTGTGCAAAATTTCATCCAAAACCGGTCAGTAGTTTTTGCGTGAAAGAGTAACAAACATCTATACATCCATCCATACTCACAAACTTTCGTATTTATAATATTAGTAGGATAGGATAGGATATGATTCAAGTCACTACTGTCATACATCATTATTATTGACTACTTTTGTTACCTTGGGTCCTACCCGTTAAAACAAATTTATGTGACACTAAATAAAATAAATAAGTAAGTTTATTTAGGGTCAGGATATGCTACGCCTTCTTTGACAGATATATGACATGTCATCCAAATCGGTTCCCTCATTTAAAGAACTACGGTGCCACAGACACGCATAACGGTCAAACTCATAACACCCCTCTTTTTGCGTCGGGGGTTAAAAAGACGTTTAGATTAATCTTACTGGGAAATTGGCTTAATTTTCTTAGGCTAGGTTCGAATGAACGCGCGACTACGTGCGTTTTTTTACGCACGTCAAATAGTTGTCACGAACAGTTTTCAAGCTATAATTAAATATGTTCATGAAAACTCAAACACGTGCGTAAAAATCACGGCAAACGCCCTTTTGTTTCAAATACCATTATTTTAATATTGTGAAATCTGTAAGTATTTTCCCATTTTTTGTGGATTTTAAATATCACCGTTAGATAATAATTATAATTTACTTTTTAAAGTACAAAGCTGAATTTTTCGAAGCACTTTGATTATTTTTATTTTTAATTCTCATAGCCTTCAGCATGTGGATTATACACATCACTAACAGACTTACAAATTAAATGGCAATATTATTTTTATTGAAATAATTTTAAATGCCGTTCGGATATGGTTCGTGACTCCGAGTGTCAGACTTTTACCTACTACCCAAGTTAAAACCCATCCATGTTCCTTTCTCGCCCTTTATGTTCCGGGGCCACGGTATCTCTTTCGAACAGTAGGTACCGCAGCCCCGGCAGGCTTCGGTACTTGCGAGCGTCAGGTAGTCCTGGGTAATAAATACCATTGGTGTCTTGGTAAGACTGGCTGTCAAACTTTCCACTGACTTCCCGAAATGACTGCCAAAGATCTACAAATAACAACCGAGATCAACGGCTTAACGTGCTTTCTGAGGCACATATGAAAATCTGAACTGTTTTTTTTTGTCCCCTTTTTTTTTTTTTTTTTGGGATAGGAAATCATCAAATGACTCCTCTCACTCTGGGCGGAGCGGGAGGGAGTGTCAGACTCTTACTGACTAAAACCCATCCATGTTCCTTCCTCGCCCTTTATGTTCCGGGGCCGCGGTATCTCTTTCGAACAGGCCCGCAACCCCGGCAGGTTTTTTTTGTCCCTTGGATTCGGAATAATGCACTGAATACATAGTTAGCTTTTGTGGTAAGGTCCCTTCAACCCTAAATAAACAATCTTAAAGAACAAAATCAAAGTTTAACTGTGTCATATCTTACGCATATATTTACCCTTTGTTTGAGTGCGTCGGGTGCATCGACCGTGACCGTGGTTGCGTAATATTGCCACTTGACATCAATTCGCGACAGACAGACAGTCGCAAGTTCAATGTATGGCAATTGCAATTACTTGCAACGACCGGTAATGTACGCAGAGGGACGCGTTTAGTTTAGAGACGAAACTTAATATGACTACTGTATAGTCCCTGATCGGATAGGCACAGATGTAAGTTACTACATTCACGTTTTGCTAATTACGTTTAGGTACTCAGTGTTGAGGTCCTGGGTTCGATTCTCTGGTCGGGCAGAGTGTTATTGGGTTTTTCTATTAGGAATTTCTCAGTAGCAGCCACGTAGTGTGGATTTGCGACTGGTTGACGGCAATAGGCTCGACCCCTATAACATGGGACTTAAACATAACTGGCGAAATGAGGGTGTACTATTAGATACAACTCTGCATCACGCTTTCGAGATTACAAGCGTGATGTTATGTTATGTTTAGGTCTCATGTATGAGGTAGTATTAGAAAATGACGCAGAAAAAGTCCTGTGCTCAATAGTATTAGGAGTTCTCCTTGCTTGATGGAATTTGAAATGAGCATATTCACAGGAGAACAAAGGAAATTATGGAGTTCTAAAGAAAACTGGTATTCCTACCACAAAGTAATCAGTACTCAGGTTAATGACCTTTCTTTGTCACCCCACATGACAAGACCTAAGGTGTCACCAGACACAAATGACGTTAAAATTCGACACATATCATAAATATCGTGTAACATCGACAATAAACTTAACGATATCAAATCACATAGCCGCGCTACCGCCAACTTTAGCGCTGTAAAATTTATAGATGAGGCTTCAGTGGTAGCGGGGAGCGGGGCTGAAGGTTAGAGGGAGAGAAAAGAAAACTGCTTATTCTTTCACACACATGTTTACTGAGAACAAACTTGAACTTATGGTTTGATTCACTGTTAGAGGATGGCCGCTAACCATCAGATAAACTGACATTAATTTAAATAGAATTTGATGAAAAACAAAAAAATAACTGTTTTTTCGTCACCTGGACAATGCCGGGAAGATTTAAGAAAATTCTTAGATTAGATTCACATTTCTTATTCTACAATGATTTTCTAAAACCTAAATATTTGCTAAAGACTGCTTTAATTTTTGGTTTGGCTTGTCAATTCAAGCTCTTTCGAAGCAGGAAGTTATTGTTCGTCGTTTCGTTGAGCTCCTTGTTTTATAAGTAGAGCTACACGATAACTGACAAATGCTTGCACTGGATCGGTCCACTCAAATCTGTGTGGTTTTTTCTTCAAAAGGCATCTCAGACACTAATATCTGCATGATCCTCATGTGAATTGAGCGAGATTAAGTCTAGTCTTCAAAAGAGACTATGACATTTGAGTTTGTTTCGGCTGTTTCTTCTCAGAGTAGTCAGGTACGAAACAACGGCCCCACCTAGTTTAAACAAAATTTCGTGTAAAAGTGTTTGTGAAGACCTACTTATAAAATAAACATCATTTATCATTTAAACCAAACGAATATAGACCAAGAAAAGGAGCGAGAAATAATGTTCCATCCCTGTTTATTCTAAAATAATGTGGTAGATAGGGGATATAATAGAATGTCTATTCGTTTGTTTTGCCCTCTTTCCGCCAACACTGACACCACACCTGCAAGTCTAGCCATCCACGCGACATCACGTGATGCCTCCAAGATAAATAATAACTTAGAGCCTCCATGCTCTATTTATTGCTTATTTATGTACTATTGCTTTATTTCTTACAGCACGTCACTAACTGTGTTTATGGTGTTAAGGTTTTGTTTATGGGAGTGACTCATCGATGGTATAGCTTTGAAAGTTTTGTTGGAATTATGAAGTACTGATGTTAGGCGTATAATATCGAACGATTATGCTTTAAAAGCATTATGCTGCGGTGAAAGTAGTTCGTAAATGAATTATGAAACAGAGTATCACATACCTAGATTAACTGATATAGTGTGGGAGTTATCCTCATACGAAATATGTATGTTTGTTTGTTTGTTCGAACCTTCTGATATTCTTCTTCCTTTGTTATTATTATCTGGATGACCATACTAGAAATTAAACCTAGCTAGATCGATTTATCGCCCCGAAACCTCCTGCATACAAATATTCATGAAAATCGTTGTAGCCATTCCGATATTCATATCTATTATTTATTAACAAGAGTTCACAGTACTCGTTTACAGTTATTATAATAATGTAGGTATATTATTATCACTACATATTATAAAACAAAGTCTTCCACCGCGTCTGTCTGTCTCTATGTATGCTTGGATCTTTAAAACTACGCAACGTATTTTGATGCGGGTTTTTTTAATACATAGATAGAGTGATTCAAGAGGAAGGTTTTTTTGTATATAAAACGCGGGCGAAGTCGTGGGGATCGGCTAGTTATAGATCTAACAAGCTATGGATGGCCTGCTCAATGACTAATCGCGCCTTTTGATTTCGTTTTAGCAAGATTCTTCAAATCCTGAATTTAGCGCCGAGACTGACGCAAATAGTCCTGGAACATCACTGTTAACCCTTTGTTCTTCTTCGTGGCTCTGGCGGAACACCATTTAATTATTGTGTTAGCCTTGAACTTCGCCAATTCCAAGGTTTTTTTCGAAAAATCTGTGATTGCTGAAATATTCTCTATCATAGAGAGGAGGTCTGTGTTCTAGTAGTGGGAACAATATTAGGATGATGATGTCGAAAAAGAATATTTTATCTTATCTTCCTGTAATTTTCTTGTTGCATAGTAAAAATAGGATATGATTAACATATTTCTATTAATTGCGGCATGTTAGTTCACATTAAATTAACTACGATTAGGGCGTGCTAACCCCGTATCATGGACAGGGTGGCAAACAAAGGGTGTCTAGCATTAGGGAATAGGGCTAGATCGGTTCACCCTCGGTACAAGTTGGGGATGAGTCTACTTGTAACATTATTTGTTGAGGTGTTTTGGACAAAAAGGTTAACAAGCGTGTTGGTAATTTGATTGGTCCTTGTCTTTTTTAAACTTTCACGATCAGAACACATTATAAAACTTAAGAAGACGGGTATTTATCGCGAATTTACCTTTAATTTAATCCCGACGTTTCGACCGGATTGCACCAGCCGTGGTCGCGGGGAGACTGAAGTACTGGAGGTACCGCGACAGCAAAGTGAAGGCGTTTATTCAACTACCCTCACTCATCTTCATAAATGTTAATTAGGGCCGGTTCACACTAGGACAGCACACTACACTAACAGTGTCCGTATATTGAGGCGATTTCACTTGACGAGTACACTTAAGACGGCTTCAAACTCTCTTCAGCTTGGAATCCAGTAATCACTAAGTGTACTACTAAGTGTTCGCGATAAATACCCGTCTTCTTAAGTTTTATAATGTGTTGATTGGTCCTTTTCTTTCATTTTCGGGCATCATTTCTCATTTGCATTAAAACGGCCATGTTTTGAGCAAAGCAATCTTACAGAAAGTCGAAGTTTTTTTAAGATCCGATCCGATGTGATAATGATGCCGGTTTCAGTAAGGTCCTGTGGTTTCTTGCAAATGAACTTTGAACTTCCTTCTATTCTATTACATATAAACTTTTGAATGCGTAGTGGTTATTTTCTGGTGATGAGAAGTTTGTTGCATTAGTTCTTCTTCCCATTTAAATGAAATAATAGAAGGTAGAGACAGGCAGGTGTGTTTGAAGGACTGTCATATGTAGAAGACATGTTTGGTTCTAGCTCAAAACAGAGAAGATTGGAAAAGAGAAAGGGATGCCTTTGCCCAGCAGTGTGACGAGACATCCAAATAATAATAATTATTATTGGGTGGCAATGTGTTTGTACTCATAATTTTTATAATACTTTCGTTTTCTAGTTAGTGTTTTTTAGTTTTGTTTTCCTTTTCAACTTGTCCATCTAACCAAAATGGGCAGATGAATCCGTTCTACCAATAGACAAGGCAAGTTTAACAAATAGAGGGCTATCTATGAGGGTGACTCTATTCATGTTCAACATATGTTGGACTGATTGCGTTACACGGTGTGTTGAACATACATGTTGATGTGATTGCTGACATATTCGCTTTAATTGCCGTGAAATTCTGGATTAAGAAGGCAGTGATATCTCTTTTTGCTATTTTATTGGGGCTTTTTAGCTGTAATGTTGGAAATAAGGGTAGATGTTCCAGTGTGAGTAGCTAGGTCAGCAATTTTGTACGAGAATAGATCATCTGTATGATAGATGTGCAAGTATGATGATGGTATTTTCTTAAAACATCATACAATATCGGCCCAAGTAACTCGTATAGATAAAATAAACAATTTAGGAACCCAAAATAATTAAATCTGCTCCAAAAAAACACTCAAAACAAAAATAGAGCATCACTAACACAAAAGCAAGATCGCTCTTCCCTAAATAAAGGGTGCTACACACTGGTGTGTCGTTAAACAATAAAATCGTTGCGTAGTGACCCGGCACTCAAGGTCACCGGTTCAAGGGTAGGGGAGCGACCCTTACGCCTTACGCAATGCGCCCTACAGGCTACAGGTGGATGTTAAGAAAATTTCACGATACTAGGACTTTTTAAAACTTTTTGTGTGTAAACTTTTTTTGGCTAACGTTTGACAGATTTTGTTTATGATAATTTTTGGAGTTCTTTGTTGATGGTTGCGTTTGTTTTTCAAGTAGAAGTTTTAGTAGAAAAGATTTGGTGATAAAACATTATTGCAAAAGAAGTTGTCTCATTCAATAACTTATTCATCAAAATACATACTTAGACAGCAGCTTCATATTCCATAACTCTTTTACATACCTATGTAATATAATATTTCCTGAGTCTATAAAACTTTTTTTTCTGCTGTGGTATTGAAATGACGTCCTTGAGCTAGAGCTCAAAATGTCTGTTTCACGGGGGGGCCTTTATTTAGCCATTGTTTGGCAGTCTTTAGGAAACAAGCTTCCATTACTCGTCATATTAGGACTATGCTGTAGACTTATTTATATAACGAGGGGTAATCAAAACTATTTGAATTCAAATATTCAAGTTTAAGCCCAGTTATGATAAATTTGGAAGTACACTATCAATTAAATATTGCATAGATAGGAAAAGATCAGGAAAAGATGGAAGATGAAAAATAGCAGCGACATTTTTTGCAGAAACACTTGAAAATTAAGATGTTTGCTTAATATAATTAATGTTTAAAAAATACTTGTCATCCTCATAAGACTACCGTAACAGTAATAAAAAGATATCTAATTCTAGCGTCTGAAAAAGTTTGTTCGAGGAAAGAACAACACAGATTTCAATGGATTTATCCAGTCAGTGCACACATTTGTCCGTTATCGTGTACCTCAACTCAGAACTTAAGTAAGTGCCTGTTATCAAAACGACAAGTAAAAATCAATGCGAGGTGAATGTAACGGTCCATTCCTACACATGTTTATAAACAAAGCCGCCTGGCTCGCGATAACGCGCGTTTAGCTGCGATAAGAGCGCAATTAGTCGTTAAATTGGGCACGGGCCGCGCGCCTCGCCTCGCACGGTTCGCGCGACTTGTTACCGGTGTGGAACTGGCTTTATGTTTTGAATTTCTATTATCAAGTACACAAAACCATAAAAAAGTAAAGTAGTAGTTAGCTCATAAAAACTGCACTAGACAAATACCTATGTGGTAATTTGGGCAGTGTCTGTTTATTTTATAGGTTTTGTCTGTCTCCTTTTACAGAAGATGATGAAAAATAGTTGTGTCTTTAGAATATGATAATCTGATCTTTTTACCTCCGTTCATTGGAAGACAAGCGCCAGGCAACATCACCTGTCCAGAAAGCTGACAATGGACCTTTTTGGCGCAGCCGTGAGGCACACAGCACATACAATGTTTTTCTTCCATATTTTGTATATTTTTATATAATTGTGTGTGCTTTAATAACTGACGTCAAATAAATATTTTTCTTTCTTTCTACCTGAATCAGGAAGCTGACAGTAATTGCCAGGTCTTGTTGGAAATTACCAGTACACAACGTAACAAAACATTCACGCATTAAGGGACATTTCGCCAGTTCTGTTCAAGTCCTATGTAATTGGGGGCAAGGCTATTGCCATTCAATCCAGGCACAAAAAGGAAAAGTCGTAATCATAATGAAGTACAGTTAAAAAAAAACTACTAAGGAATGAAACCAATTGTGCTAGACTTGTAATTTTCAGGTCTTGCGTATTTCAATAGATTTTCAGCAAAACAAAAACCGGAAGTCCCCCAATCTCGACTTCCTAACTTATGATCAAATAGTACGTTAACGACATTGTCAACATGCAGTTAACGGTCGAGGAGGCATAACACGCGCCATATCGCAGCGGACGCACTCTAATCATTGCTTCTGATTAGAGTACTGTTTGTAAACTTTGCTTGGTGTGACGACGCACGTGACAACCATTCAACACCTTCTAGATTCAGGAAACGGTAGTTAATGATTGTAGAATCTACTGTTATAAGAATAAGCATTTGTTTCATTTGATTCATGTGCCTTGAGCGAATATGGAGACCGTACGAGACGTGGAGTTGCCGAACCAGCCCGATCTTCTTTATTCTTTCTCGTGTGTTTAGTGCCTCAGCTGACGTCAGAGATTTTAGTTTGCCGCTCAAGGACCTCTGACTTAGCTTTACATGCCATCGACAAGTATCTATCAGACTGGCTGGTTTCCTTTTTTTTTTTTTTTTTTTTTTTAAGGATTGGAAATCATCAAATGACCCCACTCTGGGCGGAGCGGGAGGGAGTGTCAGACTCTTACTGACTAAAAACCATCCATGTTCCTTCCTCGCCTTTTACGTTCCGGGGCCGCGGTATCTCTTTCGAACAGGCCCGCAACCCCGGCAGGACAGGCTGGTTTCCTTACGATGATTTTCTTTACCGAAGTAAGTGATAATTACACAATTCGAATAATCAGAGATGCGTGTCTTTGGTTTGAAGTCTGGACTTAGACGTACACCCACTTTAACGGCACCTGAGGTATTCCACATACGGCACTTACCGATATTTTTTGCAGGTGCCATAAGTGGAATAGTTTATTATTTAACTTGACAGTTTGACTGTCACACCTACCAGTGCGACGATACAATAAATTTCAAATATCGTCCAGAACTCCTCACACTTGATTATGACATTTATGACACATGAGGTTAGTGCAGACTTCTTTGAGAATAGATTATATGGTTATAAAAAATGCCAAAGAGGTATGGATAGCGGAAGGGTGGGGCAAAATAAGTTCTGGAACGTTGAATGTGTTGGGATAGGCAAGCTCAGCGAAGGAGGCCTTCACAAGGTGACTTGGCGACCTGATAAAGGCTGAGATAAACTGCTAGATTCGTAAAGCACGAGACGTCGTTGTGGCGATGCAGGTGAAGCCTTAGAGCGATTCCGCACTACGTTCGATCCGAATTCGATCTGAACCCGGTCCGGAGTAATGGTAGAACTATTTCTATGGTAGTTTACGCACTAGATCCGGCGTCCGTCATCCGATTTTGTATTGTAGTGTACTTTCACGGGTACGGATCGAACTCGGATCGGACGTAGTGCGACACCGCTCTCAGTCCAGCAGTTGATATCTTGTATGGAAGATGATGGAGTCGGAAGCTTATCGTATGTGTGTGCCCGTTTGTGTGTTATTGCATGGGACTCACACATAACTGGAAATTGTTGTATTGAATGATCATCAACAAACGAGCAGGAAACTAGCTACACGTGATTTTTATCGAGAGCCTCGTATCGTATGCGCGTGAGTTTTGCAAACAATTCATGAATGAAACAAATAACGGTTATTGTAGTTTTTAAAACTTTCATAGTTAAACCATGTTGTCAAAACCATGGTAGGTACATTGTAGGTTAGGATTGATTGACTGTAGGCTACCGCTCTTCTTCATTGTTGTGATGATTCCTTTAGATAAGCTTCGATAAGAACTCTGCGACTTCAACAGGGGTATCAGTGGCTTTGGTCAGATTCCTCAAGGTGCAGGTGGAGTTCTACAAAGAGTAGGCGGTAGATGGGGCATCGTCTATCTTCAAAAGTCATCTTGTTGTTAAAACATTGTCTCTGATACTGATCATTTTCTTCTCACCTCTCTGCTTTAGTGGCAACGGTGTCTTAGTTTACAGTTTGCAAGAAAGATCTTCCCCTCCCAGTCACAAAAAAACCTCTCAAAGCCAATTTATCAAGCTAAGAGGTGCGTAATCAGTTCGGAACTAGGGCAGCCGCACCTATAATCGGCACCGGGCTACCGTAAAAATATTAACACCTGATTATCGGCGTACCGTGAAGCGGAAACGAGTCTGATCGCTCTGACCGCTGTGGTCATTCGCCAATTGGTCTAAGAGCCAGCCCTTTCTACCTCGACTGTGATTACTTAAGAAAATTGGGATTGTTAGAGTTTGCTGTTTGTTTTATAAATTGTTGTCTGCGATTTGCTTGTAATCTCTTTGAATAAGGAAGGTGGTAGGTAACTGTTTATGGTGTTTTGTTTTACTCTGTTATTTTCTGACATTACATTTTCGTTACTGGACTTAGCACAGTTGAACTGTTTCGGGACGGGAATAATCGAGCTTCTATGTTTTGGTGCTGTTGATTCTGGGTTGGAAGAGTTGAAATGATTGGCAATAGAGTTTCGGGTTTATGTGTGGTGCACCGATAATTGTATTATTTGAAACTTAGCGTGGGGAAGAACAGTGAATGGGAAATTCATATGACTTTGGTTGCTTCAGATACCGATGTTCTATAGCTTGATCTTGTTTGTCGAATTATAAAAATTGAAAATATTTGCTGATCTTTCACTTATGTAAACGATTTTAGAATGTCAGATTGCCCGACGTGGTTCTTATCAAGATGATTCATGAGTGCATAAAGATCCTAAACTCTTTGAAGCCACCGAAATTCATAGAAAGTATAAAATTAGTCGATTTAAGTGCAACAAGACGCGGCAGACGTCACGGGCAGTGATTCGGTGCGCGCTGATGACTTGACGCTTTTTGCTTAAAAAGTAATTGGGTGTGCGCGGATGACTACTGGTGTTTCCACCCGTGTAAGGAGAATTTAGCTTTTTTTGAGAGTTCATTGACTAATATGGTATATAATATTTGATTTAAAGAATTTATTCCCAACACATCACTTTTCCAACTGGTCACCTATTTTTTTTTATACATGATTTATTTTATAATAAATAATATTATAAAGAGGAAAACTTTGTTTGTTTGTTTGTTTGGTTGTAATGAATACGCTTAAAAACTACTGGACCGTTTTTAAAAAATCTTCCACCATTCGAAAGCTACATTATCCACGAGTAACATAGGATATATTTTATCCCCGTACTCCCACGGGAACGGGAATTACGCGTGTGAAACCGCGTGACGTCCGCTAGTTTTATAATAAATCAATACTTTTGCAAAACACACTCCTAAGTTAAGTTTTCAATACTACTTATTAGCACAAAGCCATTGACATTATTGTCCAGTTCCGTCGATCGCTTGAATGAGTTCTTACTTTTTATCATATTGTTAACTGAAGTACACTCTAGTACACAAGTGTTGTTCAAGTTTGAGTCGACTCAAGAAAATTGACTCAACTTTCTTAACACTGAACTTGCGCTACGCTAATTATTATTCGTGTATTTAATACACGAATTATAATTATAATCAAAAAAATAACTAAAAAGTAAAAAATAAGTAAACAAAAATAGAAAACAAAGAAAAACAACATTGTGATTGCAGTCGGGGGACCTGTAAATAAATTTTCCACAGAACTGTCCCCCGACTGCAATTACAATGTTGTTTTTCTTTGTTTTCTATTTTTGTTTACTTATTTTTTACTTTTTAGTTATTTTTTTGACATGGCAGGCGTGTTTTTTAATCTTTTTAATTATTATTTTTTATTTCATACCTTTTAGTGACAAAATAACATGTTAACCAACAACCAATGCGAATCTAGATTGCCTTAGATATTTTATCTGACGCTAAGATTTCTGAGGTCATGGAGTTGTTGTTTTTTATTATTAATTATATTTTTTAATGTTGGGTTATTATCGCCCTCAAATTTTTCAGTCTCATTTCACGTGAATTCGGCGATTCATTTTTAAGTTTATTTGCAAATCGACGAGCTTTCTTGGTTTTCTTTGAAAGAACCATTTGTCTAATAATACGACTGGTAAACAACGATATTAATAGAATTAATAAACAAACACTAAAATATACTGAATGTAATAATACCAAGTTGTGATAACACACTCGCGAGCATAAATATGGAATCACTTTCTTGGAATTGATTTCGCGCAATCTTGAGTACTTAATAACTAGCTATGAATAATAATAAAAATGGTACCATTTTAAAGATATTACGTGAAGTAGTATGGAAAAAGATATGCTTCAATTGTTTGATACGTTGCGAGTGGCGGCCTATTTTGTTACCCCCTATAGAAGCACGCAATGTCGGATTTTTTTATCAGTCGGCTTTCACACGTTGACTGGTACACATCTCCGCAACTTTTGACCCTTGAACGTGCACGACAATGGACACTCCACCTATAGGAGCAGCACAAATCGTCGCTCTATTGCAAGAAGGGGTCAGCCAGCGGGCTGTTGCAAGTCAGCTCTACATAAGCCAGTCAGCTTTCGGGAGACTGGTGGCTTTATCCCGAGACCAAGATCTGGACGGCGCCGGTGCACATCGGAGAGGGATGAACGTTTTATAATGTCAACCTCTCTCTGAAATCGACATTTGACTGGTGTCGACGTCCAACAGGAGCTCCGAAATGTTCGTGGGATAGATGCCAGCGAGTGGACAGTTCGTCGAAGACTTAAGCAAGCTAATTTGACTCCAAAAAGGCCTGCCACAGGCTCGAAACTAACGGCAGATCACCGATGAGCACGTGTTCAATTTGCTTGCTACCATCTTGATTGGGAGGTTGAGCAATAGAGGCGGGTCCTGTTCTCCGACGAGTGCAAAATATGTTTGCACGGCTGCGATTGAACAGTTGAGGCTACAAGCGGCCTGGGGAGCAATTTGCGGAGTGCTGTTTCACTGAGACAGTGGCTTATAATAATAGTAATAATTATAATGGGCCGGGATTTCCTTCGACGGTAAAACGGAGCTTCTTTTCGTGCCTGGAGGAGGACGAGGAGGTGGTCTAATTCCGATATTCTGCTAGAACATGTTCCTTATGCGAGATATATCGGGGATGGCTTCCTCCTCATGCACGCACGATAACGCTTGTTGTCGCACTTCCCGTGCCACAACTGACTACCTCAAAGTTGTTAGTATCGCCACACTGAACGGCTAGCACTCAGCCCGAACTTGAATCCCACAGGGCACGTGTGGGATGAACTGAAGAGGAGGGTTCGTTTAAGAAAACCTGCTCCTTCAAGTGTGAATGAGCTGAAATCGGCTTTGATAGAGAAGTGGGAAGGTATCCCGCAAGAATCGATTCAGAAGCTGATCAGGTTGTTACAATGAAGAACCATCTTCGAGAAGTTATTAGGGCGAGGGAAGGGAATACATTGTACAAATTAAATAATTTTTTTATTCATTATTTTTCCAATATCCTTGTGTTTTCTTTACTCCTACACTCAATCCGGGATAGCTCCTTAAATACTGGTGCATCGTTTATGCTATAGTACCTACCTGCACGTTGATGCATGGGTGGTGTTTGTAGCGCTGGCTCAACTCTTTGTACCTACTAAGTTAATACCACTGTCTGTGTGTTTGTTGGTTAAATGGGTATTTTTTAAATTATAATATCGCTCATTATTACAATAATGAGCGCCAATCCCGCCGACAAACTACGCAGTTTAGTGGGTTTAGTATGCAGAAAACAAATTTGGTCATAATCTTTGCGATCATTCGCAAGAGATCCGCTTCACTACTGCGTCGGATGCGGGGCAGCGACAGCAGTCTTCTGAGCGTGAATGCTATTAAGACTGAAGGCCACTAACATAGGCTAAGGAATACAAACGAATGTATGGGTTCTACCTGAATTAAAGATAAATAATTAAACTATTTATTTATTATTTATCAAAGTTCAGATAAAAGTTTGTGACAAGTTGTGACGTCACGCGAGATTTCAACGTGCTGCAGCTGTATCGTCGTCACTTATCATTTATTTGACAAGAACATATACGTGTTCAATAAATTTTGATAATCTAACCATTAGTTAGATTACCATTTTTTTTTTAACATACCCTAGAATATTCAAATAACAAATCCGCAATTTCACAACAAGATAATCTAACCACGTGTCCTAAGAAAAACAAATAACGACACCAACAGGGGTAGCATGTAGTACTAACAAGTTTTTTATTAAACATAATACTAAGTTCTCTAGGAAGGATTTTAATTGTTGAGGTATTGTTATATAGAAACTAATGAAAAGCCGATACCGTATAGTTTCGCTATTTTTTTTTTATAATTCAACAAAATTATTTGTGAATGAACAAAAAAAAATCTGTTCTACATTTTGTAATTTACTCAAAGAGTTCTGGATGATGGTTATATGCGTAAACGAATTTTCAACAATATTAAAAAAATTAAGGTGATATTTCCTCATTAATCATGGCATCCCTATTATTTTCAAAGTTTGTCTATAGCCTATGTTACCCGGGCTAACACAAGGATTCTAACAATACCAAGCATAACGAAATCGGTTCAGGCGTTTAGAAGTTATGGTGGAATAAAGAAACTCACAAACATACATACATACATACATGAACCCTGAAAACATAACACTCTTTTTTTGGGCAGTCGTGTAAAAAACGTGAATTTCAGGAATGGACACTAGTTTAGCTACAGTACAGTTTGGTGAGTTAAGTTTTATAAAACGGAAGGGAAGGGAAATATTTTCCTTTTAGCTTATGTTGTGCAAAAATCGACCGTATGCTTAAGTTATATGTATAGTTTGAAGTGAAACCGAAAGTGATTGCCAGTTTAGTAAGGAATACAAGTGTTGGTAAGTTACATACGCTGAAATTATCATTGACATCAACTAAGCCCAATACTATTAGCATAACCATTAAACGTGGCAATGCTGCCAGTCTTCTGGGCACGTTTCCGGATGACAGCGATGATGTGTAGGAGTATTTAGACGACAAAGCGTCCTGTTGTTTGTGTAGTTAGTAAGTAAAAAAAAAATTATGGTCCCTTTTTTTGTAAAAAAATAGGTAGTTTTAATTATTTTATAAGTAGCTTTAATTAATTTCAAGTTAATTTAATATTGTCTTGTTTAATAAATTAACAATTAAGTTAACGAAAAGCCAAATACTGAAACAACCGAAGAATATAATGAACTTCCAAAGGTCAGACACCCAGTTTTTTTCTTACACACTTGTTAGAAAATCTCAGCAACAACAAAATACAAACTAAAACCACCTCACCACACAGTAGCCAATTACAATCTTAGTATAAAAGACTAAATTGATCCTCATGTATAATGTTAAGTGGGTATTAGCATACTACTGAGTACAGTGGAGCACACAAGTGTTAGCAAAGTGCACTAGACGCATGTCGACCTTGACCTTAACGTCTCAGAGTGCAACGCATTTGCATATAAAAGTTGCAAAAGTTGATCTAGTGGTTGCAATCGTGACTGTGGAGCATGAGGTCCTGGATTCGATTCCTAGGTCGCGCAAATTGTTATTGTTTTTTTTTATGAAGGATTTTCCGGTAGCAGTCACGTAGAGTGTTTTTTTGCCAGGTTGGTTTTATTTTATCAGGGATTTTCCAGTAGCAGACAAGTAGTTTTGATTTGTGCCAGGTTGCTGGCAATAGGTTAATCCCTTATTACACGAGACTTAAAACGTAACTGGCAAAATGTGAAAGTTTGATTTGACAATATTTGATTTCACACAGGAGTTGATGGGGACTTATAAAATGCCAAAAAAGATGCACGGTTCGCGTTGGTCGATTCCATGGAGAAGAACCGGCAAGGTTCCATGGTTACTCTTATCAAATAATTAGGTATAACAGTAGGTAGGTAGACACCTCTGTCTTACCGTTCAGGGTATACAGGCGCGTTGTTATGTTAGGCTAGGTACAGTGTAACACACAAGTGTTAGCAAACTGCGCTAGACGCACGCCGACCTTGAACTTAACGTCTCGAGATGCAACGCATTTGCATATAAACGCAAGCCAATGCGATTATCGACAAACTGGTTATATAAAAGTACGGCGGGACGGAACGCAACTGGTTTTCTTGTACTGTTTAGCGATTAAGTGTTTGTGGAGTTTTGTTTTTTTGCTTTTGCCTGTTTTAGCGAGGAAATGTGTCCGTTTGTGGACTATGGGTGAGTTGTTGTATTGAATTTTAAAGTTTTCACAAGTTGTATGGATCTTTTTGTCATGCTTTTTGGGTCTTTTGGAGTAAGTGCAACTTAAATCGTTCCTTAACGTTTCGTGCAATTAGCTCTTATTTGTTTTTGAGTTTTTTATAAGTATATTATGTACCGTTTGTTTTTCTTCACTATCTGATCTTTTTTTGTTCTATTTCTACTAGCTTTCATTGTATACAAGTAGGTATATTTTTAATGGTAAAAAAGTACAACTTTTCTGCTCGATTGTACTTAGTCACTGCTAAAGGGCGTGCACCAAATCAAATCACAGACGCGAGTGTAGGTATTATTATTTACAAGATTTATTATTATTTAGCATAAAATGTTTATATTCACACTTGCATTCTCATTTATTGGAGACAGAACACAAGTGATTAAGTGTTCACGGAGAGGAAAACGAAAGGAGGCGAAAAAAAATAGCAAGAAAGTAACCTGGAAGATTTTTTATTGTTTTAATAAATAATAACCTTATGAAGCGCATTATTTGAACTCTTTTCGATTGATACGTTAAGATGTATCCGTATCTGTAAAAATTGAACGTCAAATTGAACGCAGTCGGACCCGTGGTGTATTTGATGATAATAACGGAGCTTTCATTAGATACCTGCAGTGGGCCCGCGTGGTGTATTATAGCCCATTCCCTCTTATAGAGAAGAGGCATATATCCCATCAGTGATAACATTATAAAGTGATTATTCCATGCTAACGTACAGATAATTATATTATTCGTTTTCTCGAGCTTTGGAAGCTCCTTAATATTTACCCACAAAAGTTCATAAATAACAGTTAATTCTTCAATAAAATGTATTTTCTCATATATAGCACACACGAAAATTTTGGATGATTTAAATTTTATTTATTTGAGCATAATTTATATACTTATTAACGAATCACTTTTGGCTGCGAGTTCACATGGTCCATTGTCCGTAAATCCTCATGAATACAAAATATTATTAAATAAACTACCTGTCTAGATTTTCTAGATTGTTGGGCTAAGATAGCTTAACAAGTTTTTCTGAAAATATTTAATTACTTTATGAAACGATCTCTGCACATGAAGTGCATAAAATGATATCATAGATATTACTACTTTGTGATTATTTTGTTTTTAAGATTTCTTTTGGTATGTAAGTTATGAGCATACATAACACCGTAAAAAATACGAGCATGTTTCGGAAGAGGACATCCAACTTTTCATCGCAACGGACACCTGAAATTCATCAATATATTATCAAATATGATAAGTTAATTTGCTAACACGACTCTCTACTCGAACCTAAGACTGGTGCTTATTATAAGATAGTAACTACCAGTCTAGAAGCCTATGAAAACATTATGTTCATACAAATTACGAAGAATCGTGCCGTTTCTTCAGGCAAATCAAGATAACCACCGCACAAAATGTTAAGCTATTTTCTACCCTGAAAACATTAGTAAGTGTTGCTTTAAAAAGAATATGCTTTCCAAGGTTTAGGTGCGATATAATTATATTGCTTTATTGACACGTAATAACGTTATGATTTCAACAAGATATTGTACCAATTTCTTACTTTTTAAGTATTTACAGTAATAATCTGAAGGGGACTACATTAAAAGCCTCTTCTTTCATCAACTTTTATTTTTATTCTTGCGTTTACAAGGTATTGAGTTTTATTATAGACGGACGCTTGCGCCGATACTTCCGGATATTGTGTATAAGTGACAGGCGGCGTGCAGTGTTGCCAGGTGAGTCGCCCCACAGTTAGAGATGCGCCGCGTCGTTTTAGTATTATTTTCGGCGGGTGTACACTATGGCGTGCACAAATCCATGTTGTAGTCAAACAAAACCTCGTGTTGTTTCAATAGGATTTGGAAAATTTCCCTTGTTACCATAACATAGCATCGCACCTGTTATCTTCGTAGGTTTAGGCAGAGGTACCTCCACATTTCGCCAGTTATGTTTAATTAAGACCCATGTAATTGGGGGCCACCCTATTGCCATCAACGGGGCCCAGTTCCAGACTCTTTTACATCTAATTTGACATAAATTAAAACCGTTATTTATACTGTAGACGATCGGAAAATGCTTGGAAGGGTTACTGGTCCATGAAGGAATATTTTAAAGGCACTCAGGCCATGTCTTTGAAGCGAAAGCTGGTGGACATATGTTTTGTCCCTACGGTGCACAAACTTGGTCTTTTACTAACATTCAAAAGTCTAAACTCAAGGTTTACCAACGTGCTATAGAGAGCAGTATCTTAGGTGTAAAATTAACGGATCGTAATCGTACTAACCTGCACTACAAAACGCAAATCGTTGACGTGGCTCAAAAGGCTGCCCAACTTAAATGGGACTGGGCAGGACATGTCTGCCGCATGCCGAATGAACTGTGGGCCCGTAAGGCTCAAGAATGGTGCCCTGAAACAGTGACACGAGGTCGCGGCAGACCACGAAGGAGATGGCCGGACGAACTGGATGTCTTCCTTGAGAATTGGAAAGAAATAACACAGAATCGTGATCGTTGGAAGGAATGGAGTCTAGGGAGGCCTTTGCCCAGCAGTGGGACAATACAGGCTAGTTATAATATAATATATATCTACACTGTACTTGTAAGAATTGGGAATACTATCTTTGTTATACTTAATTTTATTTAATCTTCGGTTTTCCGTCGGCAAAGATTTACTAACGAACTTATCGCCGAAACTCTGTGAGTGTTAAAACGTAGGGTGTAGTATAGATTAGGGAAGGTAGTTTTTTATATTTAAAAATTAATAACAAGTCAAGTATATGGTAAGGATTATTTGAACAGGTGACATAAGGGCAGTTTCATCTTACAGGAATGATAAAACCAAAGTTTTTGTAACAACATGCTGATTTAAAAGAATGTCAATGGAGTTTCTTGTCCGTTTTTCTCCATAGAGATCTACGCTAGGGAATGGGTAACTACATACAATACTTTCACAGTTATTATGTCTTTTGACTGGGAGGCTGGAACTGTAGCTTCATTTTATTGTGTTTTGATTTAACAATTCAAAAGTGCCTGTCTGGCCTACTTGTAACATATCTTATTTAGTATGATTTACTGCAATTAAAACGTTTTGTGTCAGTTCATGCGTGTCAAATACACTCACACATACACTATTTAAATGTTTAAAGAATTTGGCACAAGATGTCCATTTTATAGCAATCATACTTACTGACTAACCTAACCTAATCTGAAACCAATCTTCCCAATATTACCCAGTACTAACTGGGTTGTCGAGGTCAGATAGGCAGTCGCTCCATGTAAAATACTGGTATTCAGCTGCATCTAATTAGACTGGAAGCCGACCCCAACATAGTTGGGAAAAGGCTAGGCAGATGAAGATCATACTTACTGACTAACAAACCGTGAAAATTACAATTTTCGATAAGTTTGACCGACTGACGAAAACTTATGAAAACGCTCGGATAATTATTAAGAACAAAACAAAACTTTCTCTGTAACAATTGTGTTTATTTTTATTGAAAAACACTTTAAAAGGCTAAACATTTTTGTGTGGGCTGAAATGTCTTATTGGGCGTTGAAACTTATATAGAATGTTAATTACTATTACCTTTTGTTTATTTTTTAAATAACTAAATGGATTAAGTTGAAGTACCTTTAGTAGGATGAAGACCATGGTCTTAGTTGGGAACTAGTATACTTTTTATCCTAGGACTTTCCCGTGGGATAATATCCGACGTCCACGACGGCAAAACCAAGTGCAAAAGTAGTTTCCAAAAATTTGAGTAAAGACGTGGGAGTTTTTTTATTAGGATGCTTTCAGATAGGATACCGAATAACCACCTGGCGTTCTTATTGAAATCTCCTTTACTTTACTTCTTGGACATTTGAAATTATTTGTTTTTATCTGTTAAATATTTAAGGAAATCACTTTGACAAGTCATGTTTAAAAGTAAGCTGGACAGAGTCGACGATTCCTATGTGACTACCACTTAGAAGAAATGGCGAAATATAAATTACATATGGAAAGGGTTAAAGCTTTTCAGTTTAAAGATATAACATAACCTCATGCCTGTTAAAACCCCGAAAGATTTGGCAAAGGTGTACTAGATTGTAGTACACCCATAATTCGCCAGTTATTTTAAAGTCCCATATTATGTCATAAGGGGTGAGCCTAATACCATCCAGGCACAAATACAGACTCCGTGACTGCTACTGAGAAAGTACCTGATGGAAAAACCTGATAACACTATGGCCCAAGCCGGGAATTGAACCCAGGACCTCGCTTGCGACCACTAGAGCAACGAGGCAGTCTAAAGATAGTCTGGTATAAATAGACTAGAGTGGACATTGGGAATAATCTCATACAAAATTTGTTACCCCGGACATTTTCAATATTGACACACGAATGCTACGTCACAGGCGGTCGTATGACATTAGACAGAATTTAAGTATCGAGTTATGATTTTCTCCATCTTTTACCGTCTACTGCTAGTAAATATTTGAATGTTTTTTACTGAAACGTCACTAATAATAAGGGCTGCTTCACATTTGAGCAGCTTTTAACTTTAAATTTTGTATGAAAAACAGGGGTAGTTTAAATTTTTTGCATAATATTATGAACTTAATGACGCTATTAAACCAAAGGTTTGGGTTATTTTTTGATAAATTGATTTTGGAAGTATTGATTCGTTAACGCGATTTCTGAAAAGCATTATATTAACGCTTTGAACGACGTCGATTTGTCACAATTATCAATTTTTGGTCAAGAGGAGGAAAATAACAAAAAAAAACTTAAACTGTTGATTACTCCAAAACCACTCTGATACGACCCCTAGTTATCGGGATTAAATTTGTTGCAAATGAGCTCTAGTATCACCCATTTTAAGGCCTGCACCCAATTACTAATCACCTTGTATAAGTGCTACTTAAATTTTAAGTGACGTTTCAGTGTTCGGCCGTTTGTCTGTCACAAAAATAATAAATAATAATAGTATATTAGTATATTTATCTCCGCATAATGTAGTGCATGCTGTGCTTTTCTATAAGTGATGAGGCGCTTAGATTTAAGTTTGGGATGTACAAATGACATTGTAACAGTGTACTCATTGTTGAGAAGCCATTTAATAAATAAATAAATAAATAAAATGCAGTGTTGCATCCATCCACACAATGTAACAAATTGACCAGTTCTTAGTGACCAGTGTGCAACCGGTATTACCAACTAGTTGCTAGGCGATTTTGAAGGATATCTTTGCAATTTAAAGGTTATTCTTAATATTTAATTTTATTTGTTCAGTGATAAGATCGCATATTGCATTAATTCTTTTGTGAACAATTACAAGTGAGCCACACGTAGATGTGGTAGATAAGATGATTAATGTAATATTGTTAAAATAGCATTTTTTTTCTAGTTTTGACTGTATTTAATAAATCTTTCATAAGTATCAATATCAAATTCGAAAATCTTTCAATTCAATAAAAATTTAGAAATTAGAAGTATTTTAACAGTATTTTTCTTAGTAATTCTGTAATTTATTGTCCCGCTAATTATAATTCTCAGTTTCCAGATATGGAAGATTGTTTTAATTCGCTTGTTTTAGTCAATATGAGAGCGTTGTTTAAAATATCCAATAATTATAATAATTGTTGATTTTAATCCAGTTGAAAGAACCAGTATCATTGTGGTTTCTTACTGATCTTTTAATACCAAATTATAATAAACTTTAATTAATGCTACCTGCACAGATCAGCAAGCAATTATGGTAACTAATTTATTCAAATAATAAGTGCTATTATGCACTGCACCTAAATATAAAATCACAGAATATAAAAATATAAGGAGATAATGATTCAGATAAATGCAGTTTTAAAAAAAAAAACAATCTTGTCCAAGTACATTATATCTTCAGGTGTTTCCATCTTACTATTTTAGGTAGTAAGTATAGACGAATTATAAGTTAATTTAAGTAATATTCACATGTATAATTACGTAAGTAATTATACTTTAAACATGTAGAATATAATAAAACCTAGGGCTATTGTCTTAGCATATACTTAGGTATCTCTTTTTGGATTACACTATAAGCTTGATTAGACCTACCGCAATCCATTAAACCATCGCCCATCGATGCCCATCGATGAAACAACAATTAATAAAAGGATCTGCATAACTGTCTTAGTTGATATTCTTGACAACCAGTTCCTAAAACTTTAAGACCTGACACATCTAGACCACAAATGTGTGCTTTGCCATAGGCTCGCTTTTGATCACCGTCAGACTTGATGGTAAGTAAAGATGTGGTCGACGATAGTGTGAACTTGACTAGAAGTAGCTGCTTATCCAGTCTAGCCAGAAAATTTCCAGGTCTATTAATTGGGAAGCTATGATTATAAGGTTTTCATACAAGTCCGTTTATCAATTTTCCTGCAAACTTGGTCAAAGTGTTGCCATACGTACTAACAGAAAAGTCGAGGTCTTTTTAAAATCATGATTTTCCGTGCATTTACAAGTAACTTTGTATATTTTCGCAGGAATATAAGGAGGTATTATTATATTGACCACCGAAAATAGGATTTTAACATTATTCGTTTGAACTTTTTTTGAATTAAGTATATTGTGATTTATATATGTCACCGTAAAATTGTCAAATACGTTATATTGTAATATCTCTAGCGATATTGTAAAGTCTCGAATTATTGTCAAATGAACATACTTCTTACAACAGAACGCATTATTTTTCGTGAAATGCATGCGATGGTAGTCAACTTACGCGGTGTGGAGAGAAGGAGGGGTCCCCCTTGCCCAGTGGCACAACTCTCATGAAAAGATAATGCACCATTCCTGAGAAATACCGATTAATATAACATAACCTTAAAACACTTTATATTCCCCCTAAAAAGCGTAATCGACGGAGCCCCGCTTCGCAGGGCCCCCCTATTCCCCTATTTCCGAGTGCAGGGTTTAAAGGAACCTAACTAACCTAACGGGGGGGTGGCCCAAGTCCCGATTATAGGGGCAGAGATACTTCCGTATGTTCAGTTGACAATAATTCGAGACATTACAATATCGCGAGAAAAAACACGTTATATTGTAATATAACGTGTTTAACAATTTTACGGTGACATATATAAAAATAATTGCTATATTGGAACTCGAACATAGTGTATAGAATCCAATTGAATGATGATTTTAAAAACAAGACAATTTAATATAAAAACTATGAAGATCGCGGATGAAGCGAGGCACAAGAAAATGCATCCCTTCACTTTCTGAGAGCAATGGGTAAGTTGCGCCTTATTTAAAGAAATATTTTTGTTACTTATTATTTAAACTTATTATGAAAAGTAGCATAAAATGTATAATTATACAATCATATTGTTTGTGACGTCCAATAGGACAGAATAATAGTTTATTCTTGAGATGTGGTTTTTACAATGAGCTTTAAGCTTCACAAAAGTAAGATAAACAAACATCTGCTACCGTAATTGAATGGCTTATTATTATTAGTTGCGACAGAAACGCTTTAATTCATAATGTTATATTTTATATAAAATAAAAAAAAAGCGTAAAATAGTAATGACGGACCGGTAACCTATCCGTCGGTCCGGTTTATCGTTGAGTTTTATTATTTTGTAACTATTTCCTGCATTTTGATTGACTATTATCCATATTGATCAGGCTATTCCATTTTCAAAAAAAAAGCGGGAACAGTTTATGACGCAGAAGAAAAAAAAACCTTAGCTGAACTTTTTTCAGGACTAAAAATCTGGAAATGAAAAATAATTTTATTTGAATCTTACCTGTGTGACAGTAGTCTTCTAGATAGTGCCTAGCAGCTCGCTGCACTATGGAGTAATACAGGCTGACAGAAGATGCAAGCGCCATTATCTCTTCTCTTCTCTTCTTCTTCCGTCACTCGCTAATACAGTTTGTTGCCTATCTTGTTAAAGTTTCAAACAAAACAAAACGTACGTAAACTCAAACTTATTGAACTGCATCAGTATGTTTGTAAGTGCGAAAAGAAAAACTTGTAAAAACCAGTGAAAAAAAGAATCTAGTTTGAACTGCGTAAAGTTGCGGTTATGAAAAATTTTTTTGCCGGTTAAAATGATTCTTGTTTTTGTCGAAAAAGTCACGGTGTTCCATATTTTTTTTTTTGTATAATTGTCCAAAGTCACAATTTGTTTGCACTACCGCGTCGCATACTCCGCTGTCCAAAAGTCTACGCGAAATGAAACACGTAAGGTAAAATAATATAAACGTTTTGGGTGCGGCCGGTCCGCGCCGCTGTTGCTGCGAGACTGAGCTCGGCTATACGCTTTTTTTATTTCCCTTCGAAGCGGAGGATGCGGCTGAAATAAGTTCTGATTATCCGATTATTTGATTGTGTTTATGTTTATCTATTATACTGTTTACACTGAAATGGTTGTGATGCTTTTGTGTTTCGCGAAGTGGTTTTCTTGGTGGCTTTGCTATTTTCCTTTTTTATGATTGAGAAACTGGTGTTTAAAGCTCATTAAGCTCGTCAATTTAAGTAAACATCAGATACTAAAGACGGGTTCAAAAAATCAATAAAATGATAAGAAAATTCGCAAATTCCAATTAGATTCACATTAGCCATAACAAAAACAAATATGGCGGCCGGCGAGAAAACGCGGGAAAATAAGTTTCCCGCCAAGACGAGCCACTCGAGACATGCGTACGTAACGCAATGTTTACGTGTGCCTTTTTTTACTACTAGCCTCACATCTTACACGCTTTTTACAGCTTTTTTGTTCCATTCATCCGTTTTTCCTTTTTCTAAACAGATGTCCAAGTCTGTTTACTCGTCTAGTCAAACATACCTGCGGTTTTTAATAGCTTTTTTTGTATGAAAATTTATTATTCAACTATAGTCGGCTACCTACATGATTATCATTTAAAGTTTTGCAGTGTAATCGAGTTATGCAAATTAAATGATAATCACTTGCAATTTATCAACATTAATCGAAGGTGATACTTTTGACTTTTCGTGATGATTCAAGATTGGGGGGCTGTTATTAATAAAATTACCTACATTTAGTTGCCACGCCAACAGATCGGCTTATCGTTCGCGCTAACATAATTAGGAGCGGCGACGCAATTATGACGAAACCCTTTTTAAAAACGATTCGCGTAAAAATAAAGAAAAAAATGAGAAAAATGTTCATCAACGCGACACGACACCCTCCCGCCTCCCCCCGCATCCCTGCGCCCCGGGCGGCGGGTGGCGTGCGACAGGGACAGCAACAGACTCTGTGTTCCTGTCTCAGTTGGTGCATCTCGCGCCACCAAGTTTCATACGAAAACTACCCGCGGTGCGCAGCTCCTGCTCCGGAGAGGAACGTAGCAACTCTAGCGAGCTGCACTGGAAACTTAGTTCTATTTTCTTGAGAAATAGAGTCGATTTCAGAAAATTGTAGATCAAGGATTTTCCGCGAACTCTAACACACTGGAAGTTTTGGTCTCTTGCAACTGTGAGACACAACTACACGCTTACTAAGCTAAGTTTAGCCCTCGTGCGCACAGGCTGCAGCGCGCACACACGCTCGACTTCCTTGTGCGCGTGTCTGTGTGCGCGTCTCGCGGCTGTGTGCGCACAAAAGTTCCTATACAAGTTTTCGGTGGACTTTCTTTGTGTCGGTGATTTTTTTCGCGGTTCGCGCGCGTGTGTGCGGGTCAGTGAGATTTTTTTCAAGTTTTTATTACTCATACATCGGCGCGTTTGTTTGTATGGGGCTGTTTGCTAGTGTGGGGGTGGCCGCCCGTTCTTTGTGCCCGGGGATTGTAAAAAATGTCGTATTGGATTCTAGCTGTGCTGCTAATGAATGATAGATACGAGTATGTACTCTCCCCCTGCATACTGCACGTTCGCATCTAAAAATCTGATGTGGGATTTGCAAATGTAATCCTTTTTTTTCGCAGCCGACATTTTTCATCATTGCTCTCTGAATATAGGATCAGTAATGAGATTCTGAGGAGTGGTTCGTTGGACCAAATAGTTTTTTTTTGTTTTAGAGTTTTTGTCGTTTTTGTTGAAAAGACTTCAACGCGTGACTATTACTGTAGCTAGGTATATGCTCGTTAATTTGGTTTGAAATTCAGGAAAAACTGGATTGCTGACTTTGTTAAAGTATGGCAGCCTGTCTAGATTTTATGCACTTAGGTATACACCTGCAGCAAAATTCCAAGATTGTAGATTACTCATCATCCTTGGTGACACTGAGGAAGTGCATTTTTCCCATCCAAGCTCTATAACTCCGCTGCTACCAATGGACTAGGACAACTTGAATTGAGTTACAGTAAGGTCTGATTTGGATAAACGAAACTATTTGTTTACCTTTTAAGTATATTTATATTTAAGACTAAAATTAACAAAAAAAAAACATAAATAAATAAATAATGATGAGTACCTACTAAGAAATTAACTTTTTATTTGATTCATTACCTATAGTTAACCATTTAAACATGTCTTGCTTATCGTTGATCTTGAGATGGGGCCTTTTGGTTTCTTTTAATTTTTCATCTATGTTTAGTTTTCAATACTAGTGAATAATGTTAATTCTTATATTTTATATCTCAGTAGGAGTCTAGATTTGTGCCCGACAACCGAAGAAAAGTAGGTGTACTATACGTGCATACATCTCTACCTCACCTTTCGAGGGTTGCAGGCGTGACGTTATGTTAAAATGTCTTGAAAATACGTTAACGATTAAACTTAAACTGTACGGGATTTCTTCTGTGATTGTTATAAATTAAAAGTTTCGTTGTGAACCGTGCTAGTTTAAAACAGTGACGTTAACAATTATTCTACACCCTACGTCTTTGAAAATTCGTTGACTTCGAAGATGAGAGGTTTCTCAACGTGATGTACAGCCAAGTTAGAGACCTATTGGTGGCAAACTGTGACACCAGGTAAGGGGAATATCCACACGAAGAAGAAGATAATATCCACAATGATGGATTGGAGAACAGCTCCTGTCTTAAGGCGACTACATGACCTAAACGCGAGTTTTATAATTACTAAAAGCATATGATTCACTGCAATAAACAAAATCAGAAATATATATATGATATTCTTCAGCGTATATGCTAGTATGATAGTGTTTTGAATATATAATACAATTAATTTTCCACGATAAAAAAAAAATCACGAACTTATCTCAAAAAATATCTTTAAACGAGTAAAAAACACACTAAAATACATGCGATCATTCAGATTTTTTGGCGAATAATTCTACAAGCAAATATGTTGCTTGTAGAATTATTCGCCAAAAAATGTGAGTATGATAGTGTTTTATATTTTAGTGCAATCCATAGATTTTTTGTAAATCGATCGAAACCACTCATTTCACACTATTCGGCCCGCTGTGACTGACGTAACAACTACTTTGTAGTGCAAACTGATTAGAACTTTATTCTAACAGTATTACAGGCGAAGTTTGAACCACTACAAATAGAGTTGCTAATTTAGCTCATGTAATCGCCTTTATATCGCAAGATGACTTCATTCTTACGTGTTTTTGGATTTTCTTATCAGGAATTTCTCAACGGAACCGAAGGTCCATATTTATCCCGGTTGGACTCTACCCATCATTTTGTTTTCATTTACATTACCTTCACGCCTGTCATACCTAAAAAGTTAGGAAGAGGTGTATCTTATAGTACACCCACGTTTTCCCAGTTATGTTTAAGTCCCATGTAATAGGGGTCCAGCCTATTACCATCAACCACGCACAAAGCCAAACTCCGTGGCTGCTACTGAGAAATTCCTGATGGAAAAACCCAATAACACTTTGCCCGATCTGGGAATCGAACCGTGGACCTCATGCTCAGAAGTCGTGCTTACAACCACTACACCAACGAGGTAATCAATTTTATTTACATTTCAGAATGTTAAACAAAGTCTTACAACAACTGCTCATACCTACGGCGCAATTACGGACCCTGTAGGGTCCAAAATAATAGGATCTCTCCATATTATATTGGGACTTATACATAGCTATAGGTGTTAGTACTATATTTACACAGCTGCTTAATCCTTTTTTTTTTTAGAATGGGAATTCATCAAATAACTTCTCCCACTCTGGGCGGAGCGGGAGGGAGTGTCAGACTTTTACTGACTAAAACCCATCCATGTTCCTTCCTCGCCCTTTATGTTCCGGGGCCGCGGTATCTCTCATGTGGGTTACATTTCATTTTATTTTATTTTTATTTTTTTTACCCCCCAACCGTCTGGCAGTTTGAGTTCTATAAGCGACCTACCCAAATGTCCTTTCTTTGGTATTGTTCGTCGTTTCGTTGAGCTCCTTGTGTTATAAGTCGAGCTACACGATAACTGACAAATGCTTGCACTGACTGGACAGGTTTACTCAAATCTGTATGGTTCTTTCTTCAAAAGACCATCTCAGACACTAACATCTACATGATCCTCATGTGAATTGAGCAAGATTATGTCTGGACTTCAAAAGAGACTATGACCTCTGAGTTTGTTTCGGCTGTTTCTTCTCAGAGTAGTCAGGTACGAAACACCGGCCCCATCTAGTTTAAAAAAAAAATTGACGTGTAAAAGTGTTTGTGAAAACCTACTTACAAAATAATTAATTATCATTATCTTTCGAAAGCTGCTTAACCCTTACAGATAACAAGCACTATGTTGCTACCTTATGTAATTTCAAGTAACTATAGTAAGTCGTTGACCCCGTAATCAGCTCTAAATAATAATTTCATAAAAAGTTCCATTGGCACAGCTAACGATTTCTAATTAGTATATAGGAACAGGTCTTTAATGACACAAATACTTAGTCTTAGTAAATAAGATGTATATGAGCACTTATGTACTAAGATTATAATCCTTCGTCGCACGCTGTAGTCAGTTGAGAAAAATGGGTCAGAGCACATATTATACAGGGTGATGCGAAGAAAGCGTCGTATTGAGGCGGAGGGGAAGTGGGTACCTTTTCTAAAAAAAAAAAATAATAATAAAAAAAATATATCGCTGGACATTAACACACAGCGCCATCTAGTGCCACACTAAGCAAGGCTTGTGTCGTGGACACCAGATAGTTTATATACTACATATATACTTTTTGTTTGTACTTATTAATTGACTGATTAATGAGAAAAAACATAAGTTTATTTCAATTACAGAAAGCATTCGTTGCAGGTAGTCAGTAGCCTGAAAGTTTGACAACCAGTTTTACCAAAAGGAATCGTATTATCCAGTGGCAATTGTTTGTGGAGGTCAGATAGGCTGTCGCTCCATGTAAAATACTGGTTTTCATCTGAATCCGGTTGGACTGTAAGCCGACCCTAAATTAGTTGGAAATAGCTATTAATAGCACTTATTTTATAGCAGAAGTTATAAACATTAATAGCAGGCTAGTTAAATATGATCTATACTAATATTACGAGTATAAAGCGGATAGTTTGTTTGTTTGTTTGTTTGGTTGAACGCGCTAATCTCAGGAAAAATCTTTTTGTGTTGGATAGTCCATTTATCGAGGAAGGCTATAGATAGGCTATATAATATCACGCTGCGATTATTAAGAGCGAAGCAGGAATGAAAAATGTTGCAAAGACGGGGTTTTTTTTCCTTTCGTTTTTCCGTCTTATGTGACGCAGACGAAGTTGCGTGGGTGAGCTAGTTAGAAATAAACAGTAAAAAAAAAAGGAAACTTGTCTGAAATACTTGTTAATAATCTATATATATAAAAATCAATTGCTGTTCGTTAGTCTCACTAAAACTCGAGAACGGCTGGACCGATTTGGCTCATTTTGGTTTTGAATGATTTGTGGAAGTCCTGGGAAGGTTTAAACGGTAAAAAGTAGTAGGTAGGTAGTAGTAGGTAGGTAGTAGTAGGTAGGTAGTAGTAGGTAGGTAGTAGTAGGTAGGTAGTAGTAGGTAGGTAGTAGTAGGTAGGTAGTAGTAGGTAGGTAGTAGTAGGTAGGTAGTAGTAGGTAGGTAGTAGTAGGTAGGTAGTAGTAGGTAGGTAGTAGTAGGTAGGTAGTAGTAGGTAGGTAGGTAGTAGTAGGTAGGTAGTAGTAGGTAGGTAGGTAGTAGTAGGTAGGTAGGTAGTAGTAGGTAGGTAGTAGTAGGTAGGTAGTAGTAGGTAGGTAGTAGTAGGTAGGTAGTAGTAGGTAGGTAGTAGTAGGTAGGTAGGTAGGTAGGTAGGTAGTAGTAGGTAGGTAGGTAGTAGTAGGTAGGTAGTAGTAGGTAGGTAGTAGTAGGTAGGTAGTAGTAGGTAGGTAGTAGTAGGTAGGTAGTAGTAGGTAGGTAGTAGTAGGTAGGTAGTAGTAGGTAGGTAGTAGTAGGTAGGTAGCAGTAGGTAGGTAGCAGTAGGTAGGTAGCAGTAGGTAGGTAGCAGTAGGTAGGTAGCAGTAGGTAGGTAGTACTTTTGACGCAGACGAAGTTGCGTGGGTCAGCTAGTCTATATATATATAAATCAATTGCTGTTCGTTAGTCTCACTAAAACTCGAGAACGGCTGGACCGATTTGGCTCATTTTGGTTTTGAATGATTTGTGGAAGTCCTGGGAAGGTTTAAACGGTAAAAAGTAGTAGGTAGGTAGTAGGTAGGTAGTAGTAGGTAGGTAGTAGTAGGTAGGTAGTAGTAGGTAGGTAGTAGTAGGTAGGTAGTAGTAGGTAGGTAGTAGTAGGTAGGTAGTAGTAGGTAGGTAGTAGTAGGTAGGTAGTAGTAGGTAGGTAGTAGTAGGTAGGTAGTAGTAGGTAGGTAGTAGTAGGTAGGTAGTATGTAAGTAGGTAGGTAGTATGTAGTAGTAGTAGGTAGGTAGTACTTTTGACGCAGACGAAGTTGCGTGGGTCAGCTAGTTTAATTATAATATTTTTTTAAATTTTGTTTTTAGTTATTTTTAAGTTTAGTAGTTTAAAATTAAATATTATGAACAAGTATTTCAGACAAGTTTCCTTTTATTTTTTTTACTGGTAAGCAAAAACATACTCTATGCTTTTTTTTTGTATTTCATGATGTTTTTATACGTGTCACCGTAAAATTGTCAAATACGTTATATTGTAATATCTCTAGCGATATTGTAAAGTCTCGAATTATTGTCAAATGAACATACTGCTTACAACAAAACGCATTATTTTTCGTGAAATGCATGCGATGGTAGTCAACTTACGCGGTGTGGAGGGAAGGAGGGGTCCCCCTTGCCCAGTGGCACAACTCTCATGAAAAGATAATGCACCATTCCTGAGAAATACCGATTAATATAACATAACCTTAAAACACTTTATATTCCCCCTAAAAAGCGTAGTCGACGGAGGGCCCCTATTTCCGAGTGCAAGGTTTAAAGGAACCTAACTAACCTAACGGGCCCCCCCGTTAGGTTAAAGACGGGGTTTTTTTTCCTTTCGTTTTTCCGTCTTATGTGATGCAGACGAAGTTGCGTGGGTGAGCTAGTTAGAAGAGGTTTAAAGGAACCTAACTAACCTAACGGGGGGGTGCTCCAAGTCCCGATTATGGGGGCAGAGATACTTCCGTATGTTCAGTTGACAATAATTCGAGACATTACAATATCGCGAGAAAAAACACGTTATATTGTAATATAACGTGTTTGACAATTTTACGGTGACATACGTACATATTACTTACAAACAAATATTATAATTTAAACACAACAATATAATATAATTACTATTAATTTTATAATACATATATTATTTGAATAAAATAAATATAATATAAACAAATAAATATTAAATGTCTACTATCCTTGCGCATAACGGATATTTCACTCCACCCTGTACCCCAGTACATAAGCGATGGGCCGCGAACTGTCACGCTAATGAGCCCCTGCATACTTTATGACCAGACACTGTTGTCAGGGGCTCATGGCTCATGGCTTCTAGACCCAGGTTCAGACTTCTGTTGACGTTGAGGGTAGAAATGTTAAATTAGAATACATAGAGATATAAACAGTAAAGTCCCTGTTTTTATAAACAGCGGTCGAGATTGAATCATAACCAGAAGTCATTTTATTTTAAACTAGCTTCTGCCCGCAACTTCGTACGCGGATCCTGTTGCTTATGCCAGCGACAACGGGGTCGTCAAAATCGAAGATTTGAAACGTCTGATGTCGTGTTCTAAGAGCCCGGGGAAAGGGAAAATAACGGATCTTTCCCACCTGAGTAACACATACAGTTTGTTTTTTTTTTTATTTAACAGCATCACAAAAAGTACAATTTTGAACCATACCTCCGATGGAGGAATATGTGGCGTATTCAATCATAGGAGTATACGTAAGTAAATACACTACGTTCCTTATCAACCCAAGGAAGGTCGCCATGCCCTACGGCTATATCTTGAGACACATCCGATTCTTCAGATGATATCGAGATTCTGTTCAGAGAATGTCGAAGTCGATCAGAATTCAAACGTTTTGCGCTCTTCTTCTGTCTCTTCATGCCGTACTCCAGCAATTCTTTCTCTCACACTTTCTAACTGATTATGAATATTTTGTTGTGTGCGTGTTCGGGACAATGTATGATAATGTCGATAAGAAGTTAGTCGCGCATCACCTTCATCACTAGTTTCAAAAGGCCTGTTAGTAGATGTGCGAATACGCTGAGAACTCAAGCGTGATGCTGTATCGGTAAACGTTTCCGATTCGCGAGACAATGCATGTCCCTCAGGCTGAGGTTACATTAGGCCGCGACGCGACCTGCGACACATGAGCGATTAAAACAAGTAAATGAACGCTCACGTATATGGCTACACTGTACATCAAATATTATTAGCAATCTTTGATCATGCGATCGGGACAACCATACTGTAATCACGGCATCGGCTACACCGACATAGCGAAATTGAAGCAAATTTATTAGAAAATAGAATCTCGCTTGTAATGTAGCCATACCAAGTTTTTCTCGTTTCGATCTTCTAGTCGGATCGCAAATCGCTGCCTAGTGTAGCCTCAGCCTCACGATCAGCGGTCAGTCGCGCATCACGTTCCCCACTCTAGAGATCTAGAAGTCGATGCGTAGATACGCTTGGAACTCAAGCGCAATTCTCTATCCGTGAACGTCTCCGACTCGCAAGACAATGCATGACGTTCACGATCAGCGATCAGTCGCGCATCTATTCTTCACTGGTCTCTAGAGACCTGGATGTAGATGCGTAAATACGCTGAGAACGCAGGCATGCTTCGTGATCCGAAGAAGTTTCCACGGAGCAAGTTGTAGCCTGATGTTTTCGAACAGCATCAAGTCTCTTCTGACGCTCTGCGGTAGATTTTTGGGATCTTATGATCCTTAATCTTTTAGAACATTGCGAAAGATTTGACCTCTTTCTTAGCATGGTCATAGTTTTGTTGTGAAGGTACCTGATCAATTAAAATCTAAGTGACTGTTCCCCTGCGTTACCGCGTAAAGGAAATTAAACACTCAAATAATATAAGCCCGAAGGTACATTTATTCGATAAAATAAAATAATAAATGGGAGTTTTGGCCAGTAGAGTCAAATTTTCAATGATATACCATCGTCATCGAAAATCAGTCCTAAACTGTTACCGCCTTCGCCGCGTGGAGGTACTCTAATGTTATTTTATAATTATACAGAGAGATTAGTGATAGCTCTGCAACTTTTTTCACATTCGATGTTTGTGATCTTCGATTTTTTTTTAAGTCAACAGGAAATGCCCATTTTAGCTCAGATTAGCGTGTGCAAACAAACAGACAGATTTTTTTTTTGGATTCGTGCTCTATTACTGTTTCTAAACCCCCTCAATTGTTATTTTTTTTTAATATTTTCAATGTACAGACAGTGTTTTTACTGTTTTATTACATGTATAGAATAGATTTAGAAAGATATAATCATCCATGACTCGGAAACAAATGTCCATGCTCATCACACAAACATTTGCTCCTACCGGGATTCGAACCCAGGACCCTAAGAACGTAAGGCAGCCTCACTACCACTTCTCCATTCGGGTCGTCATCGAAGTCATGCAAGTCTATCTTTAGCGTAGCTTATGAAGTAACTTCAAGCCATTTAGTTTCCAAACTATCGAATAGTAATAGTAAAATCGTGATACACATTCGTTCATAATTCAGAGTACATCAGTAAAGAAAATCCACTCAAAATAATGATATGCATTAGTCGACGGTGTATTAATCTGCCGAAAGTCAGGCTATTAGAGTGAAAGAGACAAAAATATAAACAAAAAAACGAGTGAAAAAGAGGTCAGTAACTGGCGAGTGTACGGTAGCTGAGAGTACAGGCACAGGCGATAGAAGCTTGATAGTCGCAATAAATAGTGTGCTTAGGTTAGTTTTTATGTTCACTTTAGACGAATAATTCCATAACCACTAAAATCTGATTTATTGGCATACATGCGATCAGATCTTCACAAACATTTAGATAACTGAATTTGTATGTAACTTTGTCATGTATTGTAATAAAAACGAGTTCAGAAAAACCCGTTCTTGGCTCCATAATAACCTCGCTTGGGGCTCGGGTGTGAATTTCGCCTCGAATGCAGTAACAAAGTTTTCCCAGTTATATCGAAATGTTATAAACTTGTCGTAATGATATTACTTTATTACAATACAGTGTTTTATCTGGTTACTAGGGTACTTAATTCATTCACCTACGTACGGTGAGATTAGGTAAAGTCCCTGTCTCCGCAACAGATAAAACAATCGTGTTGAAAGGTCAGTTCCGCCTGCAGGTGTACGTCATCTCGTACTCCACATATGTAAACAGTTCGCGATCAAGACGCAGACGTACCCGCCTGAGCGAGCATACAGTGGACCTTCCCTCGATTACATTTTAAAGAACAAGTTACAATTCAATCATCACCCGCCTAGCCTTTTCCCAACTATGTTGGGGTCGGCTTCCAATCTAACCGAATCCAGTTGAATACCAGTATTTAACATGGAGCAATTGATTGTCTGATCTCCACAACCCAGTGGCCAGTTAATATTGGGTTATACCACTTAGTAAGACTGGTTGTCAGACTTTTCTGGCCACTAACTACCAGTAACGACTGTCATAGATGGACAAATGACAGCCGGGACCAACAGGAGGCACGGAGGACACAAGTTACAATTCAATAATGAAAATAATTCACTGTTTTTGTACGTACTTTCGTAGACTACGCTACGCAAGGTCTACGATAACTCGTAGACCATCGTAGGCCTAGGCAAAGTGACTTTTTATCAGTTATGTTATGATGGAAAAGTCAAAAATGTTTCAAATGGAATATTGAGATTGGCTATGAAAAGCCAATCCTAAAGAAACGTACCCAATTCGTAACTTTTTTTTTTGCGTCATAGAAGGATTGAAGGTTTTAAAAACGGGTACAAAGCGCTTCATATTTCTACACTACAACGATTTTCTAAGAGATTGATAAAAGCCTATCGGTAGTTTATATCAGTTCCTTACATTTAGACTATTTTATATTATAGCTGTCATTCCTTAGCCCTCAGATCTAAAAAAAAATCATTTACCTGAGCGACAATCTCAAAACATGTATCTTCTAAGTAATGCTACTTATGATTTGCCCGTCGCATCCACACAAAACTATCGCAAAATGAAGCATAATTACCTAGTGTCGGCGCTCCCAAAAAGTACAATTATATAGCCACGTGTATTAGCTCTAGTGCGACGGCGACTGTACGACTAGCACGCGCGTCTGATTTGTTCACCTGTTGCTATTTGTCTAGCCTACTCTTAGGTCCATGTTCACCGAAAAGACAACGGTCTGATAATCTAAAAACAGCTGTCACTGTGACATGTTCCCATACAAAAATGTGATTTAAACAGCTGTTTGTAGATAATCAGAGCGTCATCTTTTTGGTGAACATGGACCTTAGTTATGCTAGACTAGCTGTGGTCCACGGATTGGACGGTGTTAATGTCGGAAAATATTCCACGAAAGACAACAGGGATAAAAAACCCATCTCTTCACTTTGGCCGTGTTAGGACGTTAGATCTGATTATCTAAAAACAGCTGTTAAAACACATCTTTGTCCCTTAAACAGCTGTTTTTACATAACCAAACAGAGGAAACCCATCCATTGACCAACCTAGGCAAGAGCGGCTGTACCACGAGCACCTACTGAGAAATTGAAATACTGATAACAGAATAATTTAGATAATTATGTTTCAAATCTGTTGTCAATTAATACGAGCGACTGATTGAATTAATTAATTATGGCCAACCGATTAGATCATAATATTCTAATATGAGACTTGACAGTTTTAAAGTTTAATCAAGTTTTAAGTGTTCATCAATCTATTTTACTTAAGATTTTTATTCATATTACTGATTGTTGTTAAAGTAAGTTTGTGTATTTGTTTGCTTTCACGTTTGTGTACTTCGAGTGAGGCAGGCCGTTTTTGAGACAGGCATTGTCGACAAAAATAACGAGAGTAAGACACAAGTAGAAGTTAGTCGTGACTTCTTCTTCGGTTTCTAGGTTCGATTGGTTTATCGGGCAAGTGTTAGGTATTATGTTATTACTAGCTGACCCACGCAACTTCGTCTGCGTCACATAAGAGAGAAAAACAAAAGGAAAAAAAACTCCGTCTTTGCAACATTTTTCATTCCTGCTCCGCTTCTAATAATCGTAGCGTGTATAGCCTAAAGCCTTCCTCGATAAATGGACTATCCAACACAAAAATATTTTTTCAATTCGAGCCGGTAGTTCCTGAGATTAGCGCGTTCTACCAAACAAACAAACAAACTCTTCTGCTTTATAATATAGATAATATAATATTATATAGTATAATAGTATAGATTCCATAATAGTAGTTTATGCCACTGTGCATAATGCCTAATTATGTATAGTTGCATACACTACTTTATCTACCCAAATATCATAAGGGCTCTATGATGGGTTCAGGAACCATAGGGAAATGACCTGCATTGTTACTTGGCCCTTGATTTTTGTGCCAACAGGTTATTAGTTGCATTCGTCGCTGCATTTACGATATCTGGCGGAGTATTCATGTCAATTTCTGAGTCACTATCACTCATTTTCGACAGAAATAAAGAACTTATCAGAAAATTTGTCTACTCGTAACTGGATTACTGGAAATAAAAAGCTAACGAACAAATGACAGCTCGAAGGCAAACCAACAAAGTCACTATTCTTGTGTCACTCGAGATCAAAATGTCGTGCGATTTATAATTAAAATCATACAGAATTGGGGTTTTTTTTTTTTTTTTTTTTTATCGATATCTGATTTAATGTAGGTGGTACTAGAATAGCACACTCACTTGAATTTGAAACCTGTTCCAAATTTAAAACTCATAACGCAACTGTTTTCAGTAGGTTATGAGTTCATTACAGTTCCGTTTATTTCTGCAGGTTGGTAATGCTGGTCATTGCCTATGGTTTTTGAACGCATTAGAGAGGGTTTATGATATTTGGGTAGATAAAACAATTTTCCGTCAAAGCTCTTAGTTTGGAAGTTGTAAATACGTTGATCAGATCCTTCGGAGGGTCTTGTCGTATTGCCGTCCCACGGACTGAGTGGGTCAGTTCTATAATTGATCCTAGGTGATGACTTAAAATAATTTCCATGATAAAGGCCAAAGTTCCTATGACGACATCACCCTACTTCAGAGAAAAGAACCCTAATGCAGAAGTCTCCAAAAACTCTAGAATTGCACTATAAACAAAAATTAACCTAATTACACTATCCCCTAAGAAACTTTCCTCCCCGCCAACATTAGTATGAAAAGACAAACACTATGAAACAAAACCAGCGTAAATTGGCAGTGGACGTGTCTGATAGGCGCGCTGTAGAAACGGAAAGTGGACGCCGCAAGGACGCCCGGTCCGGCTGCGTGCTTCCCTGCCATAGGACTTTGGTGCTTGGACCAGGTGTAAGCGATCAGCGGGAGATGTGAAGACGTTGTTTTTGTTGGCGATTCAGGCATTCAGTGATCAGTCTCAAAACTGCCATTAGATCTAGTCAATGAGCTTATGGAAGCGTTTTGGATTGTCTTTTTTGTAGGACTAAAAAAGGAGGACTATAAATATAGGAGTGACGGAAATTCTTAAAATTGATCATGGTTGGAGATGGTACAGCTGAAGTTACTTGGAAACTATTTGCATATAACGGAATTATTTAAAGTAGAGGCCAGGAGAGAAAGAGAGTTAGTTACACGCTAGTTAATGAACACAAACAAAATGATTTTGTGTCTTGTCATGTTATGGCAATTTGCCCAGTAAGACATAATACGTTCCATGCAACCAATATCATTCTTTGTTGCTTGTAAATGCTACACAATGCCCTAACACAACTAAATTAATCCTTAGGATTTTTTGATTATCCTTTTATTTTACTTAACCATGTCCTAGCATAATAACCTTTTATATCGAAGAAACCGATTACGAGAACCGAACCGAATTTTGGGCCAAAGATGCTTTGAACTTTTTAACAGATATGTTTTATTATATTACGTACTTTTTCATTTAATTTAAGAATACGCTAAAACTCAGAGAAAGAAAATCAACATTCTTCGAACCCGCTATTCGCTTTTAACTTGTGTCCTTTATTTTCAGATTTGTGGTCTGCGTAGGGGAGGTTTTTATGTTATCTCAAATAGTTCCTCATTATACATGGAAACGTGATCCGAAATCGTAAATAACCTTTGTATTGAAATAAAACAACAGCATACTGAAAAAAAAAGTAATTGAAGTACTTGTTCCCTTACTATGTAGTATGTAGGTAAATATTCTGTAGTAGACGAGCAAGTTTGTTCACTGTGGTCAGTTGGACGGTTCCTTTAATGATAATGATAGGAGTTAACATGCCCTTCTTAAAGAAGCCGAATTCCCATCATTGCGATATTCTTCTGGACCATACTTTGGAACTTTCTAGTTGCGGAAATATTGGAAGTCAAAATTCTAACATTTTCATAACTTTTAAGTGTAACTTTACTAATAATGATCCATGATCACTGTACTATTCGATGTATATGTCACCGTAAAATTGTCAAACACGTTATATTATAATCTCTGTAGCTATATTGTAAACTCTCGAAATATTGTCACATCAGCACAATGCTTTAAGCGTTGTCCTTTAGGACTCAATGTTAAAGTAAACCTTAATCAAACGAAGTAACTCTACGCAAATAAGGTCCATGTTCACCGAAACGATAACGGTCCGATTATCTAAAAACAGCTGTTACTGTCACATGTTCCCATACAAAAATGTGTTTTAAACAGTTGTTTTAGATAATCAGACCGTCATCTTGTTGGTGAACATGGACCAAAATGTTACTTCGTTTGATTTACAGAATGCTTGATTTACGGCTTCTTGAAGAATCCGTTTATACCTTGTATCACCATCATCAATCTATTAATGTTCCCACTGCTGGGACACAGGCATCCTCTCTATGAGAGGGAATGGGCTATAATCCACCACGCGGGCCCAGTGCGGATTGGTAGATGTCCCAAGTCTTCGAATTTTTGTTTCTAGGACATGCCGGTTTCCTCACGATGTTTTCCTTCACCGTTTTCAGAGCAGTGGTGATGAAATAAATTATGAAAAGTAATGTGCGCCTGTCTGGGTTTGAACCCACGACTTACTGTTCGTAAGTCAGGGCCGCCACCACTGTGCCACCGCTGCTCTCACCTTGTATAATATAGGTCATTAATACATCATCTAAAGGTAAATATTTTAATTTGTTTAATTGTGCCTAATTGTCTTACTGTACTTGTGTTATTTTTGTGTTTAAATTCAGATACAATTATTTTTTAATGAATAAATGACTACGACTATGACTATGACTAATAAAAATGATAAAATCGTAACAAATAAATGCGAAATCTCCATTAAACTAAACAGAGAATTTTTGAAGGTAGAATTTCAGTATTTCTAACATACATGCCAGGTTCTCATGTTATATCTAATCCTTCAACAACTTTCAAAGTCAAGGAACTGATCTAAGAATCTAACTACTCAGAGAAAACCTCTCGTCTCAAAAGGCTTCATCCAAATTATCCAAAACTCCTCAATTTACTTTCATTTGATACTCATGATGTTATTATACAAGCTTACTTAATTGTTCTTTTTATCCACGGCATGCACTCATTCAACTGGTAACCAGAAGAGTCATCCATCTTCGTCAGAGCCCAGACGCACTGCATTAGCCAGACGTTTGCAGACAAAACCACAAAAATATACCCATCCTGCTCTTTCACTAAGAAAACAAATGAAGCTTTTGTGTGTGCCTGTCTTTCTCTATAGACTGAGTGATTCAGCAGTTTTGAAATTCAGAAAGAATGTATGTTTTGTGATTGCTGTTGTGGTTTTAAACTCTATTTGGTTTGAGTGAGGTTGGTTTTGGGTTGGGAGGGTGTCGTAGAATTAAATTTCTGAAGCAAGTGTTAATGTTGAGTGCAACAATCTTTTTCTCGGGCGCTTCTTGCAATGCCTGAAATTGGACGGTGTTATTCATTTGGCGACGCGCTCCGATAGACTTATTAAGTGGTTACGTCGTGTTTAACGCTGTTTCGTTGACTTTTTATATGAGTACTGAGTTAACATTTGATTTTTTGTGTATGTCTGTACGTTTGTTGGGCTTTTATTGATATAAGTTAGCCGCGGAGTCAGTGGGACAGTCGTTAAAGTTCAAAGCTGTAATTTCAGTAGCGTTTGCTCACTTATTCTGGCATTTGATATTACGGTTCTTCAAGAACATTAAAACATATTAGAAACAAAGATTCAAATATATCAATGTATGAGTACTGTACATGTTTTTAAACACCCAGGCTAATAAAAAAAATGTTGTTTTATAATTGACACGATTTTTTTATTTATTTTTTCACATGCGCGAGTTCTGAGCTCAATTCCCATTCCTGGCAAAATATTATTGAGTTTATCTATTAGGATTTTTTTCAGCAGCAACCACGACCCTTGGATTTGTGCTCTGTCGATGGCAATGGCTCGTCCCATTACATGGGAATAAAACATAACTGGCACTAAGCTTGGTTTAGGTACATTTTAACATGCTAATTACATTGTAAAATGTAAACCAAATAGCTTGGTCAACCGTTGTACTGGGTACACTTCGGCCTTTTTCGGATGATTATAGTCGTGATAGTATGTTAAATTTTGCTCAAAAGTACCTATTACAAATCTTTTTTTGCTTATTATTCCTTGACCAATTTCTCCAACCATCATCTAATTACCAAGTCATTATCTCAGCTCATCAGTGGGCTATTTTTCAATTAGTACTAAGTAGAAGATGCGATGGTTCTTGTAAGTTATAGTAAAGGGTACAACAAATGCTGTGCACTGTAATCCATCTACTTCACGAACCGATGGCTGAGCGGCGCGGGGCGGGAATGAGTGGAGTGCGTTAGGGGAGGTAGCGGGGACCGGTACTGATCCAACAAATACATTTTTCATCATCTGCTTAGTATTTTGTTTGTTATGTTGATATTGTAGCCGGATATAGTTATAATACTGGTATTTTGAATTAAATAATCTAATACTTAAGACTTCAGAAAAGATTGTAAAACAATTCTTATAATGACGGCTCGAACACTGTGGTGACGGAAGTAACTGGTACTTATAGCAGAGGACTCACACTCTTTCTTGTATTCGAGTATTTCTAAGACTCTAATACAAGAAAAAATGAGATATTTATTTAGAACACTCCCGAGAGAAAAAAAAAAACAAGCTTTCTCGGGCATATTTTTTTTTAAATTTTGTGGCCATATCTAAACCATAATCACACCTCTAAATTCTCAGTTTTGGTAGACTCTAATGAGAACGTATTTGAGATACATGAAAAAAAGTGATAGTCCTTAAGCCCAGTTGTACATGTCTTGTCTTAGTCCAATTTAAGCTACAATGATTGTAAATATATAAATAGGTTTAAGTCCTGAATTAATAAATATTGTTTAATATGAATTATCATAGATAGGTCTTTGTCTTATGGCTTAGTGACAAAGTAGCAAGATTTTTAATTTAAAAAAGTTTCAAAGAGACAATTCAAACCTGTGATCTCACCATTTTCAAAGTAAACTTAGCTGGAATGCCGTGTGCCCGCTGTCGTGTACCACTTGGGCCACACCACAAGCTGCATGATGCATTAATCCCTGCTCCCCACGACGGATCCTTAATATATGATCGCGGGTTCGCGCCGGTCACGCCACGGATCTCTTTAAACTTGATCTACGCTCGATCACTATTATTATTATTGCTGGTTTTTATGGAGAAAGCAAGGGTTCAGGAACATTGTAGACTAACACAAAGATGTATGTACGTGGATACGGCGATAGGAGTGTAGGACCTATGTATGGCATGGATCATAGCTGGTTTCTGTTGACTCCCATAGGTGGTAATCTAGAGTTTCTGTTGATTTCCAAAAAGGTGGGAATTTAAATATGTGCGTATATGTGTACAGAGGTGTAATAAAATATTTTAGTAAAAAATACTAAAAACACGCTTTCGTGTCCAGACGTCATTTTGTTTCTCAGCAAATCTTTTCGTATACATTCCCACAATAGTGGTACCAAATCCACTATTGTGGGAATGTATAACAATAACTAGTACGAAATCATATTGAATTTTGAATGGCGTCATTTAGTTAACCATGCATTGTCATCCAAACTAAACATGTATGCAAAATTTGAGCTCAATCGGAAACCGGGAAGAGCGTCAAATTTAATTTCTTAGTTTTTGTTACATAATGTAGGTACAGTTGAAACTAATAAAAACGCTTTTAAATTTAAAAAAAATCGCTGGACATTACACACAGCGCTATCTAGTGCCACACTAAGGAAGGCTTGTGTCGTGGTCATCAGACAGTTGATACCCTACATTTATACTTTTTTGTTTTGTAAATATATACTTATTATACATATAAATATCCATGATTCGGAAAAAAATGTCCCTGGTCATCACACAAACATTTGCTCCTACCGGAATTCGAACCCAGGACCCGAAGAACGTAAGGCAGCCTCATTACCGCTGCGCCATTCAGGTCGCTGCACACATGTACTTGTAAAAGCGCCCTTACAGCCACTAGCCACTCTCAATTCCGAATTGTTACCATGGCCATTCAGTTGAGCTGGAAGTTTGACAACCACTTCGTTTTACAAAAGGGTCTCCAATTACTCAGTAACTGTGTTTTCTACTGGTATTCTCATGCATCCGGGATTCTGGATAAAGGGGAAACCGAATCAATCAATTTGGAAAGAGCTAGGTAGATGTGATGTGATAACCGGCTTTTCGGGGTTTTCGTATCGAGGCATTTTTATTTATGTAAGACTAGCTGACCCACGCAACTTCGTCTGCGTCACATAAGAGAGAAAAACGAAAGGAAAAACAAACCCGTTTCTGAAACATTTTTCATTCCTGCTCCGCTCTTAATGGTCATAGCGTGATGTTATATAGCCTATAGCCTTCCTCGATAAATGGACTATCCAACGCAAAAAGATTTTTTCAATTCGAACCGGTAGTTCCTGAGATTAGCGCTTTCAACCAAACAAACAAACAAACTCTTCTGCTTTATAATATTAGTATAGATAACAAAGAGTTAGGTTGGTAACCCTAACGTGTTCGTTAGATTTCAGAGCAACGGCTTTGAAGGTATCTTATCTTTGCGTAACAGACATACCCATACCTTTATTTTCAATCTATTAGATCTATCAGTCTGTACTAACCCTTAAGAGGGACCATGGGCAACGATTTCTCCATACAAATTTTGACGTAATCGACTCTTCGTATTCCCCTTTTTTCTTCCTGAAAAATGCCTCAAGAGCTATCTTTATTTTTTTCATAAAATCAAGATCGCTTGTCATCAAAATTCCTGTCATTTCCTTTTTTCAGCAACCAATAAGTAAAGAGAATAGTACCCTTCAAAAACAAAACAATGGCCTATTTCACGACCGTGATTACAATACTACTAAACATACCCGAAAAGTTATTAACATAAAAAGAATTTGATAGAACCTAGACATACTCTTTCTTAAAATTTTGATGTCAAAAATAGTTTAATCGGCTTAGCAGTACAAGTACGTAGGAATCGATAGGGCTCGATAAGATAAATTTGACAGTTATTCTCGATAAAATGAGTTTTTATGGAGTCAAAAACTCATTTTATCGAGAATAACTGTCAAATTTATCTTATCGTGTCCTATCGATTCCTACGTACTTGTACTGCAGCAGTGCAAGTACGTAGATTTCGATAGGACTCGATTAGATAAATTTGACAGTTATTCTCGATAAAATGAGTTTTGAAGGAGGCAAAAACTCATTTTATCGATAATAACTGTCAAAATCTAGTCGAGTCTTATCGAATCCTACGTACTTGCACTGCAGTTTTGGAGGAGAAAATCTCGTCAAAATTAGTGATATTTTATGATATAATTGCACTCGACGGGGGTAAACTATTAGAGGTAGCGTGACGTCATGTGCGTCAGTAGTTTCTTCAAATACCATATTTTCAAATCCCTCGCAACTCCTATTCCCTCTTAAGTCTCCATCAGAAATATTCATGATTCTTATAAAAATTGTCGTTTCTTTCGACCTTCATATACGCACTAATTTGAATTCATTTCAATAATATGTTGTTTCAGAAAACCCAATGTCTCCTTGTCCTTCGCATTAATTTAGTCAAAAAAGATGAAGACATTTCGATCGAAGATCTAGGTTGAAATTAATGTCAATAAGGACGAACTGGTTTTATTGGGGAATTTAAATAATGGTAATGTCTAAGGACAAAGAAGTTATCATAGCATAAGCACCCTTAATGATTCCACTGCTGGGACAGGGGTCCCCTCTCTCTGCCAGGAGATGAGCCCAACTCCACATCGCGTAATCAATGCGGCGTTTATAGGTGTCGAATGTCTTCAAATTTCTGGTTCTATCATGTAACATGCTGATGAGATAACCAGCATGTATTCACGTAACTAAGCCTGATTAGATAGATAGATAATAGGGACCAATAAGAACTTTATCACAGTGTGAACTTTCACCACAAGTTGGCTGGACCAGATTTTCGAGTATTCCTATCAGAAAATAAAGACATTTAAGACGACCTTTAAAAATGACAAAAACAACAAAGTACGTAAGTATAATTTTAAGCTTTTTCAGAAGTAAATCCACAAAATTTTGTGCCTGAACGAATCGAAAACAATGTCACGGGACCCTGAAAACATTATTCAGATGTTACATCCCTCTCATGTGTTTTACATTAACATGTGATTTGAATTTATGACTTTATTTTCACGCTTGAATGTTACATACGGCAGAAGCTAATGTCAAAATATGAAAAACCATTTCTTCCGGAGTACCAACAAATGATGCCGGATAAGTTAACCATAGAGGAATAGTCTTGATTAAGAAACACGCCTCATTCTACAATATAGCCTCATTCTATAATTCTAAATAAATAATGTATATATTATACTTCTTATTTACTCAAGTAAATGAGAAGTATACAACGAAATAACATAGCATAACATCACGCTTGTAATCCTCGAAAGTTTAGGCAGAGGTGTACCTAATAGTACACCCACATTTCGCCAATTATGTTTAAGTCCCATGTAATACGGAACGAGCCCATTGCCAGCAACCAGGCACAAATCCAGACTTTGTCGCTGCTACTGAGAAACTCCTGATAAACCTAATTACACGTTGCTGGACCTGGGAATCGAACCCAGAGCATCATGCTCAGTGGTCGCGCATCCACAAGAGCAACGAGGCAGTCTTAACAAAGTACTACTTCAATCTATACTAATATTATAAAGCAGAAGAGTTTGTTTGTTTGTTTGTTTCAAAAAGATTTTTTCAATTTGAACCAGTAGTTACTGGTTCAAATTGAAAAAATCTTTTTGTGTTGGATAGTCCATTTATCGAGGAAGGGCTTTACGCTATACAGGGTGTAAACCACCTCATCACAAAGCCGTTAACCAAGCATTCTATACATCAAACTAAGTAACTTTACGCAAAAAATATTGCTGGGAAACAACTTTTTTTTTTGAGGTTATAAATCACGTTTTGTGGTAGAACTCAATGTAACGCACTTAAAACATTGTGCTGATGAATGGATTTAATAGTACGGGGGTCGTGGAGGTGATAATAGTCAAAATCTAACAAAAAAAACTTGTATTTAAAAAAAATCTTGCCAAAAATTTGTAACTTTGACCCCCCATATCTCCGTAACTAGAAGGTTCCCAGGTATGGTGTAGAACAAAAAAATGATCGCAATGATGGGGAGAACAAGTGCCTTTCGGCTTCGTGAAGAGGTGTTTTACACCCTTTATAACATCACGCTACGACCATTAGGAGCGGAGTAGGAATGAAAAATGATGCAAAAACTGTTTTTTTTCTTTCGTTTTTCTCTCTTATGTGACGCAGACGAAGTTGCGTGGGTCAGCTAGTAATAGATAATATTCCTCTTCACGAAACTATTGGTATTAAGAGACTCGTTTTGAAATAAAGGGTGTAAAATACCTCTTAACGAAGCCGAAAGGCACTTGTTCTCCCCGTCATTGCGATCATTTTTTTGTTCTACACATACCTGGGAACCTTCTAGTTACGGAGATATTAGGGATCAAAGTTACGACTTGTTGACAAGTTTTTTTTTTGTAAGATTTTGACTTTTAATACCTCCATGACCCGTACTATTCAATCCATCCATCAGCACAATGTCTTAAGTGCGTTACATTGAGTTCTACCACAAAACATGATATTTCACCCCAAAACAAAAAGTTGTGTCCCAGCAATAGTTTTTGCGTAAAGTTACTTATTTTGAAGTACAGAATGCTTAGTTAATGCCTTCTTGATGAGGTGGTTTACACGGTTTACACCCTGTATATCAACTGGCATAATCTGCCTTTTCTTAACTATGTACTTCCAGTCTAACCGGATGTAGCTGAATACAAGTACATTACATGAAGCGACTGCCTATCTGACCTCAACAACCCAGATAGTACAGGGTAAAGAATACCCCTTGCTAAGACTGGTTGTCAGACTTTAGGGCCAATGACTGCCTGTAACGACTGTCAAAGAAATAGGTAAAATAAATAAATGTAGGAACTGACATCCGTTAGTAAGTTTATCTAAAACGCAAACTAGTTATAAAACATTCATTGTTCGTTGTTACACGGTATCTATCAGATGCACTTGACCATGCACCCGCCGACCTCGACGTGTCCTTCTGAGATACTTTGATCTTTACATTTGAATATATTATATACTGTTTACGAATACATGAACCGGAGTTAGTCTACTATGAAGTACTTAAATCTGTTGTTTCATACCGTATGTTTAAAACCGGACAGAAACGAATCGCTGTTAAACCGGACTCCATATTGTCTGCCCTACCCCTAGAGTGTAATATAGCGCAGCGGCGGTCTTAGGGTTGCAGGGTATAGGCAGGTACTTTACTTTCTAGAAGTAAAGCACCTAAGATTTGATTTGATTTGTGAAGGAAACCATCATGAAGAAAGCGGCAAAACCTAGACCAAAAATTAAACATACACCAATCCGCACTGGGCCCGCGTGGATTCCAACCATTCCATCATTGATTTGTAGATAGTGCTTGCCAAGGTAGCTTAGCCTGATGATGTCTTGTGGGATCACGGTGGGTCCTACTTTACAAAACGAATACCCTTCCGTGCCTCAGAAATAACGGTAAGCAGTAAACACAGCCTGTCGAGGGCAGATTACTGACAGTCGTTAGGATTAGTTAGTAACCTGATAGTCTAGTAAACAGTTTTTGTATTGCTGTGGTGTCAAAACTCAAAAAAAACTCAAAACTCAAATCATTTATTTCAATTAGACCATTACGGCACTTTTGAATGTCGATAAAACGAAAAAAAAAAGGCTACAGTCACAGACACAAGGCATAATAACTTGAGAATGTACTGTAGTTGCCCATTCCCTAGCGTAGATCTCTATGGAGAAGAACGGGCAAGAAACTCCATGGACACTCTTTTCAATCAAAAATGTTGTTACAAAATCTTGGTTACATCTTTCATGTTGAGATTATACATATATGTGAGAACGATGTAGAAAGACGTGCACAATAAGAGCGTCCAGAGTAAAAAAAGAAATAAATCAACAATTTATAAAATAAAGCAATTCAAATGATCCATGGCAGCTAAGAGATGACCAGTCCCGACTGACAGCGCCCGTTCACGAACATGACGCATGGATCAGCGTTATTCAATTCAACCAAATTGAAGGGAACTAAATGACCCGACCCACCCGCCACCATCAGCAAGACATTTGAGCGAGCATGACATTCTCTCAGCCACCAAGGCATATTCAAGTCAATGAAAGATAACTAAATGCAAATGGTAGCTTTACAGTACATGGTACTCACACATGTGCTATGCAATTATACAATACTAAGAGATGGAGTCTATACAATGCAAGAATATTTTTACAATCTTCTGCAGCTACCACAATAATATTGTCCAATAAGTTTGCACCTATGGTTGCGGAGCAGGACCAGCATTTAGCCAAGCATTTTTATCCTCAATGTAATCTCCCAGCTTATAATATGCTTGCCTACATAGTGTGCGTTTTACACAAGATTTAAATTTCGTCTCATTCAGTTGTAAAATGTGGGGAGGTATTTTATTGTAACATTTTAAACAGTACCCCATGAAAGATGAATCTACTTTAGCAAGCCTGAAACCTGGCTGAACTAGTTGGTCCCTATTTCTAGTATTATAGTGGTGTCTGTCACCTCTTTTACTGAATAAATGCAGATTTTTCCTAACATAAATGATGTTTTCATAGATGTATTGACAAGGTACTGTCATGATATTAATTTCCTTAAACAGTTCTCTTAGAGAATCGCGTCTACGTAATTCATATATGGCTCTTATGGCTCTTTTCTGCAGAATAAAAATAGACTCGATGTCTGCAGCCCGTCCCCATAGTAAAATACCGTATGACATAATACTATGAAAATAACTAAAATAGACTATCCTCGCCGTATCAACATCAGTAAATTGACGGATTTTTCTAACAGCATACGCTGCTGAGCTCAGCCGGCCTGCAAGAGATGTTAAATGAGGACCCCATTGAAGCCTGTGGTCGAGCGTAATTCCCAAGAAAACCGTTTTATTGACAAATTCAAGTTTCTCTTGATTCAATACTATGTCACAATCACTACTTTTGACATTTGGTAAAGCAAATCTTATGCACTTAGTTTTATTCCCATTTAGTACTAAATTATTAGCGGTAAACCAATTATGAACCTGCAGTAGGGCGAAATTTACGTCGTCAAGATTTGTGGCACGTCTGTTTATCCTAAATATTAAAGAAGTATCATCAGCAAACAACACCATTTGCGGATGGTTGTTAAATAAATGGGGTAGGTCATTAATGTATACTAAAAAGAGGAAGGGACCCAATATCGAACCTTGTGGTACACCCATTTTTACTTTTAAACCCATCGAATTTACACCCTTTACTTGTACATGCTGCTGTCTATCATTCAGATAAGATTTTACTAAACTGAGCGCAAGTTTACCTAAACCGTAATGCTCAAGCTTCAAAATAAGGGTTTCGTGATTTACACAATCAAATGCCTTCGAGAGATCACAGAAGATTCCTATGGCATCTTGTGCCTCTTCCCACGCAGTAAAAATGTGTTTTAATAAAGTGACACCGGCGTCAGTCGTACAACGTCCTTTGGTGAAACCATACTGCTGTTCGTGTAAGATTTTATTGGTGTTAAAGTGGTTAAGCATCTGATTGAGCATTATCTTTTCAAACACCTTGCTGAAAACCGGCAACACGGATACGGGCCTATAATTGTTGGTGTCTTTACTGTCTCCGGATTTAAAAAGCGGTATTACCTTACTGAATTTCATTAGATCCGGGAAGACCCCTTGATCTACGCACAAATTAAATATTGAGGCTAAATACGGCGCTACAGTCTCAACAATTGAGGTACAAGCTTTGATAGACATACCCCATAGATCTTCAGTTAATTTGATCTTGATTTGCTTAAAAGCTTTTATGATTGTTATGGGGTTTACATGATGAAATTTAAATTCATTTGAACAGGCTGAAACGTTCGCCTTCAATAAATCCATAGAGAGCAAGGGAGAGGAATTTAAGGTTTCAGTAGTTTTAAGTGGGATACTGGTAAAGAAATTTACAAATTCTTCAGCGACTTCGTTATTAGAGCTCACGAGACCATGAGAGGTCTCTAGTGTTATGTCATTACTTGGTTTTTTAGATCGATTGGTCTCACTGTTGATAATTTTCCAAACCGTCTTTATTTTGTTATCGGCTGATTTTATCTTGTTGCTAATGAAAAGAGACTTGGCTATCTTGCAAGAGTTTTTAAAAATTTTCGAGTAAGTAGCCACATATTTACTAAACGTTTCTGTGTTGATATAAGGCTTAAGGCCGTATAGCTCAAACAATCGTTCCCTACTTTTCCTAATACCCTGTGTTGCCCAATCACTGAAAATAAACTTTGGTGCAATAGTTTTAGTTTTCTGTTTTAAAGTATTATTGAACTCGGTGTGCACTACCGAAAAGAATTCTTCATACAATTCATTTACATTGTTTCCAATATGGCCTGGTATATTTAACTTGCTAATTCAATTATTATTAAACTTTTCTAAATTACTGGGTGTTATTTGTCTAGTTTGAATCTGAATTCTTTGTAATTGTTTATTAGACGCGAAAGCAACAGTCTGTCCGCTGTGATCTGAAGGAAGGCAATTTACGATGGATTTATCTAAGTAGTCGTAGCAACAAAAAACATTATCTATACATGTAGCAGTATTTGTAGTAATTCGGGTTGGTTCTGAAAAAACATTTGTCAAATTAAATGATTTAAAGAGATTTAAAAATCTACTGCTGTTAACATTATTCTCTAAAATATTGATATTAAAGTCACCACAGATAATTATTAATTTACTACCAGTTACAAGTTTTGCCAAAGCATCTTCCATTACTGGCTCAAAGATAGAGTAGTTCAGGTAATTAGGGGGTCTGTAAACGCACACTATTACATGCTTATCTAGCTCAACACAAGACAATTCTATGCTATGCATACGGTTAGACTGGAAGCCGACCGTATCATAGTTGGTAAAAGGATGCAGATCATGGTGATGAGCGTATTTGGCATTGCAGATTTCTGTAGCCGACAGTTAACACTTAGGTCCCGTTTCCATCACTATGTCGTGACGACAGATAATCGTGTAGTTTTAAGTGTCGTGGCTTGTATAATTAAATGGAGGTGTTCACATATGGGACGACGTGATTACTGTCGTACTAATAACTAATAACCAACGATAAGTAATCGTCACGATAGTGCGGACCCTGTTTTTTTTTTTTTTTGGGATGGAATATCATCAGATCGGGCAAGCGCTACAGGGGAAGACCAATTACTAGATGGGAGGATGATATAAAAAAACTAGCTGGTCCACAATGGCAAAAAATAGCCCAGGACCGGGAGAAATGGAAAGCTTTGGAGGAGGCCTCCAGTAAAAATAATAATTAGTACTAGTTCCTACCTACTAAAACATATTCTAGGATAGTATTAATTAAAATATATTTAGATAATAATTTAGATAACATAGATATTACTCGTAGTATAATTTTTAGAATTTCTTTTCTTCTTGTGTTTTTTATAAGGTAGATTTAATCATTATAATTTTCAGATTTTCTTTTTTTTCTTGTTTTTATAAGGTAGATTTAATCATTATGTAAACTGGGAATAAAAGGCTTTTTTTATTTTTATTTATTTATTATCATCAGATGACTTCTCCCACTCTGGGCGGAGCGGGCGGGAGTGTCAGACTCTTACTGACTAAAACCCATCCATGTCCCTTCCTCGCCCTTTATGTTCCGGGGCCGCGGTATCTCTTTCGAACAAACCCGCAACCCCGGCAGGCTTCGGCCCTTGCGGGCCCCTCCCCTTATGCTGACATCTCTTTGAGGCGCGCGTGGAACACGAACGCGCCGTCGACACGGCCTGTCGTCGTCGTTAGACGGACGGACGGCTAGCTAGCCCATAGCCAACCGTCCATAGGCCCGCATCTACGGTGGCCGGTAGCCACCACGTGGCCCCCGACGCCCGGTGCGTCTCCCGCGGCGGCCGGGAGGAGAGGATCTCTCCCTCTCTCGTTCCGCCACCTCCTTCGCTAGCATGACTGCTTCGCAGAAGGAGGTGACGGCTTCCCATTCCGTCTCGCTCCGGACTATGGATTGAACCAGGGCCGGACGAGAGAGGTCGCCGCCGCCGATATAGTGCGGACCCTCAACTTCATAAACAGGAGGAGACTTCTTCTAAACTGTGATATCGAGTAATAAGGTTACGGAGCTCGGATAGTCAGGCACTCAATTTTGTTTCCTTGGACCTTGTCCCTCACTAGGATTTTTTTCCTGTATCGTAGGTGCTTGCGGACATTTAAACTTACATACACAAACAGCCAGAGCCGAAACAACTATCTAGAGGCCTTACAAGTATTTGTTCCACGCTTTGGACATGCAGAGCAGAAGTCGAGTGCTATAATATGCCACTGCGCTTACAGTACTTTAATAGCGATCGCCATTTTGTATTTCTCTGAAAAGACCAATAGGTCCTTTCAAAGAAATAAGTAAAGAATAATGCTAAGAAAGTTATGTTTAAAATATGCAGGCGCTTATATCCTAAATAACAATTTGATAACATAGTTTGACATTATCATGTCTTATAACCTTTAGGATTTTAAAGGTTTGTTCACTTATCCGGTTCTAGATAGGTACCTAAATGCTGATAGAAAATCAATGTTTTATGTAAAATAATAAAAAAATGTTTATGTTATTATTTATTCTTATTCAAAGATGATATCAAGCATCAATAGCGTTGCCATAACTTCTGGGAACCAATACGGGACGTTTTTTCTTCCGATACCTAAAACTCATAATCGTACATAACACATTCAACACTGACACGGGGCTTTTCAACTACACCATACCTACATAACATAGCACGCATGTGTAACTGCCCACATAGCGAGAAGAAACAAATGTATTTTCTAACAGATTCCCTCTGATCTCAAACTTATCAAAGGTGTAAAATAAATTAAACAAAAATTATTGAATCATACTTTTGATTCAAAGTCTTAAGTAGACAATTTTTTTAATTAACATAACATTCCTCAGGTATTTATTTTTTTGAACAGTCATATTTTGAAGTTGATTTTACTTTTGCAATCACTTCTTTTTCTTTTTTTATATAATAATCATAGACGCATGTCATTTTAAAATTGTAATGACAAATCAATATGGATTCAATGGTCTCTACCGACAACCTGTTCCGTTCGTCAAAAAAACAAAATACGGTATTTTGTCGAAATACGGGACAAATACGGGACAAATACGGGACAAGTAGTAATACGGGACGGGATGACCAAATACGGTGACAGTCCCGTATATACGGGACGTATGGCAACCCTAAGCATCAACCAATTTGATGTCCTACAGAAAGACTAATGACTAAGCCGATTTGGTCCTACTGCCCAGGAGTGAGATAAAATAAAAAGAAGGGGGCAAAATCTGCCTTCCTTGCCCTTCCTTCAGGACGTAGGAAATCCCAATACATCCAGTTTCCAAAAGAAATTATTTATTTAAGTTCACCAACAGCTTCTGTGTACAGCATTTAGGTATACATAGGTTTTACAATCTTGGTCATACTCAGTCGCCAGTTACAGGTTAACCAACCATTCACAAAAATAAGCGAAATAAAACAAAAATTAAAGATCAAAAAACTCGCTTTAGAGTGAAGTCATTTTATATCTCGTATTCTTTTCAGCAGATTTACTAATTTGATACCTATATCATGGGAGTTTACAAAAAAATACTAGTCCGCCATCTTTGGGAATCACTTAGCTAACTATGCATTGTCATCCGAACTAAACATGTGCTTTTCAGCTCAATCGGTAACCGGGAAGTGGGTCAAATTTTACTTCGAAGATTTGATAGAGGTGAAGCGATAAAAGGGAGTTAAAATACCTATAACTAACAGGTAACCTTTCAGATGCCCTCGTTAAATAAATAAAAATATTATTATATCCTTTAAAAACACTTAATTACTAATTAAAACTGATTGGCGGTTTTTCCACTGTCATATCATCGTGTTTCATGTGTGTTTCCATGTCCTGTGATAATTGGGAATCCATTAAAATACCAATTATTTCATAAGTACTGATTTACGATCGAAAATTGAGAAACAAATTCATTTATAAGTTTTTGTTGACCTAGTATTGTACTGTGGATCTGTTTATATTAATTTAAATATTGATAATGTAATCAATAAAAAATATAGATAGGCTTGGTCCCGCCTGGTAACTTTCCCATTTCGACAACTAAACAAAATACCATCACAAAAGTCCCGTTTCTTAACTACTTTGATCTTCATGCATTGAGTCTTGATTCGTCAACTTTTCAGTACCTATGTAATGTGCATGGTTGTAGTAAGTACTATTTTCAATTGAAATGGGGTTTGCCCCGTTGCATTAGTCTTGTGGTTCAGCTTGACCTCTGAGTTCAAGTTACGTTAAGATTGAACCCAGTGGGTTTCCTAGGTTCGATTCAGAGTTAAGGCTAAGTGTTAAAGGATATTTAAAACGGAATTTATTTTCAAATAAACGGTATCTGTATTTGTGGCCGTTAAGAGGGCGCATTCAGAAAGTCGGGATCATCGCAAATACCTGTCAAATATTTATTAGTTATAATTCATTTTAATTAATTAACAAAACATTACTGTATGGAAACAAGAAATGTGGTTAACTAGCGAACAAGAATAGATTATGAAATGCAATCATTTATCGTATCGTAACACCGAATAATCAGTGTTAGATGTAAAAAAACTATTTGCAAACTTTCCAAACGGATTTTCTACACCTAAAAAGGTTACAACATCAGATTCAGTGTTTTATTTGCAATTCACAATTAATATTCTAGTTCTCTAGTTAGCTACATTTCTTATTTCCATACAGTTAGATTTCCAAATTTATTGAAAATGGGAAATATTTGACAGCTATTTGCGATAATACCAACTTTCTGGAAACGCCCTCTTAAATGTAACTGAAGAAAAAATGGTGGATTAAACACCGCTTCCTGCCTCTTCGGAGCACAACAATGATGTTGAATAACAAAGAGGTTCATCAAAAACATTAAGTAACTCAATTACCTCCCATTTCCAGTTCAATAGAGCAATTATGAGTACCTCCATTTTAAACGCGCGCACAAACAGACAGTCGGCCGGACTGAGCGTATATTATTATATGCACGCGAACCCATTTGCAGTGGCTCTGTTGATTTTTCCGATTAAAGCGCAATGCGGATCGGCAGTATTTTGTCCTGAAGGGTTCCGTGGGCTGTGGAACCTTAGTTACTACGAGTACTAATTAAGGATACTTTTTGCAATATTCGTGGGAAAGTAAGGACATCGAGGTTTACAGTCTGGCTAACACGCTGAGATCCATAAAACCGACTGTATGCTGGGTGCTGTATTCATATGATGAGCATATAGGCTAGTTTCCACCATCAATAAATTGCAAATCTAATTAGTTTGCAATTAGAGTATTGGAAAATAATGGACAAGTATTTTTTGGTTTAGTAAATCAATGAATTCTGACAAAGATAAAAACGCATCAAAACTCGGGAGTGGGGGCATGTGACGTCACAACGCATTAAAAATTATACCACGGCATGACGTATTGCGAATTTTAAAAGCGTCGTATCTTCGTCAATTTTAGTTTACGTAACAAAAGACAAAATACGAGTCAAATGTTTTGATAACCTAACTGACGGATTTATTAGATTTTTTCAGGACACAAGCCGATTGCCGATTGTCTCACTGCTGGGACACCAGCATCTTATCAGGACACAGTCAGGACCAATAGTGGGCCATTATCCACCACGTGGGCTTTGTATGGGTTGGTGGATCCAACATGTTTTCGAATTTCTGGTTCAAGGCCATTGCGGTTTCCTGGCGTGTATTCACTCGGCAATTCATTCGGCGGAAATAGCTGGATACAGGATGTGATACCACCCGCAAAAATATGCACATGCAAGACAAGCAATAAATAAATGAAGAACATCTCCGTGAAGGGGTGAAAGTCATGTTAAGTATAGGTTGGGTGCATGGTATGCTAATTATTCAAAAGCAAATTGAGTTTCCAGAAACCAGGAGATTTAATTACACTTTAAATAAAAATAAATAAAAATTATCCAGTTTTTCGCATACTTTAAAACATAGGTATTAGGTGTATATATACGAGTATATTACATATTTGGCCTCAATTAAATTTCCATAACTTCAAAACATTACTCGTTAATTCGACGGAACCCTCTCTCATCAACAACGTTAACCGCTTCACCATTTTTTTCGGCAATTGATTGGCTGAAGCAAATAAAGCAAATGAAGTCCGATTGAATTTGTGATGAGCTTTCACCAATTTGTAGCTGGTTCACTCACACGTATACTTGCTACGAAAGAGTACATTATGTACTACATAGTACATACGTTTACATAATAAAATCGTTGTAATTTATTTCTGTTTGCTTTTTGGAGCATCAATACAGGGTGTGTTTCACCTCATCACAAAGCCGTTAACCATAGCATTCTGTATATCAAACTAAGTAACTTTACGCAAAAAATTTTGCTGGGAAAAAAAAACAATTTTTTGAGGTTATAAATCATGTTTTGTGGTATAACTCAATGTAACACACTCAAAACCTTGTGCGGATGGATGGATTGAATAGTACGGGGGTCGTAGAGATATTTAAAGTAAAAAACGCGATAAAAAGTGGTATTTAAAAAAAAGCTTGACAAAATCTTGCAACTTTGACCCCCAATATCTCCGTAACGAGAAGGTTCCCAGGTATAGTGTAGGTAGAACAAAAAAAATGATCAGAATGACGAGTAGAACAAGTGCCTTTCGTATTCGTTAAGAGGTGTTTTACACCCTTTATATACTGGCATCTCTCAAATTCAGTAAAAACTAGAATGGACGTTGCTCTACTATCATGTCTGCCACACATGTCACTCAAGTTTTGGATTCGAAACGATGATTACATTCAACGCCTTTTTTTTGAAGTAAAACGTTTTATAGCCACATTGAGCAGCAAAGCATAAGCAGTGTCCCACTGCTGGACAAAGGCCTCCTCTTTCACCTTCCATACCTCTCTTTCTTATGTGATCTCCGGCCATGTTAGTCCCCACCTTAGATTTCTTAAAAATCCTGAGTACATTGGGATTTTCAGGTTATATTAATTAGTCTTATGCATTGTTATACCGACGCCAAAACGATCCTGCTCCTTCTCAAGAAAATCTACTGTTCCATACCATACATTTTAAACAAAAGTTGTCAAAATATAAAGGGTGTAAAACACGTCTTCACGAAGCCGAAAGGCACTTGTTTTCCCCGTCATTGCGTTCATTTTTTTGTTCTACACCATACCTGGGAACCTTCTAGTTATGGAGATATGGGGGGTCAAAGTTGCAACAATTTGACAAGTTTTTTAAATAAGATTTTGACTTCTGACACCTGCACGACCCCCGTACTATTCAATCCATCCACCAGTACAAATTTTTAAGTGCGTTACATTGAGTTCTACCACAAAACATGATTTATAACCTCAAAAAGAAAAGTCATTTCCCAGAATTTTTTTGCACAAAGTTACTTAGTTTGATGTACAGAATGCTTGGTTAACGGCTTTGTGATGAGGTGGCTTACACCCTGTATATCATATCCCAAATCCTTCCACTCTTGTCTACGTGAAGTTTTTTTTAATCAACCGCAAGGAGGCACAGCCAGAAGGCGTCGCAACACACTTCGCATAAGATGGCGGAACGAGCTGGACAAAACCAATGACCAGTGGCCAACATTAGCCCTAGATCGTAATGATCCAACTGGAAATCATGGGGATTTGCCCAGCAGTGGGATGATGCAAGCTAGCAGTAACAGTAACGAAAAATGCTGCTGGACATAGGTCTCCCCTTAGTGTCGTGTCGCCACATTGACCTGTGCGGTATAAAGGGTGTAAAAAACTCTTAACGAAGCCGAAATGCACATGTTTTCCCCGTCCTACAGCATACCTGGAAACCTTCCAGTTACGGGGTTAAATTTCTAACTTTTTGACAAGGTTTTTTTTTTTTAAATACGAGCGTTTATTGTAAGATTTTTAAATACAAGTTGTTAAAGTAATATTTTTACTCTAAACACATCCCCAACCCCCTACTATTCAATCCATCCATCAGCACAAGGTTCAGAGTGCGTTACATTTAGTTCTACCACAAAACATAATATTTCACCAAAAATAATTCGTTTCCCAGCAATAATTTTTGCGTAAAGTTACTTAGTTTGATGTACAGAATGGTTGTTTGATTGACGGCTTCGTGATGAGGTGGTTTACACCCAGTTTTCATGTATTTAATTATCAATAAAATTATAACGATACTACTACTCTACAATTAATATTTCACTTACACTGGCGAGCAAAAATAGTACCTACCTAGTTCCAAAAATCGCGATACCACAAAAAGCTATTTAACATCAGAAAAAAAAACACAAAATGGCGGCAGTAACTCATTAAGTTCAAGAGTTCATTGTGGCGAAACTCTTTGCCTTGCTGAAAGAAAAACTAAAGTGATGTAGAAGTAAGAATTTTTGTGTCAGGAGTGAGTTTGAAGCGCGCGCAGTTTTTGCGTTCAACAACTTGGACCATTCGTCTTCGCGCGATGCATGGGAAAAGTTACTGACAGATCGGTACACTGGCGAGCAAATTGAAAGCTTATTGAAGGTATTTTGGGAAAGATTTTTACCCACAAATCTTCCCCAAAATACCTTCAGGTCGTTTCTTCATTCATGATGGAATTTAAGCTACTGCTAGGCAATATTTTATCTTCCTTATGTTAAATAGGCTTGTGTGCTAAAAAAATAATTAAGTCGGTTCGTCAGTTAGATTATCAAAAAATATTTGGCCGTATTTTTTCTTTTGTTACGTAAACCAAAATTGACGAAGATACGACGGATTTCAAATTCCCAATATGTCACGCCTTGGTATAATTTTGACGTCACGAGCCTGGGAGCTCGTGACGTTTTGATATATTCTATCTTTGTCAATATTCATTGATTTACAAAAACAAAAAATACGGGTCCATTATTTTCCAATACTCTAACTGATGGACTAAATAGATTTGCTATTTATTGATGGTGAAAACTAGCAAAAAAAAAACTAAAAACTAAAATTGGGTTTTCGAAATTTGGGAATTTAATGCCATTCCATAACGCAGTCGACGAGTTATAATTTCAAGGGTAATTTAAGTTTCAGTTTTTCAGCACAGTATTGCAACAGCATTCATTTTGTACAACGTATGTAAACAACACAATTTTTAAATAAAAAATGATAAAAGACAAACGGTAAAAACGTGCAATAACTTCGTCCGCCAGTGTACCCCGGGTGCAACGTCACGACAACGACGTCCGTTAATTTATGGAAAACCTCTGAAGTCGCGTGGCCCCGGCCGGGCCAACTTTACCGGTGTGTACTTTTATGCGCCTCAAGTGTAACCACCTACATCGCTGTCAATGCTTACACTGGAGAGCATTATGTTTCAGCTGTAGTACTTGAATTGTTGAATTGCAGTCATTCGTGCAGCATTATTACGTGAGCAAATTAGGACGTTGGTCTTGGTTGCCAGTTGTAGATCTTTGATAGTCGTCACTGTGGAGGTAATATGCTTAAGTCGCACCATGGAAAATACTAGATGCATCCGGTTAGACTGAACGCCGACCCCAACGTAGTTGGGAAAAGTCTGGCTAATGATGAACGAACACCATACTTAAATAATAAATAAATATCGCTGGACATTAACACACAGCGCCATTTAGTGCCACACTTAGCAAGGCTTGTGTCGTGGACACCAGATAGTTGATATACTACATATACAGGGTGTCCAGTAAATAGCACGACATACTGCAAGGGGTGATAGCTAGGGTCACTACCTATCAATACAACACAATATATGTTCAGCAAAATCTTACGGATTTGCAGTTTTACAAAATTTTCCGAAATACCGAAAAATCTCTACCTTGAAACAGATTTTTAAGCATCTCGTAATGAAAAAATCCTTTTCTAGTACTTTTTTTTACATCAAATTATTCGTGAATAGTTACACTACTTATTGATAAGTCTTTTTTATATCAAAGACAAGAATGTTTTCAAGAAATACTATTTTTTGTTGAAATTTGCACAGAACTATTTTCTTATCACTAAAGTTTAACCTACAGTGGTGAAAAAAAAATGTATGTGGCAGTTTTGTACAACAAACTTAAAAGATAGCCTGTTTAATGGTGATTTAGGAAACATACAATACTAGTGCATTTTCATTAAAAAAATACAAAAAAATGCTATTTTAGTTCCAGAGAAGCTGATTTTGTTGAAAATGTAATTAACGTAATTTTGACAAAAACCACTATGAGAATAAGTAATAGCTGCTCATTTACATTAAATGCCAATAATTACTTGGAGTTTTTACGAGAAACCCTACCCACGCTCCTTGAAAATGTTCCGAGTGAGCAAAGAGAGGTGATGTGGCTTTAAAATGATGGATGCTCATTATGGCCGGGAAGTAAGAGCCTACTTAGATGAAGCTTATCCAGGCAGGTGGATTGGGCGACTGGGACCGATATTATGGCCACCTAGGTCTCCGGACCTAAATCCCCTGGATTTTTTCTTATTAACTACAATAGCTTATTTTTCGTATTTTATAAAATGAAAATGTACTAGTATTGTATCTTTCTAAAATCACCATTATCCAGGGGATTTAGGTCCGGAGACCTAGGTGGCCATAATATCGGTCCCAGTCGCCCAATCCACCTGCCTGGATAAGCTTCATCTAAGTAGGCTCTTACTTTCCGGCCATAATGAGCATCCATCATTTTGAAGCCACATCACCTCTCTTTGCTCACTCGGAACATTTTCAAGGAGCGTGGGTAGGGTTTCTCGTAAAAACTCCAAGTAATTATTGGCATTTAATGTAAATGAGCAGCTATTACTTATTCTCATAGTGGTTTTTGTCAAAATTACGTTAATTACATTTTCAACAAAATCAGCTTCTCTGGAACTAAAATAGCATTTTTTTGTATTTTTTTAATGAAAATGCACTAGTATTGTATGTTTCCTAAATCACCATTAAACAGGCTATCTTTTAAGTTTGTTGTACAAAACTGCCACATACATTTTTTTTTCACCACTGTAGGTTAAACTTAAGCGATAAGAAAATAGTTCTGTGCAAATTTCAACAAAAAATAGTATTTCTTGAAAACATTCTTGTCTTTGATATAAAAAAGACTTATCAATAAGTAGTGTAACTATTCACGAATAATTTGATGTAAAAAAAAGTACTAGAAAAGGATTTTTTCATTACGAGATGCTTAAAAATCTGTTTCAAGGTAGAGATTTTTCGGTATTTCGGAAAATTTTGTAAAACTGCAAATCCGTAAGATTTTGCTGAACATATATTGTGTTGTATTGATTGGTAGTGACCCTAGCTATCACCTCCTGCAGTATGTCGTGCTATTTACTGGACACCCTGTATACTTTTTGTTTGTAAATACATACTTATTATACATATAAACATTCATGACTCGGAAACAAATGTCCATGCTCATCACACAAACATTTGCACCTACTGGGATTCGAACCCAGGACCCTATGAACGCAAGTCAGCTTCACTACCACTACGCCATTCGAATTTAGCATTTGGAATGATTCGTAACTGAAAAGATTCTTAGCTGGACAGTTTCGCAGCTGAACAGATCAGTAACTGGACAGAGTACAGTCATGAAAATAGAACAAATAGGTTTTCAATTTAAGAAGAGTTTATTCAAGTAAGTCTATATAACATCAAAGGCACGACCTGCCTTACAATCTGTTAAATTTAGAATTTTAATTTAAAATCGAACAAGAACAAGGTCACGGGCTTATTAACCAGGGTGCACCATTCATACAACTATTTCTGAAAAAATGTCGCATTTAATTAAAATACACACTTGAATTATACAGGGTGTAAACCACCTCATCACAAAGCCGTTAACCAAGCATTCTGTACATCAAACTAAGTAACATTACGCAAAAATTATTGCTGGGAAAACTGCTGGGAACATGAAACATTGCGCTGATGGATGGATTGAATAGTACGGGGGTCGTGGAGGTGTTAAAAGTTACAATCTTACAAAAAAAACTTGTTTATTAAAAAAAGTTGTCAAAAAGTTGTAACTTTGACCCCCCATATCTCCGTAACTAGAAGGTTCCCAGGTATGGTGTAGAACAAAAGAATGATCGCAATGACGGGAAGAACAAGTGCCTTTCGGCTTCGTGACAAGCAATCGCACGTGCCATCATAAGTGTCACAAAAATGTGCTCTATTTTCCTGCAATACAGTCGTTTATTAAATAGTTAGTGTGTATTAGGAAACCATGTGAATACCCCCTCGACCTACGAAGGTCGGACTAGAAACTCCATATTCAGTTAAAAAATATGACGCATATGGTTGGATAACCTAAGTGAATGTGTATTGAGACATTGGTGTCGATTCTGTTGTGCACAAACTAAACTTAATTTAGGCTGTTGCTATCTTTTTCTGTCTAATAAAACGAGAAAGAGACGGACGTAATTTAGAGCTGTCAAATTTAATTCGAACTAATCCTACTAATATTATAAATGCGAAAGTTTGTAAGTATGGATGTATGGATGTATGGATGTTTGTTACTCTTTCACGCAAAAACTACTGAACGGATTTGGATGAAATTTTGCACACAGATGGTTTATAACCTGGATTAACACATAGAATACTTTTTATCCCGGTAGTAAGATCCCGTGGGACAATTTCAAACATCACGCGGGCGAAGCCGCTGGCAGAAGCTAGTATTTCCATACAAATGAAGGGTGCACGTAAAAACATGTCGACTAAAACACGGTGAAGCGCAAAGCATAAACTAGTTTGACATCTCTAACTTAGTTAATAGCTATTGCCGTCCTTTTCTCGCACTGCCTTTTAGTAAAAGATAGCAATAGCCTAAATTAAGTTAAGTTTGTGCACAACAGAATCGACACCATTGTATTTTATTCCTCTTTTAGCCAAAGGAGATCGTCGCTTGCCACGCTTACTGTGGTTGGCCTGAAGATGGGTGACCATTCGTTACACATTGAAACTCCTCAGTGCCTCGGAAAATACTTAAATCTTAAACAGTTGTTACAGTTATATCAGTGGTCTACGGACCACTGATATAACTGTAACAACTGTTTAAGATTGATGATGGGTTGTCTACGAACAACCAGTCTTAACAAAGGATCTCATATTACTCGGTTGTGGAGGTCAGATAGGCAGTCGCTCCATGTAAAATGCTGGTATTCAGATGCATTTGGTTAGACTGGAAGTCGACCCCAACATAGTTAGGGAAAGGCTAGGTAGGAAGACTTTTGGCCGCATGTTCTGCACTACAATATACCATACGTAGTAGCTAGGTTCTCTAGATGCATTTTCTACTAAAAGTGGATTACAAATAAGTCTGACATATTTATTCAATGTATCTATACCGGTTTCTATAATTTATTTCGTTGTTTGACATTAAACACACAGGTATCGGAGAAAATTATAGTCGACTAAATAGACAGTAAATAATCATGTCACATATTGATTTTACGTATATTTATCGAGAACACAGACATTGCGTATACGTCTCGTAGACGTCGCGTAGACTTCTGCGTTTATCCACGTATGTATGTAACATGACGAAATTGTGAAAACGTACAGAAAACAAAAGAAATAAATGCGTCCGAAACAAAATCTTGCGCAACAAAGGAGTCTCAAAAAACTTAAAACAAATAAAAATCTTTCATATTTGGAAGTGTCGACTAATTTCAAATATCGAATGGTCACCTTGCCCGACCTACCACAACTATAGTACTGTACTATGTGTTTATATGACTTCTTTTTGTTTTATTTTACTTAAAACTGGACTTGCCTCATATTGGCGAGGTGTAGTCGCATAATAATAATAATTTACAAGTCCGTTAGTGATTTAATTGGAATGTCTAGATATTATAATGGCTTTGGAGTTTGAATAGAATTTCATCGATCAAGATCATATATGATTCAACCACCTCGTTGTGTGGATACTTGGACACTTGGACAATGTACGATCGGTCATTGTGCTATCATTTGGGGAGGACTATGTCCAGCAGAAAGCATCCTAGCTGGAATGATGATGATCAGGATCGTCTTTAATCATCATCATCAGCTAATAATGTTCCCAATGCTTGGACAAAGCCTCCTCTCAATGAGAGGGAATACGTTCTCCGTCATTGATGCTTAGCCTTTATAGCCTTTTCTGACCAATGTTTCTTTATCCTTGTATTTGCATAGCTTTTTATGTTATAGAAATATCAAACAGTCACCAAACTTACAGGCACTTATCACCGTCCACGCCCGCATCATCAAGTACGATGAGATCGAATTAATAGTACATTGTCACCCTAGGGGTGAAAGTAACTGACTAGTCCCGTGACGGGGTTTGGCGTCCGAACGTTAGTGAGGGCGCTAATAGTAGAGGGACTAAATAAGTCTTTAACCAGATGTAAACACTGTGCTTTTCATTATGAATACAAGGAAAAAAAAAATCAATCGAAAAACAATTCAAGATCTGATAGCCGCTTAGCCTTTTAATTTTTTATTTTCCTGTGGCCGGCCTGCTATTCGGCCTAATTGTTGATCGAAGTACTTATTCAGCAATTATTTTTCATTTAGATCATTGAAAAAATTCAAAATATTTTGTCCAAATAAATGTTATTTTAAAGAAATGGTTGAAACTAAATTAGAATTAAGTTATTAAAAAAAACTTTTATGAATACTGCGAACTTTATGTTATTTCAATTTTACATCGCGCTGTAATTTAGAGGCTATAATAGAAGTCGTAACATGGTTCAGTAGAAATGTGAAAATATAACTATTTTTTTTCAATAATTTGACAGCTGTCAGTTGAAAGCGATTCTCCCTAGGGCTGAAAAGTATTACTTTCAACGCGCTCCTCAGGCAACTTCAGACCTACTTTCCTAGTATGAGTAACGAAAATAAACTAAAAAGATCAGATTACTTGAAACTACTAAAGCGGTTCTACTTTAACCTTTTCTGCCAACACGTAAACGGTGTTACACATATACAACTATAAACATACGTAATAATACAAGGTCACAATCACAGTGCGGTGTCGCAAACAGTCTCATAAGTGTCTGCCTTGGTAATGAACGGAATGAAGGTCGTCACACGCGGACTTGACCGCGCAGTCATTAATACTGTCACTTTAGTTAAACCTTTTCAAAACCAGAGCATAATTGCTAAGCCACAATTTCACCTACCATTTTGTTACGCATTTGTGTCTTTTGGATATTATTATAGGGCACGCGATTACTTGTCATGTAACAGTTTGTAAACAGACTCTTCACGAAGCCGTTTATCAAGAATTATATATGTCACCGTAAAATTGTCAAACACGTTAGATTGTAATACCTATAGCTAGAGAGATTTTAACTCTTGAAATATTGTCGACTGAAAATACTGCTTACAATTTAACGCATTATTTTTCGGTATATTGTAATCTATCGAAGTGAAACCGTAATATTGTGAAATGTATGCAATGGAAGTCAACTCGCACGGTGTGCAGGAGGGGGAGGGAAGGAGGGGTTCCCCTTGCTCCACCCTCATGAAAAAATAATGTACCATTCCTGAGAAATACCGATTAATATAACCTAACCTCAAAACACTTTATATTACCCTAAAAAGCGCTTATTCGACGGAGCCCCGCTACGGGGGGCTCCTATTTCTGTCTGCAGGGTATAAAGGAACCTAACTAACCTAACGTAATCGGGACCTAATCTAGTAATGGGGGCAGAGATACTTCCGTCTCATGCATTTCATTTCATTTTCATTTTACGGTTTCACTTCGATATATTACAATCTACCGAAAATTAATGCGTTACATTGCAAGCAGTATGTTCAGTTGACAATATTTCGAGAGCTTACAATCTCGCTAGAGAGATTACAATCTAACGTGTTTAACAATTTGACGGTGACATTTACACCAAACTAATGAACTAGTAACTCTACGCAAAAATGATTGCTGGGAAATGACTTGTTATCTTGGGGTGAAAATTCACGTTTTTTGGAACAATGTGTTTATGTATGGATGGAATAGTTCGGGGGTCGTGAAAGTGTTTAAAGTAAATATATTACTTTAACAAAATTTATTTAAAAAAAAGATGGAATATTGACCCCCAATACCACTGTATCTAGAAAGTTCCCAGGTATAGTGTAGAACAAAAAAACGGGCCAAGTGCGAGTCGGACTCGCCTATGAAGGGTTCCGTAGCAGATTGAATGAAAGGTAAATTGCTGTTTACGATTTAAGACGTATTAAAAAAGAACTACTTACTAGATCTCGTTCAAACCAATTTTCGGTGGAAGTTTACATGGTAATGTACATCATATATTTTTAGTTTTATCGTTCTCTTATTTTAGAAGTTACAGGGAGGACACACACATTTTAGCACTTTGGAATTGTCTCTTACGCAAACTATTCAGTTTAGAAAAAAATGATGTTAGAAACCTAAATATCATTTTTAAAGACGTATCCCTAGATACCCCACACGTACGGGTTTGACGAAAAAAAAAAACTTTGACTTTCAGTTCCATGCGTGTATGCGTGTCACCGTAAAATTGTCAAACACGTTATATTACAATATAACGTGTTTTTTCTCGCGATATCGTAATGTCTCGAATTATTGTCAACTGAACATACGAAAGTATCTCTGCCCCCATAATCGGGACTTGGGGCACCCCCCCGTTAGGTTAGTTAGGTTCCTTTAAACTTTGCGCTCGGAAATAGGGGCCCCGCGAAGCGGCACTCCATCGACTACGCTTTTTAGGGGGAATATAAAGTGTTTTAAGGTTATGTTATATTAATCGGTATTTCTCAGGAATGGTGCATTATATCTTTTCATGAGAGTTGTGCCACTGGGCAAGGGGGACCCCTCCTTCCCTCCACACCGCGTAAGTTGACTACCATCGCATGCATTTCACGAAAAATAATGCTATAATGCACCGTAAAATTGTCAAATACGTTATATTGTAATATCTCTAGCGATATTGTAAAATCTCGAAATATTGTCAAATGAACATACTGCTTACAACAAAACGCATTATTTTTCGTGTTATCCATGCGATAGTCCATGCGGTACAACTCTCATGAAACCATTGTACCATTCCTGAGAAATACCGATTATTATAACCTAACCTTAAAACACATTATATTCCCCTAAAAAGCGTAGCCGACGGAGCCCCGCTCCGCGGGGCCTCTATTTCCGGGTGCAGGGTTTAAAGGAACCTAACTAACCTAACGGGGGGGTGCCCCAAGTCCCGATTATGGGGGCGAGATACTTCCGTACGTTCAGTTGACAATAATTCGAAAGTTTACAATATCGCTAGAGAGATTACATTATAACGTGTTTGACAATTTTACGGTGACATACACATTGGTGCTCTTGACTGTACAAGATTCGACCAATCACATTGCTGGATGTCTACCTCACGTCTCGCGTCTTCAGTGGAACCGGGCCTTAGTCAGTGATCCATTTAAAGCGGCATAAAAACTCTGACAGCAGGTTAGGCACTATAACCATACGATAAAGCAAGAAGAAGGTGAGTTATTAAGTTTTTAAAGTCACCATGAAGGCTGTAGTACTGTGATAACCTGGTCCAGAGGACCTGGAGATATTCTGTTATTGTTCACCCTGTTTTCCTTCTTTACGTTGTGATTTGCTAGTGCCAGTAGCTTGAACAAGTGTTATGGTTTTAAGAATGAGATTTTGAGAGAGTTATATCTATTTATTTTCTCTTTCATGATGAAATGAATAAGATGAGATCATGACTGTGTTGGTAATTATCACGGATTTGATAATGAGTAATATAATATCAGTCAATCCACAAGTACCTACCGCTGTTTAGTGGGAATTTTGAATTTCTATCAAATCAAATCAAATCAAAAATGTTTATTTGTTAGAACATGGTACAAAATAGATGTTACAATCTTGGTTCCAGCATATCCTGCCATAACATGGCGTACAAATATTATTTTTTATGCAAAAACAAAAAGGTTATAAATCACTAACTCAGCATCAGAATGAAAAATATTAAGATAATGTCAATTAAAATATTCTTAAATCAATACATGCAAGTCCAAGAATCATTAATAAATTAATAAAACTATTATGAATTCGGATATACATTATGCTAAGTTATTTAAATATTGAAATTCTAATTGTGATATAATAATTAATAATGACTATGTCATGTGACGGACTATAGATTATTTTGCTGCATGCTCACTAACGACTTATCCTCTAAGTATTCTTGAACACTGTAATAGCTTTTTTCCAATAGCATTCCAGACAATACCCTTTTGAATAATCGCAATGGCAAGTCTTGAATGCTATTTGGCAAATGGTTAAATACAATAATTGCCATGCAGTAAGTATTTCTTTTAAATAGCATTAATTTTATTTGGGGTAGTTTCAATTTGTCTTTGTGCCGTGTTCTACTATTTAATTTGTAACTGATTTTCTCGAATAAGTCATAATTCTTTTTTACAAAAACGCATATTTCAAAAATATAAAGACACGGTAAAGACAGTACTTTAAGCTTCCGAAATAATGGTTTACAGCTATCTAAAAAGTTTGCTCCACATATTGCTCGGATGCATTTTTTTTGTCCTTTAAACACTCTTTGTACGTCTACTGAGTTTCCCCATATTATAAGACCATATCTGAGTACAGATGCTACATAAGCATGGTAAGCAACCATTGCAGTACTTAGATCGACCGTCTGTCTTATTCTTTTCAGAACATACACAAAGCGATCAATTTTTTTGATTATGGTATCAATGTGTGGTTTCCAACTGCAGTTTTTGTCCACGGTTATACCTAAGAATACACATTCATTAACAATGTTTAAGGGACAATTGTTATATTGGATGTCTAGAGTCTCTGTGTTTGTGCTGAGTGCTTGGAATTTTATTATATTTGTTTTTGCCATGTTTATTTTTAAATTGTTACTTTCTAGCCATTTGATTGCCTTGCCTAATGCTTCAGCAATTCGTTTTTCCAAGTCTTTGTTATCGTCGCTTTTAATAATCAATGTTGTGTCGTCAGCAAATAGTACGCACTCCTCGTTTATCGCCTCTGGTAGGTCGTTGATGTAGACAAGAAAGAAAAGAGGGGATAAAGTCCCGCCTTGAGGTGTGCCGACGTTGTTTTTCACGTATTTTGATCTGAATGTTTTTTGTTCTTTTTGATAATTTCTTTTTATTTCTACGCATTGCATACGAACTCGTTCTAAGAACTAATACCTATGTGACGGTTTTCAATCGTATAGGTACGCTAGCTGTTGCTCGCGACTTTCGTTATCATTACAAAGATATTACTTACACAGTTCCTATTTTCTTACCTAAGTTATTGTTTATCAGGTATCTGCCAGTACAGGTCCCGTGAAAATCGGTCCAGCCGTTTCGGAGATCAGCCGGAACCTATAAATAGACAGCCAGTTTTAGTTCATGTACCCTATATATTATGTACTTTCACATGAATTCAGTAAATTCACTTTATTCCCAAATTACAAATATACACTTAAATTTTATAGATTACGAAATGTATGATTATAGAAATGACATGATCGTCAGGCGTTCGTTATCTTGCAATGCAAATAAAGAATCTTGAATCTTAAACGATTTAATAATAATGAAATAGAGAAAAGGAAATAAAATAAAACCTTTTGACCGCCAGATGACGTATTATCAGAATTCGTATATTCTCAGAAATATGCAACGAGATTGGAAATGAGGAAGATCTTTTGAAAGGAAAAGTGACCGAAATAGCTACACGTGCGCGGCCATAGAGCTATCAAGTTATAATGGGTTTAAACTAGAATAGACTTTGAAGACCAGTGACTATTGGGGTAGACGGCGCGTTCGTGTTCCTTGCGCGCCTAAAAGAGATATCAGCAAAAAAGAAGGAGACTGTTCGAAAGAAATACCGCGACCCTAGAACAGAAAGGACGTACGCCACATTGGACCACCCACTTTAACGGCACCTGAGTTAATGACACCTATGGTTTTCCACATTCGGCACCTACCGATATTTTTTGCAGGTGCCATTAGTGGAATAGTTAAGAAAGGGTTAAGAAAGAACATGGATGGGTTTGTTTTAGTCAGTAACAGTCTGACACTCCCTTCCGCTCCGCTCAGAGCGGGACCATTTGATGATTTCTCATCCGAAAAAAAGGCTATTGGAGTAGGTGAAACACAGCTGTTTAAAATACATTTTTGTATGGGAACATGTCACAGTGACAGCTGTTTTCAGATAATCAAATCGTTATCTTTTCGGTGAACATGGACCTAGTTCAAACACTGGTTTTTGACAGTTGTTATGATAGTTAGTGACTCGAAAGTTAGACATCCAGTCTTACCAAGCGGTATCGTCGGTTGTGAGGTCAGATAGGTAGTCGCTCTATATAAAATATTGGTATTTAGCTGAATCCGGTTAGACTGGAAGCCGACCCCAACAAAGTTTGCCAAAGGCTAGGCAGAAAATGATGAGGCTTGTACAGGATAGATGGACTGTGTGCAAAATGATAATTATGGCTATGGAAAGAAATAAACAAAAAGCATTTATTAGCTCGCCCAGAACAAAAAAAAACAAATATTATGGCTGGAATGTGCCTGGCTTTTTAAGGCCCTTTCCAGCTAGCAGAGAAGGAAGAAAAAACTGGTATTCAGCTACATTCGGTAAGACTGGAAGCTAACCCTATATAGCTGGGAAAAGGCTAGGCAGGTGACGAGTACACTGAAAGATTAAGGGCTACTGAACAGCCGTTCCATAGTCCCCATTTTACATCAAAAAACCCTACAACAGTTGCCCAAAGTTGTTTCTCGTGGTCGTGACGTCATTTACCCGGTTGTTGAACCACAGTCACTGCTGTCCTTTGATATTGAACGGCGTGAAGGTCGCTACCGCGGACTTGACCCACGCTGACGTGGGGACATTCTCTAGACTCATAGGTATCGTAAATATTAATCTGTGGTTTGTCGGTTTGTTTTATAAATTATGGGTTTTAGCGGAAAACGAATCAAAGTATTAACAATATCCGCTCTAAAAACCTATTTCCTTTCATTATTACCTATTTTCATCGAATATTTTATTAAATCATTTTTTTTATTGTTAGTCTCTAAAGTCTCTATGTCTGCCGGGGTTGCGGGCCTGTTCGAAAGAGATACCGCGGCCCCGGAACAAAAAGGGCGAGGAAGGAACACGGATGGGTTTTAGTCAGTAAGAGTCTGACACTCCCTCCCGCTTCGCCCAGAGTGGGAGAAGTCATTTAATGATTTCCCATCCCAAAAAAAAAAGGTCTCTATGTCTATGGGCAAAAGTTGCCTGGAAATAAATGAATGTTGTTGTATTGCGTAGGTGATTCTCACACGATATTACTCGTCCGTGCGTTAGGGTGGACGCGGCAAAGCGGATGTATGTATAGGCAGTCAAGTGCGCCCCACGTTTTCTAATCTGTGGCGCCGCGCGCCGCGCGGAAAGTCGGTGAACGCCGCTCGTTCGCGCGGTGGTGCGGTGCACGCGGCATTTACTCGAGGTGCCTGTAGCCGGAGCTGTTCTCTAATTTTCAATGTCTCTGTTTTCGCCCTGAAGACCTTTATCAGGACTAAAATTAAATCTGTATCATACATTTTATTTATATTTACAATAATTTCATACTAGACCGGTCTTTGGTGCTTAGCGGTGTTTCGAAAAACACCAGGAGCTCTCGGACCTCGGGGATAGCCTAGTGTTCCAACCACAATCAAATATTTGCGACACCCCATCACAGCGGCGACCTTGGAGAAGAGTTTGGTGAATCATCAATCAAACAGTTATTCCACAAATCGTTCCATTAAAGGAAAAACCATCAGCAATCAGGTGATCCGACCGCACAACAAAAAACTGTTTCAAATGAACCGGTGATCTGCGCCCGCGCAGTGAATCATTCAATACGATTAAGAATGTTGTATTCATTGCTTTAGACATATAAAAACAGAATCTCAACTAGGAAAAGAAATGTTAGAATCTCCACTCCATAATACTGTCTACCCTATAGATATAGTATATTTCTATGGTCTACCCCAACGGACACACCCGTGACCATAGATATAATAAAGAAGCCTGTTTTTTTTTATATTTCTATGCCTGTGACACTCGTGTTGGATTTAAAAAAAGAACCTTAACAAATTGCATATCTTCGAAAACAATTATCTGGCTTTACACAGCTCATAAATACTTTTTCTATAAGACCACCATCGTAATAAAAAAAACAAAAAGCTGTCTCATACATTTAGTAAGGAGTTGAAGTTTAGTATGGGCCGTTGATAATTTTTTCGCTATTACTATGGTGGTCCCATGGAGAAAGTTGTTCAGTTTGATGGTCTGTAGCCCATCCTTAAATTTTCAGGATGGAAAGCAAAACAAGAAAATAAAACTTTCCACACCTCTAGAAACTCGAAAAAAAAAACGACAAAAATCTGATCACTGTAAACTTCGTTCCACTTGTTTGTCTATCGTTATAGTTGTACGGTTACCTATTAGTTGAGATACTGGTCAACTTTATACTGTGGCAACTGGTAATACTTTTTATATCGTCACTGTATGTTCGTCAGGTTATTGATAAATTGATTCTATTCCTAAGATTGACTGGTGTTGTGTCGATTACTTTGACCCTAGTTGACTTTTGATGTATCTTTACAAACTGGTTTCATTTTTTTGAGTAGACCGATTTAAAAAGCGTCTACAAGAATGGTCAGTCTAGGAACTGTCTGCAATACAACTTGACTGCTACGTTGGTGTAGTGGTCGCAAGCGCAACAACTGAGCAAGAGGTCCTGGGTTTAATTTTTGACGACCCGAATGGCAGAGTGGTAGTGAGGCTGCCTTACGTTCATAGGGTCCCGGGTTCGAATCCCGGTACGAGCAAATGTTTGTGTGATGAGCATGGACATTTGTTTCCGAGTCATGGAAGTTTCTATGTATAATAAGTATGTATTTACAAACAAAAAAGTATCTATGTACTATATCAACCATCTGGTGTCCACGACACAAGCCTTGTTGCTTAGTGTGGCACTAGATGGCGCTGAGTGTAAAACGTCCAGCGATATTTATATTTATTATTTATTTATTATTTAATTCCCAGGTCGGGCAAAATGTTATTGGGTTTTTCCATCAACAATTTCTCAGTTAAACACCGTGACAGAATGCCGTGATGGCTGTTTCAATTAAATGTTAAATTGCATTTGCCACCGCTTTTATTTCAACAAACGTTGAAATAAAAGCGGTGGCAAATGCAATGGACCTTAAATACATGTATCTATTATGCGGGAGCATAATACATACATGTATTTATGTGTGGGAACACAGGGAATATAGCAACAATTTTTTTTTCAGATGGGAAATCATCAAATTACTTCTCCCACTCTGGGCGGAGCGGAAGGGAGTGTCAGACTTTTACTGACTAAAACCCATCCATGTTCCTTCCTTGCCCTTTCAGTTCCGGGGCCAAGGTATCCTTTCGAACAGTCCCGCAGCCTCGGCAGGCTTTCCCTCCCTTTATGCTGACATCTCTTTGAGGCGCGAGTGGAACACGAACGCGCCGTCGCGTCGACACGGCCTGTCGTCATTAGACGGACGGACGGTCTCCTGTGCAAACTTATAAGCATCAAAAAATCTCCGCATGATTCGTCACCTCAACTTACAAAAGACTATATAGTGACAAACATAACTGAAAGTGATATACCGTTGTAAAAAAAGGCTTTAATCAGACCAGCTCGGTATGGATAGCTTAATGAGCATCGCTCATTAGTTCCACATCATTAGGCAGCTGCAGAAAAAATGGCCTATTTTTTTTTAGGAACAGACAAGGAACGCTTGTTTTTTATCTGTAGTTATGTAAAGTTGTTATAGCGTCTATTGTAAAAGAGTTTATCTGAAGGGATGTTCATTATCTGGGTGCTACCATGATCTGTGCATGGTAGGAGATGTGCAGCGCAGGTGATGCACAGAGCATTGTTGTAGTTCTTTTGAATTTAGCTAATTATGTTAGAGCTCATGTTATGGTGAAAAGATTAGCCAGTCAGAATGGTGTGTTGGATTCCCTGGGTCAGATATGACATTATGAGATGTTCGTGGATTTATCAAAGCAGTCGATAGCACAGAATTAACACTGGATGTATGAAATGGCGGCAGGTCATGGGAACAATGTGCGACTCCCGCATTCTCCCTAAACTTAAGGGGAAGATTTATAAAAACATGGTTAGACTTGCTAAACTGTATGGATCTGAATGTTGGGTCACAAAAAGCCTGAGATGAGAATGATAAGGGGGAGTGGATAAAGTAAGAAATAAGTATAAATAAGAGGAAGTCTGATGGCGCTGATGACCGAAAAGTTTTGTGGTAATAATCAGCTATCATGTGTTTTCATGAGGAAAATATAGTGAGGATATGAACGTTGATAGCAATAAGAGTAGAGAACGACAAAAGAAATGATGAATAGACTGTGTGACGGATGATATGGGTAGAGAAGAGATGACTACTGAAATGAGGAGCAATAGAGAAGTATAGGAGAAGAATAGATGCTGCGCCGAGCACAAATAAATTGAAATAAGAGCAGGAGAATGATCACCATCAATCAGTCATCACCACCGTCACGTTAGTTATCTATACTAATATTATAAAGCAGAAGAGTTTGTTTGTTTGTCTGTTTGTCTGTTTGTCTGTTTGTCTGTTTGTCTGTTTGTCTGTTTGTCTGTTTGTCTGTTTGTCTGTTTGTCTGTTTGTCTGTTTGTCTGTTTGTCTGTTTGTCTGTTTGTCTGTTTGTCTGTTTGTCTGTTTGTCTGTTTGTCTGTTTGTCTGTTTGTCTGTTTGTCTGTTTGTCTGTTTGTCTGTTTGTCTGTTTGTCTGTTTGTCTGTTTGTCTGTTTGTCTGTTTGTCTGTTTGTCTGTTTGTCTGTTTGTCTGTTTGTCTGTTTGTCTGTTTGTCTGTCTGTTTGTCTGTTTGTCTGTTTGTCTGTTTGGAACGCGCTAATCTTAGGATCTCCTGGTTCGAATTGAAAAAATCTTTTTGTGTTGGATAGTCCATTTATCGAGGAAGGCTATAGGCTATATAACATAACGCTACGACCATTAGGAGCGGAGCAGGAATGAAAAATGTTGCAAAAACGGTTTTTTTTTCCTTTCGTTTCACGTGACGCAACCAAAGTTGCGTGGTTCAGCTAGTAATACCATAATAAATTAATACTTTCCATATTGCTATGAGCCAATGCTAATATTAACTCTGGGTTTTCACAGATAACGAGTTTTGTTATCATTGTTATTAATTGCACTTCTAACCTTAGCTCTTTCCAATAAACTAGATTTACCAGTTAGATTATTAGAAATATAACATTTTATGTATTCTTTGGTCATGTGATGCTAGCATCTCTCACATGTCTGCAATGTGGCGATTGCTTTACATAATGTTAAATCTTCATTTTACAAAAGTCGAGAATGTTCAAGAAACTCCATGGACACTCTTTTAATCAATTATTAGTAAAAATAAAAAGTTCTGTTAAGTTGGTTAACGGACGATAATTTTACGTAATAACGTAATTTGTCATGATATTAGTAATTTTAACTTGAAAAAAAAAAATTATCCCAGTTTTTTTTTCATTTTATTTGTTTCCATTTCTAGGTCCAAGCCACCGCAACGGTGTGACATTTATTCGCGCGTGTTCGTCTATTTATAAGACGTTATCACGTCAAAAAATAACAAAGAACTGTAAATCGTTTGTTTCCGAGTCATGGATATGTATATGTCACCGTAAAATTGTCAAATACGTTATATTGTAATATCTCTAGCGATATTGTAAAGTCTCGAATTATTGTCAAATGAACATACTGCTTACAACAAAACGCATTATTTTTCGTGAAATGCATGCGATGGTAGTCAACTTACGCGGTGTGGAGGGAAGGAGGGGCCCCCCTTGCCCAGTGGCACAACTCTCATGAAAAGATAATGCACCATTCCTGAGAAATACCGATTAATATAACATAACCTTAAAACACTTTATACTCCCCCTAAAAAGCGTAGTCGACGGAGCCCGGGCCCCTATTTCCGAGTGCAGGGTTTAAAGGAACCTTACTAACCTAACGGGGGGGTGCCCCAAGTCCCGATTATGGGGGCAGAGATACTTCCGTATGTTCAGTTGACAATAATTCGAGACATTACAATATCGCGAGAAAAAACACGTTACATTGTAATTTGTAATATAACGTGTTTGAAAATTTTACGGTGACATATCTAATATGTATTATATGTATAACAAGTATGTATTTACAAACAAAAAGTATATTATATGTAGTTTATATCAACTGTCTGGTGCCCACGACACAAGTCCTGCTTAGTGTGGCACTAGATGGCACTGTGTGTAATGTCCAGCGATATTTATTTACTAGCAAAGCAATGGTTTACCCGAACCGCTGGTATAGATGTTTGACATAGGAGTTCCTTATTAAGGGATTTTGCCCACTCCACCATACGTTCATAGCACGGTATAGTACGGTGTCATGGGCAGACTCCTTAATACTACATTTTACTATAGTGAAGCATGATTTGGAGGATGAAAGTTTGAATAGAAATTCGTCATTTTTGGCGATGGACAGTGCCATTTGCTACACGTCCTGTAAAATACAAAATTCTTACGTAAACTTTTCAAATCGAATATGTCAGATTCTATTTTCCATTGGTCCTTTTAAAACCGATATGACCTTATAAGTCAATTGTTCCAAGCTGTAGTAAGACGTAATCGATTGTAAAAAACATGAACACATTATTGGACTATTTGATTCGTTCGCAGCCGAATGAGTTCGGATCGAACGCCAGGACCGGTCTGACAGCTTTTTGTGGGATTCTACCCTCTTGCGACGACCTGACTGCCTTTTGAGGTCCTTCACAACCCATTCAAATATAAACCTTAAGTCCTACAGCCAAATAGTTGAAAACCCATTACTCATATCCCCGTTTGACAGTCACGACCTAAGAGCAAGGATAAATGTAAGGATGGAGCGTTTCTCCAATCAATTTTAAATCTTAAACAGTAGTTTTAAAGTGTTATTTTGTAATGATAGGTCGTGATGAATGGCTCCTCTGATTTTTATCGTACATTTGACCCATCAAGTCGAATGTCCTGGGAATGTTCGGAAGACGATTAAATAGTTATTTGCTGTGATTATAATGACGCCAGGTGTTGGCTTGAGTTTGGCAGAGTTATATTACTCATTTCTTGGAGGCTTAATTGTGTCCCAACAGTGGGAGCATTAACAGACTGATGATGATGATAATGATTATGATGACATAACTATAGTGAAAAGCATAAATAGTAATTTATGCTTTTCACTATAGTTATGTAATACGGGGATAAACTGCTGTCATTAAAGTAGTACAAAAGTAGGCTCCGTACTGATACTAAAAGCAGATTGATAAAGAACAATAAAACTTTGCCCAAATCGAGAGTCGAACTCAAGATCACATGCTTAGCAGTCACACTTGAGATTACTGTACCAACGAGGCGGTTACTCCTACCGGCGAGTAAAGTTTACCGATAGTAAAGGTAGTACGAAAATACATTCAAAGATACGTATGTCGTACAAAAGTCAGTACATCAAGCTCTGCTATCTGTCAAATTACTTTATTAGAATTTCAACTATATCGGTAGAGCATTAGGTTCAAGATTGATTGGGATAATTTTTCAGTTATAGTATTTGTATTCTGCTTGTTGAGCCCTTTCATTTGATACCCATATTGATGGGATTAATAAAACATAAATTATCCGCCATTTTGTAGCGGCGGCCATCTTGAATTTATAATGATAATGAATAAACATAATTGTATTGTCACCAAAATCCAAAGTGTATACAAAATTTCAGATTAATCGGTTGACAGGAAGAGGGTGAAATTTGAATTACTAAATTTGACCCAAGAATAAATAAAACAAACGGGGTGAGCTAAATAAAACCGTTTAATTAATAAAAATACCCATTTTTGCAACATTTTTCATTCCTGCTCGGCTCCTAATAATCGTAGCGTGATGTTATATAGTCTAAAGCCATCCTCGATAAATGGACTATCCAACACAAAAATATTTTTTTAATTCGAGCCGGTAGTTCCTGAGATTAGCGCGTTCAACCAAACAAACAAACAAACAAACAGACAAACAAACTCTTCTGCTTTATAACCTGCTTTATAATATAATATTAGTATAGATAGATAAACTCGGGTCGATCTTTAGGTTAAGCCGTGCTTACCTAGACTGATCTGTGGATGGGTCACCACTCCCATTACGTAACGAGTTTCCTCCGTGCCTTGGAAAGCACGTTGAGCAGTTGGTCCCGGCTGTCATTGGTAGATCTTTAACAGTCGTTACAGGTAGTCAGTGGCCCTATACTCTGACCACCAGTCTTATAAAGGGGTATCGTATATAACACAGTACTACCTGATTTGTGGAGGTCAGATAGGCAGTCGCTCCATGTAAATTACTGGTATTCAGCTGCATTCGGTTAGACTGGAAGCCGACCCCAACATAGTTGAGAATAGGCTAGGCAGATGATGAATCCTCATCATCTCTATTTCTAGTATTAATCGCACACCGTAAAGAAACCAAAATATCAAAACGAAGACAATGACATAACACCATCACACACTAACATTACAAACCCATGTAATTTCCCATGATTAATGTAAAAATAATTGCCATAAAAACACACCATATGACGTGTATGTTAACGACGTATTTTTTATGGTGGACAGCAGACAAAAAGGTGATACCGTTGACAGAACTGGGTTTTTGGACCATTTAAGGGGTTATGTCATTATGACATTTATTTATAGGGTTATATCGTTATAATCATGGGTTTCTGTAGCGCCATGTGTGAATATTGACAGTTGGGTAAAATGAGGGATATTTTGGTACATTTTTAGCCCTTTTTCGTGTGTTGTCTTGAGCGTGAAATGGTGTTGAACGAGAGCAATATTTTTTGTCAAAGTTTCTAAACTACAAGGTTCTTAAAGGGATTGTGACAACTTAAGAACTATGTTAGTTGCAACAAACTTGGTGATACAGCTAAATATTTTTTTTGTCTTTGATTACCCTTTAAGTGCTGGGCAAAGAGCTCCCACATTTTCTTCCAGGTACTCTTTTCCTACGTTACCTCGAACCAGTCTGTGTGATACGAGTCCAGATCATCTCGCTACCTCTTTCTAGGCTGGCCTCGGGCACCCATCGTGTAGAGCCCTACTTATGTCTTTTTTTAAAGCTGTTGTGTTCGTTGGTTAGTTGAATAAAAGATATCGTTGAGAAGACTTGGTTTATTTACACGAGGGTCACATAGTTAGAGTATCAGAGACGGGTTCCACAGTGAGACGGCCACTAAGGAAGTGTCGACAATCATAGACAAGACATAGTGATGTTTAGACTATAAATAGTGATGTTACAACAAAAGCAAATTAAATTAGGTACCTACACAAAACAACACATGTCTTGGAACAACGTAAATTAATATAATCGTAGACAGAGTTACAAAAGCAAAAAAGTCTTTAAATCAACCGTGGGAAATTCGATTGAAACTGTGATATGATTCCGAAAATATGACAAATATTAGGTATCTGACAAATCTAAGAATTTAATTTTTTATCAGAAGATTCATTTGAATGGTGAGGCATAGTATTTGAGCCTTTATACTTATAAGTACTTCACGTAATCATGTGCCATAAGACCTCGAACATCACAAACTCCTCAACAAAACATTCAACAACCCTTAATTGTTGGAATATTTCAAAGAAGCACATAAGCGCATTACTCCCGATGCATCTATAGTCTCCTAGTACTAATGGCAGGCTGGTCATCCATCACCCCGCCCCGCGCCCGCGCCTCGTGCCCCCCGCGCCCCGGCGCATCAATCTTATGCAACGCAGCCTGCACGCTCATGCTATCCTAGTAACTCTTTAGTAATTTGTTGGTATTCCTTTGTCAGAATTAAAGAGGGATTATTATTATAGGAAAAATGTTAGCAGAAAATTATCTTATAAAACAAGTTAAATTAATTTAAAAAACCCCGACACATAATAAACTAAAAGTTAAATCTTCTATCTATACTTATAACTAGCGGACGTCACGCGGTTTCACCCGCGTAATTCCCGTTCCCGTGGGAGTACGGGGATAAAATATATCCTATGTTACTCGTGGATAATGTAGCTTTCGAATGGTGAAAGAATTTTTAAAAACGGTCCAGTAGTTTTTAAGCCTATTCATTACAACCAAACAAACAAACAAACAAAGTTTTCCTCTTTATAATATTATTAGTGTAGATAGATGTAGATAAATCTGTAGAGAGGTCAATTCTGTACATGAAATATATTTACAAAATAACTATCGGGGGGTGATTAGTGATCGATACTGATGCCAAAAATGCAATCAGTAAAATTTTTGTCTGTCTGTCTGTCTTTCTGTCTTTCTGTCTGTCTGTCTGTCTGTATGTTATTTATAGAAAAAAAAACTACTCGACGGATTTTAACGAAACTTGGTACAATTATTCTACATACTCCTGAGCAGGTAATAGTATACTTTTCATCACGCTACCATTAATAGAAGCAGAGCAGTGAAAGGAAATGTTGGGAAAACGGGAGAAGTTACTTGGTTTTTTTAGCTTCCGTCGCGTGTGCAGCCTTAATGGTTAAAGCTACATAGAAATCATGTATAACGGAAATATTCCACATAAAATTATATAAAAAATTTACCACGACAGCATATGTCTATCTTTTATAGTTGACTCACAATAACACGTGTAACTCCCGATAGCTTAGCAGTTCGGAGATTTGTTATTATTATTATATTTGTTTACTCTTACGTTTATAATATTCTCACTCAACCCCAATTTTGAAACTTCACGCGGGCGAAGCCGCTGGCAGAAGCTAGTAGAAAATAATTCGTTAATCGTTAGGTTCTAGGTACACTACACTTTCCTTATCTCATTTCTTTATTAGTATCCTCATTATTGTACTAGTCAAGCCCTTTCAATTGATACCCCCCATATTGAAGGAATTGTGGAAAACAAAAGTAATTCGCCATTTTGTGGCGGCAGCCATCTTGGATCGATTTCCATTAAACCTTTGTAAAAAAAAAAACAAAATCAAAATCGGTTCATCCGTTCGGCAGCTACGATGCCACAGAAAGACACACACACAGACACTTCAAACTTATAACAGCCTGTTGTTTTTCGTCGGGGGTTAAAAATGCAGTACAATAGTTAATAGCTAGAAGTACAGTTAGTTTTTACTAGATTTTCATTTAAACATTGTAGTCTGATTATCTGAAATAGTCTTCTAGATACGACGACAGTGAAAGTCTTATTATCAACATCATAGATAAGTCGAAAAACGTCTGTCCATTGTTAGATAAAGGTCTCTCCAAAGTATTCGCACATCGAGTAGTCCTGTGCATTTCGCATCCAGCGGATGACCTATCGTTGAGGCGATACTTTCGACACCAGCTGTGGACACCTATTGTCTGATATGATGAGGATTACAGTTAAAGAGCAGCTGGTAGGTAAATAATAACAGAGGTCGGTCTTTTTAGGTTAAGCCGCGCTTGCCTAGGTTAATTCGTGGATGTAGAATAGTTTTTTTTGTAAAACGATCGAAACCACTCATTTCGCACTATTTGGCCCGCAGTGACTGACGAAACAACCGTTTTGTAGTGCAAGCTGATTAGAACTTTATCCTAACAGCATTTCAAACGAAGTTTGAACCGCCACAAATACACCAATACACAATAGAGTTGCTAATTTAACTCGTCTAATCGCCTTAAAGCAACTCCGAAATAATTACTTACTGTAGTAAAAAAAAATGTCTTCCTCCCATTCAATCCACCAAAATTGGAGTTAAAGAAATGGCATCTCGTTATAGCAACTGGTATTGTTTGCGACAGTACCACATTGTCTGCTGTTCATTACTGGTCTTGTGTTAATTCTGGGTCCCTAGTACTTGTAGTGTTTATTTTTCCTTGGATGGCGATATTTTGAGAGATTGCATTGTTGGTCTCGGTTTTTCGGTAGTAATTAATAGTTTTTTGAATGACTGTTATAATCTTTTTTTTATTATATTTTATAATGAGTGGTGATAAGAGGAACTGCATCTGTTTGTGGGTTTAAACACAGAGTGTTTGAAAAATTTACAAGACGTGTACTGAAAAGTTAACTAGGTCAGAATTTTCATAACATTCGTTTTGTAGGACTTGTTTCAAATCAACATTATTATCGATCTAGGCCAATGCCTCAATGCCTTTAATTACTACCTACCCAGCCTGTTTCTTCAAAAGAGCAGACTCCAGCTTGTTTAAACTAACTGCAAATTTATGCTTACAGTTTTTGTATTAAAATTGAATTCACTTTTGCCCTGTTATCATAAATAAAGCCCACCTTGTTTGTACCTAGTGCACCTAACATTTGAAAACACACCTAACTTGTTGAACAGACCCAAAAATACAACAATTCATATCAATTTCCTATTCCCTTTTAAAACGTATTCAATTCTCAATATTTTTAAATAACACTACATTATTTCCTTACACATAATTACTGACAATTCAATTTTCCACTCTATTTTTGGTTCAGCAAGATCGAGTTTACCCTGGAAAGGGTTCTAAGTTAATTCCTTTAAAAGTGGTAGGTAAAGTTTGGTCGGTGTATGCGGGAGTGAGGCAGCCCGGATATTGTCTGCGGAGATTGTTTAAGATAGCACTTGTACTCGCTGTTCCCCTGGTACTTCTTACCTGGACTTGATCGTTTTATTTCAACGTTTAAGTTATTTTTTTTCATGGCTTCTTCTTGCATAGGTACTACCGGATCGGAAGGGTAATAAAGGGAGAGATAATCGGTTATTTGTGTTTTTTTTTATTTTATATTCTTTTCAGGATTGTTATTATGTTTAAAGGGTTAAGGGGCCGGCGGAGCATGCGTTTTTCATACAAACGTAATGCTAAAATAATATGAAAATCAAACATATTATTAAGGTAGTATGTATTATTTCGATTGGATTACAGAATATCTATGTTCCCAAATAAATGTCTTGAAAAGACAATTATATAAAGACGAGATATGAGGAATATAAAATGTCTATAGAAAAAATATTTTTCTCGTAACTCTTGTTTAAATCAGTGTAAATTCAAAATATGTGTTTGGGAACCTATACAGGGTGTCTCATTCAAATCGGTCAGTATGGGAAAGTCTGGAACTATAAGACATACGAAGATCTGTTCTGAGGAACCATGTCATCGATTTTAATAACAAGAAAAACTGCATTCATACATTTAAAAAAACATCTGTACTCCGTTCGGGAATCGAACCCGGTTATTTTGAAGAAAAAAAAACCTACACTATTTCTATTTAGATATCGATTGTGTAGGTTTTAAGCAGTAAATGTCTGTATGAAACATGATGTCTAAAATGAATAAAATGCATTGTTTCCACATACTTTAATTTATTTTAGTAGTTGCTCGAAGTGACCACCGCCTTTTTCAACACAATATTCAACACCTTTGGGTAACGATCTTACAATTGCATTTTGTATCTTCATTACAAACAACCATAGAGAGACCTGAACTTGTTTAATATTGTAAACGTGGTCAGTTCAAGCACCTACTAAAATAAATTAAAGTATGTGGAAACAATGCATTTTATTCATTTTAGACATCATGTTTCATACAGACATTTACTGCTTAAGACCTACACAATCGATATCTAAATAGAAATAGTGTAGGTTTTTTTTTCAAAATAACCGAGTTCGATTCCCGAACGGAGTACAGATGTTTTTTAAAATGTATGAATGCAGTTTTTCTTGTTATTAAAATCGATGACATGGTTCCTCAGAACAGATCTTCGTATGTCTTATAGCTTCAGACTTTCCCATACTGACCGATTTGAATGAGACACCCTGTATATTCTGTAATCCAATCGAAACAAATACACACTACCTTACGAATATGTTTGATTTACAAACTATTTTGGTATTACGTTTGTATGAACTTCGCATGCTCCGCAGGCCTCTTAAAGGTACATTACAGATAGTGACTACAGTACAACTTCATAGAATCACATCTAGATCGTTAACGCAAACGTTTTTCGATCTTTTCTTTCGTCAGGAATTTTAGATAAAAAAAATATTTGTGCGAGTATTTTTATTATTTATTTATTTATTGATTAAAACTTTATGCACAATTAAAACTGTACAAAGGCGGACTTAATGCCTAAGGCATTTTCTACCAGTCTACCTTAGGGTGATGCAGAGATAATACACAGTAGGTGCAATTATGGAAAAAAAGACTAGAAATTATTTACAACTCAAATATATAAGAATAAAATAAATACATACATACATACATATAGCAAAATATATAAAGTTAAGAGAGATAAGAAAAATGACAATAACTACTAACTTTTGATACTTAAAAAATTATATTTCTGTGTATCTGGTTTCTTAAAATATTTTGCATCGGATATCATAAAATACGTTACGTAACGTTCTCGGGTAGACTGTTGAAACTAAAAATGGATTGTTTATTAATAAGAACTTAATGTACACAGTTATGTCTGTTATGCTTTAAAATGTCTTTATCTTTTGAACTCAAAAATTAGGCCTGTTGTAAAACAATGATTTTAGTTAATGTTTAGTGCTTTTGCTTTCCTAACAGACCTTTTGGCAAATGCTTTCGACCCACAGGTTGAAAAACCCTGGTTGGTTAGGCACACTATGATTTCAGTTATCCATTACCATCAATTCAATTCCATCCGACCACAGATTTCACTAGAAGCATATAATTTCGGAAAAGCTGTAAACAAACAATATTTTATTTATTTTAATAAATTACATACAATATACAGAAATAATAAATGAAACGCAACGATTAATATTTCATGTAGCACGAATTCAAAGAGTTAATCATATTTTATACTCGGATCAAACCATCATGATAGTTGTGATATTTTTATTAAAGTTATAACAAGTGAAATGCTATTCGCACGGAAACAGCATACCCAATGACCAAAGTTATCCTATCCTATATCCTTCAACAAAAAATCCATGAAAAATCAAGCATTTAAAATTCACAAAAACATTTGAATGAAAACTCAGTAATTCGCATCAAACAGGCTTTCACGTACAACGCAATCTCACATCACACTCGGAACAGCGCTCAACGCAAAAAAAAAAAACAAAAAAAAAGAGTTAAAAAAAACAATGCACGTCGAACGAAAAAACTTTATCCTGTCAAAAAATAGTAACAGGAATAATTATCGCGAACATTGCATTAATCAAATTCCGTGCACGGCGGTATTGGGAGGGGGGGTCATGGGGGTTGCCCCCCCAGGGGGTGCACGGAAAAACGAATGCTGCGGGCTCTCTGCGAAAAAACGCTGAAAATGACGGGTGCACAAGGTCTAGTGATCTGCCGATTTCTCTCCGATGTTGGATGTGAATTATTTTATTCGATGACCTATATTTTGTGATTGGTTTAAAGGAAATGAGTGATTCGTGTGTGGGTTTGGTTGCATAATATATTTGATACTTGAGTATAATATTAACAATTTTGTTGTATGAATATAAAATGATAATGTAGAACGCCAATTACAAGTTTTCCACGTTTTTTTAAATTATGTCTTTCAACTATACATTGTGTAAAGAAAAAAGTGTGATATTTTAGTTCCTAAAAGTAAGTATCTGTGATATAAGTGATGGAATCACTTCATGCAGAACGGATTATGATGTAGTTTGAAAAAAGAAAAACATATGTGGGGCAGTCTTTGGAGATAGAAATGATAACTGCCAATAGCAGTGAAAACTAAGTACCTACTTGTAATCTACATATATCTGCTACGGGTTGTGCTCCGCGCACGCGTAAGTGGAACTACGCCGTAGCGGATCGGTTACGAGTGCTACGAAGTACATACGCGAGTTCCATGATTTTTGTTCACCCAAAAAGTGATCAACGCGCCTAAAGAAGTTTCACTTAAAACTAAGGAAATTCTCCTTCGTGATTCTCCTTCACAGGATTGTTATAGATTGTGTGGTGAGAAATGTTATGAGGGAAAAAGGTGTCAATGATTGCCTGGCGGTTGACAAGGGAGAATGGAAGAGAAAGGCAGACAGATGATGATTCTTCGTTACGCAAGAGTCACTCATAAAAGAGGGAAAAGTAGTTGAAAATCTTCACACTCGTCCCCTAGTACTTACCCCGTGTATACCCCATGAGTCCAGTGCAGGCTACCTATATAGTCACAAAAAAAGCGGGGGCCCGTCACCCGGGGCCCAGGGTGGCCGCGGAACCCCCGGCCCTACTGCATTCATTAATTGCTAATTTGCAGATCGGCCCCGATGTATGTCCGCCGAATGTTTGTATAATTTTATGTAATACCATCAATGCTTTTTGGGTTAATCATTTGTATTATTGTGTTATGTGTTGAGGAGGAGCTCGTGACTTAATTATAACAGCCGCTTCAGTCGATCTACGAGTTAAGCTGCACTTGTCTAGGTTGTTTCGTGGGTGTGGAGCTATTTTACATACCGAGTTTCCTTCGTGCCTTTGCGTTGCGCTTTTCTACTGTACACATCTTTCTTGGCTGACTACTTGAGCATCGAAATCGTTAACCGGTAGGTAACCTCCTTCACGTCCACATAGAACGTGATACCATTTAAGTGCCTGTCATTGTGTTGCGGTAGGTACATGAAAAAGAGCTCGTTTGATGATTCGACCGAACGGATAAATAAAATTAACCATAGTCACACTGGTGTGCCAATTTGTGTGACTATGGGCCGGTAGTGCTATTTTCAACCAAAATAAACTGTTTACTTGGAAAGAGCATAAGCATTTTTTATTACTACACTTAAGGCGCTTAGACGAGCTAAATTAGCAACTCTATTTGTGGTGGTTCAAACTTCGTTTGAAATGCTGTTAGAATAAAGTTCTAATCATCTTGCACTACAAAGTGGTTGTTACGTCAGCCACTGCGGGCCAAATAGCGCGAAATGAGTGGTTTCGATCGATTTACAAAAAAACTATTGATTGGATTAAAAAACTAAAACAGTGGTGCCGATTCTCTTGTACACCGAACTAACTTAAACTAAAACTAAAATTTCTTAATTTTAGTTAGTTGGTTTCGGTAAGTTATTCTGAAAACAAAATTCTCTAATTTTAGTTTTAGATTTGACACAATTAAAATCGAGTTTGACAATTGCTAAATTGAATAGACCATAGACTAAGATTTGTCGGAGATTAAAATAAAAACTGAATGAAAGTGAACGAAATGATCCGAATTGCAAAAAAAAAACCCTAGTGAAATCAAACAATTATTTAAAATTGTTTATCAATAATCATTAATGAAATACAGGGAGTATTATAAGTGCGTAAAACATTATTGTTGTTAAATATTTATTTTTCAGTTTTTATTATCTGTGACCATAGTAATCCTGCTAGGGTTGGAAATCGGAAATGACTTAAAATTTTGGCGAAACTTTTCGGTTTTCAATATGATTAAAACCTATGATTTTATCATAATCGACAAAACTGCCGTGTTTAAAAATCTATGAGGTAGCATGATTTGTCCTGTTATTTATTTCAGTCTAATTTTAGCTTATTAATAAATAAAAATTTGATCTTAAAAAAATATGTTCGGTTTTGTAGTTGAAAATAACCGTTATTTTCGTCGGCGTTTGGAAGGAAAGCCCTATCTTTGTTTTGATTGTCATGTCAGATGTCACACGTCAATAATATTATTATTTTGTTGGTCGGTTAACATAATTAATTAACAAATAAATACTCTTTGATGTTCGATTCGTTTACGAGTAGTAGTAAAGTAACGTATAGGTACTTGTGTACACTATACTAGTATATACTCTAAAAGGTAAAACAAGAAGAAAATCAAGCTGATCCCAAAGTATTGTGGAATGCAATAAACGTATTGAGTATTGAGAGCAGTGGCAACAATGTAAGTTGTTTCAGTAAGATGAAATGTTATACTGGATTGGATAAGAACATGCATAATTTTCATGTATTCTAAACTTATTTAATTTCAACAGATTTGGAGTGTGTGGGTGACAAAATTGAAAACAAAGGCAAGAAAGGCGAGGGATTCCATCAGGGCTACTAGTGGAGGACCAGCAGGGGCAGATCCCAATGACATTCAACGCATGTTATCCAGAAACATGTATTAAATATGCGGTTTCAATTTTGTGATTCATAATCGCTACTCTTTTTTGTTAATTGTTGGAGCTGCTGAAGATTGTACAACTATCTTTGCATTGTATAAATTCAATATCTTTAGTTATAACCTCATATCCCATATTGTGTGAGTGCCATGTACTAGAATGCTATCATTCGCTGGAAACCTTCGTTTTTATTTTTTGACTTGAATGTGCCCTGGCGGTTAAGAGTATGTCATGCTCACTCAAATGTCCCGCTGATGGTGGCGAGTGTGTCGGGTCATTTAGTTCCCTTCAAAATGGTTGAGTTGAATGGTGCTGATACATGCGTCATGTTCGTGAACGGGCGCTGTCGGTTGGGACTGGTCTGGTCTTGGTTGCCACGGCTTTTGTTTTTATTTTTTAATTAATAATTTTATTTTTGAATTGTTTTTGTTAGTTTTACCTATGGACACTTTTATCGTGCACATCTTGCTACATTGTTCTCACATAATGCACCATCTCAACAGGAATGATGTAACCAAGATTTTGTAACAACATTATGATTTAAAAGAGTGTCCATGGAGTTTCTTGCCCGTTCTTCTCCATAGAGATCTACGCTAGGGAATGGGCAACTACAGTACTTTCACAGTTTTTATGTCTTGTGACTGGGACTGTAGCTATATTTAATTATTATCTTTGTTTCGACAATTCAAAAGCGCCTGTAACTGGCCTACTTGAAATAAATGCTTTGATTGATTGATTGATTGATTAAGGTTTAAGGAGAAAATAAATATTTTAACATTAAAGAAATAAAATGTTTCATTTAATTAAAAGAAGTGACAAGTGATTGCTGAATTTTCCACGCATCAGCAAGGAAATCTGTGCAGGTATCCTCCGCAATAGCACTCTGCTCGCTATGCTCGGTGACATTAAAGTCTTCTTCATCTGCAAAGATACACTTAATTAGATTTCTTATTTTGAAAACAAATAAAACAGAATTACATATAAATCAAATCAAACACTTACAATCAAATTTTTCCAATTGTACAGGGTGCAATATGCCAGAATAATTTTTGTAGCATTTTCTGGTTCTGTTCACTAGGCGCCTATTACACATTTCTACCACATTTCTTGCCCTTGAGTGGCACTCAATATAATGAAGCATCCCCTTCCGTACGTGGCACCACCATGGGAATCATGAGCCATGACTGTATAGTGGGTATCCGTTCCTAAAATAAATAAAACTTTATATGTACTTAGTTAATAGATATACCCAATAGGTATAAAGTTTACAAGTGACCTACCAAGAAGCCACTGAGATCTTTCCTCATGTATTTACTATTTACTAACTTATTTCTTTAATAAGTAATGCCTTTGTGTAATGTATCACGTAATAAAAGTCACTATGACAAAAACAAAATCCAGGAAATGTAATTCTTACTGAATTACAGTTCCTTGTATGTATGCAGTAATTAACTTGTTTTAGCAAGTGAATTACTGCATACATATAATATATAGGACACAAAACCGTTCTAACCTTTAGGTGTTTGGGGATAAATCCTTCATCCAAACGAGGATTCAGCTTATCCACCAAATAAAGTGCCCCCGATCTAGGTGTCTTTTTATTGAATTTCTTCTCTGCCATTTGGAATGCGTTGGATTGCTCTTATCTTTCCAATTGAATCCTCTCTTGATAGTTTCTAAAACATAGTTATTTCTTATTAGTTATTACACAAAACCTGGAAGGGGCTTTGATTATGAGAAGTGTATGTAAAGTAGCATGTGCATTAGATGTTTAGTACGCAAATCCTGGTCAGTGGGTCGTCTTATCGGCGGATTTCCCTTGTAAGTTTTCATGAATGCATTTCGTATTGTATCATAATAAAATAACACTAAATTTACCTTTCTGCCGAATCGACAACTGCTGCAATCACATAAGCTTCCATTCTGAACTCAAACACATCCAAACTTTCAAGAAAAACGAGAGAAATCTGCTTTGTAAATTTTAGTTCATGACAACTAATTTTATTCCACATCTTTTTAGTCTCGATTAAAAATAGTCTGATTTAGTTTGACAATCAAAGTTTTAGGTGAAAAACGTCAATTTCAGAATGGCGAAATTGCCATTTTCACTAAATTGAATAACTTAGTGCTGTCAAACTATAATTGATTTAAGTTATGTCATTTTAATCAATTTCAGAATAGGAAACGTCGTTTGACAGGAATAAACTAAATTTTAGTGATTTTTAGTCTAGTTTAGAGAAATTTGTGACAAGAGAATCGGCACCAGTATCATACTAATATATTGCTTGTAGAATTATTTGCCAAAAAATCAGAATGATCGCATGCATATTAGTATGTTTTTTATTGTTTGAAAGATATTGTTAGAGATAAGTTCGTGATTTCTTTTTATCTAGCCAAATTAATTGTATTATGTTTTCAAAACAGTATCATGCTAGCATATATCCTGAAGAATATCATATATTTTTCTGATCTTGTTTATAGCAGTGAATCATATACTTTTAGTAATTATAAAACTCGCGTTTAACTCATGTAATCGCCTTAAGACGTAAGTCAATTCACCGAGAAGTTATTCAACCACAAAATATCAGAGATCACCCAGATTGGGGTACTTTTTTGTTGCCGTTTTTGGGGCATTTTAATTCATTTAAAACTTGAGAATAGAACATAATAAAAAAATGTTTATATCCACTAGCTCTATTTAATTATTGCGTTTATTTTAGTTGGTCGGCAAAACAAAAATACCCCATCTGAGTGATCCCAGAAATTTTGGTGGCTAACTTCTCGGTGAATTGACTTACGATTTTGGTGTAATAATTAGGTCTATGTTCACCGAAAAGATAACAGTCTGATTATCTAAAAACAGCTGTCAATGTGACATGTTCCCATACAAAAATGTGTTTTAAACAGCTGTTTTATATAATCAGAATGTCATCTTATTGGTGAACATGGACCTTAGAAGGATTGTTGTGTTATGCTCTATCCAAAGAATAAGTTTGTTTTGGCTTTAGAAAATAGCCCAATATGGGTGATCTCCTTTGAATTGTGCGGACATTGTATGCAAGAAGGTTTTGTAGTACCTAATAGTATTATTGACAATGCGCTAGTTCCATTTCATGAGATCGGACAATCTCATAACACACGGTGAAAATACAGGTCCTAGTATTTTTATCCCAGTTATTAGTGTTAGTCATCATCATCATCATCATCATCATCTCAGCCGAAAGGCGTCCACTGCTGGACATAGGCCTCCCTCAACTCTTGACCGGTCCCGTGCGACTTTCATCTGACGGATTCCAGCAACCTTCACCAGGTCATCGTTGATTCATTCTCTTCTTTTACAAGTAATAAATATAATAATATAAACTGTCAACAGCAGAAAAAACAAACACCACCATACCTGTTTGTAACACCAAACCCAGTAATAGATTCGCACAATTTTATCGGACGCAACTCTTTTACACTACGTGTGTGGTGCGTCATCGGTTACCGAGCTATACTGTACTTTGACGTCACGGCACGTCACATGTCATCAGCAGACACCAAGCTGCAGATGCACGAGGTATTATGCTGTTACGATGCTGTTTTTGTAACTTTGGTGATCTTTAGCTGGTAGCTTATACTCAAAATTCCATCCGATTACTTCTGTTAGTATAAAGCACTGGTTCCCAACCTGTGGTCCGCGGACCACTGGTGGTCCGCAGGAGCCTCGACTACGGTCCGCGAAAGATTAAAATGTTATTCGTACATTTTAACACAGAAGATGCAAGCTCAACCCAACCTAATTGAACCTACTCGTATCAGAGGCAAAATTACTAAATGATTGCTAAATTTTTCGAGCTCAATTCGATCGCTTTTGTCCAATTTTTGTATAGTGTGAGTTAAAGATTCACTCCCCTAGTTATAAACCTGTCGGTGTCCATGTTTATCTAGGACCATATGGTCCCTGTTAACAATGAACACACCAAAGTGTTCCCTGGCCTAAGAAAGGTTGGGAACCACTGGTATAAAGGTATCTTAAACCTCATTTGACGACCCGATTGGCGTAGTGGTAGTGACGCTGCCTTACGTCCTTAGGGTCTTGGGTTCGAATCCCGGTAGGAGCAAATGTTTGTGTGATGAGCACCGACATTTGTTTCCGAGTCATGGATGTTTATATGTGTAATAAGTATGTATTTACAAACAAAAAAAGTATATATGTAGTATATCAACTATCTAGTGTCCACGACACAAGCTTTGCTTAGTGTGGCACTAGGTGGCGCTGTGTGTTAATGTCCAGCGATATTTATTTATTTAGAGAACTTTCTCTTCAGGTGAGTTTATTTTGTATTCGTGTTGTAGCGGCAACAGAAATACATCATCTGTGAAAATTTCAACTGTCCAGCTATCACGGTTCATGAGATAGAGCTTGGTAACTGGTAGAGGAACAGTAGAGTCTTAGGCCACGTTCCGAATTAGGCTGTAAACGATTTGAGAGCCCATAAACCTATTCCGAATTACCGTGAGCGCGATATCGATGTCCCTTGAATCGTCATAGATGACGTCATGACATGCGCCATCTTGCGATTACACCGACCATACCCCAAATAAATAACCGTGAGCGATGTCAAATGACCTGATAACAGCTCTTAGCTGTCATAATTGAACAAAATATTGATGTGAGCACTGCGAGCGATTATTTTCTACTACGGAATGCAGCCTTAGTAATAGGGTCCCGTTTTTACTCTTTGGGTACGGATCCCTAAAATGGTATTTTATTTGCAGCTAAAGACAATCAGTTCTATCAGTTTGGTGTTGCACTCCTGTTTTTAACACAAGAATCAGTAATAGATTCGCATAATCATTTCAACTTTATTGCTAAAGCGTTAGGTTCAATCTTGATTGGGAAAATTTGACAGTCAGTAGCTTAATGTGCTGGCCTCTGTACATGCTGGATATTTCTAGAGTATCGAAAACTATTAAAAAGCTTTACATCAACCTTATGTGCCCGTCCAAATCCTCTTTCTCTTCTTTACTCCTCCTAAAATAGAATTAATTTTTCTAATCAAGTATATTGCAAAAATAACAGTATACATACAATAAATAAGTGGTACCTACGTCACCGGTTATGGTGCTGTACTGTACTTTGACGTCACGTCACATGTCACCAGCAGACACCAAGCTCATGTTACGGATATTATTACTTAAACATATGCGCACTGATCAATGACGTCGTTCATTGTGCTTGAAAATAATATAGACTGCTTTTGAACAGCCCTCGTGTTTAAAAACAGGATATTTTATTTTCATTGACATGACTGCTGTTCTGGATAAAAATAGATTAATTAAATGAATTCTGTTTTATACAATAAATATAAGAATTTAATAATTCCATTGTTCCCTGCTTAGTGTGGCACTAGATGGCGCTGTGTGTAATGTCCAGCGATATTTATTTATTTATGTATTACATTTAATTTTTATCATCATCAAGAGTATCATTGTACAAGCCGTATGTCTATCGAAAAAAAATGATGAACATCTCTTCTCCGATTTAACTTTATCTTTTGAGAATCATGATATTTATCATCATCAGGGTACATCAGCCACTGCTGCACAATAAACCTCTTCTATTGCACGCCACACAACTCAATTTTCGGCACAATTTTATATAACTCTACCTTCGTGTTGTCCTTCGTTAAAATTAACGCATTGCAAGATTTTTCAGGCTCTTAGATCTAGTAGCTTTGAAATGTGCTTTATCTGTTAATGTGAATTCAAGATTGTCGATGAAGACAAAAGAAGAATATAGTACTTATACCTATATTATGAGTTTTTAATATAAGACCAGCGGTGACCCAGTGGTGGCGGCCCCGACTTACGAACAGTAACTCGTGGGTTCAAATCCAGACAGGCGCATTACTTTGTGTAATTTATTTCATCACCGCTGCTCTCGAAACGGTGAAGGAAAACATCGTGAGGACACCGGCATGTCCTAGAATCAAAAATTCGAAGACATGTGACATCTACCAATCCGCACTGGGTACTGGGTACCCGCGTGGTAGATTATAGCCCATTCCCTCTCATTGAGAGGAGGCCGTGTCCCAGCAGTGGGAACATTATAGGCTGATGACGATGATGATTATCAGGAGTTTGTGCCCGGTTGATGGAGATATGATTACCTACTATTGCATGGAATTTAAATATAGTAGATACACCTCCCCGTCCTAACCCCTCGGGGATGGCTTGTTTAAATGAAAGTTTCAAAATATGAAAGTTTCATTGCCACAGGACGTTTTATTTTGCCTCTTCCAGCTGTAAGCCAATCGTACCACAGACCTTAACTTCCCTTTGAGGATGGTCCTTGGTGAAATGGTGGCCTTTTTTTTTTTTGAGGATGGGAAATCATCAAATGACTTCTCCCACTCTGGGCGGAGCGGCAGGGAGTGTCAGACTTTCATCCATGTTCCTTCCTCGCCCTTTATGTTCCGGGGCCGCGGTATCTCTTTCGAACAGGCCCGCAACCCCGGCAGGCTTCGGCCCTTGCGGGCCCCTCCCCTTATGCTGACATCTCTTTGAGGCTCGCGTGAAACACGAACGCGCCGTCGAGACGGCCTGTCGTCGTCGTTAGACGGACGGACGGCTAGGTAGCCCATAGCCAACCGTCCACAGGCCCGCATCTACGGTGGCCGGTAGCCACCACGTGGCTCCCCCCGACGCCCGGTGCGTCTCCCGCGGCGGCCGGGAAGAGAGGCTCTCTCCCTCTCTCGTTCCGCCACCTCCTTCGCTAGCATGACTGCTTCGCAGAAGGAGGTGACGGCTTCCCATTCCGTCTCGCTCCGGACCATGGATTGAACCAGGGCCGGACGCGAGAGGTCGCCGCCGCCGATCGCCGCTACGAGGACACGGCGGTGCTCCGCCCACGTAGGGCAGACTTCCACCGTGTGCTCCACCGTGTCCTCCGGTCGATCCTCGCAGTGGAAACACCCAGGCGTTTCGACCCGCCCGATTCGGTGCAGGTACCTCCCGAAACATCCATGTCCGGTGAGGACCTGCGTCAGGCGGAAGGTGAGGACGCCGTGGCGTCTCTCTAGCCACTCCTCAAAGAGGGGACTTACCGCCACTATCGTGGCGTGCCCTAAATGGTGACCCTTAATTCTTACCTTTTTCTTTTAGCTTGTTATACACGGTGAACACCACGTATTAAGTACATCATTATGATAGAATGTGGACTTTTTTCATAACAACATACATAGAAATAAAAACATCTGTTTCCTACAATGGTACAATACCTACACGGTCAAAATGTATGTAAAAGCAGTTTTTTTTAACAGTCGATGTATTTCTATGTGCGGGGCGTTTTAAAATGATGTAAAAATATATACGTAGTGCGACATTGTCTTCTCCTTATTACAGACAGTGTTGGAAAACTTGTGTATCACTGAAGCATTTAGTTTACAATAGCCTATAGACCTAGTCGAAATAATTATCTAATGAGCCAAAGGAAATTGATAAAACGTACCATCTATACGAACAAAGAAGGATAGAGAACTATGTTGATTACTGGGAACCTTAAAAAAAAAAAAAAAACTTTATTTCAGACCTTTTTCAGTCCATACGTTGTTAGTAGTTAGTAACAGATTGTGCTTATTATGTTATGTTAATGTTATTAGTATTACTTAATATAATTTAAACTTATACTTAATTTGACGCAGTGTCCACTCTGCCAACAATCATTTTCAGGATGCTGTTCTGAATGCTACGCAAGCGTTGCAGTAAGGAAGCCGCTTTTTTACGCATGATGGCGTGAAAGCCATCCGTATGTGCTGCAGCAAACATTCCCGATGCACTGCAACGTCGCGGCAACCGTAACAGCTGGTGCTGATCCTTGCTTTCAATAAATATATGGAGGAGCAGTTATAGTCTAGTGGTGTGAACGTCTCGGACTGCCAAATCGTAGGTCTCAACTTCGAACCCAAGACACGGACCTCTGGTTTTCCGGATTCATGTGTGTATTGTATCTCTTGCTTCGGTGATGGAAAACATCGTGAGGAAACCAGCATGCCTGAGAGATCGTTCTTGACGGCATGTTAAGCCAAGTCAGAGGCCCATAAAATCTCTGACACCAGGTTAGGCACCAACCACACAAAAGACAAAAAGATGGAAAAACGTTTGACATAATATGCTTGGTGAAAACAATACGTCACTATCCCCAATAAAGCAATTACACCATCATTTCAGCCAGTCTCACATCCATATATCCATAGTGCTCATCACATCGATCAGCATCCTGGCTTTTATATAAATAACATTATACATACCCAATATTTTCCCTCTCGCTCGCACTCATGGGAACACCGTACACGTTAATAATCCCCATGCAAATGAAAAAATAGAGCATTGATGTCGTTGTGTGAGTGACATGAACGAATCGATCGCGATCGACGCGTGTGTGCAACGAAATAAACGAAAACACGCAGTGGGTGGAAAAAATCGCCACGTCAAAATGGACACGAGTTTTGTTGGGTTGTGGAGAGTTGGCCATTGTAGGTATGGAAACGGTTTTATAGAAACTGGTTTAATCGAGGTATAAAATAATTAAAAATAGGTGTGTTGCGCGTCCTTTGGCGATTACATGCGTGCTACGTTTTTAAATAATTTTATTATTTAATTTTTTATTTATTTGAGCAATAAATTCTTTCGATTCGTTGCCTAAAAATCTCTACCATTTATGCAAAAATGCGTCAGCTATATGCTATATTTTACTTAATGTTAAAACGCATAAAAGCCGAATCATAAAATAAAATTACACTGGTAACTTTTGTGTTATGATTAGATAAAACAAGAAACTTTATTTCGTAGTTTTCTGTTTCTGGTGTTTTAAGGACTTCTTCTTTTCTTCAATTTTCAAAAGTATAAAAGTATGAGAATACCTGTTTCTTTTAGTTTCCGAAAACCAAAAAAATTTTTTTGCCACCCGCAAGAACAAGATCTTTGCCCACCACTACCTGGAACGACTGTCAAAGATCTACAAATGACAACAGGAACCAACGACTTAACGTGCGTTCCGAAGCACAGAGGAAACTTGGTATGTTTAAATCTTCAAACTTTCTAAAACCAAAATTCACCACCCACAAAGACAAAAGTTGACGAAATCTAGGAAGTTCGTTTTGACAGCAGTCAAATACATAATACATTGACATCGCTATCGGAAATTGAACTTTATTAGTATTACGCTAACAAATCAAACGGGCCTTTTAGTTTTTGAATACTTTAGTTTCAATTTCCGTATCAAAACATCGGCCACTCTACACCAACCGCACCACACCGCTGCAACCGTCACCAAACAGTCTGGGGGCCTGGGGTGGCCCCTTAAAAAAATTGCACCACTCCCGGGGCCCACGAGGGGGGTTGGGGGGGAATCGCCTCAACTTTGATGCGCGCCCCTCTCTAATTGATGCTGTTGATGCTGCGATGCGATACTATGACGATCCCTAGTTGGTTTTGGGATTAGGCTCTAATTAGACCTTGTTGGTGAGGTAATTGGAGCAGGTACTTCAGTTTCAGAGAAATAGCGGGTAATGAGGTTTTTTGCGATAATTGCAGTTCAGTTGATTTTCTACACTACTTCACATTGCACTGCAGTAAACTTCAGTATTTTCTACCGAATCGCGTTTTAAATTCAACCTGTAATGGTGAAAATCATTATTCATAGAATAGAATATAATTTCTCTTTATTCGAGTATCCACGACTCAGAAGCTGTTAGTAAAACTTACGACTATGTTAGTAAGCAAAACAAATAAGACACCAACAAATAAAAAAAAATAAAGATGGATCACTGCTGCGACAACCCATGAGTAATTGCACAGCAGCGACCCTTCCCAAAACCCCAAATTTTTAGAAAAAAATCTACAGACACACACAATAAGTATCTATACTTATAATAAATCTGTAGAGAGGTCAATTCTGTACATGAAATATATTTACAAAATAACTATCGGGGGGTGATTAGTGATCGATACTGATGCCAAAAATGCAATCAGTAAATTTTTTGTCTGTCTGTCTGTCTTTCTGTCTGTCTGTCTGTCTGTATGTTATTTATAGAAAAAAAAACTACTCGACGGATTTTAACGAAACTTGGTACAATTATTCTACATACTCCTGAGCAGGTAATAGTATACTTTTCATCACGCTACCATTAATAGGAGCAGAGCAGTGAAAGGAAATGTTGGGAAAACGGGAGAAGTTACTTGGTTTTTTTAGCTTCCGTCGCGTGTGCAGCCTTAATGGTTAAAGCTACATAGAAATCATGTATAACGGAAATATTCCACATAAAATTATATAAAAAATATCCCAAGACAGCATATGTCTATCTTTTATAGTTGACTCACAATAACACGTGTAACTCCCGATAGCTTAGCAGTTCGGAGATTTGTTATTATTATATTTGTTTACTCTTACGTTTATAATATTCTCACTCAACCCCAATTTTGAAACTTCACGCGGGCGAAGCCGCTGGCAGAAGCTAGTACTTAATAATAATATTAAATACACATAAACATACACTTTAATATCTTTAGTATCTGTCATGATATGATATCTTTCGACCAAACCGCTAGTGGGGGTTTTTTTATACTTCCGCAACTTGCCTGGTAACAATGATCAGGGAACCGAGAAGAAGACAGTGAATTCCACTGTTCCCGTTCTAAAGCCATTGATGGTTCTAAACACAACTCAATTTTGAATTGCACACTGTCACTATCTGAAAGACGCCCCGGTATTCGAGTTAAGCGTTGAGAAAACATCTGCATAGGTGGTAGTTACAGCAACAAACCTCTAAATAAGAGACTGACGGCATCAGCCTCAATGAAAGCTAATAAAATCATCATAAAGATAAACAGTTAACGGTCTTTTAATGCCATAAATAACTACTAATCCAATACTATGCGTCTACCAATTATGTAAAACATAGTTTACAACTAATTCATTGCAGAGGGCGTCGCGAAACGACATTACACGCATGTATGGTGGCCATCATTCTTATATTTTGTACACGATCCCAGCTATTTGTAGATGCGTAGTAGGGTGACAATGTGACAGTGACAGCTAATTATACAAATGTTAGAGTGTTTTTTTATCTGTGGAATGAATCTACGTGACGTGAAAGAGTTAAACATTTTCCCAAATTGGAAAATGCATTGGTAAATTCGCCTCTTATTAGTATTTTTTTAAATTCGTTTTTTCCTTCGGCTGTTTATACCATATAGGTAAAAACAGCCAGCAGGGTAAAAGTTCTAAGGTGCCGAAAAGAGTTTTTGGGGAAGGTACCAAATTGCAAGATAAATGAAGGTTTTTGTTTTAATTTTCAAACTGGAAGAAGCTATAATTGCAATTCGTATATCTTTTAATTTTGTGAGGGATAAAGAATAAGAATAAGTTATCAAACCCTACACGCAGAGAAATTGGTGACAAACAGAACTACTGAATCGAATAGTTAAATTAGGTTACAACATTTCTAGTTAGAAATACTTGGTCCTTGTTATCTCTACGACTAATTATTCAGTCCTACTAATCGTATGTTTCATTATATTATTTGATTAATGTAGCTTACAAAACAATGTTATTAAACTAAAATATCAATAATTATTGTATCTTAAACAATAATTATGTCATTATGTATATAATGTATTGTATGTACTAAGAAACAGGGATTCGCAGTTATTAAATGATCTAGTTCCGGTTAATGATTTACAATGTTACTGATGGACTACAAGTGTGTCTGTAATTCAAACAATAATATTTTTATTACAACTACATTATATTTTGCAGTACATATCTTTCTAAGTGTCGTATAATATTCGTTTAGTTTGGTTTACTTTTTAAGTAGCGATAAGACTTTACAAGAATATTATAGTAAAAACCACCCCGGAAACAGTGAACGGTACAATGTGTGTATTAATCCGTGCAATTCGGTTCGCGTGTTTTAGAATACTTAAAATAATAATATTACAATTACAATCGAGGTGGTATTAATAGCTAAGTATTTTGTTCTGTAAACTGTGTTTTTGTAAACAATCAAAAAACCGGCTTGACCAAACGATCAGTTGACAGTCGCTCGCGCCCCGCGCCGCCATTATTGTTGTGTTTTCGACAGCGCTGAACGTACCTAGTATTTTAGTCCAATTTGGGCTTGCTTATTATTTATTTAGTGAAATTATTTCAAAATGATTTGACGTGATGTCTGCAGTTGACGTTGATATCCCACATCTATTGCAGCAGTGGGATTTACCTCAACGTATTCATACTGAAGGAAGTTGAAGGTAAGTTGGTACCTATAAAGGACTATGACTGATTTATTATTGATGGTGTCGCAGCTGTTTTCGGCCACGACAACTGCTTTATTTCCGGGTCTGTTGGGGTTCTTGTACTCGCATGTGGCAGCCAATTTTCTTCTTGTAGTATTCATAGCTATTATTAAATTTAAATAAGTAGGTACTTACATAATTACTTAATTATCATCATAATCACCTAAGCACCTTATTATTTTAATAAATGTTTTGTGTTTTTTTCAGCTGTTAATCGAACGAAGGACGGGGGGCTGCTAAATTTATATTCAGAACAAGGTCGAGAATTATAAATGGGCGAAGAAAAGTTTGCAATACCTTTAATAATAAAAGACCTAATGGAATCAGGCCCAAATAAAAGAATAAACAGTTTACTGGAACAGCTTCTAAGCCAAGGTGCGTACCTACTAGTTTTTTGTAAATAGTACATAGCTATGTCACTTATAAAAAAATATAAATTACTTATAATTTGTCGTCTTGTTTGTAATATACGTAGGTAATAAAATGTATGACTTAATTCAATTATGGTTGGTAATTTAAATATTTTAATTTTATTTTAATTTTTAGATGATGAAAATTACGAGGAAATCGAATTAGTATTAACATACATGTGTGTGCCGCTGTTTCTTGGAAACCCAACACACAGGACGGAAAAACAAGTATGGCGACCTTCCAAAGCTGAAATGAAAGATGGCTTCATTACACACGAGCTGATACCAATGCACGTGCAGGTTGCAATAGCCCACCGACGGCGGTGTGCGAAATATTTAAAATGCAATGAGAATGATCATAAAATAAAATGTCATGTTCCTATGTACTTAATATTTTTTATTTTTTATTCCCAGAATCTAATTACTGATGGTTCTACGGACTGCGTTTAGATGGAGCGCCTGCAATCCAGTGGACTGACAGCACTAACAACGGATCCCTTTTAGGCTTTTAATGGAGAAATTACAGTTTTATTTTACTTATACTAAGACAAATAAAATTGTATTTTTGTCTACTGAAAGCCTGAGAGGACCCGTTAGTACTGTAAGTGCACTAGATTGCAGGCTTCATCTAAACCAGTAGGTACTGCATACGAAATAGTAGCTGTAACAATACCTAGGATGCTAGCATTACAATATGTATTGTACTTGTTACAAAAAACCTAATGCTAGCGTTGCAATACGAATAGTTATCATTATAGTTCACGTCGTTATGTTACACAAATTAATTAGCAGATACAGCAAAGTATTTAGTAAACTCAAAAAAATATATGTTTATATTTACCAGATTGCATAGTAGTCCTTACAATTGATCTAGTGAAGTCTACTTGACGTTGGGTTACAATTACATTGATATTGTAACAGGCACGTTATTTGCCTTGTAGTGAGTATTATATTGTTTGGTAAGTTACACTAAACATATAGTTGTTATTAATAAACCGAAGGGTAAAGATATTAACAGAATGGTTTTTGTAAAATCAACTCGCGAGTCTTGCTGTCACGGTTGCAAACAGAAGTTCTAGTTACAGCAGCGTTTTTTCTCGTTTGGGTAGCCAGATATTTCTCTGCGTGTATGCAGCAGCATTGGCAATATGTGTTTTTTGTTTATTGCTAAATACAAAACTTTATCCATAGATATTTGTTTGCAGTTTGTGTGTTTGCATTGTGATTTATGTCAGTCTCTCACGTCATCTGTCTAGCCATACCCAAACGCAACGGTTTGGATGGATTCCTATCTAACCAGATGCGGTTGAATATCAGTTTGTTTTCATGGTATATTTTGACCTTTTCAACTGAGTATAGACCGCTGAAATTTTACCAGCATCCTATGGTTTGGCATTACTTGATACTGCATTTATGGACTACAATTATTAATACATTCCCATTTACCAATGGGATGAAGGCTTTTCTCGCAGTAACATGGATGGGCCGCAAGCCACCACATGGGCCAAGTGCAAGCTGGTGAAATTCGCAGTCTGCGAATTTTCGCTTAAAAGTAACCTATGGAATGTTTGGGAAGACACCTGCATGTCCATCCAGCGGCGGATTTGATAGGTTGGCTGCCCTAGGCCTACGTAAAGGTGGATCCACACATTGCGAGCATGCGCTCCGCACGGCGCACAACGCATGCCTCGGCTTGAGGCGTGCGTGTTGACAAATTATACCAACATATGCTCGGGTCGAGCCATCGCGTGCGAAGCAAATGCTCGAGGCGCGCAGACTCGGAAAGGCATACGCCCCGCACGGCGCACAACGCACAGCGCGTGTGCGCCGCACACGCGCTATGCGCTGTGCGCCGTGTGGCGGCGGGCTCATTGCGAGCAGTGCGTTGCGTTTGGATGATTGTGTCCGGCTCGCTGCGGATGTACGCACGCATTATGAACGACAAAGAAATGTTAAGAAAAGCAGTTTTATTATACGAAAGTAATAGATTATTATGGGATCCTAAACATAATCATTATTTTAATAAAATGAAAATGAGAGATCATCGAAAAGCTTATTTCCGTATTCATAACGCAGGCGGAAGAACTTTTTAACCCACCAACGACGACGACTTTTTTCTTTCCTTTTCTTTTCAATAATTGAATTAATAATTATAAAAGCAGCAGCGGATACGGGCACGCGATGCAAATGCGCCATCTTGACTGCTGCTGTGTTGGTTGGATCGGCCCGAGCATGCGCTGCGCGCTGTTTGGCCCGAGCAAACGCAGTTTCATTTTCGCAGTCGAGGCGTGCGTTGATATTGTACGCGGCGCACGCCTCGAACGTGCATGCGCGGCAACGTCCACACCTAACGTAATGCTCGTACTGAGGCACTTTGATCTTGAAGCATTTGCCGACATACGTTGGCTCGCCCTCGCGCGTGCGGAGCGCATGCCTCGCCACGAATATACAGGTCCACACTTGGCGAGGCATGCGTTGTGCGCCGTGCGGAGCGCATGCCTCGCAATGTGTGGATCCACCTTAAGATTACCGCCCCCCTATGTGCTGTAAATCATGAAAAATTAAATAAACTATAGAAGTTAAATTAACATGAAAAAATAACGATAGTCAGTAAATGATTTAATTATCTCAATCAGTATTTCAGATACTGATTCTTACTATTTTTGTGAGTAACAATGAACACACTAAGAATGGGCACACATTTTAGAGTTTTACACGTAGGCGCGTGGGCAACTACTTACTAAAAAAAAATTACCGAATTTTGCCGCCCCCTAAATTTTGTCGCCTTAGGCCCGTGTCTTTACGGCCTATAGGGAAATCCGCCCCTGTGTTCATCGTTACATTTCTTACGTGACTCGGAAAACACACTACGAGTAGAAGCCGAAAACCACAGTCTTACCAAGGGGTATTGTATTACCTAGTACAGGGTTGTGGAATTTAGATAGACAGTCGCTCCATGTACAATACTGGTATTCAGCTGCACCTGGTTAGACTGGAAGCTGACCCCAACATAGTTTGGGTAAAAGCTGATGAGGTAAATTTCCGGACAAAAAATACCAAATAAAAAAACAATGTCTAGGTAACTAACATAAGAAATCTAGAGAATCCATCCCTTTTTCAACCGACTTCCAAAAAGAGGAGGTTATCAATTCGTCTGTATTTTTTTTTTTTTTTTTTTTTGTGTTTGTTACCTCAGAACTTTCGACTGGGTGAACCGATTTAGATGATTCTTTTTTTGTTTGAAAGCTGGTGCTTGTCGATTGGTCCCATTTTAATTTGTTGAAGATCTGATGCTGATCTTCCGAGATATACAAAGGAACTCTTCAAAAATAGACGGCAAATTTGCAGTAATTGCTGCAATCGCTTGTAGGTTCATTGTTCATACTACATCATGACGTAACATCACGCCTGTATGCTCTGAGGGGGTACCTAGATGTGTACAATACTCCCAAATTTCGACAATGTTTGTTGCCTCTGAACTTTCCACTGGGTAAACCGATTTTGATGATTCTTTTTTTATTTGAAAGCTGGTGCTTTCCGTGTGGTTCCATTTCAATTTAGTTAAGATCTGACTCTGATCTTCGGAGATATAAATGGAACTCTTCAAAAATACACGGCAAAGCTGCAGTAATTGCTGCAATGACTTGGTTGTTTATTGTTTATGTAACATAGTGACGTAACATCACGCCTGTATGCTCTGAGGGAGTACGCAGAAGTGTACAATACACCCAGATTTCGACAGTTAGATATGTTAAGTTCCATTTAATGGGATCCTGGAGAAATAGAGGGAATTCCTTAGATTTTATAGGCACACCAGAAGCGATTTGGGTAGTTTTAGGAAGAGTACATTCTTGGAGTGATCCCATTTCAATTTGGTAAAGATCTGATGAAGAACTTCGGAAGATAGGCGACGGGAACTCCTCAATAAATGATAGCAAATGTACTGGGATCGCTGAAATCTCATATCTGTCTATTGTTTACACCAGTTCATAAAAGAAAATCACGCCGGTACGCTGTGAAGGGGTAAGTACATGTGAACCACTAAAAAATGAAAAATAAAAACTTTTTTACAAAAAATAAAACCGACTTCAGAGAAAACAAAAAAGTGAAAAATAACTTTAGCTTCAGAAGTCGGTGACAAAAAAACTAAATCAATCAAACAAAGGTCACCGACTTCTGAAGCTAAAGTTATTTTTCACTTTTTTGTTTTTAAACCAACCGATTACGAAGAAAGTAAAAGGCGTTCAGTGATAACAAACAGCCGTAGAACTCAGAAGCCATGGCGACCACACTTGTCCATAAATTCGTCACTGGCAGAGAGCCAGCCGCTCCGCGTTAGCGCCTGGACTCTAACATTAAGATGTATTATTATACATTTGTTCGTATGTGTGGCTTCTTGGACTTATGGGAGAGAATATGTCTGGAAATGTCTAGTAGTTGACATAGGCCTTGCCATGAATCCATCTACAAAGAAACCGCCGCGAAAGACAGTAATATTATAAATTCTTTTAGACCCAGTTTGACAGATTTGTGATAAAAGTAAAACCAGGCTTACCAATGGTTGTCGTGGTCAAATAGGCAGACTCTCCATGAAAATACGAACAAGCTGCAACTGCTCACACTGGAGGCGACCCCTTATATCAAGAAACTTTTGTACTTCATTATACAAATCACAAAATTGGTCAACGGTCCAGTTGACCAATTCAAAATTAGGTCGACTGGACCCGCGGGTCCCGCCTTTATGGGATGAATTTACTAAAGAGCCCATAGCTTGGGCTGTAGCTATGGCAGATGATAAAAGCTGCTGTCACAATCTAGTTACGTTTATCTGATCTGCTATCTAACTGCTGAGGGGCACGCTGTGGCTTGATGTGGCGGAGTTCATTCAATTAATCACTAGGACCGCTTTTCCTGGCCTTGAAGAGCCGTGTTATGTTAGTGGCTATAATTCTTACTGCAGCATGAATCCTAAGTTGTACAATACGAGAGAAGAATAATATGGATGCTCTTGTGAAGAATACCGCAAAATGCAAGCTGCAACAGTGAAGCCGCTCAAGTTATGCTATCAGGCCTGAACGCAACCAGCAGAAAGCTTTCCATCTATGAAAGCGTTTTCATCATAGATATTCTTCAAGTTGCGCTTGTTTTCAATTAGCTTGTTGTCAAATTTTGGCTAAACGACAGATTAATGAAATATCTTCTTTACGTCGAACAAGTCACCTATGAGAAACATGGCTTTCCCAGTCTTGTTCTAAATTAGCTCCAAAGAACAATGGCAAATTTTTCAGTGCGTAAATCAGCATTGGAATAAATAGGACTCCTTTTAAAGGACTATGAGTAACGAAATAGAGGAGTGTCGGGGCGTTAAGTGCGGCGCACACTGGCGACTTGCCAACTAAACTGATGGATTTATAGTGTGCACTGTTACTTATACTCCGCTATTATCGGCTGGCACTAAGTTTGTGGCTGGGTTTGCTTGTCGAAAAACTTTTTGGGATTTTAATTATTTTTCAATGTTTGACTGTTTAAGGTCTATGTGTTCACCAAAAAAATAAAACCGACTTCAGAGAAAACAAAAAAGTGAAAAATAACTTTAGCTTCAGAAGTCGGTGACCTGTTTGATTGATTTAGTTTTTTTGTCACCGACTTCTGAAGCTAAAGTTATTTTTCACTTTTTTGTTTTCTCTGAAGTCGGTTTTATTTTTTGTAAAAAAGTTTTTATTTTTCATTTTTTAGTGGTTCACAGTCATGTGAACATTTTATGAACTGGTGTAAACAATAGACAGATATGAGATTTCAGCGATCCCAGTACATTTGCTATCATTTATTGAGGTGTTCCCGTCGCCTATCGTCCGAAGTTCTTCATCAGATCTTTACCAAATTGAAATGGGATCACTCCAAGAATGTACTCTTCCTAAAACTACCCAAATCGCTTCTGGTGTGCCTATAAAATTTAAGGAATTCCCTCTATTTCTCCAGGATCCCATTAAATGGAACTTAACACATATAACTGTCGAAATCTGGGTGTATTGTACATTTCTGCGTACTCCCTCAGTGCATACAGGCGTAACGTTACGTCACTATGTTACATAAACAATAAACAACTAAGTGATTGCAGCAATTACTGCAGCTTTGCCGTGTATTTTTGAAGAGTTCCATTTATAACTCCGAAGATCAGCGTCAGATCTTAACCAAATTGAAATGGAACCACACGAAAAGCACCCGCTTTCAAATAAAAAAAGAATCATCAAAATCGGTTTATCCAGTCGAAAGTTCAGAGGCAACAAACATTGTCGAAATCTGGGAGTATTGTACACATCTAGGTACCCCCTCAGAGCATACAGGCGTGATGTTACGTCATGATGTAGTATGAACAATGAACCTACATGCGATTTCAGCAATTACTGCAGATTTGCCGTCTATTTTTGAAGAGTTCCTTTGTATATCTCGGAAGATCAGCATCAGATCTTCAACAAATTAAAATGGGACCAATCGACAAGCATCAGCTTTCAATCAAAAAAAGAATCATCAAAATCGGTCCACCCAGTCGAAAGTTCTGAGGTAACAAACACAAAAAAAAAAAAAAAAAAAAAAAAAAAAATACAGACGAATTGATAACCTCCTCTTTTTGGAAGTCGGTTGAAAAGATGACGTACGATTATTTAAAAACAGCTGTTTAAAACACATTTTTGTATGGGAACATGTCACATTTACAGCTGTTTTTAGATAATCAGACTGTTATCTTCTCGGTGAACATGGTCCTTAGTAACACCAGTGTTGTGGTTGGCATGACTGGTTTTTTTTTTTTCTTTTTTTAAACTATTGTTGCTGTATTTTATGATCGCAAAAGCGGTCATTGCCCTTTCCCAAATATCTATTTGTACGAACCAAACCAAGTGAATCGTCTATCGTTATTCATTAGAAAAAATATTGAAGATCATGATAGATGACGATTGACTTGAGTGGGCTTATTTCTGGATTTCAAAGTTAAGATCTTTAATAAGGGTCAATGACCGGTATTGCGATTTAAACTAGCAGCAACCATAGAACTGTAAAAATTAAAGCCTAATCATAAACTCTATATGCCCGAATTAGAGTAGACTGGGACTTCATCGAGATTCATTGTCTCGTTCTTCTCTGGTTATCACCAATGTTGATTCTGGTTTTCAGGAGTTGTAGTGGTTTGGGGATAGCGTGTTGGGCTTGCCCCAAATGAAAACAAGACCACATAACAAAGATACTCCCGAGATAGAACCAAACAAATATCTAAATTACCCGACTGTGCTGAAGCAAAGAAAGTTGCACTTGACTTCACTCGTAAGAGTTACTTGTATACCTATTTGTAAAGTTCCTTTTACGTCTTATTAGTTATTATTAAATATAAACTTTCATTAAATAATTATTATTAATTATTTATTTTTTTATTTTCCTCTTATTTTGTTCTTGATTTAGTGACATTTTATGATTTATACTGACTGATAAATGTTTATAACTGACCTATTATGTATTTGGATGATGCCTTCAGTAATTTAGTTTATTATTTTGTAATATTTATTTTGTAAATGGGTAAAACATGTACGTACAAAATATTCTTAATGTGTCATCCTGCGTGCTTAATTTGCATGTATACGCATGTTTTAACAAATAAATTATTTTTATCTTTATCTTTAAAATAAAATTGAGATAATCTCGTCTTATGTAGGTACTTAAAACATTTTCTATTAAACGTAATCTGTAAAGAAAATAATTAAAATCTTTACAAATTAAAACAAAACTACCATACAACGATCTACACGATCACACCACTACACTGCTCCGTACAGCGTACGCACATAAATTCGTCAAGCAAACCCTGGCGTCAAGCCAATAGCTACTGCCAATAAGACCTTAGCTGCAGCTATGGGAATATCATGTATTCCTGTTTATCTATTTGCCGTTTATAATTAACTGCAAACAAATATCATTTGTGCTTTTTATTATAGTTTACGGTCAATAAATAGGTTAAACCGTACTTGCTTAGGTCAGTCTGTAGATGGGTGACCATCACCCATTACATGTCCAGTTTCCTCCGTGCCTCGGAAAGCACGTTAAGCTGTTGGTCCCGGTTGCCATTGGTAGATCTTTGGTCTCAATCGTTAGAGATACTCGTAGCAGTGGCCCAAAAAGTCTGACAACCAGTCTTACCAAGAAGTATCGTATTACCTATTGGTAACTGGGCTGTGGAGGTCAACAGGCAGTCGCTCCATGTAAAATACTGGTATTCAGCTGCATCCGTTTAGACTGTTAGCCGACTTCAATATAGTTGGTCATAGGTTCGGACCCAAACGGACACTTTGCTTTATAAAAAATGATTTCATCACCTATTTTATTGTTTTGTCCTGTGCGAGCCATATCATTATTATTTCTTTAATTTCTTTTCTTTTCTTCCTTTTCTTTCAAGCGGCCCCGCTGTTTAGAGGAAGCCAGGCTCTCAGCAGTTGGGAATTTTACGTTTAGAGAAATCGTCTGCAAATCTATCCAATAATAGCCTCTTGCCAGCAATCGAGCCAAAATCTAGAATCCTGCAAAAAAAAATCCCACTGGAAAACTCTTAACAATGCCTAACCTCGAAATCGATCCCAGGACCTCAATCTCAGCACCAGCGCTTGTGACCAGTAGTCAAACGAGACAGTTACAAATATTTTTTATTCAAAATAACTGATTTAAAGCGTTAGAAATATACTGGACTCTGTTTTTTTCTTAACTTGGCAATGCTCGCGGCTTTACCCGCGTAAAATTATATACAAAAACCTTCCTCTTGAATCACTCCATCTATTAAAAAAACCCGCATCAAAATACGTTGCGTAGTTTTAAAGATCTAAGCATACATAGGGACAGACAGATGCACCAGGAGACTTTGTTTTATAATTATGTAGTGATAGGATGACCAATTGACCACACAACAAGTCGTGATTTCAAAATCACTTAAACTCTACGCTTATAAAAAAATCACCTAAAAAAATAACGTTAACCAGCTACAATCACCATCCATTTGTCTACTAATAACCATAATAAAATAAATGTGAAAGCAAAAAGTACTTAGCTGAATAATCAATCTAGAGGTTGAGGTCAATCAAACAAGTGATTTACAAAGTAACAGTCAAAATTCATGCAAAAACTCTCAACGTGTGAAATAGATGTTACTATTGCAAAAAGTGTTTAAAGAAAAGAGCATCTTATTCGGTTTAGCAAAACATTGATTGTTGTTAACTTTGCAATCTTCCATGAATCCATTTCTTTTGTGGATGAAATTGAATGAGGTTTTCTATGTATTGGTCTTGGGAAGTCGCGTAGAAGATTGGTGGAACACAATTTAATTTTTTCTTGCAATAGGTCATGTATTCATCATCATCATTTCAGCTGAAAGACGTTCACTGCTGGACATAGGCCTCCCCCAAGTGTCGCCATATTGACCGGTCCCGTGCGACTCGCACCCAACGGATTCCCGCAACCTTCACCAGGTCATCGGTCCACCTAGTGGGAGGTCTTCCAACGCAACTTCTTGTGGTTCGCGGAATCTATTAGTACTGTTCAATTCCAAGAAAATTACGGAACAACGCCTATGTTTGTTACTTCCTTATACGAACAGTCACAATTGCTCAATTGACGACCCGAATGGCGTAGTGGTAGTGACGCTGCTTTACGTTCTTAGGGTTCTGGGTTCGAATCCCGGTAGGAGCAAATGTTTGTGTGATGAGCATGGACATTTGTTTCCGAGTCATGGATGTTTATATGTATAATAAGTATCTATGTATTTACAAACAAAAAAGTATTTATGTAGTATATCAACTATCTAGTGTCCACGATACAAGCTTTGCTTAGTGTGGCACTAGGTGGCGCTGTGTGTTAATATCCAGCGATATTTATTTATTTTATTTTATTCGTTTGATGATAATTTCTTTATCGTGTGTTTAGTGCTAGACTTGTTGTCATAGTTTTTATGCCGCCCATGGACCTCTGACTTGGCTTCACATGCCGTCGAGAAATATCTTTCAGGCATGCTGGTTTCCTCACAATATTTTCCTTTACAGAAGCAAGTGATAATCACTATCATCACTACATATTATAAAACAAAGTCTCCCGCCGCGTCTGTCTGTCCCTTTGTGTCTTAGATCTTTAAAACTATGCAACGGATTTTGATGCGGGTTTTTATAATAGATAGAGTGATTCAAGAGATAGGTTTTTGTATATAATTTTACGTAGGCGAAGCCGCGGGCATTGGCTAGTTATACAATCATCATTCTCTTGCCCTTATCCCAATTTATTTGAGGTGTGCGCAGCATGTCTTTTCCTTCCATACTAATCTATTTTTCGTCATCTCATCAGACACTTATTTTCTTACCATATCCTTCTTAACCCAGTCCATCCATCGTTTCTTTGGTCTTCCTCTACTCAAATACCCACCCACATTCATACTCAAAACTTTTTTCACGACATTTTCCTCATTCCTCCGCATCACATGCCCATACCACGACAACCGATTACCACACAACTTTTCAGTCACCGACGCCACTTTCAGACTTCCTCTATTTATACAATATGATGAGAATTAAATATTACTGATTCATTATTCGTTCCATACATCTTAATATTCAATGAGTAATGCCATATCATGCAACGGTTTTTGCGATCATTAGATGGCCTATCAACATCAGTGACTTCTTTAGAGCTGATTAAGGCGACGACATCAGCTAAATAAGCAACTAAAGCAACTCTATTTGTGGTGGTTCAAACTTCGTTTGAAATACTGTAAGAATAAAGTTCTAATTAGCTTGCACCACAAAGTGGTTGTTACTTCAGTCACTGCGGGCCGAATAGTGCGAAATGAGTATTTTCGATCGATTTAAAATGAGAACTTAACTTTTTAATAATAAATAATCCATCAGTAGATGTAGTTTAGCATTTGAAATTTTTATGTTATATTTTTAAATATAATTATCATTGTCGATAAATGGCTAAACTGCTTTGAAAGAAAATTAAGAGGTATGTTTGAAGATTTTTTTGGTGCATTAAATTTTGTCAAATTATGTTTTGAGTTCCATCAGTGTATGCAAAAAGGACTTCAAAATATAAAGTTTTTTTTATTTGTCGAAATTATTTACAGTTTTAGAGATACACTGCTTTTAAAAACCGCCTTTTGGACCGTTTTCAAGAAACCTCCGCCTTAATATACCGACCAATAAACCAGTTCATACAGCGGCGGGTGCAACTGTAAACCTAATTGAGGTTTTAACTGTTGGTTAAGTAAGGGGTTATAAAGGGTGTAAAACACCAACAAGCCGAAAGGCACTTCTTCTCCACATCATTGCGATATTTTTTATGTTCTACACCATACCTGGGAACCTTCTAGTTTCGGATATATGGGGGGTTAAAGTTACAACTTTATGACAAGTTTTTTTTGGAAGATTTTGACTTTTTACACGTCTACGATCCCCGTACTATTCTATCCATCCATCAGCACAATGTTTTAAGTGCATTACATTGAGTTCTACCACAGAACATGATTTATAAACTCAACAAAAAAAAAAAGTTTCCCAGTAATATTTTTTGCGTAAAGTAGTTTGATGTACAGAATGCTTGGTTAACGGCTTTGTGATGAGGTGGTTTACACCCTGTATAGTGTACAGTTTTCGAGGACCAAAAACAAATAGATTCATTCGTATTCCTTGGGTCAAAGGAAATATTTAAAAGACTTACATAAGTATGAACTTACAGAATTTAGTAGACTGCGTCGCTGCCGGAGGTCGTGGGTTCGATTCCCGGGTCGGGGAGAGTGTTATTGGGTTTTTCCATTATTCGAGATGCCGCGCAGTTCGGACTTCTGTCAAAAGGAGTATATTGACAGGGAAAAGCTCCCTGTAACATGGGACTGATGCCTGGCAAAATGTGGGTGTACTGTTCTCCTCTGCCTTACCCTTCGTGTATTACAGGCGTGATGTTATGTTATGTCAGTATGTCGAATTTAGTCGACTTATGGTTGAAGAAATTTATTTCTCAAAAATAAATTAAAGGTATTTCACTTACTTGAGAACATTTTGAAACAAAATTAAAGTATTACATAAACTTTGACATCCAAACTAAGTAGACATTCTTTAAACTTAACAATAACAACTAATCTATTACTTAAATAAAATTTCGAAAGTATGCAAATATTCACAATATAACACAAAGCTTAAAATTGTTTTCCATCCACCCGCAAAAGAAATAAATACGATTTTTGAAGTGGACATTTTTTTAGGCGCGTTGAGAACTTTTTGAGTGAACAAAAAAACAGAACGCTTTTCGTAGCACTCGTAGCCGATTTGCTACTGCTACACCGTAGCGGATCGGCTACAGGTTTTCACTTCTGTCGGCTTACCCGCATGTTTTTTCCAGTTCTTAAAGTAGTAGGTAAACTTTAGAATAAAAACTAGATTGGTTATAAGATAATATTCTTGTGTGGTCTAGCGCTTAGCAACTACAGACTCCATTTATACCATTGTACTGTGTAATTATCTCGTTGTTTTCAAATCTAAATTGGAATTGGAGAAACATACCAGTTGTAGAAAAAATATAGTGAATGTACAGACCAAAATGTTTAGTATTTTTTTTCTGAGGAGCAATCAAGGAGTTTATAGACAGATACTTATTTCATCGCTGGGGAAACTTTAGGGTTTCGCACGTCGTGGGTTCGAACCCAGACAGACAGCATTACTCTGCGTAATTTATTTCATCACCACTGCTCTCAAAACGGTGAAGGAAAACATCGTGAAGAACATGTCTCAGAACCAAAACAATCGATGACATATGACATCTACCAATCCGCACTGGGCCCGCGTGGTAAAATATAGCCCATTCCCTCTCATTGAGAGGAGTCCTCTATTCCAGCAGTGATGATGATAATGATTATCTTCTGATAACCAAGGGGACCCTTATTACTAAGCCTCCGTTGTCCGTCAGTCTATCTGTCAGTGGACTAGTGTATCTCATGACCTGTAATGGGTAGACAGTTGGAATTTTTCACGGAATGTGTATTTCTGTTGCCGCTGCAATAAATCCATAATACTTCCATACTATCCATATCCATACTCCATACTAATATTATAAATGCGAAAGAAACCCTGTCTGTTGCCTGTTTGCTACCTTGTCACGACTAAACGGCTAATAGGATCGTAACGAAAGAAGGATGCGCATTTTTCAAACTCAAACTCAAACTCAAATCATTTATTTCAATTAGACCATTATGGCACTTTTGAATGTCAAAAATACAAAACTAAATCAAAGCTACAGTCACAGTCACAAGGCATAATAACTTGAGAAAGTACTGTAGTTGCCCATTCCCTAGCGTAGATCTCTATGGAGAAGAACGGGCAAGAAACTCCATGGACACTCTTTTCAATCAAAATATTGTTACAAAATCTTGGTTACATCATTCATGTTGTGATTATACATATATGTGAGAACGATGTAGAAAGACGTGCACATTAAGAGCGTCCAGAGAAAAGATTAAATCAACTAAAAAAATTAATAAATTAAAATTAACCGTGGCAGCTGAGAGTTGACCAGTCTCAATTGACAGCGCCCGTTCACGAACATGACGCATGTATCAGCATCATTCAACTCGACCATATTGAAGGGAATTAAATGACCCGACACACCCGCCACCATCACCGAGACATTTGAGTGAGCATGACATTCTCTCAGCCGCCAGGGCATATTCAAGTCAAAAAAAAAAGATAACTAAATGTAAAATGGTGGCTTTACAATACATAGAACTCACACATGTGGTATGCAATTATATAATATTAAGAGATGGAATCTATACAATGCAAGGATATTTTTACAATCTTCTGCAGCTTCCACAATAACTTGACTGGGAATCAATTAGTTTGCGCCTATGGTTGTGGAGCAGGACCGGCATTGAGCCAAGCATTTTTATCATCAATGTAATCCCCCAACTTATAATATGCTTGACTACATAGTGTGCGTTTTACACAAGATTTAAATTTCGTCTCATTCAGTTGTAGAATGTGGGGAGGTATTTTATTGTAACATTTTAAACAGTACCCCATGAAACAGGAATCTACTTTAGCAAGCCTGAAACCTGGCTGAACTAGTTCGTCCCTATTTCTAGTATTATAGTGGTGTCTGTCACCTCTTTTACTGAATAAATGCAGATTTTTCCTAACGTACATGATGTTTTCATAGATGTATTGACAAGGTACTGTCATGATATTAATTTCCTTAAACAGCTTTCTCAGAGAATCGCGTCTACGTAAATCATATATGGCTCTGATGGCTCTTTTCTGCAGAATAAATATAGACTCGATGTCTGCAGCCCGTCCCCATAGTAAAATACCGTATGACATAATACTATGAAAATAACTAAAATAAACTATCCTCGCGGTATCAACATCGGTAAATTGACGGACAATGTATAGAAATGAAATTTTCACCTGACAATGTATAGAAATGAAATAAATACTAAAATTTAGCTCATTCAATTTTACATGCATTACGCTAATCACTATTTTAAAAGAAGGCCAGGAAAAAAATATTATTTAATTTTTCTTTATGCTAACTCTACGGCTTATTACCTTATTTTGAACGTATTGCAATTACCATGAACGCATCCAACTACTCACTTTTTACAACGTTCCGTTTTGCTCACTGCTTCTTGACATTATTCAATTCTTTTTCTGAGCTTTATACTTTATTTTAAGTTTTATTTAATCAATAACTACTTTTTATTTGTCTGTGCATATTACAAATGGGTTGAAAATAACATAATAATTAAATGAATGAATTATGCCGAATATAATTGAGTTCGCACGATTGAAACGGATTTTTTAGATATTTTGACAGTTCTGAGTTCTGCGATTGGCAATGGCGCAGGGATACACAAGATTTTTCTCAATATAATCTGAGAGGAAGTGGCGACATAACTCTAATAAGAGAAAAAATTAAGTCCAGGCACATTTCAAGAAAACAATGTTATGTCTATATTTTGATAGAAAATAATGTGTCTGGCAGAGCTGGTATAAGAAGTCGAATACTGCTGTAATTGTTTGGTCGGTTGACGGACCATTGGATATTGCATTCACGGTATGATGTTAGTGTGGTAGGTAAATTGGATGGGCTGGGTTTGAAGATAATATCTCTGCTCCAGCAGAATTTTTGGATGACGTAGTTATAAGAGATTTAGATGAAAATGACTGTGTGTGTAACACAGTGTTTTATTTGTTTTCCCGATTGTTCATCAGATAGGTAGGTATGTATGTACTGCGGTCAATGAAATGGGTAGGCAAGTGATCACTTTTGACAATACAATATTAAAGTTAGACTTTTTTATGTAAACAAACTGCCAACTATCGTAAAGGCAAATCCTAACCTAAAAAGTAACATTTATATTTTTTGACCTTTGTAGAGTTAAAATCGTAAAAATGACTATAAATAATAAATATTATTTATAGAAAAAAAAACTACTCGACGGATTTTAACGAAACTTGGTACAATTATTCTACATACTCCTGAGCAGGTAATAGTATACTTTTCATCACGCTACCATTAATAGGAGCAGAGCAGTGAAAGGAAATGTTGGGAAAACGGGAGAAGTTACTTGGTTTTTTTAGCTTCCGTCGCGTGTGCAGCCTTAATGGTTAAAGCTACATAGAAATCATGTATAACGGAAATATTCCACATAAAATTATATAAAAAATATCCCAAGACAGCATATGTCTATCTTTTATAGTTGACTCACAATAACACGTGTAACTCCCGATAGCTTAGCAGTTCGGAGATTTGTTATTATTATATTTGTTTACTCTTACGTTTATATCATCACGCTATGACCCACATAAAACATAGGATACATTTTATTCCGGTAGTAAGATCCCATGGGACAATAATCAAACTTTACGCGGGCGAAGCCGCTGGCAGAAGCTAGTTTATAATAAAAATGTTACAGTCAATTCAAAATAACGGCTTTTGTCGATAGGTAGACTAAAAGTCGACTAAAAACTGTTAAGTAGTTCGGTAGTTAGCTAGACGTTGATGATTCGGAGGCGGAGTCCCAATTACTCAAACAACATTCCACTAATCGAATTCTCCCCGTCATAGTGGTATTTATTTTGTTCCACACCACACCTAGGAACCTTCTAGTTACGGAGATTATTGGGGGTCAAAGTTAAAACTTTTTTTTACTATTTTTGTTTTAAACAACTCCACGACTCCCGTACTTTTCAATCCACCCATTAGCACAATATTTTGAGTGCCTTTCATTGAGTTCTACCACAAAACATGATTTTTTACCCAAAAAAAATGTCGTTTCCTGGCAATATTTTTTGCGTAAAGTTACTTTAGTTTGATGTACAGAATGCTTGGTTGACGGCTTAGTGATGAGTTTGTTTACACCCTGTATACGCCGAGTCTTTTAAACTTGCCTCGTTATTTAGTATGTATTGGTCAAATCCCAACAATCAAACCTGAAACCGAACCTGAACCTGTTTCAATCCTGAAATAAAATCAAACCAACAATCAAACCTGAAACCGAACCTGAAACTGTTTCAATTCTGAAATAAAATCAAACCAACAATCAAACCTGAAACCGAACCTGAACCTGAACCTGTTTCAATCCTGAAATAAAATCAAACCAACAATCAAACCTAAAACCGAACCTGAACCTGTATCAATCCTGAAACATTTTTTTGGGGTTTTTAATCTTGCAACTGAATTTCAAGCCAGTTCCCCCCAACCAAACCAAATTTTGCACATACCTTTGGTTCTGGTGACAATACATTTTATGAAAATCATGAGTTGATCTTGCAGCCAGGATTTTCTCACGAGAAAATTTCTCAGACGTTAATAGCAATAACCTAATTTTCTTCTTTACATTTTAATTAAAGATTGGTTTAAAACACAGGAAGGTTTAAAATTATAAACAACATTAGAATAAATGACTAGTGCAAGATTGGGTTATAAAGTAGGACTCATCATCTTTTTTCTCAAGCAAGCAAGGATTCATATAAATAACATAAGGCCGAAGTTAAAACAACCGAATATAAATTGGTTTACAACAACATTTAAGACATAGCAAACAGGCAAAGATACTTAGTTGCTTCATGACCAACCCTTTAATTACCCAGTCTACATTGTAAGCACACATTCCCCAAACAAAGCTTCTAAACGATCAATAAATATCACATCTATGTTTACCTTGGCGCATAAAACACCATAATTTGATCGCCAATCATAAATACGCATTAATAGCAAACTAAGCTTAATAACGAATTTAATTTCAGTGAGCATCCGACATCGAACGCCTCAGGTGCATTTCAGCCAATCAGCGATGAGCGCGGATTCTATTCACCAATGAAAACGCTCGGGAGATATCGGGATTCATCGGCAATCGACGCACGAGCGGAAAATGGAGATAAATCTAAATGCGCGGACGCAGATGTTTGTTACAATATTAACTCGTTGTACAGTGTGTTGTGTTTTTATGGATTTAGGTCACGTTTCATGCTGGTATTATTTGAAGGAACACCTGTTATTTTTGGTTATAAAGGCTTACCTTGACTTGAAGTGACCTAACTTGATTTCAGGGTGAGTAAAGTCCTTTGCACGTGCATATCGACCCTCACTTTTAGCCAAAGTTTTCATGGTGATGATTTTTTTTCATTGTGATGATTTTTTTTTCATTGTGATGATTTTTTTTTCATGGTGATGATTTTTTTTTCATGGTGATGATTTTTTTTCATTGTGATGATATTTTTTTCATGGTGATGATTTTTTTTTCATGGTGATGATATTTTTTCATTGTTTTGATTTTTTTTCATGGTGATGATTTTGTTTTCATAGTCATGTTTTTTTTTTACGGTGATGTTTTTTTTACGGTGATGATTTTTTTTAGCACATCTATATCATCATTCTTATTCCAATTGATTTTGAGAGCCAGCGCAGCGTGTCTTCTTCAATATCTCTCAATTACTCGTCATCTCATCAGTCACCTCCAGCTATACCAGTAATCATCATCATCTGTCTAGCCTTTTCCCAATTATGTTGGGGTCGGCTTCCAGTCTAACTGGATGCAGCTGAATACCAGTATTACTGCCTATCTGACTTCCACAACCCAGTTGATAGTGGGAAATACGATACCACTTGGTAAGACTGGTTGTCAGACTTTACGGTCCAGCTATTCCAGTAATATGATATTAAAAAATGTGAAAAATGACTATTTTTCATAAACTTATTGCAAAGTTGCGATCGAATTTCCTCAGGGCAGCCTAAAATTAGTGCCCGACAAGGAATTAGGGACTTACTTACTAACTTTCCTTAGGGGAGGTGAGCGGGAAGGAGTGTCAGACTTTTACTGACTAAAACTCCCCCCCACGTTCCTTCCTCGCCCTTTATGTTCCGGGGCAGCGGTATCTCTTTCGAACAGGCCTGCAACTGCGTACTATACCTACGTACTATACCTACGTCGTTATATTACACTCAGGTTTTTCTCAATTATTATGTTATTTTAACACAGTGAACAGCAGCAGCAACTGCTAATTATGAGAGCCACTGAAACGAATAGAAACACGCTTCTTTGTGTATCTGTTTCTCTCATGAATCCGTATAGGTATGTGATTTATTAATTGGCAAATAAAAGAAATTATGATGCAGTTAGTTTCAATGTTTTGAAATTCAAAAGGATATTTTGAAAGCATAGAGTTACCTACAGCTATGTCCTAATTGGCAACTGATGAATTCGCACTTAATCTTTTCATTTTGTAAAATGCAACATTTGAGTCCGTTCGTCAGTAAGTCCGTTAATGCACATATAATAACTAAAAGAACCAAGCGCGGATACAGGATTTCCTTTAGGGAGGGGCTATTTTTGTTTGATTTCACTATTATAATCTTTCTTTTGTATTTATCAAATTCATGAAAAAAAATTGACTACTTATGAATTGGAATCAGGTGTTATTTTACAGAAGCCCATGATATACAGGATAAAAGGTGGTCGCCAGCTTTTAGGCTGGAGGGGGAGGGGAGGGTAGCGAGTCAATATTTTTATGACACCTTGCTACCCCAATCGGTTTCGATCCTTGATATAGGAGTTACTTGGTCGTCCTTAGATAAATTCAAGAGAAAGTAGTCTGTAGAGCGAGCGAAGCAAGCTCGAAAATTTTAACACTTCTCCTACCGATCTACTATGGAGGATCTACTAGGCCTCTTATTATTTCATTAACTTATCATAATCATAAAAACTTTATTCTTCTCGACATCATGAATTACAGGCGCTGGTTAACATTATTTGCAATCTTAGATAGAGAAAGGTGTCTGATGTAGGAAAATCCTGTGGTACAGATCACCTCTCTGGCTTAGATTTAACACTTTTATAATGCACAACTGCTAGCAAAGTAGACACAATAGTAAACAATCGCGTCGGACCGATGCGGTTGGGGTACACAGATGAACGGTTAAAGACAAAGTCAACAGTCAATAACAACAGGCAGCAAGAGCGAGCGAAGCGAGCTCGAAAAATCTCAGATATATCTCAGTTAGCACAATCCATTGTCCGTTGCTCGGTAGCGGCTCGGAATCTTGAGTATATCCATACAAAATTGCACGGTCGACACTCGGCTCGGATCCGACACCGTCCAGCGTGACTCAAGCTACAGTCGTTAAGCTAGAAATAAGTCAAGCAGTCCTGGCTGTCTAGTCTTACCAAGGGGCCATCATGTTACCCAGTACGTGGGTTGTGGAGGTCGGATAGGCAGTCGTTCCATGTAAAATACTGGTATTCAGCTGTATACGTACTGGAAGCCGGCCTTAAAGTACAGGGTGTAAACCTCATCACGAAACCGTCAATCAAGCATTCTGTACATCAAACTAGAAGTAACGTCACGCAAAACTTGTTGCTGGAAAATGGCTTTTTTTTTTAGGTGAAACTCAATGTAACGCACTTAAAACATTGTGTTGATGGATAGATTGAATAGTACGGGGATCGTAGAGGAGATGTTATAGTTAAAATCTTGCAATAAAAAACTAATATTTAAAAAAAAACTTCTGAAAAAGTTGGAACTTTGACCCTCGACTTATCCGTAACTAGAAGGTTCCCAGGTATGGTGTGGAACAAAACAATGATCGCAATCACGAGGAGAACGAGTACCTTTCGGCTTCGTTAAGAGGTATTTTACACCCTTTAGAATGGGCTAGGCAGATTATAATTTGATACTCTCGGTATAATGAATGCAGTTATTTTTTTAGTGCTAATAGAACATACTCTATTCTCGTGCATGAAATGGACTATGAATATTAACAGAATACTAAAGTAGATCATCGGAGTTTTGTTGCAGTATTAGAACAAACGTAACAGTAAGTCAATATCATTTGAGGGTATTGTATTGTATTGTAACGGGTTGGTGTCCGCAACTCCACGTCAAATCGCGTATTTTGCGTATGGGCTATTTATTCTACCACGCGGGCCCAGTGCAGGTTGGTAGGTAGATGTCACATGTCTTCGAATTTTGGTTCTAGGACATGCCGGTTTCCTCACGATGTTTTCCTTCACCGTTTTAAGGGTAGCTCGTAATTCTTCGGAATACGTCGGTCACCTTCGGTCTCCTACAGATTTCTTCATGCAGCGAAACTCCAACCATCCCTCTCTGTCTCCATCTTGTGATGCTGTCTCATTTGTACAACTGCTGCCCATAAGGTCATGGGTTCGATTTCCAGATTGAGCTAAGGATTATTGGAATCCATCCAGATTTTCTCAGTTCCGGAGTCTGTAGTTGTGCTTGATTACTGGCAATTAGTTCGCTCTTTATTACAAGGAACTTAAACATAGTTGACTTAACGTGGGTATGGACTACAAACGTAGTGTTATCTTTTTTTTAGGATAAGAAATCAGTAAAATATGACTTCTTTCACTCTGAGCGGTGCGGGAGGGAGTGTCAAACTTTTACTGACTAAAACCCATCCGCAGTAAATAAATAAATATCGCTGGACATTAACACACAGCGCCACCTAGTGCCACACTAAGCAAAGCTTGTGTCGTGGACACTAGATGGTTGATATACTACACATATACTTTTTTGTTTGTAAATACATACTTATTATACATATAAACATCCATGACTCGGAAACAAATGTCCATGCTCATCACACAAACCTTTGCTCCTACTGGGATTCGAACCTAGGACCCTAAGAACGTAAGGCAGCGTCACTACCACTACGTCATTCGTAGTCAACGTAGACAACGTAGTGTTATCTCAAGTCATATAACAAGTTACAACACAAACTTAACCTACTGCATCTCTCTACTCTGTGGCACAGACTCGCAAAAAGCATTGTACAAAAGTAGTTTAATGCTTTCAGCATGCTCATAGCCATGAAACGTGACATATAACCGAATAACTGTACCATCACCCGGCAGACATAATCGTGAATTAATGACTGAACACTAGACATCCAAAAAAATATTAAAAACACTTACACACTACCTGGGTTTAGCGGTTCTATACACTTTATCTGTCCATCTCGCTTTTGTTAGAGTGAAAGAACGAGATGGAAGACGGATTAGGATTATGTAGCTCGAGTGTGTATGATTTGTGGCCGAAATGTAAGATTTTTGTGCTATGTATTGTATGTAGTATGAAGTTAACGAACGTTCATTTTTAAAAGATTTTTAGGGTTTATGTTTGTAATAAAATCGGATGTTTTAATTTATCATCATCATAACATCACACCTGTAATGTCAGAGGTGTACCTAATAGTACTTAAAAAAAAAGTAAAAAAGTAGTAGTAGTTAGTCAAAAAAGTATCGGGAATGGAGATTTGTTTATGGTTCCATATTTTTTTTTTTTTTTTTGTTAGATTGGCACACATTGAGTTGCATCTGTCATTTATATTAAATATAGTGCTGTTTTTAGTTATATCATATCTAGTGTGTATAGCGAATTTCATTATGAACAGTAAACATCGAACAAAGATGAAAGAGTTTGTCTTAAATTTTGCATTGCCAATGGAATTTCGTGTTCGGAGTCACTGAAAATATGACAGAAGGCTTACGGTGAATCGACTTTATCAAAAACACGTGCTTATGAGTGGTACAAAGCGTTCAAAAGCGGTCGAGATGTGATGGAAGATTTGCCTAGCTCTGGTAGGCCATCAACGTCTGCAACTGAAGTTAACATCGCAAAAGTGAAGGAAATAGTGACTGAAAGTCCTCATTCAACTTTGAGAGAGATAGCCGCCGAACTTTCTGTATCTCACGAGTCGATCCATACCATTTCAACTAATCATTTGGGTATGAAACATGTTACTGCTCGGGTAGTCCCAATATCTTATATCAGATTTTTTTCCAAAACCTCAATAGTCAAACCAAATGAGAGTCGCTGACATGCTAGAACGAGTCAATTCCGACCCAACATTCATAAAACGCATTGTTTCTGGTAAAGAGACGTAGGTTTACGAGTTTGACATGCGAAATAGTCAACAAGCTTCGGAGTGGCGCCTTCTAACTGAGCCGAAACCGAAAAAAAAAGAATTCGCGGCGCTAACTGAACTGAATTCCAGAAATAGCGTTTAAAAAATGTTGATGATTGGATTATTCGTTGGCGTAAGTGTATCATTTCTGAAGGAGCATACTTCGAATTTAATAAAATAAATTTGGATGAAAACAAACATTTTGTGTATTATTGATCTTTTTTCGTTACTTTCTTGACAGAGCAGTACACCCACTTTTCGCCAGGAGAATTCCCTGATTAAAAATCCCTACATCAATTATTCCGACCTGGGAATCGAACTCAGGACTTCATGCTCAGTAGTCACGATTGCCATTGGACCCAACGAGGCAGTCCAGTCAGTTTAAAAAAATAATATTTTATAAATTCGTTGCAGCATGGACGACAATAGTAAAAACGACATCACAAGCGATTTAAAATTCAAATGGACATAATCATCTACTGTCTAGCCTTTTGACAAACGGTTGCTTTGGTAGGGGGCTAGTTACGTCTACAAATCTTAAATAACTGTGAAATAGTTTAGGTGCTAAAATCAGTCTAAGATCTGCCCACCTTTCCCAACCATGATGGGGTCAGTTTCCAGTCTAACCAGATGCAGCTGAATACCAGTATTTGACATGGAGCGACTGCCTATCTAACCCCCACAATCCTGTTAGTACTGGGTAATAAAAAACTTATATTGTCACTTACGGGATATCTTCCGTGATTATTTGTTAAGCCTCGTATCCACTAGGCAACATTTGACGCGCGACACGTGAATCTCAACATGTTCGGAGGCGTTGCCCGACATCGCGCGACGTTGCCAGTTCACGCGCAACACGACAAAACAATATAAAAGTTGCTAAACAAAAGTTCCGCGCTGACTTTCAACACGTTGAGCAACAGGTTGTGCAACATGTTGCGCGTCAATTGTTGCCTAGTGGAAACGCGACTATATGTTGAGCTCCCGATAATTCGACGCTGTTGCAAGCGCCATGATCGCGGGTTGACTGGAGTATGCGGGTGGATGGAAATTAAATTGTTACGAGCAGACAAATTTGTCTACCATCTTTCTTTGTCTTTTGCTACGCGCACTATTGGAACTCGACTCGAAGTCACGACAAAACGCACTCACAGTATCACCAAGTTTTGTGGAGTACGGTTTGGTGGATAAGTTTAGTTTTAAAACGTGAAAGCCTAAAACAGTGGGTAATACAATACCCCTTCATAAGACTGGTTGACAGATTTTCGGGTCACTGAATACGGTAACTGTAAGCACTGCAAACGATCACTCATCTACCAGTAATCCAGCTACAGGTGAATACTAAATGCAATAAAACCAGGTTCAAACTAGATAACACTCAATACAAAAGTTTTTATATTATCATTGAATGTAATTACTGGGCGCAAACCAGACAGTCTTTCAAAAAGTAATCAACGTCAAAATGGCACGAAGTAATTATATAAATGAGGATGTGCGATGTTAAAGTTTTGCCTACACTTGCAATAAGCAGTCATGTTCAAGCTTCTGCATCGATAGGCATAATTTTATCATTAGCATAATCTTAACAGCTCATTCAAAAAAAGGTTATAAAAGAGGCCATGAAATGTATCAAAATCAATCAAAATCAAAACATTTATTTCAAGTAGGCCAGTTACAGGCACTTTTGAATTGTTGAAACAAAGATGGACATTAAATGTAGCTACAGTCCCAGTCACAAGAAATAAAAACTGTAAAAGTACTGTAATCGTCCATTCCCTAGCGTAGATCTCTATGGAGAAGAAAGGACAAGAAACTCCATAGACACTCTTTGAAATCAAAATATTGTTACATAATATTGGTTATCTACATCATTCATGTCAAGATGGTATAAGTATGTGAGAATAATGTAGCAAGATGTGCACGTTAAGTGTCTATAGCAAAAAAAACATTCTAATACGAGTAAGCCAAGGCAACTAAGAGAAGACCGAACCGACAGCGCCCGTTCACGAACATGACGCATGTATCAGCACCATTCAACTCAACCATTTTGAAGGGAACTAAATGATCCGACACACGCGCCACCATCAGCGAGACATTTGAGTGAGCATGAAATCCTAAATCCTTTTCTTATTGAAAAGGCTTGTTCCAAAATTTTACGAATCGAATGGCGTAGTGTTAGTGAGGCTGCCTTACGTTCTTAGGGTCCTGGGATCGAACCCCGGTAGGAGCAAATGTTTGTGTGATGAGCATGGACATTTGATTCCGAGTCATGGATGTTTATACGTATAATACGTATGTATTTATAAACAAAAAAGGCATATGCAGTACTAGCTGACCCACGCAACTTCGTCTGCGTCAAAACGAAAAGAATAAAAACCACGTTTTTGCAACATTTTTCATTCCTGCTCCGCTCCTAATAATCGTAGCGTGATGTTATATAGCCTAAAGCCTTCCTCGATAAATGTAATAACCAACACAAAAAGAGTTTTTCAATTCGAGCCGGTACTCCGGTAGTTCCTGAGATTAGCGCGTTCAACCAAACAAACAAACAAACTCTTCTGCTTTATAATATTAGTCCAGATAGAATAGATATCCACTATTTGGTGTCCACGACACAAGCCTTGCTTAGTGTGGCACTAGATGGCGCTGTGTGTTAATGTCTAACCTCGTCCCATGTAACTTGTTTTTTCTTCCATTCTCCTCTGTCTACCATCCCGCTATCATTTACCTACTCCTTTATCTTTTATAACATTCCTCACACACTCCATCCATCCTTTCTTTGGTCTGTCTCTCCCTCTCCATCCATCAAAATGACGAAAGCTAAATCCAGTGTAACCAACGGTTAACGTGTTTTTTGAGGCACGGAGGAAACTCCGTATGTGGTCACCCATCCACCGGTCAACCTAGACAAGATCGCCTTTACCTAAAGATTGACCTGAAATGCTGGTATTATATGTCCGTGACTACCGCCGGACCACGAACGCCAATCGCTTCCATATTTCGTCAATAATTAGTACTCAATTGGTACCAATTAGTACTCGAACAACAAAATTGGTACCTCAGCAGTTTTCGAGAAAATCGACTTTGAAGGTAGTCACGATCCTTTCAGCGGGACCACCATGAGCGCCGAAAAAGGGGGCATTCTACAGCTATTCTAAGTATAAAAATAATTAGTACCCATAAATGTGATTCATATCGTAAAAAAAACAGAACTGAAACATTTGTATTTAGGTAGGTATTGGTATTTGTGTTTGGTAGTCACGGACATTGAGAGGAGCGGTGGCCCAGTGGTGGCGGCCCCGACTTACGAACAGTAAGTCGTGGGTTCGAACCCAGGCAGGCACATTACTTTGTGTAATTTATTTCATCACCGCTGCTCTCAAAAACGGTGAAGGAGGAGGAAAACATCGTGAGGAAACCGGCATGTCCTAGAACCAAAAATTCGAAGACGTGTGACATCTACCAATTCGCACTGGGCCCGCGTGTTAGATTATAGCCCATTCCCTCTCATTGAGAGGAGTCCCAGCAGTGGGAACATTATAGGCTGATGATGATGATGATGATGAGTCACGGACATTGTTATTAATTAGCCACGAGCTCCTCAACAGACAACTCTCGTTTTAAGAAATAAAATAGTAGTGCTAGAGATTTCTCTGAATCATTCATTTGCAACTCAAATTCTCATAAAATTTCAATTCCCAAGCACTAAGCCTATAAATACGTCTTAATGTATACAGGCCCGTTAATTAATTCCGTAGAACACATAACTACGTGCAAATATCAGTAGTTACGGCTTTAATTACACTGGTGAGCTAATTTTATGTCTCTATCGCATCGGTACGAGATTCGTCTAAGTATAGAGTACTCTGATATTAAAAAGTTTATTACCATGGTTAAGAACAAGGTAGACTGCCTCGTTGGTTTAGTGGTCGCAAGTGAGACTCCTGAGCATGAGGTCCTGGGTTCTATTCGTAGGTAGGGCAAAGTATTATTGGGTTTTTCCATCAGGAAATTCTCACTAGTACACGGGCCACTTCTGCCTAACCCTTCAGAGGTTACACGTGTGATGTTATCTTATGTAAACAGCAAGGTATTTTGCTTTACTGCCCAAGAAACCTTTTAAGTGAAACATCGTGAGAAAATCGGCATTTCCGACACCAAATTCGAAGACATGTGACATCAGCCCACTTTCAATATGTGCTCAAAGAACCTTTTCATGATCATCATCACAATTTCAACCCGGAATCACTCACTGTTGGGTTCGGACTTCCTCTTTCTTCTGTACGTAGTGTTCTACCATGATCATGTCTTTGACTTTACACTACCTTTTGTTCTTATGCGGAAAATCCTCATGGATGTCCTCCGCTCCAGAACGGGTGGAGGGATCTGTTGGACTCTAACCGACTAAAAACCACTCTGGGGTTCCCTTGCCACGCTTGCACCGGTGATCATGGGAACTAGTGCGCTGTCCACGATTCCCAGACTTTACTGGTCTTAACTCAACCCTCGACTGCTCTCATGCGGTTGTTACAAACCACCCAAGAAAGATCATCACTCCACCTCGTCAAAGAGCGTCCTATACGCAGTCTCTCTCAAGAACACGTCTTCCGTAACGGTCATCACATCGGGTCTGGTAGTTATCAAAAAAAAAAATAGTTTCTAAGTTCTTGAATAAGCTCAAATTAATGCGTTTAGTTTCAAGCAAGTGGTTCCAAATTTTCTACCAAGCCCAGAAGTCGCACTGGACAAATGAAAACCGACTTCTACTCCTACGTCTCACAGATAGAACTAGAGGAGTCCAGTGTTCCAGCAGGCTAGTAATAGTCCATCATCTGCCTAACTTTTTCCCAAATCTATGTTGGGGTCAGCTTCCAGTCTAACCGGATGCAACTGAATACCAGTATTTTACATGGAGCGACTGCCTACCTGCCCTCCAGAACCCAGTTAGTAGGTACCGGGTCATACCCCTTGGTAAGACTGGTTGTCCGACTATTTGGGACACTAACTACCTGTAACGACTGTCAAAGATCTACATATGACAGCCGGAACCAACTGCTTAACGTGCTTTCCGAGGCAAACATATCTGCAGACCAACCTGGGCTAGCATGGCTTAACCTAAAGATCGACCCGAGCGGCTGTTATTATATAGCCACCAGATCCCGAGGCTAGTATTAGTACCAAAACGTATAAGTCTAGCCAATTTCTCAATGTTCCAAAACATTTTTTGATGGGTGTATGTATGTAGATTTAGATTGTGTATCATTACTGCCGGTTTTAACATAATACATATGAATTTATAATTTAGGAGTTATTGTTACATGACCGGGGAATTCCGACGCGTGTAGCAAGGCGTTACTCGAAATAGAGGCAAGATTTTTTTGAGGATGAATCATATGAGTTAGCTTCAGTTTTTGTGTGTCAGAAGTGGCTTTTAGTCAGTAGTGTGAGGATGGATGGACTGTGTGAAGGAAGATATTGCAAGAAATGAGTTGACATATGACAGTGGCGGTATATACAGAAGTATGAAAGAAGAAGACATGCAGTACATTTGGATAAAAGGAGGATGGTGATGATGCTCTGGTTAGTGGTATTTTTCTGTCTTGGGATCTTCTTACCTTACCTTTTTTATTTCATGACCAGATGAACAGATTATTTATCAGCTGTACATATAACGATGATGGGCCAGTAAAAAATGTGATGTATTGATTTATGCTACCGAAATAAAAACTCGTTGTAGAAAAACAGAACGCTTTAAAAGGAGATATCTCTTTCCAGGTCTTCTGGAGTTAGAGAAACGTAAAATTGGCGTTCCGCAATAAATGCATCAATATCCACATCGATACTCATGGATATTTAAATCAATCCATTTAAGGGTCAGTGTACATTTACACTAATTACTTAAATGTGTAGTCTAAATCTGAAATCAAATTCATCATTTCCAGGGATAGGAAATGTCTTTTCACATGAAATATTTTACATGAAGAATTGACATTAAATCAAAATAACAACGACAAGATTGCCAAAGCAGGGCTTTATAGTCGCACAATAAACAATTGTTTTACACACTAGTTAACTAAATACCAATATTAATGAACTGAACACATCTCACATAGACCGGTCCAACACTACTGTGTCGCGGTAACAGCACATACACACTACTTACTTTTTTATTTTAAGTTTTTTTTTAGTCTATAAATAGTAAAGAGGGCAATAGCACTGGCTGCCTAGATTGTCAAGGCTGTTTGAAAATATATGTATAGGTGGGTAACACGCGTAGTCTGTGGTTGTTGGGCCTCATAAGCCGTTATGATGGGTTTAAAAAAAATAAGTTAATGATTTTTAATGAACAAGTTAAAGGGGAAAATATACTTGTCCGTGATTAGACCTATTGCATAGACTGTATGGAGAATTCTTGTCCGTGATTAGACCTATTGCACAGACTGTATGGAGCATTCCGGGGCTTTGAAAAAGATGGATGAGAAAAGAATGCATGTAGCGGAGATGACAATATTGAGGTGGATGTGTGGTGTGACAAGAATGGATAAGGTAAGGAAGGAGTATATTAGAGGAATCTTACAAGTTGAAAGGAAATCGACTGTCGTGGTTTGGACATGTGATGAGGAGGGATGAATCGCTTGTAACTAAAAGAGTGATGAATATAAATGTTGATGGATGAAGGGGGTTAGGAAGACCAAAGAAACGATGGATGGATTGTGTTAGGAATGATATCTATACTTCTATACTAATATTATAAAGCAGAAGAGTTTGTTTGTTTGCTTGTTTGTTTGGTTGAACGCGCTAATCTCAGGAACTACTGGTTCGAATTGAAAAAATATTTTTCTGTTGGATAGTCCACTTATTGAGAAAGGCTTTAGGCTATATCACATCACGCTACAACCATTAGGGGCGGAGCAGGAATGAAAAATGTTGCAAAAACGGGGATTTTTTTTTCCTTTCGTTTTTCTCTCTTATGATGTGACGCAGACGATGTTGCGTGGGTCAGCTAGTGAAATATAAAGGAGTAAGTGATAGCGTGACGATTGGCAGAGGTGAAAGGAAGGAAAAAAACGTGTTGCGCAGACCCCAAGTAACATGGTACAATGGCAGGAAGATGATGATGATTTTAATGGATTCTTTACTATTTGGCCTTTGAGGTTTGTTTACATCTCTGATTGCGCTTAGCGACAATGGTTGTGTCTACCGCTCCGCCAAATTAATGGCAATGGTGAAAGACGAAGTTTATTAGAAATCAAAAGTTTGAATGACTTAAACTGCACATATTTAACAAGCGATTAGAAGTCGAAAATAAAGCCTGTAAAGATTTCGGTGACATTTTCTCCAAGACAAAATTATACTCTATTAGCGATACCGATGACAGAAAAACAAAAAAACAATCCTATTACCCAGTACTGATAGGGTTGTGGAGGTCTGATAGGCTGTCGCTCAATATAAAATACTGGTATTTAGCTGCGTCTGGTTTTATTTGAGCCCGAACTAACATAGTTTGGAAAAGGCTAGGCAGATGATGAAATAGAAATACTGGTATCTCAATTATTACCACCACAGCTTCACAAGCCCAAACCGATTATTTCATCCACATTCAAATCCGCATAAATCAACAACAATAAGATTTATGTTGTGTAAATATTCGGCTTGGGGTCTGTTGTCTGTCGGGCAGCGGAAGGGATGTTGGCACTGCGCCCCCTTGGCGTGCCAAGACGCATGCCCCCGTGCCATGGCGAGGAGATTTATGCTGATTTCTTCAATAACCCCCTTCCGTTTCTCTGGGAAGTTTTTATTATTTGGCTTAGTGGGAAAATCTTTTAGTTACACGCATATAGTTTTAATGTGCCGGCCCCGACTTACGAACAGTAAGTCGTGGGTTCGAACCCAGACAGGGGCATTACATTGTGTAATTTATTTCATCACCGCTGCTCTCAAAATGGTGAAGGGAATCGATGGACTTTCTATACGGGTGAGTTGGTTGATTGTTAAATAGGCTTTTTTAGGGTTCCGTAGCCAAATGGCAAAAACGGAACCCTTATAGATTCGTCATGTCTGTCTGTCTCTACGTCCGTATGTCACAGCAACTTTTTTCCGAAACTGTAAGAACTATGCTGTTGAAACTTGGTAAGAGAAAAATGGCAAAAACACAATCTATCGATATATTCAGTAGTCCAAGAAGCAATCCCTAGTGCCATGGAACCACGAGTAATTAAAATTACCCATGGACCCGTAATGGGACCACGGGTAACGACCCTTCGATGGGGGTTATACCTACCATTAATAGAACTCATTTTTTTTTCATCTAACCCGTACGTGTGGGGTATCTATGGATAGGTCTTTAAAAATGATATTGAGGTTTCTAACATCTTTTTTTTCTAAACTGAATAGTTTGCGCGAGAGACACTACCAAAGTGGTAAAATGAGCCCCCCCCCTGTAACTTCTAAAATAAGAGAATGATAACACTAAAAAAAAATATGATGTACATTACCATGTAAACTTCCACCGAAAATTGGTTTGAACGAGATCTAGTTAGTAGTTTTTTTTTAATTCGTCATAAATCGTAAACAGCAATTTACCTTTCATTCAATCTGCTACGGAACCCTTCCTGGGCGAGTCCAACTCGCACTTGGCCGCTTTTTTAGTAGATAAATAGGTTATTTTGAGATAAATACAATTATTTTCGCTTTCAATTCTCTCAGAAAGAGAGAATCTCATTATCACGTCGATCATAAAACAATATTACAAATGTTTTGCATTTTTTTGTCAAATTGCATTCAAAAGCTTTTACTTCTACAAAACATTATACTTAGAACACAATAAACAGTCTCTAAAAACATCTAAGACAAAATAAACAAAACTTTTCACTCATAGACTTTTACTTTTTTTTTAACAAATTGACTTCCGATCCTCGATTTGCGATGGTGGAAACTACCTGTCCATCTCGCGAAGATTTTCATGATTGACCACTGCTACTACAATTCAATTCAAACCTTGCTTTCCTATCAATAAAGTCCAAAATAATTCACTTGTTTTTAACACACTTCTTCGTCGTAATTGCAGTAAAGTGCAAACGCAAAATTGAACTTTGTTTCAAAGACTTTAAAGTGGTTTTTGCGTTGATCACGGATAAATCTTAGGTTGTTTTTGATGAGTTTTTTAAGGAGAATGCTTCCGTTAATAGAATTTTAATGAAGTAATGTCAGTGGTGGAGCGGAGGTTGTGCATGTCATGCCCATCTCCTTACGTGCTCTGACGCATGGCCAGTGGTCAGTCGGTACCGACAGCAGGGAAACTGGAGCAAACTGCACGGTAGTTTTTTTTTAAGACCTTCATCGATCATAGTGTTTTAAAGTAGGTAGTTTGTGGAAAATAAACAGCTCCTGAACTAATCAATTAATTAAAATTTAAAACAATATTTTTATTTGTATGTTTTTTCTAGATTATTATTTTTTATCAGTAACCAATAATGTAGTAGCGCAATTAACCTAGCACTACTTCAAGAATCTTAAGGCGTTGACATCATCATCATCATCATCATCATTCTACTGTCCTTATTCATATTTTAGGGGCCGGCGCAGCATGTCTTTAGGCATGACGATATGAACAAATTGCAAATCTATTTAGTCCGTCAGCAAAAGTATTGGAAAATAATGGGCACGTATTTTTTGTTTTCGTAAATCAATGAATATTGACAAAGATAAAACGCATCAAAACTCGGGAGTGGGGGCTCGTGACGTCAGCAATAGCTAAAAATTATACCTAGGCACAACCTAGGCGTGACGTAGGTATTGAAAATTTTAAAAGCTTTCTATCTTCATCAATTTTGGTTTACGTAACAGAAGGAAAAATACGTTTCTAATGTTTTTTTTATAATCTAACTTACGGATTCATTAGATTTTAATTGTCGTCTAGCTTATTCTCTTTTACTCTTAAGGAGTTGACTTAATGCGCCAAAAAAACAAAATGGTGGCGTTCATTTCAATTTCGGTTACACGTCAAAACATCGGTCATTTATATGCCACAGGTACCTACTTAAATTATTAAAGACGGACACTGAATTGTCTGACCAAGTTTAATAATATTTTTGCCCAGCAATGCCAAGCTTAGATGCGTTTACATGAAAGAGCCGCACCTAGAAAGGAGTGGAAGACTATGGGGGACGCCTTTGCCCAGCAATGGGAAAATATAGGCTAACAAAAAATGAAAAAAAAGCCAAGCATGCTTTCCTTTTTTTGCTATCCGTACATGTGAGTGGGCATCTATATTTGCCGAATCTATTCCATCAAAGTGAAGATAATAATTACAGCGGTACAGTTATAGATCGAGATACGGGGATGCCTCGATAATAGCCAACCAATCCCCGAAAGCAAATGGCTTTAACAGCTTCATAACTAGCTGGTGCCTACGGGTTTGCTTGCGTGAAAACCATGCCAAAGGCTGTCGGAGAAAGTACTCGACTCATCGTGGTTCTATTTCTGCTGCAGACATGGATGGCATTGCATCATCATCCCTTACTCACATTAGAGGAATTATAACTTCAGTCACCACCAGTTCCAGAAGACCCACACAAACTACCATCTCATCATTAATGATGACGTTCAGGTGACATAAGTTACCCAAAACCTTTGGAAGTTGGTGTGAAAATACGTTATAGTTCACTTTGCATATAACTCCCTTTTCTAAAGGTTCTTCTAACCATTAATGCTAACATGGATAGGTGTAACACTCTTCTGGAGTTCTTTGGCCTGGTGAGGGCTCCAGAGAGAGGAACTTCCTTACAATACTGACCGTGTCAAAGGGAACTGTTATCTGAATCAAGCCATCCAGCTCCCTAACAAGAGCCTCCTCAGATATGGGTCGAGGCTCTAAGCAATTAAGTTATTGGCTGATACGACTATCGGCACTGAACTCACACCCCCCATGTCGACAACTTCGCGGACATAATATTATTTTTAACCGACTTCTAAAAAAGGAGGAGGTTCTCAATTCGGATGTTTCTATATTTTTTTTTTATGTTTGTTCGGGCATAACTCCGTGGCTTGCCAACCGATTTGGATAATCTTTTTTTTGTTGGAAAGGGTATTCTTTCCAAATGGTCCCATAGCCACCAAGTCGGGATTTGATGATGGAATCTTGGCGAAATCGGGGGAACTCTTAAAATTTTATATGAAAACGTGTTGCAATTTTGGTATTTTCTACAACAAGTGAAGCATTAAAGTAAATAATAAACACACCACCGGTATTGAGGAAACGACCGAAGTTCTATTAAATACTCTGATACCTGATGATTCGCCGGTAAATGACAATGACTACCATCAACAGATCAGAGCGTGGGCTGCTGTGCCACCTGAATCACCAGCGTCAGACCTTCCATCCATTGACGAATTCATTAATGTTGTCAGGAAACTGCCTCTTAAAAAATCAGCAGGTGAAGATAAAATATCTAATCGGATGATAATAGAAGCGTGTAAAACAGCGGGCGACGCCATTCTATCTGTTTTCAACCGATGTATTGCGGAAGGCGTTTTTCCTCGCGTATGGCGACGTGGCTTTATACGAATAATTCCAAAAAGTGGTGATAAGCCACCGGACGACCCTAAGTCGTACAGGCCCTTAACCCTACTACCAAATTTGGGAAAACTCCTGGAGCGCCTTATCGTTCCGCGTTTGCTACCGGTCGGACCTAAGTTTCATAACAACCAATTCGGATTCACCGTGGGTAAATCTACTGTTGACGCGGCACTTTCTGTTAGAAAAATTGTTAATAACTCTGAACACAAGTACGTTGTTGGAATATTTTTAGATATTTCCGGGGCTTTTGATAACGCTTGGTGGCCGATGCTACTACTTAAAATGAAGAATCGTGGCTGCTACAAAAACATATATAATCTTGTTCATTCATTCTTTTTAAATGGTACCGCGCAACTAAAACTCGGACATCATTCTATGTCAAAGTCACTTACCATGGGTTGTCCACAGGGCTCGGTAATCTCTCCGTATGTATGGAATATAGGTTTTGATGATTTCCTCGCGATCCCACTTCCGCCGGGCTGTTCATTAACCGGTTACGCGGACGACGGCCTGCTGCTCATTCAGTCAAGTACCCGGGCTGGACTCGAGAATTTGGCTGACACTTGCCTACGATTAATATCTCAGTGGGGCGATCGAAACCGTCTGACCTTTGCACCGCATAAAACATTTCAACTAATTTTAAAAGGTGATCTTAAATCGTGGCCGAGCATTAAATTTAATAACGTTCCCGTGAAAAGAAAGCAGTCCGTGTGCTACCTTGGACTGGTCTTAGAGAGGAATTTTTCATTCGTAGATCACATAAAAAACGTCGGTGAAAAAGCTAAAAAGAACTTTTATTCCTTAACGAGGATATCCAAATCTACGTGGGGATTGTCATTTTTAACTTTAAAGACCATCTATGTGGCTACTTACTTGGGTTGTATGTGCTACGGGGCACCTGTTTGGGCCGATAGGGCCACCATAGGAGCGGTGCGTCGTAAATTGCTTCAAAGCCAGCGTTTGGCGTTGATATTCTTATGCAAAGCGTATAGGACGGTTAGTACCGAAGCTCTTCCGGTGCACGCGGGTGTACTTCCAGTCGATCTGGAGGTGCAGCGGCGGGCTGCAATGTACTATAACGCGCGTGAGACCACGGACGCAGACTTTTTAACCGTACGTGATCGTGCTAGGATTTCTAGATTATTCAAACCACAGACCGACGTCTGGGAGGAACTTTTATCTGAATGGCAATGTAGGTGGGACAATTCCATCAAGGGCAGGCACCTCCACCAGTTCTTTCCATCCGTTCGTGAGCGGCTGGACAGGACATGGCTGGAGGTTGATCACTGTGTTGCCCAATTTCTCACGGGCCATGGCAACTTTAAGAGTAAATTATTTTCCTTCAAGCTTGTTGACTCGCCTTTTTGTCAATGTTCAACATCTGACTGCGAATATGAACAATCTGCTCATCACATTTTGTGGGAGTGTAGTCTTTGGCAAAATGAACGCAATATTATGTTGGATAGTGTACAGGTTACATCCGGAGTTATTTACTATACAGACCTTGTGGAAACTAGAGCAAATTTCCGTGCGTTCAAGCGTTTTTGCCATACCTATTATTGGAATCAAATATAACAGCTCTCAACTAGGACCCATTAACGTTAATATTTATCCGTGGTGCTTGGCAACTGGGCCTATCCCAGTTGTAAACGTCCCTTTGTGCCTATTGGCCTTGTTTCGTTCTGTCTCCTGCTGATATGGAGGGAAGCGGAAATTACAGTTCTTTCCTACTCCTCCGCTATACTTTCTGATTAATTTCGTTGCGGGATCCAAGACAGTTAAATTCATTCTCTGGGACTTCGTCGAGCTTCATTGTCTCGGCGCTTTTCTGGTGGTCGCCACTGTTGATTCTGGCTTTCAGGAGTTACAGTGGTTTGGGCGTGTGTGGCGGGCTTGTCCCAATTTAAAAAAGTGAAGCATTTGCGTTTGATAAGAACCATTCTACCATCAGATCTGATGATGAAGCCAAGAGTCACGGAACTCCATAATGAGACAATGTACCCTAGTCGTGTTGGCTTGTTGTAATTGTAACGGTATGCACTTTCCATGTATATCAAGCACATGTGAACCACTAAAAAGGGAAAAATAATTTTTTTTTTGCAAAAAAATAAACCGACTTCAAAAAAAAAAAAGAAAAAAGTGAAAAATAACTTTAGCTTCTGAAGTCGGTGACAAAAAAACTAAAGCAATCAAACAAAGGTCACCGACTTCAGAAGCTAAAGTTATTTTTCATTTTTTTGTTTTTTTTTTGAAGTCGGTTTTATTTTTTTACTGTTAATGCTAGTACTTGTCTGCAACATCCCACAATTGGGAAAATGCCTCTCAATACATAACGTATAGACCTGTAAGTAGACTAAACATAGTACTTAGAGATAAAACTGACCTGAATAAATTGCAGCACACATTCTTTTGTGGTCTACCTCAGCTTTCTAACAGTCGGGATTTCGGAGTATCGCAATTTACTCTCGAGGTTCTAATATAAATTCGTGATTTAATGTAGGTATCTAGTTCATATGGTGGTTAGAGGCAATAATCTTGTGTTCTTCGTAGATGCACTGTCGGTATCCCTTTATCATCTGCCTAGCCTTTTCCCAACTATGTCGGGGTCGGCTTCCAGTCTAACCGGATGCAGCTGAATAGCAGTATTTTACATGGAGCGACTGCCTATCTGACCTCCACAACCCAGATAATACAGGGTAATACGATACCACTTGGTAAGACTGGTGTCAGACTTTTGGGGTCACTGACTACCTGTAACGACTGTTAAAGATGGACAAATACAGCGTCGGTATCTAATGATTTCAAAGATCTCCTAGCAAAGTAGTTGATCCTGAAAAATTAAGCCACAACACAAGTCTACGCAGTGAACTGTCTGACGACCAAAAACTCGTTGATTCGAATAGAAAAAAGTAACAAAGACTATTGATTCGACTACAAACATGTATGCCCTTAGTTGGGTTACGGCCGACTCACTCTCACCAGATAGATGGCTTAGATCGCAGTCAGATTAATCTGATTGTGTTAAAATATATTATGATCAGTGGTCTATACTGACCCTGGATTGTAGGAACTGGAAGTCATGGGGAGAGTGGGTATACTCGTATTAAAATAAACACTAGCAAACCGAAATGGTTTACATTGCGAATCTTTTTAAAATATCTAACACTATTTATCTGTATGATGGGTAGCCGATAATTAGTCACTCAAATTAAAGACCTCTTGATTTCTGAGAGCTTTAAAAATAGAATGCAAAAGCACACTCTTACACTCATCTGTCAGCGCTTACAAGAGTAGCACCAGTAATAATGTATTCAGCCCAATCTGTCAGTTTGACAGACAATTACATGTCTCAGCCTGGGGGTCCCCGAACAGGTGAGCTCTTGGCCTTAATTACCTCCGCATTTTGTATCTGTGGCGATTCGTGAAGTGTGACCGTGAGGAAGATGCTTACAGAGAGTCAACTGGTGACAAAAACATGTAGGCTTAAGAATTGTTGTCTTTTTCATAGAAATCTGATGTAGTAGATCGAGTATATTAAAAGGTTTAGGTGTTCAGGTACAGTTGCAATGACAGACAGACGTACAACACTTACGTATGAGTATAAACTTTTTAAATTGTACCTAGCATTATTAGTAAGACGATATACTTGAAATTTTGAGAGGTAGGATAAAAAAATGGGATTCTCCAACAAGTTTCGGCCTAAAACGGAACCCTTATGCATAATTTAATTGCTGGTCGTAAATCCAACCTGTTGTTTGTATAATTATTGGCCAAATTCTAAACACAAGCCTTCTGGATTTATATTCTCTATGGTCTAACTGTGCGTTCGTTTTCGCACGCGCGACGATTATTCCACCACAGATTATGACAGACACGCGCGGATTTGGCGCGCAAAAAATATTTGACAGTTCATTTCGCGGGATTTGGATTAGTCTGGCGTTGATTTTGTGATGGCTAGACGAATAGTTTTTGGAAAATTGATTGGGGAATCTCCAAGCCCTTGTTATGTACCGTTTATTGGATTTTGATTGATAAAAGCGGTGGGAATCCCGAACAACGTATGACTGTAGGCAGGCAGGCAGCTGTGAGTAAATTGCCATCAATTAGCTGATGTGCTGAAGTACCTAGTTACCTACTTGTAGGCAATTAGGTATGGTGGCTTAACTGTTATTAACTATTAGAAAGGCAGGTAAGCGCTTATAAGTCATTGTCAAAATCCATAATTATCACCAAATCATTTCGTAGTTGACTGTTAATTTTCAATTATTCCTAACAAACCTAAATGGAGAACGAATCAAATCTTATAAAAACAACTAAGAAGTCAACAGTTGATTAACGCATTTGTCTCTACTGTCTTATAATGTTAATAATTTTCAAATAGGGAACTTTGTGATCTTGTACAGTACCAAGCTCACAGAATAAGCAAGCTGAAGGGGAAAAGAATCGGCTTAGTCGACTTCTACAGGGTCTGGATGTGACTCGTAGCTGAGAATCAAGCTAACAGGGCATGCGATTTAAGAGGCCTAGGTCTTGGAATGCTGAAAATGATTTAAATATCTTATTACTAGTTAAGTAGCTAGAGCAGCTTCAACAATTCATAAAAATCATTATCTGCCTAGCCTTTTCTCAAGTATGTTGGTTGATGCTTCCAGTCTAACCGAATTCGGCTGTATACCAGAATTTTAAATGGACCGACTGTTATATAGGTTAGGTAATACGATACCCCTTTTTTTGAGATGGGAAATCATCAAATGACTTCTCCCACTCTGGGCGGAGCGGGAGGGAGTGTCAGACTCTTACTGACTAAAACCCATCCATGTTCCTTCCTCGCCCTTTATGTTCCGGGGCCGCGGTATCTCAAATCGCAAATACGATATCCCTTAATAAGACTTAAGCTATAGCTTCGTCCTGTGTCTAGGCACGAGGAAACTCGGTGAGTGATCTGTGGTACCCCCTCCATGGACCAACAAAGGCGATTGCGGATTGACCTGAAGATCCCTATAACTCTCCAAATTACTAAAACACACTGGAAAACCCATATCATTACGCTAGCATTAGTAAGTACATTATATTTTTTACGTCTGTTCAGATCGGTTATCGAGATGTAGTATAGATTAGATGCCCACTGTTAAACGTAGGTACATAGCGCTGCGGTTATCAAGCGAGTGAAGACATAAAATGCTCTTAGATATGTACCGGTAGCTTGGTTAGGTTGTAGCTCAGTGAGAGAGCAGCTAAGGCGATAATATTTGTTGGCCATATTACCAAACGAAACATTGTATAGTAAATTAGTAACCAAAGCAGTAATCGAGTTTTGGTAAAAGTTCGTTTAAATCGGACTTCATCTCTATAAACCTCTGTGACGTGTGGGAGGAGCTCGTCGCTAAATAAAAACAGCCGCTCGGGCCGATCTCTAGGTTAAGCCATGCTTGCCTAGGTTGGTCTGTGGATGGGTGACCAGTGACCACCCTTTTTTTTTTTTTTTAGGGATGGGAAATCATCAAATGACCCCCCCCCACTCTGGGCGGAGCGGGAGGGAGTGTCAGACTCTTACTGACTAAAAACCATCCATGTTCCTTCCTCGCCTTTTACGTTCCGGGGCCGCGGTATCTCTTTCGAACAGGCCCGCAACCCCGGCAGGCTTCGGCCCTTGCGGGCCCCTCTCCTTTTGCTGACATCTCTTTGAGGCGCGCGTGGAACACGAACGCGCCGTCGACACGGCCTGTCGTCGTCGTTAGACGGCCGGACGGCTAGCTAGCCCATAGCCAGCCGTCCACAGGCCCGCATCTACGGTGGCCGGTAGCCACCACGTGGCCCCCGACGCCCGTTGCGTCTCCCGCGGCGGCCGGGAAGAGAGGATCTCTCCCTCTCTCGTTCCGCCACCTCCTTCGCTAGCATCACTGCTTCGCAGAAGGAGGCGACGGCTTCCCATTCCGTCTCGCTCCGGACCATGGATTGAACCAGGGCCGGACGCGAGAGGTCGCCGCCGCCGATCGCCGCCACGAGGACACGGCGGAGCTCCGCCCACGCAGGGCAGACTTCCACCGTGTGCTCCACCGTGTCCTCCGGTCGATCCTCGGCCAGTGACCACCCTTACATACCGAGTTTCCTCCGTACCTCGGAAAGCACGTTAAGCTGTTGGTCTCGGCTGGCATTTGTCCATCTTTGGGAGTCGTTACTGGTAGTCAGTTGCCCAAATAGTCTGACCACCAGTTCTACAAGGGGTATCGTATTACCCAGTATTAATTGGGTTGTGGAGGTTAGATAGGCAGTCGCTCTATGTAAAATACTGGTATTCAGCTGCATCCGGTTAGACTGGAAGCCGACCCCAACCAACGTAGTTGGGAAAAGGTTAGGCAAATGATGATCTCTATAACCTCTGTGACAGCATATCTCTCAAATTCGGTGTCATATAGTAGATCTATTAAACAGTGATAGTTTACTGTTGTGGCCGTGGGTCTACTAAGTCATAGATCTAAAGTTCGGACCCAAAGCATGCACCTCTGATTTTTTCGGATTCATGTGCGTATATTGTACAATGTTGCCCATACGCATGTGACCGCCCATAATTTTCTGAATAATCATGAAAAAAAATCGAAAATAAACTTCAAAAGGGGGGGTCTATCTATAACATTTTTCATGTTATTCAATTTTTAATTTCTTAAGTGAGTTTGTAGATTTGCTTTCTATTTTTTGACACATCTCCGAAGTTTATGGATCGATTTGGATTCCGTTTATTATTTCCAAAAGCTAGTGAGCTATTTCAACAGGTTAATTAACATTTTTACTAAAAATTATCGATTACGAAAAAAAGACGGAATCGAAGTAATTTTTTCGGAAAAAAATTGTGTATTTCTTTAAAAAGAACTAGTGTCCATAAATTATTCCCATAGGACGACTTTTACAATCATCAATATTGTAATCTACTGCATAACGAAATTTATCCACAAACATACTGCTGCTGTGTTCGACATGACATTTTAAAACTAAATATTAAAAAAGAAATTATAGTCATTCGCCGGTTGGATGTGTCTTTGAAGCAAGTAAATGATACGTTCGTATAATATGCGACCTCAGACACCCCAAATGATTTATAATTCAATTGATCTAATTCTGAGAGAAAAAAAAACATAAAAATAAATTAAAGGTTTTATGTGATGTTTTACTGGCAAAAACTATTATCATCACGTGAATGAGAAAATTTCAATTGGACCATTTGTGTTTGTTTGTTTACCTATTTTGGCGGGTTTGCACACGTGATGGCTTGACCTATTAATAAATAGACAGGGCAACATTTTAATTAAGATTTTTTGGAAAAATATGTGACCTATATTAAAAAGTGGTTAAGTAATTGGTTCTGACTGTGATTCTGATCAAACTATTTTCAGGTTTTGCGTATTTAACGTTGCACGTTCTATGAAAACCTTTTACACCCACCCCAAGTGAGGAACAGGAGTCAAAGTCAGACATTTCCAAAGACGAAGACCTTTTGGGACATAGACTTCTCCACAAGTTAAACCTTCGCCATAGCATCGCTTCTTCTACCGCTCCACCCCGCTGCCAGTCACGCTCCGTCAGACGGAAGCTCATACCAAAACGTCTGCGGATCACGAATGTTAAGTGCCTTCAATCATTAGCTGATGGCTCGCAGTGATGCTGAGCCGGTGTCTTCCAAAGGGCAAGTTACATGTAGCTTGGGAAGGTGAAAGATCGGAGAGTTTGTTACGAAGTTGATTATAATGTACGATATATTCGACTACTTAATTTGCACACTATAGTGAAGTCGGTCTTGCGGATTAAATGAGGAATGAGTACGAGTATATTAGGTAGTCAGGAAATAGCGCCGGTGACTGAAAAGTTTTCTAGTAATCGGTTATCAAAGTATGGACACGTGATGCAGAGGAATGAAGAACATGTCATGACAAAACTGTCATGACATGTTCCTCATTCCTCTGCATCACGTGTCATCTGTATGATTGTGGATGGCTATAAGAGTAGAGGGAGACCAAAGAAACGATGGATGGTCCATGTCAAAGAAGATAAGGCTCGAAAGGAAGAGGATCCCAAATAAAGGAGAATAACCAAAGTGGACCAAAATTTGAAAAAAAAAAAAAAAAGAAAAGTTCTGCCCCCAGATTTACTACATAGCTCATTTGAAAGACTGGTTAAAATGCTTAATTTTCTTCTATGGAACTGAAAAAATCTGTCCCACGGAATCATAGATATTAGCTGAAACGTGAACTTGAAAAAAAGTACCACATTCACATGCACATTCAAAATTGTTGAATTAGTCTGTAACTGTCGGTTAGAATTTGATGCACATTGGCACACATAGTAAGTCCAACATTATAAGTTAACCCACAATGGAGTCAACCCTGGGGGCAGCAGTTTTTTTTTTGGACCAGAGCCCATACATTATTGGTCATTCTCCTTTGAATGAGAGCAGGATAAATGAGTGAAGTTTGTCTATATCCGACTACCGGAGTGTCAGCTCACTAGCATAGTCAACCTAATGTTCCCACAGGAGAGACACAACACTCCTCTTCTTGAGAAGGGATGACCGTAACGAAATCCATATGAGCTGAAATTCATATTGTAATTAACGCACACACGTAATTTCAGCATTATTATAGGGACTTGGAAAATAGAAGTTTCCTACACCACATTTTAAAGTGTCACTTATGACCTTTTATAACATGTCCTGCATATTTGCTAAGAAAGATTCTTGCCAAAAAACAGTAGCAAAATGTCAATAAATGAAGATCCAAGTGAAGCAGACAGCCCTAACCGCCAAGAAGAGATGTTGATAGATGGAGAGAGAGAGAGAGAGGAATACCAAGGAGTGGACGGATGGATTGTGTGAGTACCTTTGGGACAGAAGTACCGATTAGTAGCAACACCTACCCAATCCATGGTACCGGCGCGGCGTGCCATTCACAACACTATAACTAAAAGCTTCCCAATCAATCCGAGATAATGAATTAATGGTAGCCTTTCTAACGACTTGCTGCAATTTGTTCATATTTGTACTAGAAGACTTATTCTGTTTTGTGAATTTAAAACGTAACTATATACTTCCATAAACTGCTTTCGGATATTGAAGTTCCTAAAAGTAGTGTTTTTTTTTAAACGGTTTTTGTTTTTTTTTTCGGATGGGAAGTCATCAAATTAATGACTCACACATTAGTCTGACACCCTCCCGCTCCACCCAGACTTTCCAGTCAGACTTTTCTTTTTTTTTTTCTCGCCCTATAAGTTGCGGGGCTACGGTATCTCTTTCGAACAGTCCCATAGCCCCGGCAGGTTTAATTAACCCTGATAACAAATCAAAGGCAAATGATGCCTACAATATAACCTACTTGCAAATGACCATAGAAAAGCTCATGGCTAAATAATAACCGCTCGGGTCGATCTTTTCGTTAATAGGATGGGAAATCATCAAATGACTTCTCCCACCCTGGGCGGAGCAAGAGGGGAGTGTCAGACTTTTACTGACTAAAACCCATCCATGTTCCTTCCTCGCCCTTTATGTTCCGGGGCCGCAGTATCTCTATCGAACAGGCCCGGAACAAGCCGTGCTTACCTGGGTTGGTTTGTATATGTGCAACTACTAACTATATACCAAGTTTCCTCCATGCCTCGAAAAGCACGCTAAGGCGTTGGTCCCAGTGGTCATCTGTAAATCTTTGACAGTCGTTACAGGTAGTCAGTTGCCTGAAAGTCTGACCGGCAGGAACCCAGAACCAACAGGTTGTGGAGGTCATATAGGCAGTCGCTCCATTTAAAAAACTCAGCTGCATCCGGCTGCACTGAAAGCTGACCCAACATAGTTAGGAAAATGCTAGGCATATGATGAATAGTACTCTAAGTCTGGAAACAAAAGGTTTGTTTTGTTAATTACCTCTATCTGGTGACGCACTTATAACTTCAACTCAACCTAGAAACTGTAACCACACGACAATACAAAGCCAATCTGGTATTTCTGTTAACCTTCAGAATACGCCTCCCAGACATCATAGTAACCGCGAGAATCACTCGAAATAAAGACGAACGCTTCTCGAAGACATGTGATTACGACATTAGCGAAATATTACCGATTACAGTTACCACGTCTCGTACACTCGCGTTCAAAAGTACAGACTGACTAATTGGACGATTATAACCTGATTTTTCTGTAAGAGTTAATTTCTATGATGGATGCTTTTTAGTTTCTAAAATTGGATTTATAATCATTATTATTAATCTCACTTCAATTATTAGTGAGATTTAATAATAATTGCAACATAACTTATGTCTGTGGATAAATATATTAATATTAAATGACATTTCAAATAATTTGTATCTGTGTCGGAAGAGTTGTCAATAATCGAATGAATAATAATTTAATCAAGATGACTCGGAAGTGCCGTGCTTGACCGACGCAGAGGACGCCTGGAAAGTGACTTGCCCGGACACGGATCGGCCCGAGAACCCGTTTTCCCAGAGACAGTGGGATGAGCCGCTCTGCAGGTTGGTACGGAATAAACTTATTAATACGTCTACCAATACTGCTGAGCGTGCCCGCCTGCTGGCTGTGGGTGAGTGGGAGTCGTGTCTCTGGCTTCAGGCACTACCGTCACCTAATATAGGCACTTTGTTAGGTGACACGACCTTCCGGCTCGCTACTTGTTTGCGTTTGGGCGCTCCTTGTGGGGCTCCACATCGCTGTCAATGTGGTGAAGCAGTTGACTGCCTCGAACACCATGGCCTTTCATGCATTAAGAGTGCAGGTCGGATAGCGCGACACGCCAGCATTAATGATCTCATCCGTCGTGCTCTTGCCACCGCCGGGGTGCCAGCTGTGTTAGAACCAACTGGCTTGGCGCGCGTCGATGGCAAGAGACCAGATGGTATGACCATAATGCCATGGAAGTTGGGTAGGCCCTTGGTGTGGGACGCAACTTGCGTCGACACCCTTGCGCCATCTCATCTTCCTAGCACGGTGTGCTGCGCTGGGGCGGCTGCTGCAGGTGCTGAAAACCTCAAACGGCGCAAATACAATAATTTAATTGGTAATTATGTGTTTGAGCCGTTTGGGGTCGAAACACTAGGGCCATGGGGTCCGAGTGCCCACCTAGTATTTCGGGAAATCGCCAAACGGTTGGTCGACTCTTCACGTGACCAGAGGGCGGGACTATTTTTTGGCCAAAGAATCAGCATTGCCATCCAACGTGGCAATGCTGCCAGCCTTCTGGGCACTTTTCCTGTTGGCAGCGATGTGGACGAATTTTTCGATGCCCTGTAACCCCTTTTTTGGTATTTGTACATATTTTTTCTTCCTATTATAATGTTAGTGTGTATATATTGTAAATAATGATTACTCTAATCAAATATAAAATGCTCGGATCAAGATGAATAGTACCATACTACTCGCCTTTGTACATAAGCTATATTATCAATAAAGAATAAGCGTAAGAAACTTTTTAGTGACGTTTTTTAAGTGTCCATCTAGTTAGGCCTCTATGAAATGAAATATTTTAATTGAGCCTTAAGGGTAGATCAGCAAAAACTTTCCCTTCAGAGCTTTTCAGTAAGCAATGTTTTTTGCATTAATTAGACTGGACTGCAGCACAAGAATCATCTTTAAAGCATTAAAGAAGAAAGAGAAGCTTTAAGAAATTAAAATAGATTAAAAAAAAACAAATTCTCGATTACTGGCACTTTTAGCAAATTCTCTAGTAAAAATGTTGCAAAAACTTTATTTTCCTTTCGTTTTTCTCTCTTATGTGACGCAGACCAAGATGCGTGGGTCAGCTAATAATATTATAAAGCAGAAGAGTTTGTTTTTTTGGTTGAACGCGCTAATCTCAGGAACTATACCGGCTCGAATTGAAAAATTCTTTTGTCGTTGGATAGTCCATTTATCGAGGAAGGATATAGGCCATATAGCATAGCAATAATAAAAGTTGCAAGCGGGAAAAAAGCTTCCGTGGAGCAGGCGATGCGTTGGGATATCAAAACTTCACGCGAACGAGGTCGCGGGCTAAAGTTTTCATAAAATATTACGGCAATGAAAACACACAGTTATGCAGGCATTACGTCATGGGGCTGAGATTCATCGCCTGCGGCAGTGCACCTGTCCTTCTCAGCAACCAATGGTTAACGGCACGCAACCAGCGGTTATCAGACGCGGTTAGTGAAATATTTGATGGTTAAGACTAAACAGGATACACAGCTTCTGTTTTTGGTGAATGGATGAAGAGCAGTTAGGGTGGTGGTCATTTTTGTTGAACTTATTTTATTTTATTGTATCTTATTAATTTTAAGAAAGCTTACAGCTGCTCTATTTACATTCCATTAGTATAAAGACTTGACTTGCGACCTTTTAGTGTCACAAAATTACTACAGCGTCATATATTTATGCTAATTGTATTTGACAACATATATTCTCGACAATAGGAAATATTTTTTTGGGAATATTTATGGTCTATTGCAGAAGCAATCTAAAAGTCGTGAAAAGTGTTACTAATTTTAATAAAGAAACTCGATTTTAGATGTAAAATCGAATTTCTTTAGTAGTTTCATCCGTAAATGAGTTTACCGTTCACTTCTTGAGAAAATAAACTCTCAAAACTATCTAGACTTTATTAGATCTTTTGAAAATCTTAAAAAACTGTACAATAAAGTTTAAGAAACCGACTATTAATAGGTTCACAAGATTTTCTCCCAATAATTTGCGTGGCGAAAAGTATAGAAAAAAGTCACCTCACTTTCGTACAAAAAAACGTTCGTAACGGTCACCGCGGCCATTTAATTCAACCATTAAGAATCAACGGTCTATATAAATCCAAAAACAAGTTGCACTGGCCCGTCGACAATAGGTAAGTAAAAAAAAAAGAAAATTACCAAAGAGATTGGTCGGAGACAACCGCGTCGCGAGCCAAAAAACGGGCGCCTTGTACAAAAGATTGGAAAAAAAGGCGAAGCCAATGAGAAAAAATGTGATTCGATATCGAATCGAGTGGGCATCGAGATCAGATGGAACGTGCGTGACTGTCCACGGCAACCACGCGCGTGGAATCGATCCGAAAGGCGCGTGGCCACCGAATCTATGCAAAAATCGATTTTTGAATTCCAGTTCCATTTTTGAACCAGTTCGAAAATCTAGATTTACCGCTCATTAGGTACCTACCCAAATGTTTCTTCAAATGATACTTGGAAAAACACAGTCAGCCTTTCCAGTTTATTTTGCGGCCGTGCAAAAATTCGAATAATTAAGTCTTTCGAATCTTCCGATATACATTGCGTGGTAGCAAACTGCTTTAATCGAAGTCTCAAATATGAAAGAAGCAATGGTCGTCAATCAAGGGCAATCGGCCCAATTTCCTGTCTGGAAATTCTTATAGATGGTTTAGTTGCGTAGAGGCTTTTCAGAACTGTGTGACTCATTGTGAAATACTAAGAAGTTTCGAAGGTAATTCAAGCCTCCATAGCTTTTTCTTGCTAAGGGGCTGTTCTAATAAAATGCAAGATATAAAACGTAATCACCATATGAATAAAGTTCCTATTGCTAGAAGTCAGGTGTCTTTGTAGTAAGAGGTAGTGAGCTATAAATCTATGCGTGGACAAAGTGCAGGGTGAAGGAAGTCACATGTCTTCGAAATTTTGCTTCTCAGACATACTAGGTTATCACTGATGGTTTCCTTAACCTTTTTCAGAGCAGTGCTGATGAAATAAATAACACAAAGTAAGATGCTGATAAATAATTCATCCCATAAAAGTTGCACATGAAGGTTTTCCAGAAAATAGGGTGGTATTATATTACCTACGTTCGTCATTTGTGTCCATTTGCGATACAGATATTGGGTTCTATTGACATCCATCAGGGGCAGTATACATGGACCATTAATCTCTGGGAACCGCAGCAGGAAACCCCGCAGAGTTAGGCATTTTTAAGCTCCTAACTCCCTTACAAACCGCCAATGAGACCTACGAGCAAAACAATTGAACAAAAAAAAAAGAGATCAATAAACATAATTACCGTTCGTCACCCATAGGGGGTAGAGGGGGAGGGGGGGTGCGCCGGCGCCATTGTTATTCTTCGCTTAGCGAGCCCAATATTTTGCGAGGGCCTAAAACAACACAGAGTAGCGGGAGATTTTAACCAGTGTTTTTTTTTCGCGACGGCAACGCTTCATTTCGCTTTGCTATTATCTAAGTTATCTTGTACCTATGTGGAAGGCCTAGAATATTTTTTTGGGCTTAGTTTTTATTGCGAATGTTTTTAAATGTCGGATAATTTTGCTTTTGTCTGTGGTGTTTCATTTCATTTATTCATTAACAATTTACATTGTGTTGAACATTACATATTACGTAAAATTATAACATGCGGTACCTAATACATTTAAAAGCTTATTAAAATTAATGTGAAATATTCATAATGACATAATTATTCTAACAAAAAAAAAGTACAAAATAAACAAATAGCGGTACAATTTCAAATTTAATGTCAAAAAAATAAAATAATAATAATATCGGTATAATGTCAAAATTTAATGTCAAAAATATAAAGGGAACAACTTCGTCAAGGTACAAGTGATTATTATATTACTGAATGTCAAAAATAATAATAATAAAAATTCAAGTTAGTAGCTTTAGATTGACATAAATTCAGATACCGAGTAAAAGCATTTTTTCAACAAGAAGGCCTTTAATTTTGTTTTAAATGAGTGAGTGCTATAAATTAATAATTTCAAATCAGTCGGTAACCTATTAAATAACTCCACTGCTTGGTATCTGGAACAGTGCTTAGCTATATTAAATTTTGGTGCCATCTTGTGTTTAAATTCCTTTCTTCTTGTGCTTTCTCTTATCTTACGTTCCTCTTGTGATTCATACTCATAAATATTTTTGGCAAAATGATTTAGTACTACTAATATGTATAGGCTTGGTACTGTTAAAATATCTAGTTTTTTAAAGTGCTCTCTACATGAGTCTCTTTGTGAGATCCTTACTATAGTGCTTATGGCACGTTTCTGTAAAGTAAACGCTTTACGGCAATTATAATTATAGCTGTTACCCCACAGCATTATACTGTATCTTAATCTAGATTCTACTAGCGCATAATATATAGCCTTGAGTTGCTTTAGATCTAACGTACCCCTAAGGCTCCTGAGTGCATAGCATGCTGATGAAACTGAAGAATCAATGGCAGCCAACTCCTGTTTCCAATTTAAATACACATCTATGTTAATACCTAAAAATTTAACTACATCCACCAATGCAATCTTGTCCCCATTGATTTGTACATCCAAATTTTCATTATTGCGAGATGTAGATTTAAATAAAATAATGTTAGTCTTACTTGTGTTTAGCAAAAGGTTATTGGCTTTAAACCAATCGCAGAGATATTGTAGGCTTTTATTAACATTTATGGTCAATTCTTTTAGGTCATTCGCCCCAATTATTATATTTGTATCATCTGCAAATACAACAAGTCTTACATCAGGCTGAATATAATGCATAAAGTTTAGCAAATCATTTGTAAATAGAATAAAAAGTATAGGTCCCAAAATAGAGCCTTGGGGCACACCACGTTTTATGTTTGTAATTTTAGAGGTGTATATGACTTCATGATTACTTTCGTCGATGCTTTTTATTTCGACAAACATTCGTCTATTTTGTAAGTAGGATCTTAAAAGTTGTAAGGCTTTGCCTCTGATTCCATAATATTCAAGTTTTGTCAGTAATAAGTCATAATCAATCGTGTCAAAAGCGGAGCTAAGGTCGATGAATAGCCCTGCAACTTTCATGTTGTCATTTAATTTATTAATTATGTCATTTACAAGAGTATTTATTGCATCTGAGCAACCGACGCCTTTCTGATAACCAAATTGTCTTAAATTAATTATTCTATTTACATTTTAATTTAATGGTGTTGTTTTTTTTTGCAAGGATGTGTAATGTTTCTAACTTTACGTTTTTTTGTATATATAATAAACTATTTTTTTGACGAAAATGATCGGAATCGAATGGAAAATTGGTAATTCCTGATATGATGAGGATGTGCTTCTGCACTAACAAACAAACAATCAAACATCTGCATCAAGCCGTTTGACACTTCCCGTGACTCTAGGTCTGGCTTTTACCTTGGCCAAAGGCTAAGCATTGCCATACAGCGCGGTAACGCCGCCAATCCTCCTCAAAGCTGTCAACTGTCAACTGGTAAAGTTCCCAGGAACTTTGCCAGTTGACAGCGTTGAGGAGGAGTTTTTTGACGCCATTTTTTTAAGTTTATGGTTTAAGTTAGTTTAGTTTATTTTAATTTATAATTTTGTAAAAAATACCTAATAAAATTAAACTATATTATGTTGATATTTTTGTAGATTCTTGAATATCTAGATATTTTTACTAAGATGATCTATCCATAACAACTTTTCCAGAGGCGAAACACTGCAACTATAAGATTCGAAAAACACTTTACTTCAACATAACATTGCAGTACCATTTGAGGAATGAATTCCCTTGTTATCAATCAAAGCCACCATAAGTATCGGCAAAAACAAAACGCTCCCTTTCCATAATTCCATCTGTACAAGAGAGAGACGCACAGTTAACTCTCATTTAGCGGGCAGGTGTCGCGGCCGTCTCTACGTAGAGCACCGTTTACATAGAGACTATACTTTGTGTTCTCTAGGGCTGGTGCGCACTGGGAAATAGCCGCCATATTTTGCAAAAGGAAAACAAGAAGAAATTGATAAATCAGATAAAATGTCTAAAATAAATGGTTTTAATCAGCAAAATACAAAGAAACAGATTACAGTCGTATTGACAGAATAATAATATCAAATTAACAGTTTAATTTTTATACCATAGAAACTACTGAGTTACTACCACAATTGTGTAATTTGCATTTTAAAACGGACGACAAAATGGCAAAGTCAAAAGCAATAGCGGTCATTGAACGATTTATTAAAGTTCCTAACTTTGAAATCCAGAATTAAGCCTGTTCAAGTCTTGAATCGTCATATACGAGTATAGTGATCTTCAACATTGTTTTTAATGATTAATTGATTTTTTTTGGTCCATATGCCCGCTATTGCAATCTTAACTGGCAACAACAATAGTACATTGTTACCCTAGGGGTGAAAGTAACTTATTTAGTCCCGAGACGGGGTTTGGCGCCCAAGGATAGCGCGGGCGCTAATAGTTCGAGGGACTAAATAAGTCTTTAACCCGAGGTAAACACTGTGCTTTTCAATTGTCATTTTTAAACTTTCACGATCAGAACACATTATAAAACCTATGATAACGGGTACTTCAGTCTCCCCGCGACCACGGCTGGTGCAATCCGGTAGAAACGTCGGGATTAAATTAAAGGTAAATTCGCGATAAATACCCGTATTCATATGTTTTATAACTGTGCTTTTCATTACAAATACAGGGAAAATAAAAATAAAACACGAACACCTCCAAAGAAAATTAAGATCGGATTATACCGCTTTCTCGCCTATTTTGTTTTTTTTTGTGGCCGGCTATTCAGCCCGTATTTTTGCACTTTCGTCACTGAAAAAATAGTATGTGTCTACGTTATTTTAAAGAAATATTTGTAATAAAAAAGTAAGTATTATTAATTATTGTAAATTAAATTGACAATTTAATTTACATCCACCCGCATACTCCAGTCAACCCGCGATCATGGCGCTTGCAACAGCGTCGAAATATCGGGAACTCAAAATACCAAATAATCACGGAAGATATCCCGTAAGTGACAATATAAGTTTAGTTAGAACCTTTTCTATTTTTTGATGGCACTCAATAAACAGAATGAAGCACTCGTGGCCTAGCGATAAAAATTACCCCGTCCACGTGTTCCTAGGTTCGAACTCAAGCTGGCATATGATTTTGACTAATTAATTTCATCATCAGTGCTCTTAAGGGGCCAGCGGAGCATGCGATTTTCATACAAACGTAATACCAAAATAATATGAAAATCAACCCAGTGGCGTGCCCAGACCCCAACAGTACGGCAAGCCCATAAGGCAAGCTGACTGTGCTGAAACCCTAACGTCCTGAACAGTAGTAGGTTATAAGGCCAAGCCAAGCTTTTTGCTTGTATAAAAGTAACGCCACTAAATCAAACATATTATTCTTAAGGCAGTATGAATATATTTCGATTGTATTATAGAATATCCATGTTCCCAAATAAATATTTTGAAAGGACAATGATATAAAAACGAGATATTAGGAGTTTAAAATATCTATAGAAAATTTATTTTTTTCGTAACTCTTGTTTGGGATTCTGTAATCTAATCCAAATAAATATACACTTAAGAATACGTTTGATTTACAAATTATTTTGGTATAACATTTGTATGAAATTCGCATGCTCCGCAGGCGTCTTGAAGCGGTGAAGGAAAACGTTGTGAGGAAAGAGTGAAAAATTCAAAGTCATGTATGACACTCACACTGACCCTCTTGCAAGGTCCCCGTTTCCAGAAAGAGTCCTGTGTCTTAGGCCATCTTTAAATCACGCGAAGTTTCTTAGGCCCGTGTTATAGGCCGCCCTCCCTCGATACGTCGTAAAGTTTTAGGCTGCCCCTCCTCCCCACTCCCAGAATAATAAATATATTATTGGTAAAAAATACTGTACATGTCACAAACCACTATAATTAGATTATTAAACAAAGTTCTCCGCCGGGTCTGTCTGTCTATTCGCGATAAACTCAAAAACCTAAAAAGAATTTAACAAAGGTTACAGTGGTTCTCGAGAAAGTTTAAAGGATATAATTTATACGCGGGCGAAGCCGATTTTATACCTCTTATAAAAAAATAAACGTGATTTTAGCTATCCCTCCCCCCATCGTGATATATTTCTTACCCCCCCTTTTTTTCACTTGATTAAGGGATGCCTTCTTAACAGTGAGAACGTAATAGGTTAATTAAGATTATGTCTGCTTATACATTGAATTCAAGAAACAAGGAGATGCTACCAAAAAACTCTATGTATCACACAAAAGAATAAAATGATAAAAATTGTCTCAAATAATATACCTGTTCACCGTTGTGACAGCCCTGCCCGCCACTTGCCGGCGACTGCTGTTTTTTCATTTACGAATATTTTCCTTGGCGCACGATATTTTTTCAGCGTGTTTTCCCAGTTGTAAGATAAACTACACTCCATCAAATGTATATTTTTTACCATTTCAGACCTCCGCCCTTGTACCTTACCACTTATATTTTAAATTTCACGTGGAACCTGTTACCAATTTAGGTTATATATTTTATATAGTTACTTACTGTATTTTTTAGGATGTATTGTGTTTTTTCTTTCTAGATTGTGTTAGGTTTTAGGCTATTGAACGGTATTTTTGTAGCTCTATTATGTTTAATAATATATGTTTAATAATAATAATTTTGGAGAAAATTTGTTGTTTCTATTATAACATAATAAAACCATTACCCCTGTAACCGGTCAGGGTAAGACAGAGGTGGACCTTATGTATTGTAATATCCTTGTAATAGGGACAATCTTTTACCGCACCTACTGTTTTAATTAGGATTCTTCACGACCCTATAGAGGATTATTTCGTATGCCGTAATAACATCAGCAGAAAATCCCTTCAAACCAAAATACAGCCATGCTGCTAGGTAGCAGAACTAGATATAATGTTCCCACTGCTGGGAAAAAGGTCGTATCGTAGATCTCAAAGCTCGTCCAAGGTTTCTGCCAAGGAACTTCCTGGACTTGTTCTTTCTCCCAATACCTAATCTCACTCAGGTATAATGAGTAGGTACTTTAGGAACCTTTCTTCCTAAACATGAATTTGGCACCAATCACTGCTCACCCTAAAATCTGAAACAAGCGTGAAGTTAAAGGTGACCGCCTATTACCAGCCCGTTACTTCGTTGATCGAGAAGACAATGGCGGCCGTGACGTCACGCGTGGTTGATTGCGTCTGCGCATTCGACGCGCACCTAATAGTATTTGGAGATTAATTAAAACTGTCCTAATTTTAGGAAGACGTGCCTCGATAATTAGTAATTGTTTAGGTAGTTACATTACCTACCTACCTATTGTTATTGTTTCTTTAGGAAAGTACTTATTGGTTTTAGTCATCATACTCATCATCCATTCATCATCCATGGCCTAGCCTTTTCCCAACTATGTTGGGGTCGGCTTCCAGTTTAGCCGGATGAAAGAAAGAAAGAAAAAAAAGAAAGAAAAAGCATTTATTAGCCCGACAGGACAACACATAAATAATAAAAAAAAAAATGGTAAAATTGTGATTATAACACTAGTTTAAAGTAAACATAATGAGAGAATAAAAAAAAAAAAAACGAAATCATAAGAAAAAACAAACAAAATACAAAACAGAATTTGTCCTGTACAAGACCAAAAGGCTCCTATCTCAGCATGGTGCTGTAACATTTAAAAAAAAAACGTCACAGCGCTGATATTCTGATAGGGCCCAAAGTGATGCCACAGTCAGATACGGCTAAGAATAAAAAATAAATAAAGTATAAACAAAGTATAAACTAGCAAATTTAAATAACCGCATAGCATAACCATATAGCTGAATACCAGTATTTTGCATGGTGCGACGGCCTATCTGACCTCCACACCCAGTTAATTCTGGGTAATACGATATACCCCTTGGTGAGACTGGTTGTCAGACTTTTTGGGCCACTGACTACCTGTGACGATTGTTGAAGATTTATAAATGATAGCCGGGACCAACTGCTTAACGTGCTTTCCGAGGCACGGAGGAAACTCGGTATGTTATGGATGGTCACTTATCCACAGATCAACCTAGGCAAGCACGGCTTAACCTTAAGATCGACCCGAGCGGCTGATAGTATTTAGCCACGAGCTCCTCACTTGTTTTAGTCAAAAGATATAAATCACGAGCTTCGTCCTTTGTGCATCATTGGCCACACAGCTCAGCTTAGCTCGTGGCTAAGCGTGGTATATCTATTAATCATCATCATCATCATCAGCCTATAATGTTCCCACTGCTGGGACACGGCCTCAATGAGAGGGAATGGGCTATAATCTACCACGCGGGCCCAGTGCGGGTTGGTAGATGTCACATGTCTTCGAATTTTTGGTTCTAGGACATGCCCGTTTCCTCACGATGTTTTCCTTCACCGTTTTGAGAGAAATAAATTACACAAAGTAATACGCCTGTCTGGGTTCGAACCCACGACTGACTGTTCGTAAGTCGGGGCCGCCACCACTGGGCCACCGCTGCTCTACCTATTAATAGTACCATAAAAGGGGGGAATAGGGATCCAGGGGAAACCAACTTTGAAAGGGATTTTATCGCTGAACTTGTATTGTATATTGCCAACAAGGTACCTTTATAATTAAGTACAATACAATAGAGAACTTGTTGGTACCATATAATGTGATTTCAACTTTTAAATCCATTCCAAAGTTTTGTTTCCATTCACCCCTGGATCCCTATTCCCCTATTTTACCGATACCCGTTCGAGATGATCTTCAGGTTAAGTCGCTTTTGCTTAGGCAGGTTTGTGGGTGGGTGATCATCACCTATTACATACCGAGTTTCCTGCGTGCCTCGGAAAGCAAGTTAAGCCTGCCTTATCCCAACTATGTTGGGGTCAGCTTCCAGTCCAACTGATGCAGCTGATTTATTTTCAACTGAAAACCAGTAAGTATAGCTAATCGATGCCCCATATTGTTGTCCAATTTTGGTAAATGAAAAGATACTCACTCAATGATCGACATTAGTATGACGTTACGTTTCAACGGATGTGATTGATGCGCTAATTCTGGTAACTTGATTAGCATTTATTTTTTATTGCTAACTAGCTGACCCACGCAACTTTGTCTGCGTCACATAAAACGAAAGGAAAAAAAATACCCGTTTTTGCAACATTTGTCATTCCTGCTCCGCTCCTAATGGTCGTAGCGTGATGTTATATAGCCTATAGCCTTCCTCGATAAATGGACTTTCCAACACAAAACGATTTTTTCAATTCGAACCAGTAGATCCTGAGATTAGCGCGTTCAACCAAACAAACAAACCCTTCTGCTTTATAATATTAGTATAGATAAACTGGTTCTTTAAAAAAAAATACATTTAAATCTCTCATTCATTTAAAAATATGTATTAAACTTGAAATTTCACCATATCCTCCTCGTTGGTCTAGTCTACTAGTTGAACATGATGTTCTGGGTTTGATTCCCTGATCGGGCCACTGTAACAGCCATGGAATTTCCAGAACTTTTCGGCCCCATCGGCCTTCCGTTTTGCAAACAAGGTACTTAAGTTTGGCTATTCTTCGGGCTACGTCGTGAAAAAAATAACAAAACCAAGTTCTTTTTTTTTTAATGAAATGCAAGGCATCAGAATGACCTGGGCTCTGAAAAAGGATATTATCATCACTTTATAAAACTAGTACAGTACGATTTTTGGTACCTACAACAGCCGACATTCTTTATTAACCCTTACATTCTCGTATACGTGAGATGTATACGACGCACTGCATGTTTTGATACTTGACGGACACCTGTACCATCACCTTTTATAGCAGTTTAACTTAAGAGCCATTTCACAAAATGTAAGTGCTCAGGCCATATTAATCCGTGTCGGCTTATGCATCGTAATTTTTTCGAATTTACAGTGATGTTATTTAATTTATTATGTTTGATTAAACGAATCGATTTTAATGAAACTTTGGAATTAGTTTAGTAAAAGAGTATAGTTTATTTTTACATATTTTATTTAATGTAATTACGCTTCGTTCAAACCAAAAAATCACAATAAAATAGCGATATAAAACATAAAAATTGCCCTAAGACTTTGTTTTTTTACTAGTGTATGTTATTAATTATCGAAATTTTAGTACATTATGTGTCGACAAAAGTATTTGTCTCATGCTTTGAGTATTTTTTCAAGTGAAATTTATAATTATTTATCGTAGATATAGGAGTCCGAAATTGACTCAGCGATGATTTTTCAGTAAACTAGTTGTCGGAGATTAATCACTACACTGTTAACAAATAAGTTTTTACAAATGTGTTACATGAAGTATCAATACGAAGGTCTAGTCTATCTTAAACATGTATTTAAAAATGCGAGAGTGTTATCTAAGATGGCAAATTAGGCGACTAAAACCTTAGATATTTGCGCGAAAACGTGATATGGCTCTTAAATGTCACTTTCATTGTTAGAAAGAGATAGAGCTATATAGGACCTCCCGCTCCCTGGTCCACGTAGTGATCAGAAGGGTTTAGCGATGAGCCAGCCATATTAGCCGTAGAACCGATTCAATCGATGGCCGTTGGGATAGATGGACATCACGAATCGGCAAGCGAAAGGTGGGACGTGGGACGATCTCAGGAGGCCTATGTCCAGCAGTGGACTGTTGCAGGGTTATGATGATGAGGGGTGATAACGTCAGGGAAAAAAAACGAATTTAAGCTAATGCCAGTCTTGTTAATGGTCGTAGCAGAAATTGAAACCTTTGAAATAATAATAAGTACTTAAATAAATAGCAACGAGGATTGTGTCGTGGACACTAGATAGTTGGTACTTTTTAATGCACTGTTTTAGACTTTCACGGTTTTTCACGGATATAATCCCATAAGTACTTTAAGTGTAGATACTTTTTGTTTGTAAATACATACTTGTAATAAGTATGTACTCGTACATATAAACATCCATGACTCGGAAACAAATGTCCACGCTCGCGCGCACACAAACATTAAACACAGTTAAAGCGTTGCATTTTGTCTAGGTCCTCTGCTTAAGTTTATTGAAAGTGAAGCGATCGATTTATCGATGATCCCAGACATGTGACCTTAGGAGGAGAAACACATTAATGTTTCCGGTCCGGTTTTCCGCCAAAAAACTTATATTATTGTGATTACGTCACGAACTCAAGACGTGTACAGATTTCTACGAAAATGTTATTGACGTAATCAAAAAGATTTTTAATCAATTTGGTATTATCCTTTCGTAAAACCTGTGCAGCGGAAGCAAAAATAATCTTTTTTGACGTGATAACGTCTTATAAATTGATAATACCAGCAATACTCATGAAAAATAGTAACGTTCCATAGTAACGTTCCATAGTAACGTTCCACCCCCTTTTTTGTATTACATAAAATAATGATTATGACGTTATCACGTAAATCTATCGTCCGTAAACCGACTTTACAGACAACCAATTTTTTCTACTTAATTTTTGCATAGGTAAGTTTTTCTTTTTGAGTCTATTTTTCGTAGGTATATGTTTTAAATATTCTACTCGTACTTTTATTGAAGGCATAAAACATGTCTAAGATCAATAACAATAAAACTTATAAAATATCAAAAATTTATTCTAAAGTATCAAGACCCTTCGGTTTCCTGCGTCCGGTCATCAAGATGTAGAAGATAGAGCACCTGTTCGCTGCGGGCGTTCGGCAATCTTCGGACAACTTCGGCTTAACCCTTACAACACACTCACACTTTAAAATGAACCTTATTGACACGAGCATAACGTAGCTAATTATTCTCAATCGTTTTTTTTGGCGTAAAAGGGTGGATACGTGGGAAAATTGTGTAGAAATAATTATATTATTTAACCTACTTGTGTTGTAAAAAGATTTTTGATGATTATATTTTATTTGTGAGTTTCGGAAAGCTTTTGTAGACACAATATTGAAATGGAAAGGATAAACACTGTTAAATGGTGAAGTCTAAGAATTTGAATGTAAGGACTCCAGTTCTTTTGGCCCCCAGGCTGGAACGGACAGGGGCTGCCTTCAGGCGGCTCCTGCCCAACCTTGGGGGGCCGAACGCCTCCTGCCGCAGGCTCTACGCGGGAGTCGTGCGGTCCATGGCCCTCTACGGGGCCCCAGTGTGGGCGCGTTCCCTGAAGCGGCGTGCCGCTCATCATCTGAACGCGCCCCAAAAAGTGGTGGCCGTAGAGATGGTCCGTGGGTACCGCACGATCTCTCGCGAGGCGGCGGGTCTGCTTGCCGGATTGCCGCCGTGGGATCTGGAGGCGATAGTCCTCGCGCGCCTGCATGAGTGGCGCGCGGAGGTACTACGCCGGGGGGAAACTCCGCTGACGCGGCAAATTGCCGGTCAGCGGACTGACCTCCGGCGCGATCTCATGGCGACATGGAGAGAGCAACCCCGTGCAGGGCACGCCACGATAGTGGCGGTAAGTCCCCTCTTTGAGGAGTGGCTGGAGAGGCGCCACGGTGTCCTCACCTTCCGCCTGACGCAGGTCCTCACCGGACACGGATGTTTCGGGAGGTACCTGCACCGAATCGGGCGGGAGGAATCGCCCGGGTGTCTCCACTGCGAGGATCGACCGGAGGACACGGTGGAGCACACGGTGGAAGTCTGCCCTGCGTGGGCGGAGCTCCGCCGTGTCCTCGTGGCGGCGATCGGCGGCGGCGACCTCTCGCGTCCGGCCCTGGTTCAATCCATGGTCCGGAGCGAGACGGAATGGGAAGCCGTCGCCTCCTTCTGCGAAGCAGTGATGCTAGCGAAGGAGGTGGCGGAACGAGAGAGGGAGAGATCCTCTCTTCCCGGCCGCCGCGGGAGACGCAACGGGCGTCGGGGGCCACGTGGTGGCTACCGGCCACCGTAGATGCGGGCCTGTGGACGGCTGGCTATGGGCAATAGCTGGCCGTCCGGCCGTCTAACGACGACGACAGGCCGTGTCGACGGCGCGTTCGTGTTCCACGCGCGCCTCAAAGAGATGTCAGCAAAAGGAGAGGGGCCCGCAAGGGCCGAAGCCTGCCGGGGTTGCGGGCCTGTTCGAAAGAGATACCGCGGCCCCGGAACGTAAAAGGCGAGGAAGGAACATGGATGGTTTTTAGTCAGTAAGAGTCTGACACTCCCTCCCGCTCCGCCCAGAGTGGGGGGGGTCATTTGATGATTTCCCATCCTTAAAAAAAAAAAAAAAAAAAAAACAGGACTCCAGTTCTTCCAAAGTTATAAAATAAGCATCCAAATGAATGCTTACATTACATAACATAACATCACGCTTGCAATCCCCGAAGGGCTAGTTAGAGTTATACCTTATAATAATACACCTACATTTCACCAGTTGTGTTTTAAGTTCCACGTAATATAGGGCGAGCCTATTGCTAACAACCGTGCACAAATCCAAACTCCGTGGCTGCTACTAAGAAAATTTCTGATGGTGAAACCTAATAACACTTTGCTCGATCCGGGAATCAAACCAAGGTACTCAACAGTCCGGGGTTGCGGGCCTGTTCGTAAGAGATACATAGAGATAGATAACATACAGGGCGAGGAAGGAACATGGATGGGTTTTAGTCAGAAACAGTCTGACACTCCCTCCCGCTCCGCCCAGAGAGGGAGAAGTCATTTGATGATTTCCCATCCCAAAAAAAAAGAAAGGTACTCAACAGTCGCTCAAGTCTTACGAGCACTCGACCATTTCATACAATAGTGCACTTCTATTTTGGCATTAACAATAAAAAATAAAAAATAAATGCTTATTTCAGACTAAGTGATGTCCATACTTTGTTACTCGTAGCATACAAATTAGATTAAGGTGTCTCTTAATCAGTTAGACACCATAAAACAATAAATTCAAGACACCAATCTCTAAAAACCAACTCTTTTTTGGGGACTGAAAACCAGCTTTAACTTTAATTACTTAATTGCCAAATTTGGGTTTTTGTTGCTTTGAAAATAATAAATAGTTGAGTCATTGGGTTGACTAAACAGTGACGTCACAGCGTACTATTGCCATACTAAATCTATGAGAGATTCTGCGTTTTGACAGCTCTTAAAAAGTATGTCAATTGATTGGTGAATCATCTACCCTATTATAAATAAACTAGCTGACCCTCGCAACTTCGTCTGCGTCACATAAGAGAGAAAAACGAAAGGGAAAAAAACCCCGTTTTTGCAACATTTTTCATTCCTGCTGCGTCCCTAATGGTTGTAGCGTCATGTTAACCTAAAGCCTTCCTCGATAAATGGACTATCCAACACAAAAAATATTTTTTCGATTTGAACCAGTAGTTCCTAAGATTAGCGCGTTCAACCAAACAAACAAACAAACTCTTCTGCTTTATAATATTATATAGTATTTATAGTATAGATAAATAAATATCGCTGGTCATTAACACACAGCGCCATCTAGTGCCACTCTAAGCAAGGCTTGTATCGTGGACACCAGATAGTTGATATACTACATAATATATACTTTTTGTTTGCAAATACATACTTATTATACATATAAACATCCATGACTCGGAAACAAAAATGTCCATGCTATGCATTATGCTATGATAAGTTGCGCAGTTACTTGATTCTAATAGGGTAGACGACAAAACAAATCTAATTAGTCCATCAGGAAGATTAATAAAAAATATTTGACCCGTATTTTTTCTTTTGTTACGTAAATCAAAATTGACGAACATACGACGCTTTTAAAGTTCCCAATACGTCATGCACGCACGCACGTAGGTATAACTTTTAGCTAGTATTGACGTCACGAGCCCCAACTCCCGAGTATTGATGCGCTTTATCTTTGACTATTCATTGATTTACAAAAACAAAAAATACGTGTCCATTATTTTTCAATATTCTAACTGTTGGAATAAATAGATTTGTATTTGTTTAAGACTCTCGTCATCCCTATTGCAGCTATTTTATTGATATAGTTCATCATCATCATTTCAGCCGAATGACGTCCACTGCTGGACATACGCATCCAACGGATTCCCGCAACCTTCACCAGGTCATCGGTCCACCTAGTGGGAGGTCTTCCAACGCATCGTCTTCCGGTTCGCGGTCGCCACTCCAGAACTTTTCGGCCCCATCGGCCATCCGTTCTACGCGCAATCTGCCCACTGCCATTTAAGTTTGGCAATTCTTCGGGGTTCTTCTTCTTCTTCTTTATTCTTCACTGATATAGTTACTGAATACAAACTTTGATCTCAAACTCAAACTCAAACTCAAACTCAAATCATTTATTTCAACTAGACCATTACGGCACTTTTGAATGTCGATAAAACGAAAAAAAAAAAAGGCTACAGTCACAGACACAAGGCATAATAACTTGAGAATGTACTGTAGTTGCCCATTCCCTAGCGTAGATCTCTATGGAGAAGAACGGGCAAGAAACTCCATGGACACTCTTTTCAATCAAAAATGTTGTTACAAAATCTTGGTTACATCTTTCTTGTTGAGATTATACATATATGTGAGAACGATGTAGAAAGACGTGCACAATAAGAGCGTCCAGAGTAAAAAAAAAGAAATAAATCAATAATTTATAAAATAAAGCAATTCAAATTATCCATGGCAGCTAAGAGATGACCAGTCCCGACTGACAGCGCCCGTTCACGAACATGACGCATGGATCAGCGCCATTCAATTCAACCATATTGAAGGGAACTAAATGACCCGACCCACCCGCCACCATCAGCAGGACATTTAAGCGAGCATGACATTCTCTCAGCCACCAAGGCATATTCAAGTCAATGAAAGATAACTAAATGCAAATGGTAGCTTTACTGTACATAGTACTCACACATGTGCTATGCAATTATACAATACTAAAAGATGGAATCTATACAATGCAAGAATATTTTTACAATCTTCTGCAGCTACCACAATAATATTGTCCATTAAGTTTGCACCTATGGTTGCGGAGCAGGACCAGCATTTAGCCAAGCATTTTTATCCTCAATGTAATCTCCCAGCTTATAATATGCTTGCCTACATAGTGTGCGTTTTACACAAGATTTAAATTTCGTCTCATTCAGTTGTAGAATGTGGGGAGGTATTTTATTGTAACATTTTAAACAGTACCCCATGAAAGATGAATCTACTTTAGCAAGCCTGAAACCTGGCTGAACTAGTTGGTCCCTATTTCTAGTATTATAGTGGTGTCTGTCACCTCTTTTACTGAATAAATGCAGATTTTTCCTAACATACATGATGTTTTCATATATGTATTGACATGGTACTGTCATGATATTAATTTCCTTAAACAGTTCCCTTAGAGAATCGCGTCTACGTAATTCATATATGGCTCTGATGGCTCTTTTCTGCAGAATAAAAATAGACTCGATGTCTGCAGCCCGTCCCCATAGTAAAATACCGTATGACATAATACTATGAAAGATAGAGATCTATAGTTTCCATCGTATTGGTTACCCCTACATCTCTGCCTATCTCCGCAAGATAATAGGGGTGACTATTGTCCTGTCGATTTATTAAAAAGCGCATTTAAAAGGACGCGAGGAATTTCTGACCTCAGCATTGACTACAGTATACATGTCAACCAACAATATACAGGATGTAGAAATATTTGAGTATAAGAAAAATCAAAGCCTCATTTGTTTTAGTATGTGTCTTTGTAACAACAAGACAATAAAAAAAAATCAGAAAGAAAACTAGCAAAAAAATAGAGAGAGTAAAATTTTATGTTATTTTGCTAATAAGTACCTACATGTTTTAAAATGACAGGATTAACAGTTGGAAAACAAAAGTAGCAAATCAGTTACTGTTGCTGTGACATACCTAATTGGGTTCTATTTCTCCTTTCTCGAGAACCACTCTGTCCATTGGTGAAAAAGGTATGAAAATAAGTGCAGTAGTTTTTGAGTTTATAGCAAACAGCCAGACAGCCGAGGCGAATGTCTTTGTTTTATATTATGAAAGTGATATATAGTGTGTATATATTGTAAATAATGAATCTGTGTTTAATAAATTTTTAGTTTTTTTTTTATACTAAACTACGTACAGATTTAGGAAAAAAAAAAGTGATAGTGATTAAATCGCTAGGTGTTGAAAAACGGTGGAGGAAAATATTGTGAGGAACTTAATTACTGGGCTTATTTTGTGGACTCTGGCGCAAACCCACTTACAGAGAGAAGCCATGTGTCCCAGCACTGGGAACATTGTTGTTGTTGTTGTTGTTTTGTTGTTTGTTGTTGTTGTTGTTGTTGATTGTTGTTGTTTGTTGTTGTTGGTGTTATTTACATAATTTTAAATAAATAAATAAATAATAAATTATATTAGAGGTAGTTTGCTATTACATTAATTGAAACTTAGGATTTTTAATTTTCGTTAGCCATTTTTTTATAAATTCTGGAATATAGATACTTTTCAATCTGTGTTGTTAAAGGTTTTTTTTCCGGTGTGAGAGCCCTGTCGTGAACTCATGATGATCAGAAAAGGTAAATAACCGGTAACATTGATTTCATTCATTTTTTACCTTCCTTGAAACAAGAGGTCAATGGCACTTGAATTTGCGAACGGTACATTATGGTCATAATACCATGCTAATTACTGAGTAAAATCTTCAATTATAATTAAATAAAAGGTACTAGGTCTATTTTGACAAGTTGTTTTATGCTAAACAACTTGTAAACTATTAATTAGTGGTGAGTTTATGTTTATGTAAGTACTTTTATCATATTTTTTTTTATAAAAATAACTTAAGTACTAAACTAAATAAAACAAATAATATTATATTCAGAAACGGAACTCATATTGCAAAAGGATAAATCATAAAATTATTGACATTAAAATATACTTCCTAAATATTATCACGTTTGTCATTAATTACTTAGTTATTATTGTACTTTACCGCGCAGTTAAAGTTAAACAATCTCTTTACTTTAATGTCACTGACCCATTGTAAATAATCAGGAAATATAAATAAAATCACGTGCACTATAACTTTACAACAATAAAAAGAAAAAGAAAAGATGCTACAGATAGCAAAAAAAATAGACAAATCGGTAGTCCACATTAGCCCTGGATTGAAAAAAACTGTATGTCACCCAAAGACCTTTGCCCAGCAGTGGGAAGCTGCAGGCTAAGAAGAAAGAGGAAAAATATTTTCTTGTATTTGGAATCTATCTGATTATTTAAAAAAATCATACGTAGTGTTAATTAACTTTCGTTGCTGACTGTCCAACGGTATTAAGTCTTGTTTCCTATTAATAGTCTTGCAAGTTGCAACTTTCGATCTCAGGAACCGCATTCCGAGTCTTGTCATGATAAAAATAAAACTGATCAACATTGTGATTTAATTTTGTAATTATGCTGGGAGATGTCACGGTATATTATAATTATTAAGAATATATTTGCATAAAAAGACAAAACAAAACAATAAACAAAAAAATAAAAAAAAAGACAATACAACAAAAAAGTTAAAAAAGACAATTAATAAGTATATTATATATTTCTAAAATTAAAGTTTACAATCAATCTAATATATCCAATCAAATCACTGACGGAATACGCTGCATCTTCTGAAACCTATAAGGTGTCTCGCTAAGAAGAAATAAGGTTGATCTCTTGATCAGTTAATTATGGGCCATGTTTACTTACCGTGTTTTCCGGCTGATAAAGATCTCTTAAAAAATAACAGTTAACAATTATTTTTTCTTAATTAATAAAGCTGTCATATTTTACATACACGCATGCTATTTATGTCCGTGCATTTTTTTTTAAGTTATTGTAAAAAAAAAATAAGATTACTGGCAGACTTATGATGTGATCGACCGAATGCTATTTGGTTTTACTCATTTATTAATACTTTTCAATAAACTCACAATCCATTGCAATTTATAACATGCAAGTTACAAATTACTGTCAGTAAGATTGACAAAAATGTCATAAATACCGAAGAGGCAGTGACCAACTAACAATGCGATCAACCTGTATCAAAACTAACCCTTTCTTCGGCCGGTTTTTTTATTCTTTTCCTTTTTTAAAAAAAGAAGATCGAACCTTTTTTCTTTTTTTCTGGCCATTAGCTTTTTTTTATTCGTATCTTCGTTTTTTGTGGGGATCCCAAATTAATATAATGTTTTTTTGGGTGCGATGCTATCGAACTGGTTTAGTGGTCGAAAACTGGTGGGAAAGATTTAATGAAAGTGTTTTTTTTTTAGATTTACGATAGTTTAGATACTCTCGTTTTCGTTGAACGTAGATTTTTACATAACCTGTCCAAAGTGTCCATAGATGCGTTGATGTTGAATTTTGGAGTTTTCATTTAAGTTAATCAGGGTTTTGAAGGACTTAAGTTTTTTTTTAACGTGTTTACGTTTAGGCAATCAGGATTTATATTTCCTTATGTGTCGATGGTATCTCGTGTCGTTAACATGAAAGTTGTGGGTAATCTAATCCTTTTTCGCGTGTTGCGACATAATCAGTACCTTTTATTTTCTTTTTTTGCGAGTGATTTTAATTACGGCTTTTAAATAAAACATTGAAGGCGCCAATACTGCAGTTGAGTTGAATTATTACTGAGTTTTTGGTATCTTTTTTCTTTTTAAAACGTTGTTGTGCACTCAACATCTGTCCGCTAGTGATTGTCATTAATTAACAGGACGTAGGACGGACGGACAGACAGGTTTCAAGGTATGTAGACGAGCGGGTTTCCAAGCATTTTATTTTTATGTTTTGCATGCATTCACTGCGTAAAACGCTGGTATTTAACCGTACTCCTATACTGTTATGATCTTGTAAGGAATTTTAAAATAGTACAAAATAGAGCCGCTTGAAGATAAAATGGCTTGGGATTTTATTTGAACATCCGTTATTTTTGCAGTTGAAAAAAAAAGTGCAGATACGGGTTCAATCTTGAGAATATAGCCACACAGCGAAACGGTTTAGTTTATTGACAAAATTAAAAAACAACTGCTTTGTTTACTATTATTATGGTTACCTTTCATGTCCTTTCTGACCAGACAATGTCCAGACAAAAAACGAAAAAAATCTACAAAAATATTTTTCCTAAAACTGTTAATGATCGCATTTTCAGCAAAAAAGTTGTCAAGACACTTTAAGAGGTGATACCTCACCCGACTGTCTGCTGGTACCCATTGTGGCTCCCAAAATTCACAATCTGCGACCGAATCTCGACTTTTTTCAGTCGAAACGTTCCTTTATCCGCGGATCTCGCCAAAACGCCAGACGTAACGCATAAATCCTTATTTAAATATACCTCACAGCTTTCATAGACACGAATAATCCTATTAACCAAGGAAATTGCAAAGAAAATTATATCTTAAATCGTTGCTAATACATTCCACTATCCTCTAATTCAGGATAGATTCGCGAAAATAAATGAACGTCGTAAGATTCGCGGCGATATTCAGTTTTCAATTCTGGGCTCCACTCTGTAAGGTTTCGTTTTCAATGGATGTTAGTGAAAGGGTTTTTATAGCAATAAATAAAGGAATATCGAAGTTGGCTGTGTCAACAACGCGTTGCATTCTTGTGCAGTGTGTACGACACACACACACACACACACGCACGGGTCGCGAGATGACGCCGCGTGTGTGTGTACACAAATACTTATTGGTAAATGTTGACTTGGGAACAGAGATTCACATGCACTATGATACTTTGAATATATTATTTCTTCAATTTTTCTTTTGCGTAAAGTTGGTAGAAATGTGATTCCGATGAAATCAAGAAAATTGTATCCTTGTATATTCCACTTTCTTTAAAAATGTAACAGTGGCAATTCAACAAAAGAAAAAAATTACGGTAGTTTTACAAGGATCCTTGTATTTCCATTCGGTGTTTGTGAAAATCAGTTTTACAGTTTTTTAGCTTTTGCTTCAAGACCTGACATTTTCCACTAACAATTTCCAAACACCCCATTTTCTAAAAATAAAACATCTCAAGAATCTCCACTACCTTACTGACCAACATCCCCACATATTCTATCCATCGCAATCCTCTCCACAGCTTCTCTGTTCATCTCCCCCTGACCTTGAGTCGAGTTGACCCGTTCCCGCGAATCAGCCGCGTTGCCCTCGTGCTCTTGCACGGCCACGGAGGGGTTGAGGCACCGGGGCGCGGGGGAGGGGACTGATTCCGAGTAAACTTAACTTTAGTTTACAAGTTGGCAACATTGCAGCGTGCGAGTCGTGTGAGCTTTGCAGCAGCGCGAGGGTTAAGAGTGAGACAGGTTGGCAGGAAAAGGGTTAAGGAAAAGGTATTGGGTCAATAAACTTTTGACAGTTGAGAGTTATGATAGATTTGAGTGTTGATGAATAAAAAATAGATATTATTAATAACTAGCTGAACAACGCAACTTCGTCTGCGTCACATAAAAGAGAAAAAGCCCACAAAAGGAATAAATATTGCCCATTTTTGCAACAATTTTCATTTATGGCGTAGCGTGATGTTATTTAGAGACATTAATTTTTGTAATCATCTACTGAACATACGAAATAAAACGTCGACTAGTGAAGTAAAGTAACACACTTGTCTTGAAACTCTACAACTTGTGTAGCATAAGTTTGTGCATAGCAGTACAGCAGAAAATAACTTACTTTTGTGCTTATAGTAAGTTGATTACCACATTAAAAACAACCTCTTGTATGTTCAACAACTTTGGAATTATGTTTTTTTGAGTTTATGACCACCTTGTCCGGTCTTGGCTTGGCTTGGGTCTTGTTGATCCCGGCTGTCATTTGTCCATCTTTGACAGCCGTTACGGATAGTCAGTGGCCCAAAAAGTCTGACACCAGTCTTACCAAGTGGTATCGTATTTCCCAGTATTAACTGGGTTATGGAGGTCAGTTATGCAGTCGCTCCATGTAAAATACTGATATTCAGCTGTATCCGGTTAAACTGGAAGCCACTCCAACATAGTCGGGAAAAGGCTCGGCAGATGATGATTTAAAAGGGCTTATCCAGTTTGAAAACATCGCTCCTGTAATACAAATTACAAAATCCAACATACATACTTCAAAATACAAACATACAGTAGATTTACTTAACTTTAAGTACTTATATTTTTTGCCCATTTGAGATTAGAACGAGCTATAGGATAGCAATTTGAAATCTCTCGACAAAGGGATGGACACAATAAGTACAGTACTATTGCACCAGCCCACATCTGCGAGGAAATCGTATTTATTTTAGTTTTTTAGGTACCTATAATAAAACTAGCTTCTGCCCGCGACTTCGTTCGCGTGAATTACCCGCTTGCAACATTTCTTATTGCTGCTCCGCTCCTTTTGGTCATAGCGTAATGTTATATAGCCTATAGCCTTCCTCGATAAATGGACTATCCAACGCCAAAATAATTTTTCAATTCGAGCCGGTAGTTCCTTAGATTAGCGTGTTCAACCAAACAAACTCTTCCTTCTGCTTTATAATATTAGAATAGATTTCTTAGGCTTTCGTTCTGGACACACCTCATCAATATGACGTGGTTGACTTGTCCTAGAATAGAATAGAATAGTTTTTTGTTTTTTTTTTCCCAGCAATACTTACGTGTTACTTGTTAGCCTTCGCAAGGGAGAGTCCGTAACTTGTGGTCCAAAGTTCGATTCCCAGTTTCATTTTTTGCAGGAATCATTTCATCGTTTCTGTTATTTTGTTTTTTTTTCCAGGAATTTACCAATAGCAGCCCGGATTCTAGATTTGTGTCCGGTTGATGTAAATGGGCTCGCCCCTATTACCTATATGGGACGGCGGAGTATTCTATGTCCTACACCTCTGTCTATCTCTTCAAGTAATAATAGGGGTGTTGATAAGTTATCAAACCAAATTATTTTTTTGAACTTGAAACAAATGCTTTGATTTTGTTTACTGCACTTTATCTATTTAATTTCCCTTCCACAAGCCCACAATGACCTGCACGAACAGTCTAAAAGATTTATCATAATATCAATTGACAGCTTGATTGATGTTTTCAGTCGTTTTTATGGGACAGGACCACAGCATCCTGCTGTCCAGTGCCTTATTTGGGATCTACTGAACAGAGACAGGCATGTAACGACTGCCAAAGATGGACAAATGACAGCCGGGACCAACAGCTTAACGTGCTTTCCAAGGCACAGAGGAAACTCAGTATGTAAGGGTGGTCACCCATCCACAAACCAACCTAGGCAAGCACGGCTTAACCTAAAGATCGGCCCGAGCGTCTGTTATTATTTATCCAGGAGCTCCTCAAAAAAAAAAGCTGCTGTCCATTGCCCTATATGGAACCACAAAACAAACGAGTGGCCTATATGTCTCTGCAAGGAGTAGACTTCCCAGACGCCTTTAAGATGGTGGATTCTGAACTTCGTTTGGTTTAGAAATTAATCTATTATGATGATACTCGAATTTCAGTCGTTACCCGTGATCCCAGTGTATCGACCCATTGCCGGGTCCATGGGTAATTTTATTTTCACCACTCCCGCACGAAAGAAGTGTCTTTCCTCTACTAAAACAGTGAGGAAAGTTGGTCTTTCCTCACTATTTGAACTGTGTGGAAAGTAATGATCCCGTTCAGAAACTATCCTTGCCTGACTTTTAAATACTTATTAGACTTAAATACAAATCTATAGTAACAGCATATCATATCGTATCCCCGTGTACCGGGACCACGGGTTACGAGTGATTGCATAGTTTGACTACGGGTTTTCAATTTAGGTTGTCTCGAGGTTGTCAAGACTGTGTTCGGTGTTTTCACCGAACCTTAGTTTGCACTGTCAGACTTCATTAACAGACTTCATTTATTACTTAGTATTTTATATTACACTAGCTGACCCACGCAATTTCGTCTGCGTAACTTAAGAGACTCTTTCTCACAAAGGGAATAAAATTTCCCCCGTTTTTGCAACATTTATTATTGCTGCTCCGCTACTGTTGGTCATAGCGTGATGTTATATAGTCTAAAGCCTTTCTCGATAAATGGACTCATCATCATCATCATCATCTCAGCCGAAAGACGTCCACTGCTGGACATAGGCCTCCCCCAAGTGTCGCCACATTGACCGGTCCCTTGCTACTCGCATCCACCGGATTCCCGCAACCTTCACCAGGTCATCGGTCCACCTAGTGGGAGGTCTTCCAACGCATCGTCTTCCGGTTCGCGGTCGCCACTCCAGAACTTTTCGGCCCCATCGGCCATCCGTTCTGCGAGCAATGTGCCCTGCCCACTGCCACTTAAGTTTAGCAATTCTTCGGGCTACGTCGGTGACCTTGGTTCTCTTGCGGATGTCTTCATTTCTGATTCGATCACGCAAGGAAACTCCGAGCATAGCCCTCTCCATTGCCCTTTGGGTTACTTTAAGCCTTTTGATAAGGCCCATTGTGAGCGACCACGTTTCGGTCCCGTATGTAATCACTGGCAACACACACTGGTCATAGAGTTTCGTCTTGAGACACTGCGGTAAGTTGGACGAGAAGATACCGCGCAGCTTCCCGAACGCTGCCCAGCCGAGTCGGATTCGACGATTGACCTCTTTCTCGAAGTTAGACCTACCTAACTGGACCGTTTGTCCTAGGTATACATAATCGTCTACAATTTCGAGTGAAGAGTCTCCGATCTTGATAGGAATGGGTGTGACATGGGCATTCAACATGACCTTCGTCTTGTCCATGTTCATTTTTAGACCCACTCTTTTGGAGGATCTACTGAGGTCATCGAGCATTGTACTGAGGTCCTCCATGGTCTCAGCCATGACCACAATATCGTCGGCAAACCGAAGGTGAGTGATGTACTCGCCATTGACGTTGATGCCTAGCCCTCTCCAGTGCAGAACCTTGAAGACATCCTCCAGTGCAGCGGTGAACAGTTTCGGAGATATGACGTCTCCCTGTCTTACACCTCGCTGCAGAAGGATAGGTTCCGAGGCTTGGTCCTGAAGTCGGACGGACATGGTGGCGTTTTTGTACAAACACTTCAACACCTCGATGTACCGATAGTCAATTTGGCACCGTTGGAGAGACTGCAGTACAGCCCAGGTTTCGATCGAATCAAAGGCTTTTTCGTAGTCCACAAACGCTAAGCAGAGAGGCAAGTTATACTCTTCGGTCTTCTGTATAACCTGCCGAAGCGTATGTATGTGGTCCACGGTGCTAAAACCTTTTCGGAAACCGGCTAGTTCGGGTGGCTGGAAATCGTCAAACCTGCGCGCGAGACGATTCGTGATGACTCGTGAAAACAACTTGTAAACATGGCTTAGAAGTGAGATGGGCCTGTAATTCTTCAACCGGGCATTGTCACCCTTCTTGAAGAAGAGCACCACCACACCCCTGGACCATGCCTGTGGCGTTTTCCCCTCGAGTATGACGGAATTGAATAGCTTTTGAAGGGCCTTAAGTACCGGTTTTCCACCCGCCTTCAGGAGTTCGGCAGTAATTCCGTCATCCCCCGGTGCCTTGTTGTTTTTGAGTTGTTTCAGAGCCATCCTAATCTCGTACAGGCTGACGTCCGGGATATCTTCGGTATAGTGTCGGGTTAGTCTAGCTCTTGGGTCGTTTGCTAGATCGACAATGGGTTTGCTGGTTGACGTGTACAACTGTCCATAGAAGCTCTCGATCTCCCTCAGTAGCTCCGGTTTGGCGGATAAGATCCTGCCATCGTCGGTCTTCAGTTTCGTGAGCTGGCTCTGCCCAATAGCCAGATCTCTTGAAAATACTTTTGAGCCTTTGTTCCGCTCGATCGCGTCTTTAATACGCTCTGTATTAAAGCGGCGGAGGTCGCTCTTTAAGGATTTAGAGATCCGTCTATTGAGCTGCCGGTATTTCGACGCCTCATCTGAAGACTGCAGGATCAACTCACGCCGCTCCTTCATGAGCTCGAGAGTTTGATCGGAGAACCTCTTTTTCTGATCTGTACGACGTGTCTTGAAGAACTTAGACCCGGTCGTATGGACAGTTTCCACGAACCCATCGTTATATTCGTCCACTGAGCCGCCTAGGCACTCGAAACGATTCTGGAGTTCGAGCTGAAAGCTCTCGGGGTTTTGAATTTGGATCTGTGCTGGACGGAGCGTAGACTTCATCAGTCGAGACCTTTCTAGCTTGATATTGATGATGATGATGATATAGTCTAAAGCCTTTCTCGATAAATGGACTATCCAAAACAAAAAGATATGTTCATTTCGAGCCGGTACTTCCTGAGATTAGCGCGTTCAAACAAACCAACAAACAAACAGACTCTTCTGCTTTATAATATTAGTATAGATTCGGTGCACTGTCTACCGGGTTAGCCGGGTGTATTGAATATAATAACATCAAAAGTTCATTAACATTTAAACATAAGCATATTGAGTGTGAGACAATAAATAGTGGTTAACATAAACTTTTGTTTTCTACTCAACAACACCCGACCTGTGACCCGACACCTCGCTTCGTAACACCGACAGACTCGTTGATCTAGTGATTTCAAATGCTGTGCATGAGGTCCAGGGTTTGATTCCCGATTGTCATTGGATTGGATTGGATTCCATAACAAGAATTTCTTAGTAGCAGTCTTTGTGTCTGGATTTGTTTAAAAGCGCTGGCAATAGGCTCTCTCCCAATTACATGAGGCTTAAATATAACTGGCCAAATGTAACTGCTGTACTATTAGGTTAGGTACACCTCTGGTTCTCCCTTCTAGGGTTACAGGCGTGATGTTATAACGATGATAATGATGACCAATCTAACTGCTTAGACACACAAAGTATAATACAATTAGTTCGTATCAACAACTCTGACGTTAAGTTTCTAAATGCAATAGCAAATACAATTACAAGCATCACTAACTGAAAGACAAAGTTGAAGCAGTTGTTCTGCTTCAACTTTGTCTTTGACAAGAAAACTCACAGTTTTGGGTCGAATATATAACATACAAAACCCACAATTTATTTCGGAAACATCATCAGACTCCGGGTTAAGTACCTACTGATAAATTCGATATAGAAAATTCTCAAAAAAACTGTCGGCCTGGGAATCGAACTAAATCTCATGTTTAGCTACTACTGAGCCACCGCTACTCTAACTGTGGGGACCACTCAAATATAAATAAAAGAAGTTTAAAGTTTAGTAAAACAACTAAAGTGTTGTAAAACAACTGCTGAAAATAAAAAAAAGAGAAGTGGTACATTCACAAAAGTGGAAAGTTAAACTCCCCATCGGAAGTCAATTTCTATTACCCCATGTCTATTACAGATGCTATCTAATCTATGATTCACTCCACATTTATTTTACTCCATAAAAATCTTAAATCAATATATAACCATAAATAAAACCACCTATATCTTAAACTCAGCTTCACCGTGGACCACGGTCGCGAGCCCTTCAAAATTAACCGGTTCCTATCTTCCATCCTTGTCTAACATTCCTGTTACAACTATACCTGTCTCGTTTTGCCCTTCGGACATTTTTTTATCTCACTCTCACCAGCGCTGTAACTACCACTTTCCCTTTTCAAAGGACGAAGACACCAATATTTGGCATCCTTGTCTTTTGTAGACAGTTTCATATGTGTGTCTCTTTCTTCTGGAGTCAGGATTTGGCCTTGAGACTAAGATGCAGACTCTGGTCAAAGTTATTTTTACTTTTTACTTGGAACGATGACTAAATGCGTTAAGAAGCTAGTGGCAAGTCCTTCGCTTGTTTTATGGTATGTGTTTTGTGTAGGTGTGTGTATCCGAACGCATATTATTATCTGTAGCTTTGTTGACCGTTGGTAGCCATTTTCGATTTTTGAGTCAGTATATCTTATTGGAGATCGGTCTAGTTTACATTGAGAAAATAAACTTTGAAAATAATATGTCTACATTTAGATTTAGAACGAACGCACCTCTATCACAGACATCATAAAGCTTTTTTGTTAAAAAAAAAACAAAAGAATGAGCTTACCGTAATAAAACGTTGATAGAATAAACTAATTTTACTAATTTTAAAAGTAATCAATTTACTTTTATGATTTATTTTAAGTTACGATATATCCTGTGTTTTTCGTTTGACGGAACAATTTAGGAACGAATGTCAAACTAACGAACTATTGAAAAGAACCATCAAGGTCAGTAACTACTTGTTTCCACCAATATATTGTTTATTTATTTATTTAACAATTTATGTACATACTACATCCAGAAAAAGAAGAAATGAATAGAAAATAGGTAGGTACAAAGGTGATCCTTTTTTGTTTATTGTCATTGGAATTCTAGTGCATTCTACAAAACTTGTGATCGTCAAGATGGATGAGGTACCCTGGTACGACGCAATGCAGCCGATATAGTTTTTAAACCGTTAGAATTAAGAAGATGTCTCTGTTCTTACCTATATCTACTAGGAATAAATATAAATAACAAACAATTTTTATTGAGAGAAGAGAGAGACAAGAAATATTAGAAAACGAACCGCCACTTATCCCCAGTTATCTTCCTCCCAAGATCATCAAATCATCTGATATCATGATCATCTTTACCAAGGATTTCATTGAACTTTTGTCTAAAAGTACTGATATTGCTAACCTGAGTCATCCCACACCTAGGGAAAGGGTTCTCCCCATGACTTCCAGTGGTCGATCCAGGGCTTATGTGGACCACTGTTCGTTGGCATTGTCGAACTCGTCTTTCTGTCTTTAGGTACTTACTTACTTAAATCTTAAAGTTAAAAAATGCTCTGTATATCTATACTATATATATATAATATATAGATATATATAATATTATAAAGCTGAAGAGTTTGTTTGTTTGTTTGTTTGAACGCGCTAATCTCAGGAACTACTGGTTGGAATTGAAAAAATCTTTGTGTGTTGGATAGTCCATTTATCGAGGTTATAGGCTATATATAATCACCAATAGGAGCGGAACATAAATGAAAAATGTTGCAAAAACGGGGAAAATTTATTCCTTTTGTGAGCTTTTTCTCTCATTATATGTGACGCAGACGAAGTTGCGTGGGTCAGCTAGTCAGTGATATAATGAGCGAAACTTTTCTTTACCGAAACCAAAGATAAACAAAAACAAATAACTCTGTACATTGTCATAAGGAAAAGTTTGACATTGATGTAATGAATCCTAGAACGAATGGAATAAACAGGGTTACTTGACTAGACTCGTTCTGAAAAACCCCGTGCGTAAGCAATGTAAGACCTGTTTTCTGTTCAATTCGAAAAGTAAGGCTATGCCTAGACTTGAGTAAAGAATATCTTCAGACAGACTCGCGCTCTATAGTCATCTTCCTGCCCTTGTCCCATTTTATTTGGGGTCGGCGCAACACGTTTTCTTCTTCCATTCTCCCCTGTTAGACGTCACGGCATCATTTACTCCTTTCTCTTTCATTTCAGTCTTTACACAATCCATCCATCTTTTCTTTGGCCTTTCTCTCCCTCTCCATCCATCAATACTTATGTCCATCACTCTTTTAGTCACATGCGTTTCATCCCTCCTCATTACATGTCCATACCAAGCCAAACGACTTCCTTTCAATTTTTCAGTAACAGGTGCCACTTTCATACTTCCTCTAATATATTCATTTCTTACTTTATCCATTCTTGTCACTCCACACATCTACCTCAACATTCTCATCTCCGCTACATGCAATCGTTTTTCATCCATCTTCTTCACAGCCCAGCATTCTGATCCATACAATACGACAGGTCTAATCACGGACTTGTAGCTCTATACTAGCAAACATTATAACGTTGTGATGTGCATACTCGCAATAAAGAAGTTTCATTGTCAACATAGGTACCATCTTGCATTAATTCCTCTTAAATACTATAGATAAGCAGAGGAGCCCGTGGCTAAATAATAGCAGGAGCTTTTAGGTTAAGCAGTGCTTGTCTAGGTTAGTCTGTGGATGGGTGACCACCCATTACATACCGAGTTTCCTCCATGCTTCGGAAAGCACGTTAAAAAGCTGGTCTGGCTGTCAGTTGTCGATCTTTGACAGTCGTTACAAGCAGGACCAAAAAGTTTGACAACCAGTCTTAGTCTTACCAAGGGTATCGTATTACCCAGTACTAACTGGGTTGTGGAGGTCAGATAGGCAGTCGCTCCATTTGAAATACTAGGATTCAGCTGCATCCGGTTGGACTAGAAGCCGACCATGGTTGGGAAAAGGCTTGGCAGATGATCGCCATGAGAAGCAGAAGTTTATAACCTCATTCCACCAGTTATGTTTAATTAAATATTATTGTTTATTAAACATAACTGATTAATATAATGATTACCGGGTCAAAAATCCAGACTTAACACATTCACTGTCCACGAAAAGAGACAATAGTTAAACAATCGCGCTGAACCATATGTGGGTCATGGGACAGGAAAAGGGTTAAGTCGTCTACCGACCTAGTAGCAGTTTCCCCTACCTGGTACATATATGATGATTTATCATAAAACTAGCTATAGTACCTAGCTATACACGCCAAGGTTATTAATTTACTGAACGGACTTTGTAGAAACTAGAGCAAATTTCCGTGCGTTCAAGTGTTTTTGCCATACCTATTATTGGAATCAAATATGACAGCTCACAACTTAGGACCCATTAATGTTAATATTTATCCGTGGTGTTTGGCAACAGGGCCTATCCCATTTTTAAACGTCCCTTTGTGCCTTTTGGCCTTGTTTTGTTCTGTCTCCTGCTGATATGGAGAGAAGTGAAATTAGGTTTCTTTCCTACTCCGCTATACTTTCTGATTAATTTCGTTGCGGGATCCAAGACAGTTAAATTTATTCTCTGGGACTTCGTCGAGCTTCATTGTCTCGGCGCTTTTCTGTTGGTCGCCACTGTTGATTCTGGCTTTCAGGAGTTACAGTGGTTTGGGAATAGTGTGGCGGGCTTGTCCCAAATACACGCCAGATTACCACTACCACGTATATCTGCTAGGTTTACCGGGTAAACATTGCCTGTACAAGTGAGAAAACCAGCACAGTCTCGGAGCCTATATGTTGTACATATAGGCTCCGGTTTATCTATACAGTTCAACTGTACAGTCAAGATTCAAGATTCAAGATTCAAGATTCAAGATTCAAGATTCTTTATTTGCATGAAATATGGTGCGTTACATGATGGTCTTATAAATTAAAAAGGTTTCACATATTTCGCTGACTTCATCAGCATGCAAACTTAAAAATTAAAGTAGGTATCTAACACATTTTACTCTTAATGTAGTTCTAAATATAACAAAACATCTAAGAAGCATTAGAATGTTAATTTATCTTTGACAACAGTATTATTTTAGAATTAAAAATACTAATGTGTAGAATAAAATAAAATAAAAAAACAATACAAGGCAAGAAAAAAATAATAAAGTTAAAATATTAACATCAGTAAAATAGGAATATAAGCTATTTACCCATTACAAATGGGTTTGACAAAAACTCGTTTATTGTGTAGAACACGTTATTACAGAGCCACTTCTTCAGTTTCCTTTTGAAATAATTTATTGGTAATTCTCTGATTTGTTTCGGTATTTTATTGAAAATTTTGACCGACATGCTATAGCAATTGTTCTGGAAGAGAGTGCTTCTACATCTTGTTATGGCCAGTTTAGTGGGATCTCTAGAGATAAACTTTTTATTTTCTGTTACTTTAGTAAACAGGTTCGGGTGCTTTTTAACAAACATCCTTACTTCTAAAATGTATAAGCTAGCAAGTGTAAGTAGGCCCAACTTTTTGAAAAGAGGTCTGCATGAATCGAGAGGTCCAACACCGCAAATGGCGCGGATACATTTCTTTTGGGTTATAAATACTTTTTTAACGAAGGTAGAGTTACCCCATACAAGCAGACCGTACCTGAGTAGTGAGCCAACGTAGCCATGATAAGCAGCCATGGCAGTTTTTAAACTTGACAATTTTCTAAGTCTTCTTAGTGCAAAAACAAACTTGTTTAGACTAGAGCAGATGCGGGTTGTATGTGCTTTCCAATTGCAGTATCTATCCAAGGTAAGGCCTAAAAATTTTGTTTCGGAGACATCTTCGATTTTTACGTTATCTAAATATATATAATTCAAAGGTGACTGACTGACTGACTGACTGACATAGTGATCTATCAACGCACAGCCCGAACCACTGGACGGTTCGGGCTGAAATTTGGCATGCAGGTAGATGTTATGACGTAGGCATTCGCTAAGAAAGGATTTTGATCAATTCTACCCCCAAGGGGATAAAATAGGGGATGGAAGCTTATATGAAAGTCCGTCAGATTTTAAGTTAGGATCTTCTAATTTTGTGTTTAGGCTGACGATTGAAAATTAATTTATGCGTGTTTCAGCGTTTTTGATAACTCCACCCCGAAGGCTTATAAAGGGGATGAAATTGTATGTGAAAAATCCTTAATTTTCGACGTAAAAAGTACAAAATTTGTTATCTGGGCTTATGATTGGAAGCTGACGCAACGGCTTTATTAGAATTTCAACCCTTGAGGGATGAAAAAAGAGCAACATTTTGTTTTTAATTAAAGTTTTTATTTTTTGAGTCACCAAAAAGTATCAAAGTTAGTAAGTCGTTAGTTTTTTTTTATTTCAACCCACAAAGGGGTAAAAGGGGGGATGAAGTTTTGCATTGTAGTTGTTCATTCGTTCACGAATAACAGCAGCAGGAGAGACCTTTTGCAGCAGTGCAAGTTAATAGCACACGTGACTTCGCGGCTGGCAGTACTTACCGTTTTGTAGGGACCTAGGTAAGCCGAAGATTATGGACTTACGGCAGGAGCAGAAAAAGAAAGTATGGCAGCCGCCGCTCCTGTGGGTGCCGCCCGCTCGCACCAACTTGCCGCAGCACGCGCCGCAGACGCGCGCGCTGCGTGCACTCAATATGGTGTCACAACAGATTGATTGCTTCAATTGTACACTGAGCGAATTCACACGGGCCGTATTTTGCGCAATTACTTTAGTTTGTCAAATTAATTAATTTATTCAAAACATAAATAATTTAACTTTAAATATAACTGCTCTACTGTATTAGGTACCTAAACCTGTAATAATAGTTGTATGTGTTGTTCAAATAAATAAATAAAATAAATAAATTATGTATAGTAGAACGAGATAGAATGAGTAATTGTCGATATCGTATTTGATACCAACTAGATTTTTTTATTTTGTAGATTTCTATTTTTTTTTCTCTTCTGCATTTCTGATCTTACTTTTGATGAATGAAGATGAAATCAAAAATGGCGCCGACGAAATTTTTTGGATTTTTAATCATGGGTGTCGTTTCCGTGGTTTTTGGTGTCGCTGATAGAGAAAATGAGGTCAAAATGAAGACGGGGAAAATAGTTAACAGAAGCAAAAAAAACAGTTTTCCTTTTTTTTCTACGGCTTCCCCTGACACTATTTTCACCCTGCGCCACTGTTAGGTAGAGGTGATCCTACACCCACATTTCGCACATTTAGCTTAATCCCATCAACCGGGCACAAATAATACAATAACACTTTGCCCGTCCCGCAAATCGAACCCAGGACTTCATGCTCAGTAGCGCTTGCGACAACTCGAACAACGAAGCAGTCTCACACATGATCCATCAATATTTTCACGCGAACGAAGTCGCGGGCAACAGCTAGTTATAATATAAGCCTAAAGATTGTAATTTACTGTTATTATAATTCGAGAATTGTAGAATTTTGGTTTTAGAAACATTGGCTGTTAGGTTGTTGTCCTTTAGCCAACTCATAATTGAGTCAATGGTATTATTCAATGAATTTTCATATTTTATATCAGGTTGGTCTGGTACTATAACCGATATGTCATCTGCAAAGAGGATACATTCATGTGCTGTTATTTGAGGAACATCATTGATGTAGATTAAGAAAAGGAGTGGACCCAGGACGCTACCCTAGGGTACTCCAAATTTATTTATTTCAAAAGTTGATCTGAATGGGGTAGACACGAGTTTATCATTTATGTGGTTAATTTCAACGCATTGTTTTCTATTGGTTAGGTAGCTTTTAATCCATTCCAGTGCTTTGCCACGAATTCCATATAGTTCGCATTTATTAAGTAATATGTTGTGATCTACAAAATCAAAGGCTTTGCTCATATCAAAGAATATGGCAGCCACTTTATTACGTTTATCGATGTGTTCTGTAATTTTGTGGATTAGTGAGAATGCGGCCAGTGTTGTGGACTTATTTTTTTGAAAGCCATTTTGATTTTTTAATATAACGTCTTTATTCAAGAAATTTGTAATCCTAGAGTGCATGATTTTTTCAAAGATTTTTGAAAGTATCGGGATCAAAGTAATGGGCCTATAGTTATTCATATCTAGTTTGGAGTTTTTCTTATGAAATGGTTTTACTATTGAGAATTTTAAATTTTCTGGAAAGGTTCCTTGGTTAAAAGACAAATTTATTAGATGACTTAAAACTGCTGCTAGTTCTTTACTGCATGTTTTAAGTACATACGTTGAAATAGAGTCATATCCAACAGCTCGTGTGTTATTTAGTGAATTAATAGTTCTCTGTCAAACCAGTCAACCCATACCTAGCGTGTATGACAACCTTGAAAATATTGTTTGGGTGTGGCCTAATGGACAGGACACTGACTAACTTGGTGGTGGCACTCTTGGGGAAGCTGCTGAAAGATTGCTGGGTAATAATTATGTTTTGACTCAAGCGTGCACGACGTTTTATCGTTTAGGGTTCTTCTTGCAGAGTAAAATGGAGTTACAATGAATCCCTAGATTGTAAATACAGGCTGGAGTTAGTAGAACCCTTAAAGTTCATAAAAGTAGAAGAAGGACTTTGACCATGAAAAATTCGTTCATCGACTCTTAAGAACTTGGAGTGTTGTATTGATGATTTTGATGATTATAACTCTGTAACTTAATACGTCTTACAGCCGCGACCGATATGTTTATCAACATACAACTTAGCACTGCCCTGCAAATTGCAAAAAAATCATAAGAAAATTGAATTTCGCGGACTACCTTTGTAAAATGGAGCTTTCTTTTAAGATGAAAGCTTTTTTTTTCTTTTGAGGATGCTCCAAGGTAGCCGCAAAATTATTATTTTTTTACGTTTAATAATATGATTCGTGACTATAACGTATGTAGTTACAGAATTATAATCATCAAAATCATCAATACAACCTAACCCAAAGTTCATTTAACCCTATAAAACGACTTTTTCATGAAGTCGTATGAATTTTACGAGCTACCATGGAGTTTTCACCTTAGACCCCGTTTCCCGTACTATGTCGTGACGATTAATTAATCATTGGCAAAAGTCGTGGACGACAAGTAATCGTGTCGTCCAATATGTGAACACCTCCATTTAAATACACAAGCCACGACACATAAAACCACACGATTATCTGCCGTCACGACATCTATAGTGGGAACAACACGTTGTTAAACGGAACCCTCGGAACCAGCCAGCGTCGAAATAGTAACCTTAGCTTTCGCAAAATGTCCTCGACATCTACATTATTATTTAACAAATGAGTGTTGTTCAACGACAACATACGAGGCCTCCTGTATTTTGTCGCGACAACTTTTTCAATTGACCGTAGCTCTAGTTTTAGTCGCCGGCGACTTTGGTTCTTGTCTCATATTAAATACAGATACAAAAATACATTTTTTTTTACTGCGTCTAGTGGTTGAAGTGACCTTTTAGACAAAAATTGCCTATGTTAGGTCACTTCGCTCTTATACTCCATAGAAAATCAAAATCAAAAGTTTATGTCACACGGGTCAAGATGACCATTTATAAAACGTCAACAAAAGTGCATGCACGGTTCGGGTTGGTCGTTCCCTATATATAGAAGAACCGGCATGAAACTCCTCGAGTGGTGTAGTCGTCACAAAGTGCGGCAATGGAAGGTAGGTTCTGGCTTCGATTACTGAGAAGTGGAACTGTTGTCTTTCTGTTATGAAACTCTCACTTGTAACGCGGCTTAAACTGAATTTTCGCTATTTCTTTCTTGAATAAAAAGTATAAACTGGAGCATAAAAAATCTAATAAATCCCCAAACAACACAACAATATATCGAAGACACCAATGCACACGTACTGAGCAATCGTTAGACAGATCCTGAGACACATGATTGATATGTTAATTTTCCTTTCTGACTTTCGTATGATTGATTGACTAAAAATTACCATGCTATGCTTGTCTTACCCGTCGTGGTTTCCGCTGCTTATGTATACTTGCGCACCTGTGGTATGTCACCTGTTAGCGTTATTATGTACTTTTAGTCCATCTGGGAGGTTATTGCCAAGGATAATCTTAATTTTCAGTGACTCAGTTTATTTTTCCTTTGACCTTAACTTTACTTTCTCAAAGTTCTTCCAGTGACGATAATTTTAAATAAAATGGGAATAAAATTAGGATATTTTGATTGCGAGATTAAAAACTATGAGTGTAACGATTTAACATAAATCTTTGGAGATTCGATCTTGTAATTTTTCCGGAAAAATGAACTAAGTTACGATAAAAACCAAATACCTACCAGCTATCACAAAAGAAAAAAAATAGGTGATTTTCTACGGCAAAATGTTTAATGCAAAATTTTCGATTCGTTCCAGCTTGAACGAGCAGGCAGACAGCGCCGTATATCTTAATATATATAAATCTCGTGTCACAATGTTTGTCCTCAATGGACTCCTAAACCACTTAACCGATTATAATAAAATTCGCACACCATGTGCAGTTCGATCCAACTTGAGAGATAGGATAGTTTAAATCTCAAATTATGAGACGCAGACGAAGTTGCGCGAGTCAGCTAGTATATTATAAAGATACAACCCGAACGAAAGTAAAGATAAATTCAATGATAATGAGTCACCTCATACAAATTCGTAAGTTCATCTCTTGGTTCAACGCACTGCAGCAATTACCGCGCCGCGCCGCGACCAAAACAAGCAAACACATCGACCTTGCGCGGAAAACCAAAAAAAAACCCCGCGCACCGTCCTGACCTACATACGACGCCACACGCGATAAAACGTATAAAATAACATAATAATAAGACTAAATAATAATAAAAAAGGAAGCGAGACTCAAAAATAAAAATAATAATCACAAGATTACGGTTACGCGGCGCGTAGTGGGCGCGTTTTTCATTCACGCTCCGCTGGAATAGTTCTCTTTTTAAAAAGGGGACGACGACGGTACGTGCCGCGGACTTGCCTTTTCTTTTATTTTCCGATTTCTTTCTTTTTTAATCATTTCACGAATATGGAGCGTTTTTATTTTCCCCGGCGGACGGTCCTCCCATTCATGCGGCGGGCTGGTTGCCTTATGTCCGACTTTTTGTTGCTTGAAACAATTACGACTACAACCGGTCGTAAGATTTGTCGGCTCGTGGTATGCCGTTTGTGTTTTTTTGCTGTTACGTAATTGAAGCTAACTTGTGAGATGACGCTGATGAGATTGCTTTATTAAATGCTTTATTTTTTAGTTTTAGTTTGTGTCAGACTGGTAGCGGAAGGAGTTGCAAGCTTATGTAATTGTAAAAGGTATTATTTCAGGTGTACCTAATGTTTAATAAACACAAATGAAAATATCGGAACTTATGTGTAAGTATGATCAAGCTTTAAAACAAGACAAGGTAAATAATTGCTATCATCAAGAGAATATCGAAAATTGCTAAACTCATTAATTGAATTCTCCTCCAACAATCAACCAAAATATAAGTAGTAAGTAACAAAGATACCTTTCAAATCAAGGAACTATAAGACCTAAGCCAGACTATAAAATTTGCAGATGGTGGTGCACACCTTAGAGAGGCAGCCCCACACATGAGCTTATCTGATCAACACAGAAAGAGTAACTAGGTAGAAGAGTTCTTGCTGGCACGAGGGAGAAGAATTGTCATCATCATCTGCCTAGCCTTTTCCCAACTATGTTGGGATCGGCTACCAGTTTAATCGGATGCAGCTGATTTTAAAAGAAGCTACTACCCATCTAGTATCGGACCTCCACAATTTAACCCAGTGTTAAAAGTTGTTGTCTTTTTTAAACTTTCTCGATCAGAACACATTATAAAACATATGGAAAAGCACTTCAGTCTTCCCGCGACCACGGCTGGTGCAATCCGGTCGTAACGTCATAATTAAAGGTAAATCCGCGATAAATACCCGTTTCCATATGTTTTAAAAGTTGTTGTAAGTTAGTATTCGATATTAATTCGCTACTCCTTGGTAAGGGTTGAGTACCTCTGTAACGACTGTCAAAGAACTACAAATAACAGCCGGGACCGTGTTTTCCGAAGCACGTAGGAAACTCGGTATATCATGGTGCTCAGGGTGTGCACGGATGAAACGGCTGTTATTATTCAGCCGAGAGCAATGGAGAAGAATGGTATTCTGCATAATTTGGTAAACTTTACAGATAAACTTCAGTTTTTGACAGTGAAGTTTAACTAGAAAACTGTTTATAGCGCACCAAGTAAGGATTAGCTGTGAATAGACTTGAGTCAAAACAAGTCTGTTTTTAGTCAGTCACTAGAGAGAGCTACCACAAATCTGTGAAACATCTTTGTTAAGGCCCCTACTCAAAGGCCCTGCGGCAGGGTGAACAGTTAAAATATTGGCCCTGCATGCATACACACAATACGATTGGCAGTGTCCCTGCAGGCAGGGACCTGCATGCAATGCATTGAGTACTTAGGCCCCTTTAAAAAAAGACTAAACTCTTCTTCAGACCAAAGACAAAACAGTTTTGACTCAAATGTGTTCACTGTGTAACTGTTATCATGATGATAGCAAATCTAATTTATTCTTCATCTTTGATTTAACCAGCCAGTTAACAACCCACTCTTACATTGTTATTTAATAAGTTATTAAAGAAAGGAAGAAAGAAAATGACGCGACTTACGTTACAAGACAAAAGCAAAACAACATGACAAAAGTTCAATCACCCCTAGGTCTGGTAACCAAGTGCGAAGTGGCTTCAAGCACCAGAACCAGACTTTTTAGTCTGTAAAGAGGCACGTGTTTCCTCGGTAAAGCAATCATGATGCTTGATGGAGCTGTGGAAATTGTATAACATGAATTGTGAAGTTTCCTCACAAAGACAACACTACTAACCGACTCTAAAACCCTTCAAAAAGGGTAGATGACAAAACAAATCTAATGAGTCCGTCAGATAGATTATCAAAAAATATTTGACCCGTATTTTTTCTTTTGTTACGTATCAAAAAATTGACGAAGATACGACGCTTTTAAAATTCTCATTACGCCACGCCTTTTTTTTTTTTTTTAAGGATGGGAAATCATCAAATGACCCCCCCCACTCTGGGCGGAGCGGGAGGGAGTGTCAGACTCTTACTGACTAAAAACCATCCATGTTCCTTCCTCGCCTTTTACGTTCCGGGGCCGCGGTATTTCTTTCGAACAGGCCCGCAACCCCGGCAGGCTTCGGCCCTTGCGGGCCCCTCTCCTTTTGCTGACATCTCTTTGAGGCGCGCGTGGAACACGAACGCGCCGTCGACACGGCCTGTCGTCGTCTAGACGGCCGGACGGCTAGCTAGCCCATAGCCAGCCGTCCACAGGCCCGCATCTACGGTGGCCGGTAGCCACCACGTGGCCCCCGACGCCCGTTGCGTCTCCCGCGGCGGCCGGGAAGAGAGGATCTCTCCCTCTCTCGTTCCGCCACCTCCTTCGCTAGCATGACTGCTTCGCAGAAGGAGGCGACGGCTTCCCATTCCGTCTCGCTCCGGACCATGGATTGAACCAGGGACGGACGCGAGAGGTCGCCGCCGCCGATCGCCGCCACGAGGACACGGCGGAGCTCCGCCCACGCAGGGCAGACTTCCACCGTGTGCTCCACCATTTCCTCCGCCGCTTCAACGAACGCGCCCACACTGGGGCCCCGTAAAGGGCCATGTTATGTATCAAAAAATTGACGAAGATACGACGCTTTTAAAATTCTCATTACGCCACGCCTTGGTATAACTTTTGGTGCGTTCTGACGTCACGAGCGCCACCTCCCGAGTTTTAATGCGTTTTATCTTTTTCAAAATTCATTGATTAACAAAAGTCTATTATTTTCCAAAACTATAATCTGACTGACTAAACGTTTTGCCCGAGCTGGGAATCGAATTCAAGACAATACGTGAGAAAAAAATCCTCGAGCTAATAACCACATTCCTTAATTAAATAAAATAATAAATAAATATCGCTGGACATTACACACAGCGCCATCTAGTGCCACACTAAGCAAGGCTTGTGTCGTGGACACCAGACAGTTGATATACTACAATATTTGTTGTTTGTAAATACATACTTATTAAACAAATAAACATGCATGACTCGGAAAAAAATTCACATGCTCATCACACAAACGTTTGCTCCTACCGGGATTCAAACCCGGGACCCTAAGAACGTAAGGCAACCTCACTACCGCTGCGCCATTCGGGTCGTCATTTACCTGATAATTGCTCCTAGGATCAAAATATTCACTTGCTACCGAATGACCAACTACTAACATTAGTAGTTATTAATTGTACAGCCACTCAGCCAGTACAACTTTTTTGTCGTCATCTATTTTATTACTTTCTAAGCATGATTCATATTTTGATACCTACTTAAATGTAACTTAATCAACTGTCTTTGTAATGTACATAACATCAGAAGTTGGCAAGTTTCAAGTTATTAAAAGTATTCAAAATTAGATTCTTCATCCACCTCATCAGCCTGCCTTGTCTTTTCCCAAATTTATTGTGGTCAGCTTCTAGTCTAACCGGAAGCAGCTGATTACCAGTATTTTACATGGAGCGATTGCTTATCTGATCTCCACAATCCAGTTACTCATCATCATCATCATCATTTCCGCCGAAAGACGTCCACTGCTGGACATAGGCCTCCCCCAAGTGTCGCCACATTGACCGGTCCCTTGCGACTCGCATCCAACGGATTCCCGCAACCTTCACCAGGTCATCGGTCCACCAAGAGGAAGGTCGTCCAACGCATCGTGTTCCGGTTCGCCACTCAACTCACCCACTGCTGGGTATAGGCCTCTCTTTTCTTGTGCCAATCTCCACGGTCCTGTGCCAGTCTCATCCAGGTTATTCTCCCGACATCAACTATGTCGTCTGCCCAACCCTGCCGGACGACCCACGTTCCTTTTTCCAGTTCTTGGACGCTATTCGGCGCAGGCGCATTACTTTATGTAAGTATAATTTATTTTATCACCACTGATCTCAAAACGGTGAAGGAAAACATCATGAGGAAACTTGTGACATCTACCAATCACCTGTACCTGGGCTTCCCGTATTGTTGGCCCCTGTTCAACGCCACTGTGGTTCACCATGTTTGCCTTTATTCATTGCCCCGATTCATTAAGCTGGTGCAGGAGAAACACAAATCAAGGAACAGCGTCTGCCTGGGTTTAAAACCATGACCTTCGACACCAAAGTCTTGCCAAAGTCTTCACTAAAGCTTTTTGCGATTAGGAAATGTCACCTGCATTGGTAAAATGTAAACTGCGCCTTGTTTCACGGTTCTACGGTTTCGTAAGATGAAACTGTTACCTCTGGGTCATAGCTCTTATTCTTATTCTTTATTGCACACAAAAAAAAACAACAAATATACATATAACTTGCAATAATATAGCTTATGTACAAAAGCGAGCTTAACCCAGAGTTGGGTTTCTTTTTCATCATTCTACATTGTACTCCTCTTCTCAAATCTAGATGTCAGGATAATGATGGCTCCCAGGTACTCTATCAAAGAAAATACTTGTTTCCTCCATTTCTTTGCGTTAGAAAGTGTCTGAGCCTAGGTAACAACGTTCAAAAACGTTGTTTTTCCTTCCTTCAGTCGCCGATACTTTGCTTTTTTGTTTTGTTTCGTTCGAGCTCCAATTTAACACTTGTCGCTGGCGTGGCGCCTTCGTGTTGTTGGTTAGGTTAGAAGTGGCCGTTGGTGTTTGATTTAAAGTTAATACTTAATAATAACTTCAAACTTATTTTTTTAATTAAGTATTAACTTTCCAAGTCCATTTGTGAAACACAAAATTTGACTGGAATTGTAACAAGAAATTGCAACAAGTTAGAGTAGACTTATATCGTCACTTACAGGATATCTTCCGTGATTATTTATTATATTGAGCTCCCGATTCGACGCTGTTGCAAGCGCCATGATCGCGGGTTGACTGGAGTATGCGGGTGGATGGAAATTAAATTGTTACGAGCAGACAAATCTGTCTACCCTCTTTCTTTGTCTTTTGCTAATCACGGAAGATATCCCGTAAGTGACAATATAAGTTTAGTTTTAAACCGTGAAAGCCTAAAACAGTGTTTAAGTTAGAGTAGGTACCACAATCAGCAAGCTAAACAAGCTGATATCTGCCTTAAAATGAGGAAAACACAGAGAATGTTGACTGAATTTGGGGTTTTAGAAAAGGAAAAACGTCTAGTCACCTAAACTGACCACATAATTTACAGTTTAGCACAGAACCTATATTGCTAATCGTTGCTTGATGACTGCGGTTACAACAATCTGCCATTCCTCTCCAACCCCACTACAGTGCGGTCAAATCAAAACTTTTTGCGTTCAAGAATGTTCCGTAAAAAAGTCGCCCGTGTAATGACGATCTGATTTGTGGACGACCGTTAGCACAGCGCAGGCGCAGCTCGACACCCATTGTCTGTTCGACTCCCGGGCAGAGTAAAAAGATCGCGATAAATACGTGAGCTGTTATTGTATACTGTTATGTCGCAGATTTTCGATGAAAAATGTCATTCCAGGTTAATGATCGGACGTGATTTTTGGGTTTGTAATTGATTCTTATTAAGCTGTGGCCTAAACGTGACGGATTTGTATGGACACGTATTTTTCTGCAATTTTTTTTTTTAATATTCAAGTTAGATGACTTTGTGGCTAGTATTAAATTCCGTCTAGTAAAGAAAGTCTAACGTTCTAAAAAAGACGAGACGAAAGAGTTTTTGAAATCTTAATTTGTTCCGATGTTACGTGCTACAAAATCTAATTGGTCTTTCATAAGTATCTAAGTTTTTCTTTGGTTTTAGTTCTTAAAAAAACATTTATATCAATGGCTGAACTAGGACGTTTGGTCACTTCCAACTTCGTTATCGAGAACTCTGGAATCATTATTGCCTTTAACGTTCATTTACAAATTATTATTATCTCAGTAAAGTAAAGTGGGTGAGTTAATAATAGGCAAAGGTTCGAGTACATGAAACCACAGTTTAAAAATCAACAGTTAAGTACTTACATTTTTAGAACTATCATTGGAACGAAAAGTTCTGAGTTTCATCTCGGAAAACTGAGATTATTTCTTTTAAACGTCACATTTAAATATCGGAAGCTTTCTTTTAATCAAACTACTACTACTGACTATTATTAAAATCCTAACAATGGTTTTTTTTTTAATCTTTCTAACAATATTTGAACCAAAGAACTTGGTAGGTACCTAATTCAGTCAAGCTTTATGCTTTGTAGTGTACAGTAACGCCATCTAGTACGTTAATGCGAAACTAATCGTCTGAATAAATATTGGTAAAGAGATAAATAAGTAAGTATCAATGAACTGTTTTGTTAAAGTTTGTTAAGTATTTTAATTTTAACTTTATCTACTTTTTTTCATTACGAATTAAGATAGGTTTTTATTTTTGTCTGTTACGTTTCTTTCAGGTCTCTTAGTTCGTAGACCCACTATAGGAAATGAAACGTCCTTAACGGAGTTTTTTTCGAACAACTTAGCCTATATGAGTACACTGCTGGCCTCACTCAAGTGCCACATCATCATCATCATCAGCCTATAATGTTCCCACTGCTGAGACACGGCCTCCTCTCAATGAGAGGGAAGTGCCACATAGTCTGTAATAAATCTTTTTTTTATATCGGTCTATTCTGTCCCACAGCTGGGCAAAAGCCTTCCTGAGATCGTACCGGCAGCGTTTCTTGGGTCTGCTTCGGCAACGGTGGCCATCTGTACCTACACCACCCTTGGCACCCACTGTGTGATTTGATTGTTAACAGTCATGTTTCTGAAAGTGCCACGCGAACGCAGTCGTCCGAGCTAACCACATGGAGATTATCGCAAGGGTCAACGTCATCCTATCCACAATGCGATGGAAAAGGCTTGCCATAGAAGAACAGCACCGCTATCTAGATCACAGTCCAGATCAGACCCCGTATTCACAAACGTTCGACTCGTTTCCGATTCGACAACTCGTATATCTGTCTTCTTCTGACATTACGAAAACGACCGAGAGAGACATACAACTTTCCGAATCGGAAGCGAGTCGAATAGTTGTGAATAAGGGGCCTGTTCTTGTATGAATTCACTACAGAACCGAGCGGCGACGGCGTAAAATCGCAACTATTCAGAAAACGGGCTAAAATGTATAACGCCATCTATCAAGAGAGTCTGAACTAAACTACACTGGCAGACAAAAGTACTTTGTCGACCTTTGTCGTACTTTGTTTACGCAAGAAAAAAAAATCAATTACAGAAGCGAGTGGTCCATAATTTGGGCCTCCTTACAGCAACAGAACGTCCGTCCATCTGTCTTAATGTGTTTATCGCGTGTGAACTTGTTTAAAGATTCGAGAAATGCACCGAGGTGGTTACTACCGGTTACTGAGACAAAAAAGAATCGAAAATGTGGAAGGATTTGTAGTCAACGTTCAAGTATTGTGGATTAATTTGCTTCTTTTCTTGCAAACTGAAACAAATGAATGAATGCACTGAGTATTCTGGACAAATAAAACAAATGGATAAATCTCATTCCTAAATTACGATGCTTGCCATTAGACGCAAGTTTACACCCATTTTTTCATCAGTCTAGAGGTATTTAAAATAAAACCTCTTGACTGACTTGACCTTAGGTACCTACTAATAAGAATCTTTAATTTGTTTTTTTTTTCTCCAAAAAACTTTTTCATTTAATAATCCTAAACAGAAACATAATCTTTAAGTTTAAATCCTTAATCACCTTTTGTCTGACTCGTAACGTTTAGGTTTAGGGTCATAGTGACCTCTAGTTTTTATGGGATTCTAGAAATAATGTTGAGCATGTGTCCTACAGACGTTCTAAGAACGAGTTGGGCTGGTTTCGTGCGCCGCGAGTGTATGCCACGAGATTTAATTACTACTACTATAATATGATTACTTTTCTTATTGATGCTTGTTTATTGCTGATCCAGCAATTTACCTTCAACAACAGATAGGATAAAGAGATAGACCGTCCAGTCGAAAATGCCTGGAGGAGCTACTGGTCCATGAAAGCATTTATGAAAGGCGAGTTTCCCATTTCACTAAAGCGCAAGCTCGTCGACATGTGTATCCTGCCTATCCTGACCTATGGCGCTCAGACTGTGTCTTTGACTGAAGCCAAGAAGTCCAAACTTAACGTTCTCGCCGTTCTAACTCTTGAGATTATTGAATGCAAAATCATCATCTGCCTAATCTTGTTCTCAACTATGTTGGAGTCGGCTTCCAGTCTAACCAGATGCACCTGAATACCAGTATTTTACATGGAGCCACTGCCTATCTGACACCACCCAGTTAGTAATGGGAAATACGTTACCACTTGGTAAGACTGGTTGTCAGACTTTTTAGGGCCACTGACTACCTGTATCGATGGCCAAAGATGGACAAATGACAGCCGGGACCAACCGCTTAACGTGCGTTACGAGGAAACTCTGTATGTAATAACGTTCGACTCGTTTCCGATTCTACAACTCGTATATCTGTCTTCTTCTGGCATTACGAAAACGACCGAGATAGACATACGACTTTCCGAATCGGAAGCGAATCGAAGCATTGTGAATATGGAGGCTGATCTTGAATGTAAAATAATGTTTGGTTAAAAGTTATATAAACACCTAGCAACTAACTGTTTTTCTACTTGATTGCCAAGGAAAGGTTTGTCTACACTGTACGACACCGACCTAAATTTGACTTAAATCCGTATCTATAAACAACTCAAAGTGGTTACTACAGTATAGTACATTTTGATACAAGTGGAGTAAGTTTTTTATTGTAGTACAAGGCGGTATTAACACACGAGCCGTAAGGCGAGGGTGATTTTGAGCCGAGAACTGCAATAACAAATGTCCACGTGTATCAAACGACGTTTTTCATTACACTTTTGAAGAAATAAAATAAAATAATGTAAAATATTTGGGTCATGAATGTCACGAGACTATGATTTACATTTTTTTTTTTCCGCGCTTTGCTTTCGCCAGGTCGCCAGGTTCAAGGAGAGGCAAAGGCAAAGTATGAAGCCGTTTTACAGTCTAATATAACACAATAAATTTTAATTTGTTTTTGAATTTGGAACACAAATAAATGTTAATTTGTTTATAAAAGTAAATATTAGTTATAAATAATCATGTTTATCACTGATATTGAATTTATAAACACAATTTGAATATTCAAAAAATGTTATAAAGAAAGACGATACTCGCTTTTCCGAAATAATAAAAAAACATTCACCTCTGATTCAGAGGTGAATGTTTTTTTAAACTATGCAATGAACCAATTTGGACTAAGTGTATGTATCAATATCTGTGGCAATTTTACTTTCTGCACATGTGTGGAAAAAACATGGAAAATGCACACGTGTGGAATACACTGCATTTTGAACCTAATCGTAGTGCGAAAAGAACCAGTTTTTGAGGAAGTGTATTGAAAAAGTAATTATTTAAGTATGAAGTATGAAGTTAGAACTGTCGCCAAAAGATAGAACTCTGCATTACTTTCTTTTAAGGTTCATCATCATCAGCCTATAATGTTCCCACTGCTGGGACACGGCCTCCTCATAATGAGAGGGAAGGTTAAGGTTCATATTTCATTTAAATTATTGTCTATTGCTAAATGACTGTTTGCATAATAATTACCTACTTATGTGATTACTTAACTCATTTATAATTACTTTAACTTGGCTATAGAATACCTATTATAGATACGGGTGTTTTAAGTTTTTACCAAACATGATTGAAATCAAACCTTAAAAGTTAGTAAGCTACGGTCCCTTTTATTCTTGCTGGCTGTAGGTAAAGCTGCAGTCAAACTTAGTTTCATAATCAGAATCAGCCTCTTTTCCATTGTGTGATTTAAGGCCATTTGTTTTGTTCAGTTTTGTTCTCTCGGAGCTGACAGTTTGTGACCTTATAATCACTACATATATTATTACTAGCTGACCCACGCAACTTCGTCTGCGTCACATATAAGAGAGAAAAAGCTCGCAAAAGGAATAAATTTTCCCCGTTTTTGCAACATTTTTCATTTATGTTCCGCTCCTATTAGTCATAGCGTGATGATATATAGCCTATAACCTTCCTCGGTAAATGGACTATCCAACACAAAAAGATTTTTTCAATTCCAACCAGTAGTTCCTGAGATTAGCGCGTTCAAACAAACAAACAAACTCTTCAGCTTTATAATATTAGTATAGATATGCAGAGCATTTTTGAACTTTAAGATTTAAGTAAGTACCTAAAGACAGAAAGACGAGTTCAACAATGCCAACGAACAGTGGTCCACATAAGCCCTGGATCGACAACTGGAAGTCATCATCAAACAAACAAACAAACAAACTCTTCAGCTTTATAATATTAGTATAGATTATAAAACAAAGTCTCCCGCCGCGTCTGTCTGTCCCTATGTAGGTATGCTTTGGTCTTTTGGTTTTTAATAGATAGAGTGATTCAAGAGGAAGGTTTTAGTATATTATTTTACGCGGGCGAAACCGCGGGCATCGGCTAGTAACAAATAAAATAATGAATAAGTAAGATTAATACCTATCTACCAACACAAGTATAGTTGACTTGACTTGCATCTTTCGCGTCGCTTCGTCTTGAAAACCTTTCATCAAAAGAGCCCTTCTGTAAACGTCATTCGAGCGTCAATAGATCCATGTCCCCTGTACCATACCCATAATTGTTAGTTTTGGCGCGAAGGCGCCTGCCTCATCTAATTTCATATCGTTCAATCTCCAAATCGTTATCGCACGCATCGATATGCTTTCTAAAACTCCAATTTTCTTTTACATTGTAGTGTTGAAGTGAACTGGCTTCGTTCGTATTTAATTCCTTATCAATGGTGCCACCGGGCGTCCCGTTATCTAATTTCTGAACGAATGGAGACGGCTATTGCCGCCAACCGTGACCAATGCTACACTTTGGTGTCCGACATTTTTATATTGAGAGTACGGTGGTCTACAAAAATGTAGTTAAAAAAAACGAAGCTTTTCCTTATGAAATGCAGGATGAAATTGCCAGAATTTTACCTATTTATCAATGCACAAGATTTTGAAATACCCTATACCCTATAAATAGGTTTAATTAGATTGATTGATAGATAAAATCTCAACTCTAAGGAAAGAGCGGAATCTAGATTTAGGTGTTGTATCTCGTAGGTTTGTACAAAAAGATGAAGAATATTATATTGCCTGCACAAATTTAGTGCTGTAGGAAATTATTTCATCCCCTGTTTCAAGGATCTGTATCTGGATCTGGAGGAGGCTGGTTCACACACAAGCCTGTATAGCATGTATGTAGTAGTTCACACCAGCAGGAGAATATAAAGGGTGGAAAAAACCTCTTAACGAAGCCGAAAGGTACTTGTTTGTCATTGCGATCATTTTTCCATGCCTGGGAACCTTCTAGTTACATTGGGGTCTTAGATATTGGGGTCAAAGTTCCAGCTTTTTGACAAATTCTTTTTTTAAATACAAGTTTTTAATGTAAGGTTTTTATGACCCCCGTACTACTCAACTGAGTGCGTTACATTGAGTTCTACCACAAAACATATTGGGGGAACATGATTGGGGGGAAATACGGAGAGTTCCCCCCAAAAAAAAACTCGGTTCCCAGCAATATTTTTTTGCGTAAAGTTACCTGCTTACCTACTTAGTTTGATGTGCAGAATGCTTGGTTGACAGCTTCGTGATGAGGTGTTTTACATTGCAATTTAAGTAGGTACCTAAATGTTAACCGGGAAAATTAGAAAATTACACTCCTTATTCCTTATCCTTTTATTGCTTTATTTTTTTAGATAGGTAGATAGTTAAGTAGGTAGGTAAGTTATATTCAATATAGGTACCAACACAACAGGGCCTTATAAATAGGCAGATACAGTATGAAAGCGAAAAAAATGCGCCCATTACATGATTGGTACGTCACGAAATGGCATCATTCACGTGTAGCCCCAAATAAGCTACTTATTTGAAAGCAGCTCGAGGTCAACGGATAAAAAAAAAAACTGTACAGTAGCAAAGGGTGAAAGTCGACAACAAGGGACGGAAAGCCGGTAAAAAAAAACTCAGCCATAAATTTCGTTCTTAAAAATCTAGTTAGTGGGTACCTAATCAACAACAGAACTTTTTGGGGTTTTGAAATGTTGGTTCAATAGATACCCTTTTCCAAATTCAATTTCATTTAGTACTAACTAGTAGGTACCTAGTCAAATGTAGGTATTACCGAACCAGTTTTCATCGAATAAAGAAAGCTTCAAAATATGCTGAAAGAAGCGTTCAAATTAAACCAAATTTCGCTTTTATAATCAAAATTCAGCAACACTAAAGTTTTTTCAGGCTCCAAAATGAAACTTTTTAACCTGCCAATCAGTTTGTGTAACACCTTCATTCTCCCAATTTCCCCCTTTTTTTTTTTTTTTTTTTTTTTAAGGATGGGAAATCATCAAATGACCCCCCCCACTCTAGCAAAATCCGTTTTTTAAATATTTACAGCATAGTTAGGTAGATACAATTTTTTGGTGCATGGCGGGCGGTGCGGCAGTTGCCATGGCAACCACGTCGTTGTTTTGCCGATCGGGCTTTGTCTATGCTTTTTTTTTCTTGTTTGGCTTTTTTCGTACGGAAATATAGGCACAGGCATGGAGGCAGACAATGCCTTTTAGAGGGTAGTACCGTCGTATGTTAGATATTCGTATGTGTTTCGCGAATAACAATTAAATTGTAGCCAGCTACAGGTTTGATGGGCGTTTTTATTTTTATGGAGCCAAAAGTAGAACCTCGTTGCATTGAAGGACATGTACCTCTGTAACTAGGTATTTTCCGTGTATGGATACAGGTTTTTATTATTGGTTGTATTTTTGGATGATACAAAATCTGGAGCGTAAAGGACCATGCAAATATTTATGTACAGTCAGCAAAACAGTTAGGTTTACAGGCCAGTAATCTTCTTTCAACTATTGTAAATGGAAAAGGATTATTATCAATATATTTGCAATTTCATCCAAATCCTTTCATTAGTTTCTGCGTGAAAAATTATCAAAAATCGATCTTTACAGACTTTTACATTTATAAAAGTCGTAAGAAGATTGCTAGCCTGCATACCTAACTGTTTTGCTGACTGTACCTAGGTACTTTTATGATAATATATGTCTGTATGGCTCTTAAATAGTCTGGTCTAGTGGTTGCAGGCAACTGCTGAGACTGCCGAGCATGGGGTTCAATTGATAAGTCACCATCGCATCGTCGACAAAGTTGTAATTTGGTTATTCCGTTAGAACGGTGTGCTGCATCAGTCCGAATGCGGAAGGACAGGATTCGCAGCTTGAGAGCTGGAGGCCTATGTCCAGCATTGGGCTACGATAGGCCGAGGTTTCTTTTATTCCCAAGGTGAGATTAATATTTTAGGGAAACCTCTGCCTGTTCCTTCGCAGAATAACAATAGGAAAAATCTCAAAACCAAAACAACGAAAACTGCAGTTTTTTTTCTGGGACATTTAGTAGTGCAGTTTTCATTTCAGTAATCTTGCTTGTGAATTTCAATCAAGTAAGTAAATGATTACTATTTCAATTATGCTTAATTCTTTCCTATACTAAATTGCTATTAGAATGGGGACTATCGGGCATGAACTCGCCGCTAAGGGCGCTCGTGTAGAGTACCTAAGGTCTTCCGAAATGTCAGATGTCATAGTGTTCGCGCGTTGCATGCTTTTTTATTACGTATCATCTATCTAGGTATCTATCTATCATGGGGGTTTAGGTTTCCGCACTTAGTCCTTGAAATGGACCATTGTGCGTGAGCCATGGTGGCCGATTACTCCAACCAGCCCACCTCCCTCCAGAAGCAGATTAAACTTCCCGGTCTCCTCAGGACATCTGCAAGTGATCCTGGTGTTCCCAGGGTTTCTTCGCGAATCTTGGTAACGCCTGTGCACTCCAGGAGCACATGCGCTATCGTCTCCTCCGCCTCCATGCACGCTCTGCACAGGGGACTGTCAGTGATACCTAGGGTGTGGAAGTGTTTGTTCAGCGAGCAGTGTCCAGTGATGGTCCCCGCCACCAGACGCAGGCTATCTCTGTCTAGGCGCAGAAGGCGCCTGGTCAGCTTTGGATCCAAGGATGGCATAGCTTCCTTGGATTGCCTACAACCTGGTGCCGAGGCCCACCATTTCTCTGCTTGTAATCGGGTGTGATCCTTTAACCAGTTCCTCAGCTGCTTGAAGGTAATGGGCACTGTGGGTTCGGGTCCGTAGGGTTTTGTGCTGGATCCTCTTCGGGCAAGTTCGTCAGCCGCATCATTGCCGAGTGATCCACTGTGTCCTCTAATCCATTGCAGCGTTACCGTGTTGTGATTCAACACCGGGATTTGTTCTAGGGCCTTGTGGCATTCTAGTATTAGTCTCGACGTGATCTGGTTACTCTTTAGGGATTGAAGGACTGGAGGCACTGTCGGAGAGTATACGAATGTTGGTATCCGTGACCTCCCTGGCCTCTATAGCGTGTGCTGCTTGGATAATGCCTACACACTCTGCTTGGTAGACAGAGTTGAACCTTCCAAGGGATTTTGATATTTTAATGTTGAGGTCGTCGGAGAACACCCCGACGCCTGTCCCATCGTTGGTTTTTGATCCATCAGTGTAGATTTTATTACGTATTTTCACCAATAAGTATTCACGATTCATGTTTCTGTTTCTTGTTCCTGATTGTAAATGACTTGAAGATTATAAGTAGGTAACAAATTAGGATGTAATTTGTTGGTACAATACTGTTAATGTAATGGTAATGTTTAATGCTCGCTTATTTAAGGGGTAATATTGTATATATTATGTATCCGAAAGTAAGTTCCTACACTAAGCACTAAAATAAACTTTTTATGAAGTTATAAGTAGTATCAAATAGAATGAATGACAGACTTTACTCGCCCGTAGCGCCATCAGGTGAACTCAAAAATGATAGCCTCATTAATTGGGTGCATGGCGTTGATGAAGGTATCTATGTGGTGAAATAATCTAACTAGAGCAATGATATATAAAACTATAGATACGTTGCCCGCGCTCTGTAGTGGCAACATGAATGCAAGGTAATTGCCGGACTTTCATTTAGTCGCGTACCGACCAGTGCCGCGGCAGTACGTGACATTAAAAAAACTTTTGTGTATAACTTCCAGAAACAACTAAAAAAAAATGCCGTCCTGGGTTTTTAGGACATGTAAAAACTATACTTTAACTGTGAAAGATAGAAAAGTAACATTTCATGCGTAAGTATCAAGAAAAAAATATTTTATTTTATTTTTTTCGATGCCTTCTAATGGCGGCTGGCGCCTGAGGTAAGTCACGTGCCGTTATGGGAAGATGACAACGGAATTAAAGAAATATATTTATCTCTCTCTAACAACAAAAAATCCGTAGATGACGTTTAATTTTCTTTCCCTTTCTTCATGCGTCTAAGTAGCTATCTAGCTACCGACAGTATTTACGCTGTTTTCGACAGCCGTGATGTTCATGCATGACGCGTCTATTTATAATACGTCATTGAACTAGAGTGATTTTTATTAAAAACAGTGGTCCTAAGTTGGTCAATACTTGTGTGCATATACCATTTGAGCCTTATGTTCATATCATAAAGTTTATTTTTGATTGAATTTAGAAGCCATTCTCGTTATTCACATGAAGTTAGTACCATTTAAACATTGGCGTGCGTTCAAAATCCTTTAGTTGAAAATATTATATCGATACCAATGCTTGACATTGCATGATTTCAGACAAGAGTACAAACAAATTTTCTCAAAAGTTTAATGGCTTAGTCAAACAACTCATGCAAGCAAAACAATTAAAAAGTTAAAAATATGAAAGAAAACTTCTGATTAGATTTAGGAATGTACCTGTCAAACTGATAACACTGAGCTGAAGTTAATCACAGAACCTAAGTGTTGGCGAACAGTGTTTCGCAATATTATTTCTTACAAACCTAGTTTAATATTGTTAAAATAACCATGCTATCCAGCCTGAAGACTGGAGTACAGGGCGTGGTATGTCAGTTTAAGCGTAGATCAGTGTTGAGACCTCTGTAAACAATGGTATTATATAATAACGTTTTGACGTTTCTACCATGGTGATTTGTGATCGTATTTTCAGCTGCGTGCCGTATCCAGGAATATTCAGACCAGCGCAGCTCTGCAGCATGACAACTTGTTCGTCCATCGTGATTCTCCCCAGGACAACCCTGACATCCCCTTCGAATTTACTGAGGAGAACAAAAAGGTCAGTGACAGTCATCTGTTTTCACTAAACATTCGTCTTGTCACTATTCTCAATTCAAATTATCACTGATTATGACAGAAGATTGACATTTTGATCCAATATTGTTAAATGCCAGGCGTAGTCAAAATTAATTAGGATAGAACTAGCTAAACAAAATTAAATAAAATTTTAGGTTAACCCTATGAAGTGATAACAAATCAAAACAAAATAAAGGCAGAAAGTAGGTTGACCTTTTCACGAGTGTCTTTTGGTACAAATCAACAATAGTTCTGCAAGCTTTTTAATTCCATCTTTTCTAAGCACCTATGCATATTATCCATGTCTGTCATTTTTAAATTAAGAATATTTCAAATCATATTCAGCGGGTGACAGCCATACTGGGAATCTACCCAGAAGGTCACAAGCGTGGAGCGATGATCCCGCTTCTGGACCTGGCCCAGCGTCAGCATGGAGGCTGGCTGCCCATCTCCGCGATGCACCATGTAGCTGATCTCCTCAAACTACCACGCATGAGGGTTTATGAGGTGGCTACCTTCTACACTATGTTTATTAGGTGAGTTATCTCAGGAGCAACCTCGAGTCTAGATTTTTACCTTGTTGATAGGCTCTGCTTACTATTATATGGCACTTACATCTGGAAAAATGAGGCTCTAAGAAAACCACTCTATTTATTAAAAACAGAATATTACAGAAACTACTTTGTGTATTTGTAGAATAGCTATACACCAAAAATCTACCTCCTTTGCAGCACTACTTTTTCTAATTGCAGGGATTCACAGGCTAGCTCTATAGAAAAGGCAACTGGGAGCACTTTTGCCGTTTGCGGAACTTTTTTCATAGATTTACTTTGATCCTAGATGTGTATCATTATGGCTTTGCCGTTGCAGTGGCAGTAATTGTATCATAATAACGATGACTACAGTCTGGATTCCTGTAAACCCAACAAAATTTTACCTAATCCATAAATTATTTTTCTCATTGTGTAAACATTACCTCTGGTTTTTAAACTTCCAGACGACCAATTGGCAAGTACCACCTCCAAGTCTGCACAACTACACCGTGCATGCTGTGTGGAGCTCAAGACATCCTGAAGACCATTGTTGAGGAAACCCAGTGTAAAGTTGGTGGTAACAGCCCCTGTGGAAAATTCTCCATTTCTGAGGTGTGTTTATTTAAGTTAACTGAACATCTTTGTACTAGCTTCTTTAGGTGGGTTTGTGTTCATGGTACTTGGATAAAAAGTAGCCAATATATGTCTGTTCCAAATAATGTACAGTCAGCAAAACAGTTAGGTATGCAGGCTAGCAATCTTCTTACGACTGTTATAAATGTAAAAGTCTGTAAAAATCGATTTTTTTTTTTTCACACAGAAACGACTGAAAGGATGTTTCACATTTTGAATGAAATTTCAAACAGATTGATTATAACCCTTTTCCACTTATAATAGTAGTAAGAAGATTGCTTGCCTGCATATCTAACTGTTTTGCTGACTGTACCCACCTTTCACGATATATGTAGTTAGAAATTACCCGCTGTATACATATGTATGTATATAGAAACTCACAAAATTCGCACCCTCCATTTATATCATTTACAAGAGAACTGGGAGATTATTGTCGTTGGAACTTTTGTGTGGGTGAAAAAAAGTAGCTTACATGCATTTCCAGACTGTAATCGATTTCTATGGCAAATTTCATCCAGATTTCTTCCGACTGAAGGGAACTAGCATGATTCAGCAACAAACATCCCTCCATCCAAACTTTCGAATTTGCAATTGTAGCCAAATGTAGTGTTAAGAATGTATTATAGTAGAGAGAGATTCCCTCTCACAGAGGGGAGGCCTATGTCCCAGCTGTGGGAACATGAATAGTATAGAAAGATGACAGCACATAGGCCGAAATTACTCATCATTAGCCTTTAACATACCAATGGTTGGGACACTAGTCTGTCTTGACTATATGTATAATTGAAATCTTCAACTTGAAAAGTTAATCGGGCTAACAAACTGGGTGTGAACGCCGGCCGGTACTTTGTTTCTTGTGGATATTTGGCCAGGTTGAAGAATGTTACGACAGATTGACTTGAAAATACGTTTATTAACGTTTACAATGTTAAAATAATAAAAAATATAATTGTGAGCGCGTGTTGATTCGAACGCGGTCTTTGGTGAGTTGTCTGTATGTGTGTGGCGGGCGGCGCGCGCGGCTGTCCAGTCCAAAGACTATGGCACAGACTATAAAACTGGATCGATGCCATGTCGTGTGCGTGGGTGCGTGAGATGTCTATGCGTCATAAATAATCTAAGCTATGCGTAGACATGCTAGGCGTCAACACTGGGTGACTTTTCATAAGGAAAAAGGATCTTTTTTTTTGTCATATCTGGCCGTTAAAGTTTTCACGTCGCTATTTAGAAAATCTTTGGGTTCATAGAAGGTCGTATCCGTAGTCATTTCCAAAAACTGGATACTCAGTGAGCTGTTATATTGATATGCAGTATCAGTTGCAGAATATGAAATATCAACAATAACAACAGGAGTCCAAGTTAATGTACTTATTAGAGATTAAATCTTAATTTTTCCCTTATAATTTTCAGGTTGAGTGCCTCGGTGCTTGCGTCAATGCTCCTATGGTTCAAGTTAACGACGATTACTACGTGAGTATTACTTCTTCTATAACCTTTAGAACCTTCATCCAATGCTCGGTGCTGTACCTAGGGGCCACCAATACTGCAAGCCCATAACCCGAGCAGATCAGACTGTTCTGAAACACTAACATCATGGATAGTTTTTTGGCTTCTATGCCCGACGAGCTGTGGGCCAAAATTACCACGATGTGGACTCCTGACACAGCCAGAAGACGCGACGACGCGGTAGGCCTCGCAGGAGATGATCACATTGGCCCTGGATCGAAGAATTTGGAAGTCATGGGAGAGGTATTTGCCTAGCAGTGGGGATTGGGATGACATAGGCTAACAGTAACAGTAATGATTATAATAATAAAGGAAATAATAATAATTTGAGGTAATCCCAAATTATCTCCTACATACTTTAAAATTATTAGACCAGAGTGAAACTCTTTAGATTACCTACAATGCAAAAAGTAGCAATTTTAAATATGTGTAGAATTGTAAGGAAGTTTATGCAGATAGAAGAGAATGAAATAGGACCTCATTACACATAAACACACCACACGCTACATTTGCTTTGGCTTCGGCCCGTAAATGTAGTTAAAATCCAGTCCAAGGGCTGAGAAGAAAAACACTTTCCGAAAATAATAATAATATATTTATTCAAACTTAATACCACTTCTACAAATGCTGAGTGTAGGTCTATTAATAATTCCATTTTTGGTGATTTGGTACTTGTAACACAAATGTATAAATGTTAATTTATAATATGTTTAGCAGTCTCACTTCTGATTTAAAGTTAGTGCTATATTGCGGACTTCGCACAAAAAGTGAATGCCATACTAAAACGAAAAATACTAAGATGTAGTTTTATTTGACGTGGCTACTTATTCTACTGCTAATGTTGAGAACCTAACAAAGTCATTTTGAACGCTCATGGATGAGCTTAGTTGCAGTGGCGTAGCGTGGGTTTTTTCCAGAACAAAAATAATAAAGCTACAGCTACCTGCGCGATCGCTTTTCCTTTACCCGTCCTTCTGATGCTCTCTGTAGATCCCACCTCAGGCATCATCTTAATTTCCCATCCCATAAAACTGAACTGTATTTCTACTCCTCTGTTCACGCAGTACGTTTGTGGAACTCACTTCTGCCTAACATTCGAGATTCCAAAACTTTATTTCTCTTTAAAAAACAAGTCAAAGAGCATTACCTCTCTTCTATACAGTAATATTCTACATATACAACCTTATTTTTTGTTTATACTAAACCCGAAAGGGGCTAAAAAAAAAAATCAGCTGTTCCCTACATTTATGTTCGCATAACTCGTCAAAATGTAGGGAACAGCTGATTTTTTTCCCGCGATTTCAAGGTTCGTCCCATAGAAAAAGTTGTTCAAAATGATGAGTACAATGACCCCTTTTCGGGTTTAGTATAAACAAAAAATAAGGTTGTATGTATGTTATAGGTCAACATTTGCAATAGTAGTTTATTTTGTTTTTTAATAATATGTGTATGTATTTGTATGTTATTATGTTTATATTAAATAGTCATAGTTTTGTTTTAAGTTTTAATATAAATTTTCTTGTTTGATTTTTGTACACACTGTGTCTACATTTCTTATCAGACTTTCCTCTCGCAGGTCTGCTGGAAGAAATTTCTTTTGAAATAAGCAGTACCTTTGTGCTCTTCTATGTTAATATATTGTCCTTTTATGTATTTTGTGTGCACATGAATAAATAAATAAATAAATAAAAAACACGGCACTTTAAGGGTTGAACCACATTTATCAGCTTGAAATCGCATTTTTCCGTGATCCTTTCTTTTTCTATCGATCCGAGCGCATAGTCGGTGATGCCGAACACTCGCTCTTTTTTTAGATAGCCTGGAAAACTGCAATTCCTTCCTAATACATGTGGGTCAACCCAATGTGTCCTAGGAAAAATCGTCGAAAAACGCCTGGTAGGCAGACTCCAGTGGCACTTCCTCCCAACACTGAACAACACAACCCTAGAATGTAGGGTATGAATCTTGAAATTCTAAACACCAGATATCGATTGTCGCCATAGTAACGTAATTTGTAATAATAAAACCACTGTTTATGTCATGAAAAAAAAACAAAGTACTGTTACATCGGACCTACTAGAACATTCGAGAAAGCCAGTGATTACAGTGTGTGTACGTTAGAAGTTCGAGAGCATTCTATTATTATTAGTTTTAAAGTTAGGTAGGTACAAACTCGCGACCTATTTATACAAAGACATTAGAATTTCGACCGTACGCCTATGGCATAAGGTTCATTTTTGTTTGTTTTGTACAAGTAGCTTATACCTACTACTTTTATAGGTAATACCTACCTGGTAGGTAGGTACCTACGAATCTTTTGTTAGTGTTTTTTATGACCCTCTCGAATGTTCGTGGTTATTCTGGTGTGTCTGTTGGCGAGTATAAATAGAGCGCTCAGGGCCGCGACCGGCAGTCTTGTTTTGGCTATAGTACGAGGCGAATCGAAGAGAACTTGAACTGCGATATCTAAGCGAATAGTGATCAGTGGTGTATTTGTGATTAAGTTTAAGTTATTTTGTGATTAATAAAGTTATTGTGTTGTTTAATCGGTAGTAATTAATTTATCTCATACCCAGCTCGTAACAGTACCTAAGTACGTAAATTACATAATAATTATAATATTTAATGTGGTATTTATTTCTTAATTTCCAGGAAGACCTGACTGTGGAAGACACGAAAGAAATTATTGCGAAACTGAAAAAAGACGAGAAACCGAAACCTGGCCCAAGGTATATACCCTTTGCAGCAATCATCAACATCGTATTTTTTTTGTTTAATCTTTGGGTTAAGTCGTGCTTGCCTAGGTTGGTCAGTGGATGGGTGACCACCCTTACATACCAAGTTTCCTCCGTACCTCGGAAAGCACGTAAAGATTAGCCAGTATTAACTGGGTTGTGGAGGTCAGATAGGCAGTCGCTCCGTATGAAATACTGGTATTCAGCTGCATTCGGTTAGACTGGAAGCTGACCCCAAAAAAGCTAGGCAGATGATGATGAAAGGGTGTAAAAGGCTGCTAACGAACCCGAAAGCCACTTGTTCTTCCCATCATTGCGATCATTTTTTTGTTTTACACTATTGTGTGTGTGCGCGTGTGTGTTTGGTTACCACTTTCCCAGCTATAACTGGGAAAGTGGGAACCTTCTAGTTACGTAAATGTTGGGGGTCAAAGGTCCAACTTTATGAAAAGTTTTTTCACGTTTCTCCACGACCCCCATACTATTGAATCCATCCATCAGCACAATGTTTTGAGTGCGTTACATTGAGTTCTATCACAACATGATTTTTACTCTTAAAAAAACGTCGGTACCCAGCAATAATTTTTATATTAAGTTACTTAGTTTGGTGTACAGAATGCTGGGTTGGCGGCTTCGTGATGAGGTGATTTACACTCTGTTTATTAAGGCGACTAGATGAGCTAAATTAGCAACTCTATTTGTGGTGGTCGAAACTTCGTTTGAAATTCTGTTAGAACAAAGTTCTAATCAGCTTGTACAGTCACGTCTAATAATATGTATACACTTTCCTTAAAGTGGTTGTTACGTCAGTCACTACAGGCCAAATAGCGCGAAATGAGTGATTTCGATCGATTTACAAAAAACTATTGATTGGATTAAAAAACACTATCATGCTAATATGTTGCTTGTAAAATTATTAGCCTAAAAATCAGAATGATATATTAGTAGTTATTTTTTTTTTGTTTGAAAGATATTTTGTTTAGAGATAAGTTCGTGATTTTTTTTTATCGAGCCTAATTAATTGTATTATGTTTTCAAAACACAAACAACAACCACATTTTTCTGGTTTTGTTTATAGAAGTGAATCATATACTTTTAGTAATTATAAAACTCGCGTTTAGCTCATGTAACCGCCTTAGGTAATTTTTTCAAGTGGTCGTGGATCGTCAAATCTGAAACCATAAGAAATACTCAAGTCCCGGAGCTTGATTTTGATGTAAAGTTAAACTGCATCATTAGATTTTAGCAACATCAAAAATCCTAGCCAGAAATTGAACTCTGTTGATTTTTAAAACCAAAAACACTAAAAATGATTACACCATTCGATAGTGTCGCTAATAAGAATCAAATTCTGGAATGTAATGACCTGAGTTGTGATTGTTGTGATACTATTTCATCATCCAACACAAGTAAAATTAAATTAAAAATTAAAAAAAACCCGACACAATCTACTTAAAGTTAAATAGAAAATAATTCGTTAATTCGCCATTTTGTGGTGGCGGCCATCTTGGATTTTTAATTTATCATAGTGTTCTACTATTATAGTTTAGCCCTTTCATTTGATACCCATACTGAGGGAGTAGTTGAATAAAAATGTTATCCGCCATTTTGTGGCGGCGGTCATCTTGGACTGATTTTTATCAAACATAGCTAAGAACACTCCCGACTAATTCACCTTTCAAGCAAAAAAACAAAATCAAAATCGGTTCATCCATTCGGGCACTACGATGCCACAGACAAACACATACACAGACACGTCAAACTCATAACACCCCGTCGTTTCTCGTCGGGGGTTAAAAACAATTCCTAAATAACATCACGCCTGTAATCTCAGAAGAGTTAGCCAGAGGTACCAGTACACCCACATTTCGAAAGTTATGTTTAAGTTCCATGTGATAGGGGCCGGCCCTATTGCCATCAACCGGGCTTAAATCCAGAAACCGTGGCAGCTATTGTAAAATTCTTGTTAGAAAAACCGAAAAACATTTAGCCCGACCTGGGAATGGAACCCAGGACCTCATCCTCAGCAGTTACGCTCGCGACCACAAGACCAAATGAGGCAGTCTTCATTTTTCAGCCAACAATGGGGATGCACACTGTGGAACTAATGGCGCTAGCATAGCTGGTTCCAAGCATCGTCATTGGTTGAAAATCAAGGAATGTCATTTCATATTTTAAAATACCTTGACCTCATTGGTCAGAACGAGACCAGCTATGGTGGCGCCATCTATAATTAGCTTTTAACATTATTTTTTTTATTTTTTTTTTTTCAGGAGTGGAAGATTCGCATGTGAACCCCTAGGAGGGTTGACATCCCTGACGGAAGAGCCTAAAGGCCCCGGCTTCGGTCTACAAGATGGTCTGAAGTAAAGCTCTAGAACAAACGCTTTCCGGTTTTGTAAATTTTATTTATAGGCAATATTTAAATAAATCATTGTTAGATCAGTTGCTTTTTTTTGTTTAATTATTTCTGTTCGACTTGAACTTCGTTTTATATTAGTCAAAGACACTGACAAATGTGCAGAACAAGACAGTTTAGTATGACCACTTATGAGGTAAGGTTCCACGCGCGCCTCAAAGAGATGTCAGCATAAAGGGAGGGGCCCGCAAGGTTGCGGGACTGTTCGAAAGAGATACCGTGGCCCCGGAAGCCCGGAACATAAAGGGCGAGGAAGGAACATGGATGGGTTTTAGTCAGTAAAAGTCTGACACTCCCTCCCGCTCCGCCCAGAGTGGGAGAAGTTAATTGAGAATTTTCCATCCGAAAGAAAAAGGCTTCGTCCAAAAAGGTAGAACTTCATTTTATGTTAGTCAAGGAGACTGATAAATGTGTAGAATAAGACAGTTTAGTATGACCACTTATGAGGTAAGGTACGCATCGGACGCATCGCATCAAACGGATCGTAGTATTATTGAACAGATTCGAGCGATCCGTACGGTGCGGATCAGTCACTTTCTCTATACAAAGAACACTACGATCCGTGTGATGCGATGCGTACGATGCGTACCTTACCTCATAAGTGGTCATACTAAACTGTCTTAATCTTCACATTTGTCAGTCTCCTTGACTAACATAAAACGAAGTTCTACCTTTTTGGACCAAGCCTTTTTTTCTCGGATGGGAAATCATCAAATAACTTCACCCACTCTGGGCGGAGCGGGAGGGAGTGTCAGACTTTTACTGACTAAAACCCATCCCATCCATCTTCGGTGTTGTTTGTCAATTTTGCATTGATATGCCAAACTTGGTACTTTTATTTTAGTTCTGTGTTTTCCCGCCTGTACAAATAAGTTGTTTGAAATACATACTTGTATGTAAAGGAATTGAGAACGCAAAATACAAATATTATACCTACTTCCCTAAAAATAACCTAGTGTTCTTCTATAACGTGTGGTCAGTGTCAAAGAAACATCTCTCAGGATTTCCTCACGAATTTTTCGTTCACCGAAGCAAGTGATCATTTACAAATTTACGCACATGAATTCGAACAATCAGAGCTGCGCCTGCGTGATATGAATACCTAACCTTACAATTGATTAATTCTAACAGCTAATTAGAATCGAATAGTATATTTGATTATCCCATCACTTTCAATGAGTTCAATTTTGAAATGTCGTCATGAAAACAAACAGGACCTACATCGTGTTACATTATTTATCAAAAAACAATAGAAACTAGGTAGGTACCTTTTAATCTAAAAGCACCCTACCCTACTTCTTTCACGCTTTCTAACATACAATTTACAGTATCTATGTAATTCAACATAAGGTTTGTTTTAGATTGACATCCAATGACCAGTTATTTCATTCAACGAACTGAAGGAAGGAAATAATTAAGCGGATTACGCTCTACCACAAAATAGGACATAAGTAGGTACCTACTCGTATCTACTATGAATAGCTACCACAAGAATAAAAATCGATTGTTTAATATTATTACTCGAAAACCCTTGCGAAATTCTGATAAGCTAATAATATGTGAGCTATCTCGAATAAATAGGTACCTACTACCTACGAAACTGCCTATTTATTCACCGTGCGCTCACTGATAAGAAACACGGAAGATAGGTACTTAGTAATTTTGTCCAGTAGTGGCTATGTTATTGTCCGGTGCGTTACTATGTTGTAAAAGTTATTTATTTTAATAATTTAGGTGAGTTGGCCAAAATTCGTCAAAAACCAAAGAGTTGTCATTTTTGTTTGAATAAGTAATGTGTTGTGATTTGTGTAACCAACCTCCTTTTTATAATACTTATCATTTTTTTTGTGACTATGATAAAATGAAAACAAAATTGTAGTGTCAAAATGGTGTTAATTTACAGATGTTCCGTAGAAATAACAAAAATGAAACATACAAAGAATATACCAAAATACAATTGTGGGACCCTAATGATCCTAATGATTCCTGGGATCAAAAGAATGTAAGTATGAATATTATAATATTACAAAGATTAGGTAGTTTGTGTGTGTTGGTTGTTTTGTTAGGTTATAATTTACGTATAGAATTTTCAGATACGTCAACAATTAAACATTTTAGCAGAATTTGATTACTGCTTACACCTCTTGTTGATAACTCGTTTAGAAATAACGTAAATAATTCAATTTGTATTTTCGCGTTTTCATTCATCACTATCACGCGCCATAGTGGTGACCTACCAATACATTTGTAATCGACTAATAGGTGGCATTCAGATTATTTACTAGCAAATTGCTTCTTTAACATTTCAACAAAAACACATTCAAATAAAGACAAATTAAAATGAGGAATTTTCTGTTTCAACTCTTTCCTAGTCGCTGGACAGATGAAGTTTGTCTGACTACGTTACTGCAAGAAACAGAACGTCACATTATTTTACTTGGACCTAATGATAATATTCGGAAGCATAAGCAAACGAAAGTATCAGTCAACGAGCGTATGTGACGTGTATTTTTTCAAGTGTTTTGGCTTTGGCACTGAATAACGTAGTCGGATCAACGCCATCTATCGAGCTCATGGATACTATTTTTTTTTTTATTGTCAATAAGAAAACCTCTCATTAAATGGTTTTCTTTTTCAAACAGCACTAATATTTTACCGTTGAAACCGTAAATAGAAATCTACTAAAACTTTTTAGTTCAGTGTAACACCTCTACTGTCAAAAGTCATTGTCATGTCAGTTCCGAAACGTCAGTTGTTTGCTTTTGCTTCTTTCTGTCAGTGATTTTACATTCGTTGATTGTTCGTGTCGTCTTCTTGGGTGTGAAAAATGTCGATCGGAGCCTAAGCTGAAAGGCATTGTGTGAACGATGAAAAGTAGCCCCACGCGCAAATATGAAAATTTCTCCAAAGACAACCAAGGGAAGGAAACGGACAAGTATTCTCTAGACAGCCAAGACACCGCCAGTGTGGTTAGTCCCTTGTTGAAATTATTGATTTTGTTTGTGTACTCTAAAAGATGTTATTGATTTGTCGCGTTTTAATGTTTAGATAAGTCGTAGCGTATGTTTTATATCTTAACGCCTTTGATAACTATTGGAGACATCACGGGGATGTAAAAATTGCGGTGAATCGGCGTGAGAATTACCGACTGCTGTTTTGTCCTACGTGTGCGCGACATACGACCTAGATTGTTCTAGTTCTAGATATATCTCGATCGACCTTTTCATAACTTAAGCGTTTAGTATTTTTACGACAGCGACTCGGTACTTTTTGGTCCTTTCGTAATTGTAACGTTGCCAACTCGTCTTTTTGCCGCTTCGTACGTATTTCGCACTCTCACTTTCACCTCGACATGTATTCTTTTTTTGAATTACAAATACTTTTTAATTCTTGTGGTTTTACTCATTGGGATCAACAGTAACTGAATCTTGCAACAAAGTAAAGTAAAATGTGTGTGTGTCAGAGAGTATTGTTTTGCTGCAGAATTAAGTTTATTTGGTTAGTCTCACCCTGATTTGTACTTTGAATGAAGATGCATTCAGAACTATTGCCTAATTAAATATGTATTGCAAACATAATGAAAGCTGAAGTTAACCAAAGTAATATTTTTAATGATAGATAATGCACACTGCACACCTGAAATAGCTGGGTCTAGAAGAAATAGGAAATAAAACTTAGCTTTGTAGATAGATAAACCATTGAGTAATGGCTTATAATTTAAATGAATTATGGAAGATATACACACTATGATTTCTTGCTCCACAAATATTTTCATCTTAAAAGTTAAACCGCAATTAAACTTCTCTATGAAAACTCTGACTCAGTCTGAAAATTATCTAAGACATGTTAGTACCTAAGTACCTTAATACTAATATAGGTTCATCTGCATTCATCCAGTAATATGCAATTACTTTTTCTCACTGCACAGCTCTAACATTTTTTAACTGAAAAAAGCAATTTCAAGTAAAAAAACCTGCATTTTTGTGCAACTTCTTGTTCACAATTTAATTGTTTTATCTATAAAACAACCCTCACTTGATGGATTATTGCCCTTTCCCTCTCATAGAGAGGAGGTCTGTGTCCCAGCAGTGGGAATATTAATAGGCTGATGATGATGATGATGATGATGATCTATAAAAACTGTAATCTATACATTCTTTTAAATGTTAGGGTTTCTACTTGCCTTAAGGGCTTAACATATTTTTGGCTCAACACTGGTCCCGAAAAATACCCACTCACTTCACCACTAGCCAGGTAAAATAGGTAGTGGAAAAAACTCCCTAACTTCTTATTATTTATCTTGTTGTTCTGGAATCTTTATTAGTATACTTGCTTTCAATAGTAGCTCTCATAAAAAAAACAACACATTCCCTATTTAAATTTTTTGCTAAAGTTTTGTAAAAAAAATAATAGGTCAATGAACAGACTGATCTTATCAGCATAATAATTATCTGTTAAATAAAGATTACATGGATCTAAATTCATGGTTTAATACTAACTTTATCAGTCATTCTTTCTGTGATTTTATTCTTCATTGATAATAATATTGATTGAACTATTCAATCTAGTTTTACTCCCATTTATGACCTTTGACAGCTAAAGGTTAAATGTATAAAATTTAATAAAAAGGTGAAAAGTTTAGTGGCCATATCAAATTATAGTGCAAGACGAAAATTAAAAAAAAAAAAACCTTTTAATTTAATTCAAAGAAACAATAAAATACCAAGACATTTTATTTCAAAATACTTCATCATCATCATCAGCCTATAATGTTCCCACTGCTGGGACACGGCCTCTTCTCAATGAGAGGGATGGGCTATAATCTACCACGCGGGCCCAGTGCGGATTGGTAGATGTCACATGTCTTCCAAATTTTTCAAAATACTTACAACTGAACGTTTCTTGCACAAAAAATGTAATTAAAACATGTTTATTTCAAAAGAGTTTACTGGCTTGTTGCATGTGTGTAAAGACAATGAAAAAATAATATCAACTGATTAAATAAAGCTTGTTCTACATTAAACAGTAGTCGTGAAACAAATCCAGTAATAAGGTAGTATTATGTAGAAGAGTACTCATTTGATAAGACAAAAATGTAGAGTAGTTATTTATTTCTCGGATATTTTCGGAATGGTTACCTTCTGGGTACTATTTTTGGTTCCCAAAATAATAATACTCATGGAGAAAGGCCTCATCCTGATTACTTCTACTTCTCTTGATGTTGTATTTTGTTTAACCAATTCAAGAGGAACCCATCTTCTCCTCAGTCTAGCTGTCTTGTAAATACGGGCCCAAATTATTGCCGGCAAACGCAATACCAAAATAATTTGTAAATCAAACATATTCTTAAGGTAGTGTGTATTAATTAAGATTAGATTACAGAATACATATATAGGGTCCCAAACACATATTTTGAATGTACACTGATTTAAATAAGAGTTATGAGAAAAATATTTTTTCTAAGAGTTTTTATATTCCTCATAATTATCTCGTCTTTATATCATCGTCCTTTCAAAATATTTATTTGGGAACATAGATATTCTACGCGGTGTGGAGGGAAGGAGGGGTCGCCCTTGCCCAGTGGTACAACTCTCATGAAAAGATATTGTACCATTCCTGAGAAATACCGATTATTTTAACCTAACCTTAAAACACTTCATATTCCCTTATAAAGCGTAGTTGACGGAGCCCTTTTCGCGGGGCCCCTATTTCCGGGTGCAGGGTTTATAGGAACCTAACTAACCTAACAGGGGGGTGCCCTAAGTCCCGATCATGGGGGCAGAGATACATCCGTATGTTCAGTTGACAATAATTCGAGAGTTTACAATATCGCTAGAGAGAAACACGTTATATTGTAATATAACGTGTTTGACAATTTAACGGTGACATATACCTACACACTACGTTTAGAATATGTTTGATTTTCATATTATTTTGACGCAAAAACGCATTCTCCGCCGGCCCCTTAAGATTTTAACCTTATTAGATTAATTCTGAATAATTAGTGAATAGTTTTACTGCAAGGTTTAATTCACGTGAAGATGCTCAATACTCGTAAAATTAAATCGGGCGGCGTGTCGACTTATAGGTGTTTGTGAGAGATTTCACAGAGATCCGTGCAGATAGTAGAATGGAAGGTTATGTGAAAAACCTAATGCCAATTAACCCATTTGTCCCACACAAATGGGTTAATTCAAAAAATAAAAATAATACAAAGTTACAATCTATGGAATACTTATAAACACGCCAATTTGTTATACATAAAATAGCATTTTGCACAATACCTGTATTCAATTCAAAAATTGGTTTCACATGAAACGTGTTGACGGCAAACATTTAAACATGTTCATAGTCCAAATTCAGCTACGCGAAGTCTGCTCGCGTATTTTTTTTTTTTTTTGGGACAAGCCCGCCACACACGCCCAAACCACTGTAACTCCTGAAAGCCAGAATCAACAGTGGCGACCACCAGAAAAGCGCCGAAACAATGAAGCTCGACGAAGTCCCAGAGAATGAATTTAACTGTCTTGGATCCCGCAACGAAATTAATCAGAAAGTATAGCGGAGGAGTGCTCGCGTATGCAGGTTGCAGTCATAAAGTCATCAAGTGTGCATGGTCAGTCTTCGAGCAATGTGATTGGTCGAATCTTGCACATGTCTTCTCCACTCCGCTCCAGTTTGGTGGAAATCGGGCATCACAGCATACGGCGAAAGATGGAAGGTGGCCCAAGTAAATAAAAATAAAACCTGGCAACACTCGCCTCCAGTCAGTCAAGTTTTTCCACTAATTCCGTTAACGTCGCGAGCTTTAATTTTAATTATTAAAAGGTTCGTTCGCGTTGGCGTCAAAAACTTTGTAATCACATTAATTGCTTGTAAAGTTGTAACCCTTTCAGTAAAGCTTGTAACATTATTGTTTAATTTTAACCAAGCTTTACTTGCGGAGTCTGAACAGCAAATTGTTTATTTATTCGCCATTGTCTTGTCTTAATATTGTGCAAGTAATTAATTTTTGCGGCGAATTTTCATAACGCCCTTTTCATCTTGAAATAGGTCACGGAAGAACGAGGCTGTATAGTTTCAGAAAAGCTTCACTTTAAAATTCTTCAGTTTTCACAGCACATAAAATAAAGGACCCTTTGTTGAGTATCGTTTACTAGGGTTGTCATTTCCAAATTTTTGGAAAGCCCGAACATAACTTTGGCTTGTCCGAGAAAAGTCCGAGTTTTGGTTTGGTTGGTTTTTGGTGGCGTCCAAGAACTGGCAAAAGGAACGTGGGCGTACGGCGGTGGCGAGATGGGCAGACGACATAGTTGCCGTTGGGGCAAATTTCGTTGGCAAAAACCTGGATGAGGCTGGCACAGGACCGTGGAGTTTGGTACAAGAAAAGAGAGGCATATAGGGTGTAAAACACCTCTTAACGAATACGAAAGGCAATTGTTCTCCTCGTCATTCTGATCATTTTTTTGTTCTACACCATACCTGGGAACCTTCTAGTTACGGAGATATTGGGGGTCAAAGTTGCAAGATTTTGACAAGTTCTTTTTTAAATACCACTTTTTATCGCATGATTTTTACTTTAAATATCTCTACGACCCCCGTACTATTCAATCCATCCATCCGCACATTGTTTTGAGTGTGTTACATTGAGTTATACCACAAAACATGATTTATAACTTCAAAAAAAAAAGTTGTTTCCCATCAATATTTTTTGCGTAAAGTTACTTAGTTTGATATTCTAAAATAAAATAAATAAATAAATATCGCTGGACATTAACACACAGCGCCATCTAGTGCCACACTAAGCAAGGCTTGTGTCGTGGACACCAGATAGTTGATATACTACATAATATACCTTTTTGTTCGTAAATACATACTTATTATACATATAAACATCCATGACTCGGAAACAAATCGCCGTCCCCGGGGAATAAAATGGTAATCGTAAAAACTAAATTTTACAGGAAAAATAAAAAACGTTTTTTTGTGAATATCTCATAAACTAATATACATAGCGGGATTGTTCATATACCAAAAGAAAGGTGATTTTTTACAAAAACATTGTAAACTATATTAAATAATTTATCTTTATTAGAAATGCAGTTATTAATTAAAATAACTTTACCATGAATTAAAGGCACATACTTTAACTGTAAAGCAACATTACGATATTATTCGCGTCAAATCTCATGTAATACGTTACCGTAATAATGTATTGCTATGTTATTGTTCGATAAACTGTAAAAGGATCCCATATCGTAATGTACTGTTACCATTTTATTCGCTGGGAAGCAATCAATTTCAGATTACAGCATTAGCAACTTACGTGTTTATTCTATGGAAAATTTATTGGACTAACTGGAGGCAAGTATCAAATACTGAATAAATGTTTTGTACTTGTGCAAGGTAATATGCGAAGAAAAATAACAATTTTTGTCTATATTTTTTTTATTTTTCATAATTTTTAACAACTGTGTAGGAAATCAGCAAAATAATTAGGAACTCTGTACTTCAAAGTACTTACTTCTTATTTTTTAAGAAGCTGATACCGGTAGTTGCTATACTCCGTGTCGTCTACATGCTCAGAGATTTCAGAGTCTGAATGTTCGTTCGGGTTACCCTCGCACCTCGTGAGACAGTAATAAAACGCATGGTAGTGCTGTGTGATTGCATCAATATTACACAAACTTAATAAATCTGCATGTAGCGCTTTACTTATAGGTATTTGCTGATCATAAGCTTGTCTCAAATGCAAATTGATTGATTCAGCTTCTGCTGCAATTCAGGCTTGTTTTTTTGTAATTTTCGTGTTTGTGTCGTCGAGTTCAGACACGTTGCTCGACGGCACCACTTTCCGCCTTGCTGTTGCTCTACGCCTAGGCGCCCCATGTTATTTTCCTCATCGCTGTCACTGTGGTAAAGTTGTGTACAGCCTCGAACACCACGGCCTGTCATGCAGCCGAAGTGCGGGCCGTTTTGCACGGCACGCGAACTTGAATGACATCATCATTATTAGAACCCCAATATGGTTTGGCACGCGACGATGGCAAGACCCCTGACGGCATGTCTTTGTTTCCATGGAAGATGGGTAGGCCTCTAGTGTGGGAAGCCACATGTGTCGATACTCTTGCGCCTTCCAATCTTCCTAGTTCATCGTGCTGTGCGGGGGCTGCCGCTGGGGCTGCGTAGAACCTCAAGCGGCGAAAGTATAGTAACCTTATTGGTAACTATATTTCCGTTTGGGGTTGAAACTCTAGGACTAAACTCTCCGAGTGCTCATAGCATAGTACATCAAAACGCTTAGTTGACACTTCCCGTAATCCTATTATAGGGCTAGCTTTTACCTCGGCTAAAGGCTTAGCGTTGCCATTCAGCGTGGTAACGCTGCCAGTCTCTTGGGGATATTACCAGTTGACAGCGTTGAAGAGGAGTTTTTTGACGCCATTTTTTAAGTTTTTAGTTTAAGTTAGTTAGTTCAGTTTATTTTAGCAAATTAGGAATAATGTACCATCAAAATAAATATACTTTTCATTAGCTTGATCAATTTGGGAGCAGATTCCGCATGAATCTTTCCATGGTTTGAAGAACGAGTAATAAAACATATCCTGCTGATATGGATGGAAGTGGAAATTACAGTTTATTTTCTTGCTCCTCCGCTATACTTTCTGATTAATTTCGTTGCGGGATCCAAGACAGTTAAATTAATTCTCTGGGACTTCGTCGAGCTTCATTGTCTCGGCGCTTTTATGGTGGGTCACCGTTGATTCTGGCTTTCAGGAGTTACAGTGGTTTGGGCATGTGTGGCGGGCTTGTCCCAAAAGAAGCCTAGTGTTCTGCAGAATAATGTTGATTGGGGAATCAGATTTCATACAATCGGTACATTTTAGAAATGTTTCGGTGCTCTGATAAATAGTGTCGCTTTATATCTTTCCTGACATAGTGTCCCACTATGTAAGGAAAGATATGAAGCGTGACATAGTGGGGTTCTACAGCAGGAAATATTTTAATTTGCGCCATCACGCTTTCTTTCGTAGATCACTCATCTTATGGGGCCTGTTTTTATGGATTCCCCTTTTGTCGATTAAACTTCCGTCTCTTTTAATTTTTCTAATGCGGTAAAAACGGTTTGTTCGGATATTTTTATCGTATTTAAAAAGTATGTTTTGCAAACGTTAATATTTAAGTCGTCTGAAGGAATTGAGTATTTTATGGTTTGCGTTCTATTGTTTTTCCATCTAAAGTTATTCGCGTTACAGGTTTAACAGCTGTGAGTTGATAAAATATCGGAAATGTACTTTCTCTTTGTTCAGTGGTAAATTTTAATACCGATTACAGAAAATATGTTAGTTTTCGGATACAGTAATCAATATTACTTTTTTTGATTTGTAATAAAATTTATCGTAAAAAACTTAACGATATTAAAACAAAATTGTTGTTACTGGAATAAAATTGTATTGAGCTTTACGCAAATTAGGTTGTCTTTTTTTCCCGCGAATATAATGGTAAGAGCATCTTACTGGAAATGTAACTTATCGAAAGAATTGTAATAGTCTCTAACAATTTTATTCGTTGCAAAAAGTCTACTAAGCATATTAATAAATAATATTGTTAAATTTATTACGATACATATGAAAATCTCGTAATTTCTACAATAACCGTAGGAAATGTCTGAAAAAAATTGACCAAGTGTAATCGGACCTCTAAATATCGAATATGCAATAAACTTAAAACTATCGTTATAGCACATTACCATTTTATTCCCCGGGGACGGCGAAATGTCCATGCTCATCACATAAACATGTGCTCCTACCGGGATTCGAACCCAGAACCCTATGGACGTAAGGCAGTCTCCCTACCACTACGCCATTCTGTATATCAAACTAAGTAACTTTACGCAAAAAATATTGATGGAAAACAACTTTTGCTTTGCTTGGTTAACGGCTTTGTGATGAGGTGAAATACACCCTGTATATCCAGCAGTGCGTGAGCTCGGGCTCATGATGACGGCAAAGCTAAAAGGAAGAGTTTTGTACTTACTATTCATCCGATTTTGATGAATTCGACCATACGTTATTGCAGTCACGGGTAACATAGGTAGCCCATACAGTAGTTGGGGTTATGTTACCACACAAATTCTTGTTAATCTGTTTTTCAGCACCGATTAAAGTTTCCATATTTTTTTAATAATACCTCTTATATCAAAACCTCCGGATTTTGCGCATAACCCAATAGGTATACGCCTCGTAAGATTATGGCTTAGGGATGTGGAGGGTTTGAATGGCGTGGCTTTACGTCCCTGGATTAAAACGTCGTCGGAGGTCCCTTTTGGGTTCAACAGGGATAGTTATCCCATTCATTTAATATAATCTTTTATTATAGCTCTAGTTAGATGCGGTTATGACCGCAAAACCATTTGTGGTAAATGCTCTGTTCTTCTCTCGGTAACTTGGTATATCTCGCCACTTTTTTGGAAAAGTGTTATCGAATTTCGTCGTAGAGGAATATCTTACAAACGACACAAAATCTCTTTGAAGTTTTAAAATAGAATAGAATAGAATACTCTTTATTATGTAAACTGATCTTACAGCTAATTACGCGAATACTATGTCGTGTTTATAGTATTCTCATTTGCATCCCTTAGCTACGGATTTATTATGCTTTGTTATCGTTTATGCGCGATCAGGTCAGCCTATAACAGTCCACTGCTGGAGATAGGCCTCACCCAAACTGAGGCACAACGCCAGCCTCCACTTTTCGCATCCAGTTTGTCTCGGCCACCTTTTGGAGTGTTCTCAAACCTGAACGTCTACTCTCAAAGCCAAAAGCCCGCAGTTTCGGTCGAATTTCGGGAGTATCATACTCCGTATCATTTACGGTCAAAAAGTTAGTTAGGAGCCCGAACTAAAAAATATTTGATTGGACAGTTGTTCGAACTCTCGAAGTGCTGCCAAAACTCATGGATCCAAAAATAATGAGTAGTAGTATTATACCTTTTGAAGTTGCGAGCTACTTTCAGATTGGTCCGTATCATTGCTGTTAGACTCAACAGAGTAGAGCTACGGACTCGGTCTACTCTACTACCAATACGTGGTCTCCACTCCAAGACTCGTCATCTGCCATCGGTCTTTTGAGTAACATGGCCAGCCCATTGCCACTTCAACTGGCAAATTTTGCAAGCTTTTACAGCTTGGACACCTTATTACACAAGAAATTCTTCGAAACATGTTTTTTTTTAACTCTAAAGAATTGCATTGTTAATCAATCAACACCCAATAGCCATGAAGGTTTTACTTAGCACAACCTTTAAAAATAAATTGAATTCTTCATACGCATGCGCGAAACACAGCTGCTACTTCTATGATATGCTGATGTAACATTATCTACCCGTTTTTTGTTATGACGGGGACTTGGCAGGGTTCCAAAACGGGTCTCTATAAGAGACACCTATTTAATAGCATTTTTTGGTAGCAGGTTTACGTGTCTAGTAAGCAATAGATTAAACCACCTGGCCCCTTATTCACAACCATTCGACTCGATTCTGAACCGAATCGAACGTCTAAAATATCGAAGATGTCCTCCAAACGCTATCCACAAATCCGAAACCGAATAATTTTGACAGTTCAATTCGTTAAGAAGACCCAGTATCTTTCCGACAGCTGTTTGCTATCGGGAGTCATATCGAACCAAATTTAAACGAAAACAAAAACCATATTTCCAGATTATTTCAGTAAAATAAAAATACCAAACTTTTTAAACACTGCCTGAAGTAAGTAAATGAAGTTTTATTACTGTCTAGTGTTGTTTGTGTGTTATTAGTTGTTTTATTGACTGTATTTCATTGATGTATCCGCATTTACATAAATTCAATGTGTTTACAAAAATGTGTTATTCGTTCTAAATTTCACTTAACAAGCAAGAATTGTATACCACCGATATCAAATACTTTTTCAGTAATTTTTCCTTCTAACAAAAAATAAAACTTTACTTAAAAAAAACACCGTTTCCGCTTTGCCAGTTTGACAAACGGTTGTTTACAAAGCTGGTATTATTCGAAATAAAGTTTATTTTAAAATTAATATGGTTTTATTTCAATAAAATCATTTTGACTCGTTGGCTGTCTATTAAAGTTACTAGCTGTATATTTCCTTATATAAACAGAACGAAATATTCAAATAAACCAATTTTATTTACTACTTATCTTTTTCTACCACGATCATCTATTTAATATCAATTTGTAGCGTTCCCCATAAACACAACCTCAATCGGATAGAAAAAAGCGCATCCGTTCGGATCTGTAAATAGCGTTTTGACAGTTCTTCGGTTCGGAAATGAGATAGTCGAATATGATTCCTTACCGACACGGAAACGTATCGAATGGTTGTGAATGAGGGGCCTGGTAATAAGGTTTGGTTGTGTTATTTACACCGTTGCATTGCTCTCAAAACGGTAAAGGAAAACATCGTGAGAAAACCGGCATGTCCAAGAACCAAAAAATGTCCAAGAATCTACAATTCCGGACTGGGCCCGCGTGGTGTATTATTTATGGCCCACTAGCTTCTGCCCGCGACTTCGTTCGCGTGCAGTTTTGGTATCGCAACGCATCGCCTGCTCAACGGAAGCTTTTTTCCCGCTTGCAACATTTATTATTGCTGCTCCGCTCCTATTAGTCATAGCGTGATGTTCTATAGCCTAAAGCCTTCCTCGATAAATGGACTATCCAACGCAATTTTTCAATTCGAGCCGGTAGTTCCTGAGATTAGCGCGTTCAACCAAACAAAGTCTTCTGCTTTATAATATTAGTATAGATTCCTTCTCATAGATACGAGTCCTGTGACCCAACACATCGTGCGAAAACCGGCATGTTCTAGAACCAACAAATTCGAAGACATTTGACATCTACCAATCCGCACTGGGCCCGCGTGGTCGATTGTAGCCCATTCCCTCTCATTGAGAGGAGTCCTGTGTCCCAGCAGAAAGTTAAAAAGTGGAAAAGTTAAAAAAGGTTAAAAAGTGGAAACACCTGTCAGTGCAAATTGGTGAAAAGAATATCAGATTTTACGGTTTTTACTTCTAGCTAATGAGTACCTAATTGTATCATGGGTAAAGTTTTCTGCCTACGTTAAAAGTGAGACCGTATTATACGGGTCTAGTATATGATAGATATCGGGGATGCTAAGTTGTAGTTTAGTAACTTAACCCCGATGATAGTTGCTCAACTCTTCCTTTCAGTAAGTTTACAATAATATCAATCTTATTTCGGTCTACATTCTACATTGTTATCATAATGTTCATCAATTTAGCGCGTAATCACACCCGGGTATAGATCTATTTACCATTTTTCTACATATCTAAAAAAAATATAGCGTTTAGTAAACAAATTCTCTACACATGTAGGTAAAGGAACTCGGTTTTGTAAGATTTATGTTTCAGTAATGTGGAATGCGTAAGTAGGCGCATCAAATTGATAGTTACGCATTTCCCAATAGGTATAAATGAGATTCGCGTTATGAAATAAATGTACATAACCTTAAACTATTACGAAATAATCGCGCTGATTGGCTACCGATTAACCTGACAATTTTGCTATCTTAAAGATAGGCAAATACGGTGTAATCGGAGTTAAAAATAAATTAACTATTAATTGTATTATCAAACGTATCTGTTTGTGAGTAACTTTAATCGCTGTGATTTAAGTGTCTCTAATTGTTCCGTTATCTATGAAGTCGTTCGTTTATGAAACTTTCAGAAAGAATGCAAATCAAATGTTGCATCAAATATTATTTTGATTCAAAATTAAAATCAAAATATTTTATTTCACATAGGCCTGGATGGGCACTTATAAAACGTCGAAAAAGGTGCACGGTTCGCGTTGGTCGATTCCATGTAGAAGAACCGGCAAGAAACTCCATGGTTACTCTTTTCAAATCATTTGGTATTACAATATTATTATGTTTCATTACAGCATTAGTACTAAAGTATGAGGAGACAGCGTAGGCCCGACAATAGGTCGTTGCTTGCTATACAAAAAATGTAAAACAAAAGGAAAACTCAGGATTACTCAATAGTAACAATTCTTATTCTATTAACTTAAATTGGCAGTTGGTGTTTAATCTTAATTATGTTGTCAAACTTGAAGATTATTGCTTTGATTGGTTATTGTTCCCTAAGTTCTATCTCAATCAATCAATCAATCAATAGCAGTGGCGTGCCTGTCAAGTATTAGGGTAAGCCAAGCTTTTAGGCTTGTATGAAAGTACCGCCACTGTCAATAGTATTTTGATCAGAAATTCGGAGACTTGATTATTCTTTCAGAATCTGTGGCACTAGACGTAATTTTAATCATAATATTCTATTATTTATATTTGAATCGACTAATGAGTTCCTGGGTAAGATTTCCGATTAGGACAAAATATTATTGGGGTTTTCCATCAGGATTTTTTCAGCAGTGGCCACGGAGTTAAGATTTATGTATCTATACTTCTTCAACCCTTAACCACCCAACGCTGAGGACTCTTTCAAATTTCTCCTCCACTTTTGGCGGTTTTGTGTCATGGTTATCCAGTTTCTTCCGGCCACTTTAATAACATCATCTGTTCACCTACTCGATTGTGCATGGTTGGTGACAATAGGGCCGCCCTCTATAACATCGGACTCAAATATAACTGGCGAAATGTGGCTCTACCTAACCTAACCCTTCGGGGATTTCATGTTATGTCGCATTATTGACTCGATGAAATTACTCGATTTTTACCAATATCTAATGCACCAACTATACTTATATTATAAAGCAGATTTTGTTTGTTTGTTTGGTTGAACGCGCTAATCTCAGGAACTACCGGCTCGAATTGAAAAATTGTGTTGGATAGTCTATTTATCGAGGAAGGTTTTTGGCTATATAACACCACGCTACGATTATTAGGAGCGGAGCAGGAATGAAAAATGTTGCAAAAACGGGGATTTTTATTCCTTCGCTCTTATTTGACGCAGAACGTCACCCGGTTTTACCCGCGTAGTTCCCGTTCCCGTAGGAGTACGGGGATAAAATGTAACCTATGTTACTTAGGGTGAATGTAGCTTCCCAATGGTGAAATAACTTTTGAAATCGGCACAGCAGTTTTTGAGTTTACTAATTACAAACATACACACAAAAATATATTTTTTAACTCTTTATAATTATTATAAGCGTAGATGTATTATGTAACGTGATCTCTACTGTTGTACAACATGACAGATTAAATTAATCAGCTGTATGTACTGTTTATTTGAATCGAGAGCTGCGGTACTTTCCAGAAAATATCACACTTACCTACTTAATGTTTACGGTTTTATCTCGCGATTTACCGGCTTGTTTTAAACTGGAACAGGGAAAAATAGAGTTTAAAAGGTGCAATCCGCAAGGTTCCACAGCAGCAATCCAGTCGCAATTGATAGACTGTAGCGAAAACTAGCTCGTAGGCAAACGAAATCGTAAAAAATAATGATAACTAAAACCCAAGTACCTACTTGCGACAAGAACGGCAACTAAATATGACAAATCAAGAATGGAACAAAATAAATAAATAAAACTTTTCGTATAACCGGAGTCGCAGGTTTTTTACATATTTTATTAGTAGGTACCCAATGACGTGTGAATTAAATTTTATAATTAAGGGTCCCTAAAAATGTTACTATACATATCTATACAAATATTATAAAGCAGAAGAGTTTGTTTGTTTGTTTGAACGCGCTAATCTCAGGAACTACTGGTTCAAATCCAAAAAATATTTTGGTGTTGGATAGTCCATTTATCGAAGAAGGTTTTAGGTTAGATATAACATCACGCTACAACCATTAGGGGCGGAGCAGGAATGAAAAATGATTTCCTTTCGTTTTTCTCTCTTATGTGACGCAGACGAAGTTGCGTGGGTCAGCTAGTTGACTTATAATCATAACTCTTCCTTTTGGCTTTGTCAATTTTGTCAAACTATAGAGATTTGATTTTTTGTTAGTTTTTTAATGCTCAAACGATTTTAAAAATTCTTTCACCATTAGGAAGCTAAAAGACATTGGTGTCGATTCTGAGTGCACAAACTAAACTTAATTTAGACTATCTATCTTTTACTAAACAGTGCGAGAAAAGGACGGCTATAGCTATGAACTAAGTTAGAGATGTCAAACTAATTTATGCCTTGCGCTTCACCGTGTTTTTAGTCGACATGTTTTTACGTGCAGGGTGCACGTAAAAACATGTCGACTTTGTATGGAAATATTAGTTCGAATTAAATTTGACAGCTCTAAATTACGTCCGTCTCTTTCTCGTTTTATTAGTGAGAAAAGGATAGTAATAGCCTAAATTAAGTTTAGTTTGTGCACAACAGAATCGACACCCGCTACGGTTTGACGTAACAAATTGTACCTTAAATGTTACATGGACGACTATCCCATTAACTTGTACTAATGACTTGAAAGAAAAAGTTGTTAACATTTCTAATTTCCTACAAACAGTTGTAGCTTTTAATGATACATGTACCTAGTTGGAAATGACCTATTTTTCTTCGTTGGCCACTAGGACAAAGGCCGTGGATTATTGATTAGATACAGCGCTGCACCTTGCTGAATGTAGACCTTAATTCTAACGTGTTAAAGGTTTGTTTTTAATGATATTGGATTGCAAAGGTGCAATTACAAAGTGTTGGGTCTTGAGACTTGGCTTTTCTGAAATAGTCTTCCTCGTCCAAGAGAGCACTTACTGAGGAGTGGGAAAGAACCTGTCTGGGATACCTACCGATTTCCGCGCCTATTTCTTTTTTTTTCCCAAGCAGCTTTGCTGTGTTTTGTTTTACACATATAGCGTGAAATCCGGTGATTGTTTTTGTTTCTACGTGACCGTCAGTATTATTAATAACGCTAACAAACACTCTTTCTTTTCAACCGACTTCCAAAAAGAGGAGGTTCTCAATTCGTCTGAATTTTTTTTTTGTGTTTGTTACCTCCGAACTTTCGACTGGGTGAACCGATTTTGATGGTTCTTTTTTTGTGTAAAAGCTGGTGCTGATCTTCGGAGATAAACAACGGAACTCTTCAAAAATACACAGCAAATCTGCAGTGATTGCTGCAATCGCTTGTAGGTTCATTGTTTATACTATGTCATGACGTAAGATCACGCCTGTATGCTCTGAGGGGGTACGCAGATGTAAAAACGCTTCAGAAGTCGTTGACCTTTGTTTGATTGATTTAGTTTTTTTTATTTAGTCACCGACTTCTGAAGCGATTTTCCTGAAGTTATTTTTCACTTTTTTGTTTTCCCTGAAGTCGGTTTTATTTTTTTGTAAAAAAGTTTTTATTTTTCACTTTTTATTCAATTTGTGGGAACACTTCAATTCTACTACTGAAAGTACAACTTGATGATCTGAAACGAGGTCATATTTTCAGCATTCTTCCAATAATTCTGGCATAACAAGTAATTCAGGCACTACGAAATATTAAAATTGTTCACATTTGTAGTTGGTTTTCTGAAAAAAGACCAGGTACCTCATCGGTGTGGTAGTTGCAAGAGTGAATGCTCCACGTGTAGTCCTGTGTTTGATCGTGTGTCAGGCAGTGTTAATATACTCACTCCCTTCAGCAAAAAACTTCAGCACCGGAATGTGTCAAAGGTGCAATTCAGCACTGCCGAGCCAGTCGCATTTATAAACTGCAGAGAAAACTAGTTCGCAGGCAACCGTAAAAATGTTAATAACTTGTTACGACAAAAACGGCAACGAAATAAGACAAATCAGTAATAGTAAAAATAAAACTACCGGAATTACCATTACCAGAATGCAAGTACTAAAATACATATAAGGTATATGTCACCGTAAAATTGTCAAATACGTTATATTGTAATATCTCTAGCGATATTATAAAATCTCGAAATATTGTCAAATGACCATACTGCTTACAACAAAACGCATTATTTTTCGTGAAATGCATGCGATGGTAGTCAACTCACGCGGTGTGGAGGGAAGGAGGGGTCCCCCTTGCCCAGTGGTACAACTCTCATGAAAAGATATTGTACCGTTCCTGAGAAATACCGATTATTATAACCTAACCTTAAAACACTTTATATTCCCCTAAAAAGCGTAGTCGGCGGACCCTATTTCCGAGTGCTGGGTTTAAAGGAACTTAACTAACCTAACGGGGTGATGCCCCAAGTCTCGATTATGGGGGCAGAGATACTTCCGTATGTTCAGTTGACAATATTTCGAGAGTTTACAATATCGCTAGAGAGATTACAATCTAACGTGTTTGACAATTTTACGGTGACATATACTTACCTATACCTTCGTTATATTTGTCGTGTTGTTTTGAATGAGTTCCAAACAGGGTACTAATACTAAGCTTTCCGAGCTATCGAGAGCTCTCGCATGACTGAACAACACACGTCGCACTAATATCGGAACATTCGGGACCAGTCAGGCAAATGCGAGTTTACACTGATAATTTTGCTCTCGGGACCTCTACATGTTTTTTCAAATGGTTATTAGTTGCTTTAAAGTTTTTTAACTACTTCTGGTTCAAAGAATAGCTCGTTTTTGTTGTAAGTCGGGAAGAGGTGATTTCCAAAAGTTCTCTTATTTTAGTAAAATCTTACAAATAAAATCTTTTTGGTCAAGAATTCGCTACTTTCCGATTTCAGATTGATGATGAAGCACGTCATCTTCTTCCATGATATCTTTATCCACTATGATCTCAGTAGGCACTCACTCTCATCATGTCATATCAGAGACTAGAGAGAGACCTGAGACATTACTCGTCTCCATATAGGTACATTACCGACATTCCATATGTACGGGAATGCGAGTCCGAAGTACCTACTTGAGAATACTCGCAATAAGACCTGTATAATATGTCACCGTAAAATTGTCAAATACGTTATATTGTAATATCTCTAGCGATATTGTAAAGTCTCGAATTATTGTCAAATGAACATACTGCTTACAACATATCGCGTAATTTTTCGTGAAATGCATGCGATGGTAGTCAACTCTCATGAAAAGATAATGCACCATTCCTGAGGAATACCGATTAATATAACATAACCTTAAAACACTTTATATTCCCCCTAAAAAGCGTAGTCGACGGGCCCTTATTTCCGAGTGCAGGGTTTAAAGGAACCTAACTAACCTAACGGGGGGGTGCCCCAAGTCCCAATTATGGCGGCAGAGATACTTCCGTATGTTCAGTTGACAATAATTCGAGACATTACAATATCGCGAGAAAAAACACGTTATATTGTAATATAACGTGTTTGACAATTTTACGGTGACATATACAATTTTGGGAGGACTACATATGATCTCGTTGACTTAAACACAATGTAAATAAGGGTCCGTTACTCCTAACTACAAAAAAACTCAAGGATTTTCCTTCTACTTATAGCTACTTAGAGACGTTACAAATAATACTACAAGCCCGATAATTATTCCGCGTTTCCGAACACATGAATAAGCGGCTCCATCGTTCATTTACCAGTAATTATTTACGATCAGTCTGACGTTGGTCCACGGTGCGTGCAAACGTGTTTTTAGCATTTATCCCTGTATATAAAAACATACGTTTTTGTCGTGTCGTGTTTTCGCGTCCACATACTTGGGATAGCAACAGGTATTGTTTTTAAAGGTTGGTTGTTCAGTGAAACTGGTGCGTAAGTAACTTTTCTCAGATTCTTTGAGCGAAGTTTTAGACTTTTGTGCTTTTTCGTTTGGGAGTTACAAAGGCTTCTCTTTGAAAGTCAGTGTTTTCTTACTTTGAAGTCTATTGGTGTGTTAATATAATATCACGTGCATGTTACTTGTGGTTTTAGTGCTTCATAAATAGATATTAATAATGTGTTCACAAGATGTTATTTGCTCTGTATACGATCTAATTGACGACTCATTGAACGACAAAATTGCGTGCCCATCTTCATTTGATTGATTGTAAAAACCAGTTGATAAACAGCTGTTCAATCGTGTTCATAATTTATTTAATATCTGCAGAAAATAACTGGTATGAATTAAACCGGCTTCCGTTGTTCTCACGGGCAACAATGTTTCTAAAGATGTTCCCATTATCTTGGGTATTATTAGTACCTAATCAGTTGTTGTAATAGTGTGAATGCGAATGTTGTGAAATCTTAAGATTAATATAAATGGCTATTGTTTTGAGCTGGAGCACAGAAAATATCTGCTTAATAACTAAATTTAATTACGTAATAGTTTGATTCCCTAATGGCTACAGGCAATTCTTAAAATAAAGAAGATGGCCAAACGTAAGATACCGCACAGCATAAGCCCACTGCGAGTAGAAACATGAAATTTTGCTCAATTGTCCCTTTTATAATGTAGGCAGCTAAGGAAGCATTTCATCCCTAAAAGGTGTAAGATACGGGGGGAATGAAAGATCGCTATTTTACCAATATGACACCTGTCAGTACCCATTGTGCACGCGGCTTGTAGTACATAAGTTAAAACAGGAATAGGATGGCCTTGATTGATTTCGTACGAACTTCACCTTGATGAATCAGGGTATGGTAAACAAATCTCACCGTATGAGAAGCAAAAACTGACGTTATTTTTGCACATGGATCTTCTTGGGTCGTAATCGGAACTAACGTAACGTTGCCGTTGCCGTCTTATTTTTTCATAGATTTTGAACAGACATTTTCACAAACATTGTTTACCAAAAGGCCCTTCCAGTGTCATTCAAACACCATAAATACCTACTTACCATAATATTCTTGCAACAGTTGTCAAAGTCACAACTTTTTGACAAGTTTTTGACGTGATAACGTCTTATAAATTGATAATACCAGCAACACTCATGAAAAATAGTAACGTTCCATAGTAACGTTCCATAGTAACGTTCCACCTCCTTTTTTGTATTACATAAAATAATGATTATGACGTTATCACGTAAATCTATCGTCCGTAAACCGACTTTACAGACAACCAATTTTTTATTGTAAGATTTATAACACCTCTACGACCCTGCACTATTTAATCCGTCCATCAGCACAATCTTTTGAGTGCGTTACATTGAGCTCTACCAGAAAAAATTGATTTAGCACCCATAAAAAAGATGTTTCCCAGCTATAATTTTTGCGTAACGTAGTAACATTACGCAAAAATTATAGCGGGGAAACAACTTTTTTACATCCAACTTTTTTGTACATCAAACTAAGTATAGTTTGATGTACAGTGCTTGGTTGACGACTTAGTGATGAGGTTGTTTACACCCTGTATAATCAAAACAAGGTAGTGTCTTCTGTAAAAAGCAGCAGTGTTTTGTTGAAATATCATATATATAATGGACTATCCAACACAAAAATAATTTTACAATTCGAGCCGGTAGTTCCTGAGATTAGCGCGTTCAACCAAACAAACAAACAAACTCTTCTGCTTTGTAATATTAGTATAGATTTTCAGCTTTCACAAGAAAGTGAATTATAAAAGTAATCATGGAGTTTGATAAATGAAAACCCAATCAATAATTTTATCGGTAAACTTGGTATATTTTTGTTTAAAATATAGGTACTTCATTTATTTGATTAAAGTACAGACGGAGGGGAAGTATTTCCCTCAGTCATATTTCAGTCGCATGTAGCGTGACAAGTGTCACGCAATTAAAGTTCTTTAGATTACTTTACTGCTTATTTGTTTTTGTCGAAATATTTGTCTGTGCGACATAACTACATTAACTACTCATACGTATATTATGATAAACCAGACTGAAGTTTAAAAACACGTCACTGGGGAATCCAACAATAGGGTAGAGATAATTGTGATTTTTTCTGCGTTGTCTTATTTGACTAAAATTCAACAACAACAAAAATTCATGTCCGAACAGCTGGTGAAAAGTTGTTCTTTTTGCCTGTTTTCGGAAAAGACGTAGAACGAATGTAGTTGTTTATGATGTTAATAATCTACCCTTGTGAGGTTGTTGGTGTTTTACAAATCACCCTGTATACTTAACTTGTACTTAGGGTAAAATTTAAGTTTCCCAAACAGGAAACGATAAGAAAAACCCACTATATGTATAGGGTGTAAAACACCTCTTAACGAAGCCGAAAGGTAGTTGTTATCTCCGTCATTGTGATCATTTTTTTGTTCTACACCATACCTGGGAACCTTCTAGTTACGGAGATACTGGGGGTCAAAGTTACAACTTTTTGACAAGATTTTTTTAAATAAAGGTTTTTATTGCTTGATGTTTACTTTAAATACCTCCACGAACCCCGTACTATTCAATCCACCCATCAGCACGATGTTTTGAGTGAGTCACATTGAGTTATACCCCAAAACGTGATTTTTTGACACCAAAAAAAAAAGTTATTTCCCAGCAATAATTTTTGCGTAAAGTTACTTAGTTTGATGTACGGAATGCTTGGCTGACGGCTTCGTGATGAGGTGGTTTACACCCTGGAATTGAACTCTTCTAGGTTCCTGGTATTTGTCATGTTAGTTTACCAAATAGGAAATACAAAAATAAATCGACTGTTGTAACTATTCTTGTCTCTGGATCTTTAGTGACATTAAAACTTCTTGTTGCAGCATTCCACGGAGGAGGGGGGCGGGGGGCGGCGCGGGTTGATCGACGTGACTGCTGGCGCAGGCGACATGTGGATCAGCGCCGTCGAGAGCTCCATTCTGGCCTGGGAGGAGGTAAGACTATCGTCTATGAACTTTAAGAATCTAACCAGTACTTATAGGCCGAGTGCAATTAGGCAAAAAATAGGTACCTACTTGGTCGGATTTTCATGGGACATTTTTCATTAAGTTCCTGGAGGAGTAGAGAAGAAAGTTAAAAAAGAAAATTTCGTCGCTCACGACTGTCTTTTTTAGGCTTCCGTAGCCAAATGGCATAAAACGGAACCCTTATGGATTCGTCATGTCTGTTTGTCTGTTCATCCGTCCGAATGTCACAGCCACTTTTTTCCGAAACTATAAGAACAATAATTGTAATTGTAATTGTAATTGTGTCAATAATTGAACAGAATTATTCTGTTGAATCTTGGTAAGTAGATGTATTCTGTGAACCGCATTAAGATTTTCACATAAAAATAGAAAAAATAAACAATAACTTTTGAGGGTTCCCTGCATACCTACTTAGACCTGAAACTCATTTTTTTTTCATCAAACCCATACGTGCGGGGTGGGGTATCTATGGATAGGTCTTCAAAAATGATATGGAAGTTTCTAACATAATTGAATATAACCCTGTAACTTCTAAAATAAGGGAAAAATAAAAAAAAATGTGATTTACATTGCCATGTAAACTTCCACCGAAAATTGTTTTGAACGAGATCTAGTAAGTACTTAGTTTTTTTTAATGCGCCATAAATCGTAAACTGCAATTTACTTTTCATTCAATCAACTCAAATATTTTTTATATTATGTTACTTCCAGCTACTGGGCCGCTTATTTTAAATTTCCTTAGGAATATTTTTTTTTTCGTTTATGAGTAATTTCACATTCGACGAATTCATATTGTAGCGTAATAGTGTGACCTACGGGCATCACAAGTTAGCATTTCCTGAAAAACATTAAAAAAAAAAACGAAAAAATAAAATACTCAGCGACCATGTTTGTCAAACAGTCGAGAGTCATTTTTGACCGACTTAGATAAGGAAACTACCTACAATGTTTCTTAAACATACGAAATTGCCTTTCAAGAATCCTAAACTTCTGCAAATTCTCAGTAATTTCGTCTTTTATTCCGATTCATATTCCACTTAATACCAGATAAATGTTTCTTAAACATGCAGAATTCCCCTCAGGAAACAAAACCTCCTGCGAATTCTCTACAATTTCCCTCATTTTATTCACCAATTCATATGCCACTTAATACCAGTTAAATAGTGGAATAGTCTTGTATTCTAGATCTAGTGCCCAACTCCAAATTTCATCATCATCTCATCACCATCTTCCTGCCCTTGTCCCATTTTATTTGGGGTCGGCGCGACACGTTTTCTTCTTCCATTCTCCCTGTCAGACGTCACGGCATCATTTACTCCTTTCTCTTTCATATCAGTCTTTACACAATTTATCCATCCATCTTTTCTTTGGCCTTCCTCTCCCTCTCCATCCATCAATACTAATATCTAATTGTTTAGATAATAGAAATCAAAGCAGATGTTGAAATAGTCTGTCAGTGACGAAATGATAAGTTAAAGACGCCCCACATCTCCAGACTGTAATAAAGTCACTATTTAGATAAGATCTAGATAAAATAAGTCTTAAAATTTATAGCATCTTGATCTCATAAGTCTTATTTCAAATATTTTTGTTACGTGCTCTTTTCGAGTGTACCACTCGCAAATAATGAAACACTTGAATATAAGAATAAACACGAAATCGAATAAGAAATATTAATTAATCATGTGGTTGGCGCAGTGGCTGAACGTTTGGCTGCTGTGCTGCGCGTCAGGTTCGATTCACGCACGGAACAATATTTGTTAGGCCTGCAGGAAGTAGTTCCGGATCAGGATGCTTGTATATGTAAGATTAAATGTTTGGAAACGTACCCACGATACAGGAAAAATTCCGTGAGTGGTTAATAACGATAAAAAAAACGGTTAGGTACCTACGAGTACTTACTTATAAAAAAAAAGCTACCATGAAGATGTTCTTAAACAAAAGTCGCTTTTCATGAAGCTAAGAAGTCTTATATTTTACTCTATATTCTTGTTACCAATAAGACTAATGACATTTTATAACCTACATAAATAATATACCACAGACAATAAAATTCACGACCACAAACCACACTTATTTCTTGGACAAACAAACAGAGCATCTTGTGGCAATAACACGAAGTCAGGTGTTGACTCAATTATTAATTGAAAGCCTGAAAGGTCAATACCTACGGGCTAGCTAGTTCCCGCTCCAAGGCTTATTTACTCATGGAAATAAAAAATCCAATCATAACTTCATAACACACTAATGGAATAGGAAGCCTTGTGTGTTAGTTATTAACTTGGTGATGGAAAACATCTGAGGAAACCCGGAGCCTGAGAAATATTTCTCTATGGCACTTTATCCAAGCCAGAAGTCCCGCGGCACGCAAGGGCCAAAGCCGGCCGGGGCTGCGGAACTGTTCGAAAGACCGCGGCACCGGAACGTAAAGGGCGAGGAAGGAACATGGACGGTTATGGCATAAAAAGTCTGACTCCAGGTTGGGTTAAGGTAAGCCAACTAACCACACGATAAAAAGAAAAAGTCATTAACTTGGTTATCGATGATCTGACTGAAACGACAAAATTGATAAAGAATAAATTTACGCACTGTCCGCGTTTTCAAGAACACTTTTTCTTTAACCTTTGAGTACTCTTTCTTTTTTTTCCGTACCTATGGTAAATCATCAAATGACTCCTCCCACCCTGGGTGGAGCGTGAGGGAGTGTCAGACGTTAACTGACAACAACCCATCGATGTCCCTTCATCGCCCTTTATGTTTCGGGGCCACGGTATCTCTTTCGAACAGTCCCGCAGCCCCGGTGCTTTGACCACCCTGCGCTTCTTCTTGTTTGTGTCGCTGGCATGAATTTTTTTATATTTTGCTAGCCCTGAACTTCGCTGTTTCCACCGCGTCGTCGGTGGCAGCACAAAGGTCACTTCAGCGGTATGTTTTTGGGCTAATAAGGCAGGATCGTTTGTGACACAGCTCCAAAACCACAAACTGCTGTTGATTCATTGCGTTAGTTCCACTTATCGAGGTTTTTACAAAAAAATAAAATTTGGAACTATTTATTTCTCATGCAATCATTAATGTATAATACACTCTCAATAACGCTCAATCTTTCCATTGCAAGATTATGTGCGCTATTGATTATAATAGTTACTCGCTCACAGATATTTGTCTAGTAGCCTGGGATTACAACTTCCCGTTTGCCACACCCAATGTTGACTGTTTCCTTCCTAATCTCTCCACTTTTGGCGATTTTTTGTCATAGTTTTTCACGCTACTTTAATTAGATGGTCTCTCCACCTCGTCGGTTGTCCTCCCGCATTCTTCCGTCGAACACGAACATTTATTGAGTCCTAAATCAATGCTTAAATAAATTATTGTTCTGTTGAACTTTCAACTGTCAGCACTGAGACGAGCGTCCTAAATTCAACCGCAAACCACAACGGTTAAGTCGCAGAAAGGCTACCTACGACAAACCGCAGCGAACCGACTGGTTTCTGTGTATCATCATTTACCTAGCCTTTCGGCTTCCAGTGTAACCGGATGCAGCTGAATACCAGTATTTTACATGGAGCGACTACCTATCTGACCTCCACAACCCAGTTAGTACCTACTGGGTAACACGATACCTCTAACGACTATCAAAGATCTTCAAATTACAGCCACGACCAACGGTTTAACGTGCTTTCCGAGGCACAGAGGAAACTCGGCGCTTAATGGCTGGTCATCCATCCACAGACCGACCTTGGCAAGCATGGCTTAACCTTGAAGACCGACCCGTGCGGCTGTTATTATTTAACCACGAGCTCTCCCAAATGCAGATGGCGACATTGCCCCCTGTTGCTGTTTCCATAGACCAAAAATTACTTTACTTGAAATAACAACTAATTGATAATTATAAATACTTGAAACCGTCATCGTTCCTTGACTTCTAAGGACAGATAATGATGATTTCCTCTACTCGATGACTCAATTGCCTTTATCATTCCTCACGAGTAGATACTCAAGTGGGCCTAGATAACAGTCACAATCTTCACACGGACTAGACTTCAGCTGCTCCCTATTATCTTTTCAGTTGTAAACATAATGAAATATCTTTATAATTATAAGTCCATGTGGTACTTCACCAATCACTAGTCAGTGGTAGATCATGGCCCTCTTAGGTCAAGGTTAGGCCAAAGAAACCTGGACCATCCTAATGCTCGTTGAGTCGACGATAGCGTCAAAATCGAAACACCTGGAAAAGCGATGCGCAGAATCGGAAAGTGTGGCAGAAAAAAGGGGAAGCCTTTACCTAGAATTGGGTGATTCTGGGTTGATATGATGATGCCCCTCTTCTTGTAAAGAGAAGGCCTAAGTTCCCGTTATGGGAACGATATAGGCTGATAATATGACGACCCAAATGGCGTAGTAGTGAGGCTGCCTAACGTTTTTAGGGTCCTGGGTTCGAATCCTGGTACGAGCAAATGTTTGTGTGATGAGCATGTACATTTGTTTCCGAGTCATGGATGTATAAACGTAAATAAGTATGTATTTATTTATGTAGTATATCAACTATATGGTGTCCACGACACAAGCATTGCTTAGTGTGGCACAAGATGGCGCTGTGTGTTAATGTCCAGCGATATTTATTTATTTTGTTATGTGGTTTGGTGACGACTGACCGTTAGGCGAGGTTCATTCCTTGCGTTAAGCAAAGGGTCAATTTGTGCTTTCATAAAAAAAAAAATCTGTAGCAGAACTCACTCCAAGACTACAGGTCTTAGAGTGAGTTCTTGGATAATAACAATGCTTGCACCCGATCAACATCATTCTACTGCCCATATCACTATTTATCTGGGGTCTGCACAGCATAATTATCTTTTTCCATACTTCCTCTATTACTCGTCATCTCGGCAGTCACTTCCTTCCTTTATAGGTTTACCATCCTTCACACAGTCCGTCCATCATTTCTTTGGCCATCCTTTACTTTTAAGTCCATCTACATTCTTACTCAGAAAGAAGCCAAGATCTCGCAAATATCTCCTCCTCCTATCTTTCCTCTTCGAAGAATACAACTGTAATTATTTCTTTATCGTGTGGGTGCCTAACCTAGTGTCAGAGTTTTATGCCGCCCATGGGCCTCTCTGATCATGTTATCAAAAGTCCCACCACTCACATAATTAAACGTAAACACAACACAATAATCGTTGGACTTCCGACATCCGTCAATTTTCCGTAAACATATGAACGACATTCAGATAAACAAATAACTCGCGTCTTCGCCCATAACGATAACATTCACATCACTTTAAGATCGATGAAATGAAACATCGCTTTGTCACAACACTACGGTCCCAATTCGATTGTTAACGATTGATTGATTGTACGAGCTGGTGTATGAAAAGCAATTTGTTTAAAGAGGAGACGGAAGTGGGACGGGTGGTTTTTTTTTTGAAATATTGTTTTTTATATTGGTTGGCCTACAGTGCGTTCCGAGATAGACTGTAAACGCTATGAGCGTCCATAAACCCGTTCCGAGATACCGTGAGCGCGATCATAAGCGCGATATCGATGTTCCTTGAGTCGTCATAGATGACGTCATGACACGCGCCATCTTGTGATTACACCGACCATGCCTCAAAGAAATATCACCGTGAGCGCTATCAAATGACCTAATGACAGATCTTAGCTGTCATAATCGTGAAAATTAAAACGGAACGCAAAATATTGCTGTGAGCGCTGTGAGTGATTATATCGTATCTCGGAATGCACAGCTAGTTGCCGTATGCGCTACGGCTGATATGAGGGCCTTTTTTTTTTAGGATGGGAAATCCACTCTAGGCGGAGCGGGAGGGACTGTCAGACTTTTATTGACTAAAAACCATCCATGTTCCTTTCTCGCCCTCTCGGGTCACGGTATCTTTTTCGAACAGTCCCGCAGCCCCGGCAGGAGGGAATACGAGGCCCTTTGTTTGATTTCCAGATCAGGAAAACTGGTTTATCAACAGGAATTTTTCAGTAGTTTCACGGAATCTGTATTTGTGTCCATTTGATGCCAATAGGCTTCCGCCTTCTTTCATAAGACTAACATATCTGGCGAAATGTGGGTTGTAGGTACTACTATGGAATTACTTGCGTGATGTTATTTTAAGTATTGTATTTATTTTAGAGCTAGTGTTTTTGTCCTGAGTTTTAGAATTAATGCAAGCATCTGATGTATGCGACTTCATGCTCAGTAGCTCAGAAACATACTTAGTTTTTAACCGAATTCACGCGTATTTATTTTTATGTAAAAATGTTAAACTAATTATGATGTTTTCCTTAAAAAGTCCTTGAGTCTTGCTCAAGACTTAACAGTGTAGGTATTTGACGGTCAAATTTTATGTGATAACAGGCCATAACTTGGTATCGTATTATATACAGGGTGATATTTTTCAATGCCGCCTGGAGGGAAAGTACTCGAAATAATGCAGATAGCAAATTATACTCTATCGAAACTTTTAAGCTATTGGGGTCAAGGCCCACGATAGACCGAATCCAGAAATTCCGTAACGAAAATAACCTAACACCCCCCGTAAAACACAAATGCAATAGCTTTACCGCGGCAGTCCCCGAATGCCACACGTCTTTTTTTATTTAAGAAAAGACACAAATCTGTATTCACAGGGAATCAAACCAAAAAGGTACAGAAAGCACAGAACTTTAGTCGATCCATCGCAGGTTCAATGCCCGAGTTTGAAAAATATTTTTCGAAAATCTGTGAATGCAGATTGGTTTCTTTAAAAAAATAAAGGAATGCTTCCGTTGAGTAAAATTTGCTATCACCAGAATTTAGAGTACTTTCCTTCCAGAGGTGGCATTGAAAAAACCACCCTGAATATCGTTGTGGAGGTTGGATAGGCAGTCGCTCCATCGCTGTATACTGGTATTCAGTTACATCCGGTTAGACTGGAAGCTGACCCCAACATAGTTGGGAAAAGGCTAGGCAGATGTTGACAAGGTCATAAGCTCTCTCCTCGTTTTCTCATCAAGAAATATAGCATCTTGGCATTTTGAAAGACAAAGAAATGATCTTGACTATACTATCCAGTAGTATATAAATATGTACCTATGTATATTTTCCGGGCGTTAACGAGAATTGAGGGGGACTTGATAACGATACTGCGTATTACAATCAAGCCGGGAAGCGATACATTTCTGCCGGTTAAGGCGACGACATCAGCTAAATAAGCAACTCTATTTGTGGTGGTTCAAACTTCGTTTGAAATACTGTTAGAATAAAGTTCTAAATAGCTTGCACTACAAAGTGGTTGTTACTTCAGTCACTGCGGGCCGAATAGTGCGAAATGAGTATTTTCGATCGATTTAAAACTAGAACTTAACTATTTAATTATAATTAATCCATCAGTCGATGTAGTTTAGCATTTGAAATTTTATGTTATATTTTTAATTATAATTATCATTGTCAATAAATGGCTAAACTGCTTTGAAAGAAAATTAAGAGGTATGTTTGAAGATTTTTTTGGTGCATTAAAGTTTGTCAAATTATGTTTTGAGTTCCATCAGTGTATGCAAAAAGGACTTCAAAATATAAAGTTTTTTTTATTTGTCGAAATTATTTACAGTTTTAGAGATACACTGCTTTTAAAAATCGCCTTTTGGACCGTTTTCAAGAAACCTCCGCCTTAACAGAAAAGAATTTTGCGGTAATCGTGTGGAAGTAAATCGGTCGATGTTGATACCAAATGATTTTGTGGAGTTTTTTTATGGCTCTTGTTTTGTAAGGCCTCTATTTTCATTTTCAAAAAAGTATCTTTATTTGTTTTCCTTAAAAATAAACAACAAAATGCACTTATCCTAAGCTTCTTAAACGCATATAATGGCACTTTATACGGATAGAAAAATCAAGGCATATTATACAACGTGTAAAGTTAAATGCGCGCAAAACCTGGAATTAGTTTGATCAGAATCACGAGCCAGAATCAATTGAACGACGAATTGTATATATTAAACATACCTAGGAAAGTAGGTAGTCAGACTTTTTAATAGTATAGGTCACATTTTTCAAAAAAATCTTGATTAAAAATGTCAAGCCATCACGTGGGCAACCACGCCAAAATAGGTAAACAAATAAATGAAAAATGTTGTTGTCCAATTATTATTTTTTAAACGCGGGATATAAAAAAAAAACGAAGATTTCCACAGATGTATCTGTTTGTTATTCTCGAGATACATCTGTGCTGTGTTATAGTTTTTGTTGCAAGTAGGTAAATCTAATTGCCAATAAAACTAAAACACCACATATAACCTTTTTTTATTTTAATGTATTTTTTTTCTGTCAGAATTAGGTCAATTGAATTAAAAATAATTTGGGGTGTCTGAAGATTTGCGCATTTAACGTTCCACGTTGTATATTCATAGTGATTGTCAGAGGAATGCCGTGGTGTATGTCTTCTTTATCGTGTGGTTAGTGCCTGACCTGCCACCGTATTCACAACGCTTCGGCTCGCTTCCGATTCGGGAAGTCGTATGTTTATCTTGGTCGTTTTCGTAATGCTAGAAGAAGACAGATATACGAGTTGTCGAATCGGAAACGAGTCGAACGTTTGTGAATACGTTGGCTGCACAGATTATAAGCCGCCCATGGGTCTCTGACTTGGATTTACATGCCGCCTAGAAATATCTCACAGGCATGCTGGTTTTCTCACGATGTTTTCCTTCACCGAAGCTTTCTGCCCTAAAAAACAATACAACTTACAATAGTAAGGGATCATCAATTTACTGTGAATCTTTATGAAATACATTCAAATAGGTATATAACGTGTAAGTTGTTTATTTATTAGACGATAAATATTGAATGGTTGGTTACAAACGCCAGCACTCGAAACTGTCAAATTCTTCCAATCAATCTTTTATCTAAGGGCGCTTTCAATTTAGACGTTTCGTGTCGCACCGCTGCCGCGGCCGCTGCGGCGCCGAAGAGGTGCGTTTGTCGTCTTGCATACGGACGTTCGTTTGTTTTCATACAAAGCGCGCGGTGCGGCAACAGTGCGTCGCCGATCAGTACCGACGGGCTTACGTTTGCCGCACTTTAGCAATATACTTAGTAGAAAATCTCAACTCAATTAGGAAGTTGACAGATTGTAGTAGCATATAAAAATTTCAAACTAGAATATTTTCTTGTAAGTACACTTATGCTTATGCATGATTCTCAAATATATATATATTTTATAAAAACTTTAAATTGTAATCTTGAGCTAGATGCTCACCATAATTGTAAGCCTGCTACTGGCACATAGTGCTCGGTTTTATCTGCATTTCTGTACCTGTGTTAATAAATAAAAGCGGCCAAGTGCGATTCGGACTCGCCCATGAAGGGTTCCGTAACAGCAAGTAACATATTGTAAAAGTTCTTGCAGTTCGTTGTAAATAAAAGGTAAATTCGGTTTACGATTTATGACGTATTAAAAAAAAAACTACTTATTAGATCTCGTTCAAAACAATTTTTGTTGGTAGTTTACATGGTAATGTACATCACAATTTTTTTTTAGTTTTGCCATTCTCTTATTTTAGAAGTTACAGGGGGGGACGACACACACATTTTACCACTTTGGAAGTGTCTCTCGCGCAAACTATTCAGTTTAGAAAAAAATTCAATTAGAAACCTCAATATCATTTTTGTAGACCTATTCATAGATACCCCACACGTATGGGTTTGACGAAAAAAAAATTTGAGTTTCAGTTCTATGTATGGGGAACCTCTAAATTTATTGTTCTTTTTTTCAATTTTTGTATAAAAATCTTAATGTGGTTCACAGAATACATCTACTTACCAAGTTTCAACAGCATAGCTCTTATAGTTTCGGAAAAAAGGTTTGGCTGTGACATACGGACGGACAGACAGACAGACAGACAGACATGGCGAATCTATATGGGTTCCGTTTTTGCCATTTGGCTACGGAACCCTAAAAAGTGATTTGATTTGTATCATAATTTTTAGAGCGTATTTTTTTCAGTATTCGGCTTTACGTTTTCAGCCCACTTAAAAAAGGAAGAGGTTCTCAATTCGATTGGTATTTTTTATATGTATAAATATGTACACCGTCTTCTTTAGTTTGATGCGGAATAGTTGCCATTTGGTCCCATAAAAAGATAATTTGAACTGAACTAATAACTAATTTTTAAGCTAAGTATTATTTTTAGCAAATTTTTGATTTGAACTTAATTTTTTTTCACCTCAATTTTTTCTATCTTTTAAAGTTTCTCACAAAACAAAACACTATTATCATCATCAAACATCAAACCCCATTTACTAAAAATCACAGCTTCCGCTGATGATATCAGCAGCAAGAGGCTTTACTCTCTGAAGCCTATTTGCATACTGACCTACATTCCATCAGATATCAGTTAGGTTATATGAGCCGAGATGTCAGTGTTGCCATTGCTATTAAATCCTACTCCTAATGGGCTGTTTGCATCTCAATTGTGTCGGTAGTCATTAATTTTCATGCAATGGTCTTTTGTTCTGAAGACTAATGATGCTGGGGTTTTCAAGGGCGTCGTTTGTAGCCGTTGGTAGGTTTTTTTTTGGTAATTTGTTTTGTATTTTAAAGTCTTCTATTAGAGGTAATTTTTAATTATTTAGTAACTAGCTGTAAGTTTCCCACGACCTTCGTCAGGTTCAAAATATTATAAATGATTTCCCTTTGTATCAGATTTTGGGAACAATTTCAGTGCTTTTAATTGTTTTCAAGTAACCGTTTTTTAACACATACCTTAAGTTACTCCTTATAACATAACCTATCTGCCAGTAAAAGTCTCGTCAAAAGCGGTCCAGCCGTTTCGTAGATTAGCTCCACCAAATACACAAGACGGACTGACAACTTAAAAAATGTTATAAGTATCGTGTTTGCTTTCATAAGCATTCAGTAAAAATCTGTTTTTTGATATTACAAACATATACACTTTGATATTTGTTATTTGTAAAGATTAAACATACCTATCAAAGTAAGTAGGTAGTCCTATCGCACAAAGAAACTCCATAAACACAAAATTTTGTGTTGAAGGAAAGCAGAGATATTTCTAGGAATACAACTAAAGTGACTTACTTTAGTTGTATGACCTTGTTTTATACGAAGTAATAAATCGCTTTTATAGAAAAGCTTTTTAATAAATAACATCGGAATAATAAATGGCTTATCCTAATCGAACTTACATTAAAAACTCATCCATTTATTTATGTGGATAAGACTTAATTTTCTTCGTCTTTTGATGGCTGTACAATGATTGAAGGTTGGCCATTAACTCTAAAACATTTCCCCTTGTCCTTTGAGAGGTGGAACAGCCCATCAGCCCTCGTGACTCTGGTCTTTTCACCAAGGTTTCCCAAGAATTAATAAACTATACAAATAAATAAAAAATAAATATTTGTTTGTAATTTCAAAACCATAGCTTATTACTGAAAAAGCTATTATAGAAAGTAGTATACGGTAATTTTAACAAATTTACTTATATTACATTTGTTTTTTACGGGGGGTGTTAGGTTATTTTCGTTACGGAATTTCTGGATTCGGTCTCCACGCTCAAGGCGCGCGATAGACAACAAAATTAATGTTGTTTCTTTGTTTCATCTAATCTTCAAAAGCTGGACCGATTTTGACAGGGCTTTCACTGGCAGATAGGTGATGTTGTAAGGAGTAGCTTAGGCTTATTTTAGAAAAAGGATAATACCTAGTATCGTGCAAAAAGAAAACCCTTGAAATTGTTAATGAAATCCCGTTCAAAAGGCGAAGTAATGCTTATTTTTATAATAACTACACGCCGACTAAGGTCTCGCACAACGAAATTAAATTAATAGTAAAGGCTTTTTTTGCAAATAAACAGGTAAAAAGAAAAAAAAAATTTGCGTGTGAAGCATATTTGTTATTACGTATTCTTTCCGGAAATCGCACGTTTTTTCATTGAATAGAACCGGTCACTAATAGCGTTAATCGGTTGAATCTATTTTGACACATTTTTTCGCACACACGTGTTGAATTGTGGATTTTCTCAATCGGGGTTTTTGTGTTGTGCCCAGAGCCAAGTTTAGATTTCTATGATTTCTTTTGTAGATTTTAGTTATTGATCAGACCTATAATGTCAAAATGTCCTTGGACAGGCCGAAGTTCGAACTATCATGTTGTGGTTTTTTTATGTTATGACTACAACTTCTAAGGCTCTTTTATAAACTGATCACACACGTATGGATCCCGCGGGATCAGTCGACCTAATTAATTTTTGAATTGTTCAACTGATCCCGTTGACTAATTTTATGATTTGTTTAGTCAAATGGAAAAGTTGTTTCCAATTTTTGACGATGTGAATGATAAATGGGTTAAGCAACCAATAAACTAAGAGAAATAAATATCGCATTTTTAAACAGTTCATTACGCTCTTTCTTGGCTCGCCTTGGCGTTACCTGTTAACCATGTTTTAAGAGCCTCCTACAATAGTTTTGCATTAAAAACAAATATTTGTCGCATAATTGGGCTTCTGTTTCAGCCACTCATTTCTAGTGTCCGACCCAAGGTGCAATTCTGGCCGAAGCCGAAGCCGAAGCCGATTAATCGGTGTTCACCAAAACCTTCGGCCGAAGCCGAAGCCGAAGCCGAAGGTGGTGGATGACCTTGAGAAATGCGATAGTTATTATAATCTCAGAATATACTACATATTCTGAGAGCTTTAGAGATTTAGCCCAATTACGAGCCGAGTGACCAACGTATATAAGTAGGTAATAAATTATTCGATGCGTTCGGGCCGGCGCGGCGGCGCGGTGGTGCGGCGAAACGCTGCTCTGCTCTGCGCACTCTCCGTCTCGCTCTAGCATTGTTCAGTAAATTTCAAATTTTGACAACTTGCAAACCTTCGGCTTCGGCCAAAGCTTCGGCTAATTTTTGGCCGAAGCCGAAGGTTTGGCCGAAGGTGCTTTTTTTGGCCGAAGGTGGCCGAAGCCGAAGCCGAAGCCGAAGCATCGGTCGGACACTACTCATTTCATACTAAACCACAATAATGAAAAATTAACCGTTGGAAATTCAACTCTAGGCGCTGACCCGATCGCTGAAAATTCCACAGACACCGAACAGCTTTAAATTATTACTTCGCGTTTTCTCTTTGAACTGTTACTGTGGACCTGAACAAAGACTAACGAAGATTTTCATTCTGGATAGTTTAAAAGGCAAATAGTTAGGTATGAAAGTAGAGCAAAATTAAAGAAATGATGGATGGACTATGTAAAGGATGATATGGCAAGACTAGCTGACCCACGCAACTTCGTCTGCGTCACATAAGAGAGAAAAACGAAATGAAAAAAAAAAAAACGTTTTTGCAACATTTTTCATTCCTGCTCCACTCCTAATGGCCATATTTCATTGTCATTCATTTTACAAGATCTTTATTAGTACATATGGTTTACAAAACAGTTTACAAATGATCTTATTCTATTTGTACACCAATCACGATTTATGTCGTTACACAGGCAGGTATCGCCTTTACAAACATTAAAACATGTTGCTACTTAACACTATTTAACAATGATTTAACTAACTTATTACTAAATATTCATCTACGGGGTATGTGCAAGTCTTAGAATGGACCCACATAAGTTTTAAAATGATTTACAGTACAAAATGTACGCGTTAATTATAATGGATATGTTTAACTAAATATAAGGTAATAATGGCCATAGCGTGATGTTATATAGCCTAAAGCCTTCCTCGATAAATGGACTATCCAACACAAAATAATTTTTCAATTTGAACCAGTAGTTCCTGAGATTAGCGCGTTCAACCAAACAAACAAACTCTTCTGCTTTATAATATTAGTGTCTGATGAGATGACGAGTAATAGGGTAGTAAGTATGGAAGCCGCCTCTAAATAAATTGTGGTAAAGGCATCCGCTGGATGCGAGTCCAAGGAGCCTGGGCAATGTGGCGACACTTGGGGGAGGCCTATGTCCAGCAGAGTACGCCTTTTGAAAGCGAATTGAAAGCGCCCTTAGGATCACAATAATTATGCACACATTTGATATAAATTAAAAATTCATCATCATCATCATCATCTCAGCCGAAAGACGTCCACTGCTGGACATAGGCCTCCCCCAAGTGTCACCACATTGACCGGTCCCTTGCTACTCGCAGCCACCGGATTCCCGCAACCTTCATCAGGTCATCGGTCCACCTAGTGGGAGGTCTTCGAACGCATCGTCTTCCGGTTCGCGGTCGCCACTCCAGAACTTTTCGGCCCCATCGGCCATCCGTTCTGCGAGCAATGTGCCCTGCCCACTGCCACTTAAGTTTAGCAATTCTTCGGGCTACGTCGGTGACCTTGGTTCTCTTGCGGATGTCTTCATTTCTGATTCGATCACGCAAGGAAACTCCGAGCATAGCCCTCTCCATTGCCCTTTGGGTGACTTTAAGCCTTTTGATCAGGCCCATATATAAATAGTCTAGATTAAAAATAACATTCCAAAGTTATAATGTCAATGACTAAAACGCTGCTTCGCGTCGCTTCTGTAGCTACAGTATCTTGTACAACGGGAGTCGACGAGAGTAAGAACAATGATATTTTTATAAAACAGTAATGTAAACTGAGGTATGTTTGTGAAACTTTTCTGCTTATGATAACAAATGATATTCGACTACGGTTTCTTACGGCTTAGTACCTATCTTTCTTCATGATACTTTTGTCCTATAGCTTTTCCTAAAAGTCATTGAACCATATTCATGAAAAACATGCGCATAAATTCACGTTTTCAGCGCTAGAGGCATTTGTAAAAGCAGCCTCAGAGGAAAATCACAAAGCTTTTTTCGGCTTTTCATAAGCCTAGCGGCTTGGCTTTGTTGAGCACACTATAAAAGAAGCTCAACTATCGCACACTGAGCTAAAAGATGGGATTATAACTCTAAAACGTAAAATAGACCTTCTCTATTCTTTATGGCACAAAATATTTTTCGCCTTTGAATGAACGAAATTCGATAAAATTAGGTACCTACCTATATACCATATAAAGGTAAACCACGACCTCAGTTAGGAAATAGAGAAATTTCATTCCTGTAGAACCTTCCCGTGGGATAATTTTTGACCTCCTTCGACGTGAGCGACCGCGACACCGCGTTCAAAAGCTAATTACTAAAGGCCTAAAATTTATTGTAGAACCGTGAGAGAGAACCGTGTGTATGCCGAATTTCGAAAGGTTTACTGCGCAGTTCTAGCTTGATTAACAATCAAGACGTAAATACATCGTAGCACCCTTTTAGTCTCGTTGAGATGTAATTAAGTGAAGCTTGTTTGAAAACCTTCAAAGACTCTGAAGATACATTATTATGACACTCGCGCTTTCGCTTTTACTGAAGCATCGCGTGATGTAGTGAGTTGGCACCGCTCGACTGTGAAATAGGGCAATTGCGTCTGTAATGTATTGATAGTTTTGTTGAATTAATTGGTGTTTTAATTGTGTTTATGCCAATAAATACTTTACCGTTCTTTTCTATTTGTAACACAATTTTAAATGTCTATGGGTGCCAGAATAGAATGGTAATTTTTGGTTCTTCGAGCCGGATTCCAGGACGAGGAGCTTGCGGCCAAATAATAACAGCCGCTTGGGCCGATCTTTAGGTTAAGCCGTGCTTGCCTACGTTGGTCTGTGGATGGGTGACCACCCTTACATACCGAGTTACCTCCGTGCCTCGAAAAGCACGTTAAGCTGTTGGTCCCGGCTGTCATTTGTCCATCTTTGGCAGTTGTTACAGGTTGGTAATTAAGTGTAGATGTTAGCCGTAACCTTATCATGGCTCACGAAAGTCTAGTCCTTATTTAATTAGTAGGTATTCAGTCAGTCTTCTTTAAACTAATTGATACTTATTCAAAAGACACAAGGTAGCTATTTAAATAACTTAGATAATAAAATAAACGCCATGTTTTCCTCCAATATAATTCAATGGAGTCGTTTATCATTATGTGGTTTATTTATATCTTTATAAGGAAAACCAGGTACCGTAAAATATGGTAATAAAAGGTGTTTTTAGTACCTACTTTATGCACCTACAAAAAATTAATATGAAATACCTACCACGGTATAATTTACCACGTTTTAAAGATACGTTTATGTACCTACATACTCAAATGTATGCTATGTACGTATATACAATTAAAATGGATTGCTTGTTAAAGAGGCAAATGTAAGTAAGTACCTTTATTCAATGTGTTGAGTCAGTAACCATCCTGTGCGCTTGCTTATGTTAAGCTTTGATATTATCAACAATCTTAGTCTTTTATGAAATCCCAGTTTCAGAACTAAATTAACCCCTGTAAATATGGCGAAGTCAAACAATCCTTAAAAGTGCTATTCTAGATTTCTCTCCCTCTTATTAGTTTTATTTCAATCAAACTTTCATCTCCAACTCTTAAATATTATATAAAAATTCTCTTTACTAGAAACCATTTAATAATTCGGTAAGTCCTAATATTATCGTTGATTAAAACGAACCTTGGTAAGGTTCTGGCTTCTGAAACCCATCTCACTTCTAAGCCATGTCTGCAAGTGGTTTTCAAGAGTCCTCACGAATCGTCTCGCGCGCAGGTTTGACGATTTCCAGCCACCCGAACAAGCTGGTTTCCGAAAAGGCTTAAGCACCGTGGACCACATACACACGCTTCGGCAGGTTATACAGAAGACCGAAGAGTATAACTTGCATCTCTGTATAGCGTTTGTGGACTACGAGAAAGCCTTCGATTCGATCGAGACCTGGGCCGTACTGCAGGCAGTCTCAACGGTGCCAAATCCGCTACCGGTACATGTTTGAAGTGTGAAACTTACCGCAGTGTCCCAAGACGAAAGTTTAAGACCAGTTTGTGTTGCCGGTGATTACATACGGGACCGAAACGTGGTCGCTCACGATAGCACTTATCGAAAGGCTTGAAGTCACCCAAAAGGCTATGAAGAGGGCTATTCTCGGAGTTTCCTTCGTGATCGAATCAGAAATGAAGACATCCGCAAGAGAACGAAGGTCACCGACGTAGCCCGAAGTATTGCCAAACTTAAGTGGCAGTGGACAGGGCACATTGCTCGCAGAAAGGATGGCCGATGGGGCCGAAAAGTTCTGGAGTGGCGACCGCGAACCGGAAGACGATGCGTTGGAAGACCTCTCACTAGTTGGACCGATGACCCGGTGAAGGTGGCGGGAATCCGTTGGGGGAGGCCTATGTCTAGTAGTGGACGTCTTTCGGCTGAAATGATGACGATGATAATGAAAACGAACCTGAGTTTGATTACTCAAATTTTAGCAGAACTATCTCAATATAGCAATCTATTTTACTATCTACTAGCTGTAGCCGGCGAAGTTTTCCCGCGTGAAATTATCATAATATATAATATATCATCCCTATACCCTCATCGCGTACCTCTGATTTTTCGGGTTCATGCACGTATTGTATAATTATCACTTGCTCCGATGAAGGAAAACATAGTGAGGAAACCAGCATGTTTGAGAGATATTTCCGGACGGCCCATGGGCGGCATACAAACTCTGACATCAGGTTAGATACTAATTAAACACATTATAGAAAGTTTAAACTATCATCCTTACCTTATAAATCAAGACCACACATACAGGTTATCTAAAGAACCCACTTATTAACAGACTTACCGTTTAATTACCCAAATGTTAGCAGATCTATCTTTATAGAAATCTAAGCAACGGTAATTGCAGTCTGAACACGCACGTCTCCAAGCTAAATCAGTTGTGATTGGGTCCAATGGGTCGTCAAGATTGAATCAGTCCCCAGACATCTCGTTGTGATTGGTCAATTTGTACGGACGATATTTTTTTCTGCTCCTGTTAGCGTGGTTGATGAGAAAGTATTTGAGCAAATGATTGGTGGAACGTTGAGGATGAGCGATAAGTCTTTTTAAAGATTGTGTCTTGAAGAGGCATTAGGACAACATAAATACGGAGGATGAAATACATTTCTTAGATTGAATGTGACAATTTTTTGAATACACCTTATTGATATTTCACCATATGAGAATGTTGAAATAGATGTGTGGTGTGACAAGAAGAATGGATAATGTAATGAATGAACATATAGAGAAGATTGAAAAGTTCCGCCAGTTACAGAAAAGTTGATAGGGAATCGACATGTTATTCAAAAGTTATGAATATTAAGCAAATTGGCTTTCAAAAGAGCAGTTCGGAAGTTCTATTTAAAGTCCGACTAAATTGCTTTCTTCTCAGTCTTCGATAAAGTCATATTAATTATTATAAGGTTTGTCGTTTTTCGGTCTATTTGTATGTTTTTTTTTTTTTTTTTTTTGATAATATATATTAGTTTATTTTATTTGCCTATTTATGTATTAGTATGTATACCTATTTATGTGTTTTAATTTTCATGCTTATAAATGGTATTTTTATTTTTATTGTACTCTATCACACACAATACTGTCTTATTTGACCCAAAGGTTGACTGGTAGAGAATGCCTTGTGGCATTAAGTCCGCCTATGTACCACTCTTGTACATGAAGTTTAAATAAATAAATAAATAAATAAATAATATTCTTGATGGATGGAGAGGAACAGGAAGATCAAAGAAAAAAAATAATGGATTTTGTGAGGAATTATATAAAGGAAAAGGAGTGAATGAATTGAAGATTGACAGAAGAGAGCGTAAGAAAATTAAGTGTAATCAATCAATCAATAATTTTATTATCAGGCATCTGAAGGCCCAATGCCGACCTCAAGGGGACAAGTGCGAGAAGATGATAGTGAACTCTAGTTTACCTTAATTTTTAACTTTTGACATTAATAAGTTGTCGCCGAGATAAATTGCGACATTGACCTTATGCTTGTTAGTTTACAAAACAAAAATCCACCGCTAACTTGCTTTTAAGTAATTTTAAGTCTGGCAAAAGGAAAAAGAAAACTCTTTCGGGTAGAAAATTACATTCTCGATAGTGATACGAGTACAAACTGATTTTCATAGCTGCTTTTGGGTGATTTCGGACTACATTAATAACTAACTAGCTCTTCGCCCGTGACTTCGTCAGCAAAAATGGTGACATACACACTGTTACCGTACCTCTTACTATAGATAGACTAACTTGTCCAATAATAATTAATGACTTTAAACTCACCATTGTTTCTACCTCTGACATTTCCATTTCCTAGAATTTAGTACCTATGATACAAAATGATCAATCTACGTCAGATATTTCTGGTCCTTTGAAACGGGACACGTGATTGGCTTAAAGCTAATTGGCTCTGACGCGGGTGTCTCAAACTTTGTTGTTATTGGTTGAATAATTTAATAAAAGGGAATCTGGAGCAGGTAATTTCAAGGAAAGGGGCCTTGTAAATGGAAACTCGTTTATTCAAATTAGTTTGGGGATCAGAATCTAAATATTAGAAGACTGTCTGACTTTTAGCTTTAGCTTCCTAGATTCGTTTTAAGTATAATAAAATAATAAAAATAAATAATAAAAAGTTTATTTGGAACAACTTCAGTTTACAAATACAAAGGAAAAACGAAGATAGCCACAAAAGTAAAGTACTGTGGCGCAGCTATCAACGCCCAATTCAAGATACATATACGATCAAAGACATTGTTCCAGATTAACCTAAAAAAGAAAGTTAAATTATAAACTATGGATGACAAAGAAAAATATAAAGAAAACTATGTGGTTACTATGTAATATATATGTAGAGTGGAGGTGGGGATGAGATGTGTATTTGTGTATGTGTGTGTGTGTGTGTGTGTGTGTGTGTCTGTATGTGTGTGTTTGTGTGTGTGTGTCTACCGCATTTATGACACCATAAGTCGCTCAGTCTCATCATAGGACAAGCACTTAAGCCAGTTGGTCACATTTCTCTTCAGTTCAATCCTAGTCATAGGGTATATTTTAATTCTTTCATGCAGGGTATTATAAAGTTTGGAGCTGATGTGAGTGAAATGGCGACTGACCATCGCTAACCTGCAGTGTTCAGTCTTACAGACTCTGTCAGGACGACGCTTCTTTGTAAGGGACTGTGGTTCGTAAGGGAGAAGTAGGTGCTTCCTAAGAACTGTTTGCAGCACGAACAGCTGTCTAACTGAGAGGACATCACAAAGTGAGTATAGCTCAGAAGTGGGAAATCTGATAGGTTTCTTAGCGAGTACTTTTAAAACTGCTCTCTGAGCCCTTTCTAGCCGCAGCATGATTGTCTTGTGCGTTCCCCCCCACGTGGTTATGCAGTAACCTAGAACTGATTGAGCTAGGGCGAAGTAGACCATTCTAAGGCATTGGAAATCAGCAGCCGCTCGGAGTTTTTTAAATAAGTAGATCAGTCTTCTGACTCGAACCACAACTGAGACAATTTGTTTTTTCCATGTCAAAAGATTGTCCAATATAACTCCAAGGTATTTGATGCTATCAGACCGTTCTATTTGGGCGCAATTACAGGTGTTGGCGGCTGGGTTACATACATGGGTCCTCATCTCAAACGACAAAGGCGGTTGGCTAAGAATACTTGGGGTGAAGGGGATGAACTTAGTCTTGGAGATGTTGAGCGTGAGCAGGTTCGAGGTCAACCACCTCATAACCATGCTCAGTGCCAGTTCTGCCTTTTCCCGAGTTTCAGACCAGTCCTTGCCATGGGTAATGAGAGCTGTGTCATCCGCATACGTAATAATTTTTGTGTTCGGAAGAGATAACTGACACAGCTCATTTACATATATGAGGAAGAGGGTTGGTCCTAGGACACTGCCCTGAGGGACCCCATAAAACAGTTTTTCTTCATCACTCATGAATGGTCCCACCTTCACAACCTGTTTACGCCCCGATAGGTAGCTACGAAAGATTTCGAGTGCAATTCCACGTATGCCAATTTGTTCCATCTTGTCAATCAATTTGGGGACAGAGACGGTATCGAACGCCTTCGAGAGGTCAAGGAAGACACCAAGAGACTTCTGATTAGTGTTAAGGTGTGCAACTATTGTACTTGTGAGGTCCAAGGTAGCATCCTCTGTTGATTTTCCCGCTCTGAAACCATATTGATTTTCGGCCAGGATATTAAATTTTGTTTAAAATTTCACTAGTCTCGCGTTAATGACTTTCTCGAAGATTTTTGAGATGGTTGACAGGACGGATATAGGCAGGTGGCCAACGATACGTGAAATTTTAACTGTCCGTTGTCCCCGTGGATCACGTGTACATAAGGGGGACAACGGTAAGGAATTATTTGACGTCCTGTTATCCCCGTGACGGGGACACAGATTACGGGGACAACGGGAATACATCGCCTGTAATTAGAAACAAGACCCTTGTCTCCTCCCTTGTAAATAGGGTGGACTATGGCAGTTTTGAAAACCTCCGGAAAAATAAAAAGTATTCAAACTAAACCAACCGCTATGGTTTAAAAGTTTTAATAAACATAACACTACGCCCTTAATCCCTAAGGAGTTAGCCAGAGGTGTAGCTAATAGTACATTCACAATTTTCCAGTTATGTTTAATCCCATAGGAAGCCATCGGGTCCAATTCAGAACCCGGATTTCGTGGCTACTATAAATAAATTACTGATGGAAACACCCAATAACACTTCACAAGACCGTTGACAAGCGTAATGTAAGCTTTATTACCCTCTCTCGATTGCTGAGACACAAGCCATCTGTGGGGTGAATTGGATCGAAATTTACCACGCGAGTACTGTGCAGTGTGCATATCGCATGGTGTTCGAATGTGTGGTAAGACATCGGTCTACCTGTTGAGAGGCCTTCGGAATTAACAGTGACGTGAACGCCACCGTCGTCTGTCACCTGCAAAACAGTTTGTAACTGTTGCAGTTTACCATGAAGGAACCAGTAGATAAAAAAGAAACCTGTTTGGAAAGTGGACGTTTTGAGGGCTGAAATGGGAAAGTAGACGTTTTTGGCATTGTAGATTTGTGGTCGTTTTTAGGAAAGTGGACGGAATAGGAAATAGACATTTAGGGAATTACCATTTTTGGGAACTGGACGTTTTGGGAGAGTGGACGTTTTGAACCTAAAGGACTCCGCCATCATCATCATTATTCTGCCCTGATCTCAATTTATTCTCTCTATACTGCGCCATCATAAGCACAACTTTGCCAAGTAACCCTTTTCTCTTTTCCCCAGGTGGGTGAACGTCTAAACGTGGACGTTCGCCGCGGCCTCTCCTGGCGGGAAGCCAACGATCGCATGAACTTCGTGGGCCCCAACGAGTTCACGGTCAAGGAACAGGAACCGCTATGGAAGAAGTACATAGAGCAGTTCCAGAACCCGCTCATACTGCTGTTGCTTGGTAAGTGCACTTTATCGTGTGTGATTTTGGGTCTTATGTCGGCCATTTTTATGTATAGGTTTAAATCAAACTCGAGTCAGATTTGCGAAGTCCTCGCTAGGGGTCATCGAAGCATAAATAGTGGTTCTCCAGATCAAGTTTGAGAGTATTATAGTGATACTAGCTGACCCACGCAACTTCGTCTGCGTCACATAAGAGAGAAAAACGAACGGAAAAAATTGACTATTAAAAAATAAGGGGTGATCGTAGAAGGGTGAAAATTTAGGATTGTATGTATTTTTGTATGTTGTATCATAAAAAAATAGAAATTAAAATTTTTGTTTGAAAAATAAAAAATAAAATTTAGGGGTGGACTACCCCTCACATTTAGGGGGATGAAAAATGGATGTTGGCCGATTCTCATAGATACCGGATAAGCACAAAAAATTTCATCAAAATCGGTCAAGCCGTTTCGGAGGAGTATGGCAACGAAAACTGTGACACGAGAATTTTATATATTAGATTAAAGGTATTCTGAATATTTTTTAGAAATATTATGTAGTGCACAAGTTTGAGCTCAAACTCAGGGGCACTGTCTTCGCTCACTCTGATAGTCCGATGGGACTTGTCTTGTTCTGTCTCTTGCTGATATGGAGGGTAGTGGAAATTTTATTTTCCTACTCTTCCGCTATTCTTTTCCGTTTATTTTGTAGTGGGATCCAAGACAGTTAAATTGTTTATCTGGGATTTCGTCGAACTTCACTGTCTTGGCGCTTTTCTGGTGATTGCCACTGTTGATTCTGGCTTTCAGGAGTAGCAGTGGTTTGGGAAAAAAGTGGCGGGCTTATCCTGAAAAAAAAAAGTCCGATGGGACGGAAATCGTTCACCGGTCGGTGAGACATCAGGTGCAGGATGAAACTTTATTACTTAGTATATCACGGTCTAATGTCGGTCGGGTGCGTTTTTGTGTATCAGGTTTTTGTCAGGGTTTTTATGAGAGGTCGGACGCCTCGCGATAAAGGGTCACCTCGTATATTTTAGTCGCAAAATTTGTCAGACGTCTACGATCGACCGCGGTGACCAGACTCCGCCCTTTCGTATGGCGTGGCGATACTGCGATATCCCGAACAGCCGGGTAATTGTTGTTGTACGTCTTGTTGTATTCCTTCATCGCATCTCGCGTATTGTTAGTATTTAGTGTGGTCGGAAAGCAGCCACTATTGGCAGGGTCGATAATTCATACTCGTCATTTATCAGACACACACCGCTGATTTTTCGGATTCCTGTGCGTATTGCATATGCGATGTTTTACTTCGATGAAGGAAAACATCGTGAGTAAATGAGAGATATTCTCGGCGGCAGGTAAAGCCAAGTCATTGGCTCACGGGCGGCATAAAACTGACACCAGGTTAGGTTAGCACATGAAAAAGAAGAAAGATCATACTTACTTGTAATTCTGAATTTATGTAATTGTGAAGTATCTGTAACAAAACAGTAAATGTCGAACATTCCGCAACAAAGCTCTTTTCCATAGAATCGTCTTGCCAAACTTAAGTGGCAGTGGGCAGGGCACATTGCTCGCAGTACGGATGGTCGATGGGGCCGAAAATTTCTGGAGTGGTGATCGATGATCTGATGAAGGTTGCTGGAATCCGATGGATGCGAGTCGCACAGGACCGGTCAATTTGGGGGAGGCCTATGTCCAGCAGTGGACGTCTTTCAGCTGAAATGATGATACAACAAAATTTTTAACATTTTCTCAAAACTTAAAAAAAAATAACTATTTTTGAAATATGAGCTTCTTGATATTTCGTCTTCAATCGAAGTTTTCGTTTCCCATGAACTGTTTGATAGAACTCGTAAATGACCAAATTTATTTTTATGATTCCCATTGGTTACTTTACTTTTGAAGTTATTTATAGGGAATATTAGATGTCCCTATGAACCCTGGTCTGTCTGGTTATCGTTTGAAGTTTATGTATTGGATTCCTTAGATGAGAAAAGGTTTTCAGGTCGTTTTCGAAGAAAAACTTTTTTCTCATGGGAATAGCACACTGTCCTACAAAAAGTGAAATAATTAAATTAATTAGAATGAATTTCTTTGCTAGTTTTATCTCACACATTTTCCTGCTAGACACGAACCTGTTAATGTAAATAAACGATATTCATTAAATGGTGAGTAAAGGAAATGCTTTTCATTAAGGCGAGTCCGCAAAAAAGCTTGTTTCTTAAGCTAAATGAGGATGCATTTACTGTGATATTTCCTGTATTGCACCGTTCCCATAGAATAACCTGCTCAGTCGCTGTGCGAGTTAACAGAACTATCGGAATGGTAATATTTATTCTATTGCTTAAATGTATTGATTATTTTTAGTTTACGTTGGTCCCGGCTGTCATTTCTAGATCTTTGACAGTCATACAGGTAGTCAATGGCCCGTAAGTCTTGACAAGCAGTCTTAACAAGAGTTATCGTATTACTCAGTACTAACTGGGTTGTGGAGGTCAGATAGGCAGTCGCTCCATGTAAAATACTGGTATTCAGCTGCATCTGATTAGACTTGAAGCCGACCCCAACATAAATGGGAAAAAGCTAGGCAGATGATGGGGGAAAACAAGGGCAACTCAATATCATAGAATGAATTGTAGTTACCTACTGGCCCATGTTACTGCCAATTCCGTTTGAAAAGGTCAGGACAGATAGACACTCAAGCGAACCACACCAGTGAAAGAAGCGAGGAATGTGGAAAATGCGAACAGAATACATGACAGTGGCTACATAATGTGAAAAATGTGCGGGACGTTAAGCTATGTTGTTTTCAGAATATGTATGAACAATATTTAATACTTATAATAATACACTGTCCTGAAGGGTAAAATGTGGTGTCGTTCTACAAACGATGGGACACTACATATAGTGTCCTGCGTGTCCTGTTGTTTGTTCCTTACAGTGCAGAGGAATAGGAAGGAATTCTTTAAATGGACTTTATCATCAAATGTATAAATGCCACATTTCGTTGTAATTTTATAACTCAAGAACGGGCTCACCTATCCAAACCAAATGTTTAGGCTTTGTTCGGACTATTTAGTAAATGGTTTATGTGAAATTTGCATAAAATCGGTCGAGCGGTTCTTCATGCAGACGAAGTTGCGCGGGTCAGCTAGTAATAAATAATAATAATAAACTTAAATTTATTTCAGACTAAGTTCATATTTTGTTAGTAACAATGTTCTTAAAAAACTAATTTTAGTAACAGTTAATCATAACCATAAGGCTGTATCCCCAGTAGGCAAACTGTTAGCAGCCTACTGAGTGAGCCGCGAATCCATGTGGCGAACTGAAATGTGAGTTAAGTAGGTACCTGCAAACTCAGATCAATTTTCGTGCGTCGCAAGCAGGTTTTGCTGTGAGTCGGCCACTCACTGAGACAGTCGGCGCACGTAACACTGCAAACTGCGTAAAGTGAGCGCAAAACTAGGAAACTGTAGACACTCCATTTCAAATATGTCGAAGGGCTTAGGAGGCCGACTGAGTTTGCTTCGTGGGAACACAGCCTAAAGTCCATTCTAAGAATTTTAATTTTAATTTTTAACGTTACTTGCTGATGGACACAACTGAAGTCCCTGAACTCGCAGACCAGCATTGGACGGACACAATTTAACTTGGCAGGCTAAGAAAAAGAACAAGCCGTGGTCTCGATGAGATACAAAAAATGATAGAACATACATTTTTGGGAATCCGCATTGACAAAAATGCAACCATGGCAACCACAGTTCAAACTCGAATTCCCTATCTAACCCCACGAACCTCCAGTCGTCGTTGTATTAAGAAAATCTTGGTCAAAATGCTATGTTTCTAGAACCAACCAGCAGTTCTAGATAGTGCGCTTTTTTGCCAGTTAGAAAAAAAAAAAAGTTAAACTTAAGTTTTGATCGAGTCAAGTATTCCTAGAGAATGAAAAATTTGAATGTGGAAAAGTTGCTGATCTAACTAATATTGATTATACAGTGTCTAGTAATAAAAGGCGGCGCGCGGGGTGTAGACAGAAGTCCTATTTCGAGTAAAAATGTCTACGTCCACACAATCACAAAGGATAATTAAAATCCAATGCATGTTGCACTAAACTTTCTACTTTCGACGTCTCCTCATAATTTGGCGGTCGCACTTTCAAACACAAAGCGCCACGAGTTCATTGACTTACGTTCTACAAAATTCTTGATTTATATGCAGCCTTCTTAGTTATGTGTGTTGATATCTAAGCTAGTTTTTAGCACGCAAAAACACGCAGAAGACTAGTTAAAATTGAACTTGTAACATCCGTTTTGTGGCCTAGATGCTCATTGTAGTTACTAACATTAAAATCGATCACGTGCTTATTGAAGTAAATGTTCAGAATATAAATGAACCCTTTTAGAAGTGCTCCCGTAAAACTACAGAACGAAATAAATACAGTACCTACGCTTAGTTCGCTCAGGGGAAAAGAAAATATTATGTCAAGAACTGGAGTTGTCTATGTAAGGGTTTAGTTCAGATAGGGCACGCCACGATAGTGGCGGTAAGTCCCCTCTTTGAGGAGTGGCTAGAGAGACGCCACGACGCCACGACGACTTCCGCCTGACGCAGGTCCTCACCGGACACGGATGTTTCGGGAGGTACCTGCACCGAATCGGGCGGGAGGAAACGCCCGGGTGTTTCCACTGCGAGGATCGACCGGAGGACACGGTGTGTATCTCTTTCGAACAGTCCCGCAGCTCCGGCAGGCTTCATTATGCTAACATCTCTTTGAGGCGCGCGTGGAACAGGAACGCGCCGCCCGTCGGTACGGCCTGTCGTCCATATGACAGATGGATAGCGATTTATCTCATAGCTCACCGTCCACAGGCCCGCGCTTACGGTGTGTCTCCTGCGGCTGGGGCGAGAGATTATCTCACTCTCATACTATTCAATCCATCTATCAGCACGTGTTGAATGCGTTACATTGAGTTCTACCGCAAAACGTGATTTTTCACCCCCAAATAAAAAGAGGTTTCCCAGCAAAAAGTTTTGCTAGATACAGTTTGATGTACAGTATGCAATTATGCATGGTTCCCGCTTTGTAAATGTTCTAGTAAATAACGCCGTGGCGACCAGGAGGTCTAAAATATGAAAGGCGTTCCAAGTTTTGTTTTTTTGTTCCATTTGTTGAATAAAATGAATCACGAAAATTAAAAAGACCATTTTAAGAATTTAATTTTTTGAACTTGTTTCATTTGCGATTCTGCTAAAGCGGCCATTTTAGACCCCAGCACCTGTTTGGCACGGCTGCGTCACCTATTGGGTCCAAAACTATCCTATCTTTCAAGCTGGAACCACCCATTCACGTTCACAAAATTTGATTGAATTCGGTTGGTTTGCTTCGGAGCGTGTACAAACACGTGTATTTTCGTTTAGATGTTCTAGTGAAATGTATGTAAATAGGTCATATTTCTACAGCACTGAAAATCTATATTTTTATGTGAAAATACAAAACCACAGAGTCAGTAATATCATATTTATACCATTTGATTCTTGTGAGATACATAAAGAAAAACTAAATACGTAATTGCGTTGTCCTTTTTGAATGTTAAGTGTCAATCAACTCACGTCTTCAAGGGCATTTGATATAAATAAGATGTGTGTTTTAATAGCAATTAAGTTGCCCATTGGTCATCAAGAATTTTCGGATTAAAAACAACGTGACTATAAATGCAAAATCTAAAACCCAAAATGGGCAAATTGCGGTCTACGTTTTTTTGGCGAACCGCCATAACTAAGCCGCGTCGTAGGCCCATCGGCTCAAACATAGTTTAGCTAATATAAATGGGGCTTGTCCTAAAATTAAATGTTTTAAACTTTTTTTTCAGAAATGTTTTAAAAATATAAGTAATGAGTACGGTAAATAAGAAAAGTTAGTTAGTTTAAGTATCTCTCGTAGAGAGGAGGCCTGTCCCAGCAGTGGCAATATTATAGGCTGATGATGATGATGATGATGATGATGAAGAAGAAAAATTAAATAGCAATGGGCGTTTTTTTTTATGAACCCCGGGTATAAAATGATAATTCTGTCCTGTTTATTATGTAATAATTCAGCTACATTGAAGACATGACATGAATTTTGCCTAACATTTGTATTTTGATTTCTAAGTCTTAGCAAACATACAAAAAATGGGGGAAAAAAGGTCATGCATTGAAATAATACATAGATGAGAATGCTATACGGGGAGGGACATTTTGCCCCTTGTTAAACAACAAACAGCATCATCATCTCAGCCGAAAGACGTCCACTGCTGGACATAGGCCTCCCCCAAGTGTCGCCACATTGACCGGTCCCTTGCTACTCGCATCCACCGGATTCCCGCAACCTTCACCAGGTTATCGGTCCACCTAGTGGGAGGTTGCATTATACTCAAACCTTCCAGAATAAGTTCTCTGAATGACTGTGTAAACCGCAACAAAATTTCAGAAAAACAATGCGATCAAATAAAGCAAACACTAAAGAGGCTTTAATTTAGATGACTGTCGTTCTACAAAGTTCAAACATCTACACTTTACAATATACAGAACGTTCAAACATTTACGCGCTACAGGCCACAATTTAGTCAGGCTTTTAGCCAGACGTAAATTTATTCAGAGCACCTGTGACTTGACTTAGTTTAATATTGTACCTACCTGGAAATAGCAAGGTACAGCTGTTGTTGTAGGGGTATCACTTAAAGTTTTAAAGTTCTATCTTCATTTTTCTGGAAAAGGTATATGTGTGGTAACTTGGTGTATATGTCAGCTTGTTTATTTTATACTGTTTTGTGGTTTCTTTCGTTGCCCTTTTTTTTCGAATGGGAAATCGTCAAATGTCAAACTTTTACTGACTAAAACCCATGCATGTTCCTTCCTCGCCCTTTATGTTGTTTGATTCCCATTACGCACCAATTTGATCAAAAATAAAACATACAGACATTTAAAATACGTAGACAGATCTGCTGTAATCTTAAGAGACACCTACGGAAATTGGTACTCCATTGATTACAACAGAGACATAGATAACCACCAACCCTAACTAAAGCGCCGTCAACATCCAAAGTTATTAACACCATTTCTAAAGGTCACCCAACAATATTCACATCGCTTATAGAAAACAAATGGTGGATACGACACCCCTTCTGACAGATTAGTTGAATAACGCCAACCCTATCAATTTTAGGGAGCCAGCATCGAAACCTGATGTTTAATAAACACGTAGTCTATGGGTACCCAATGACCTTGCTCTGACAGCCTGGGATAAGGGGCCTAACGACATCCCGGCTGTCGTAATGAGGGTAGCCAGATTGGAAAGGTCGAGGGGCACTTTACTCTGACAGATTTCTATTCTATCAGTGTATTGGTTGGTTAAGTGAATTTTGATTGGATATTGAAGGGAGCAGGATTCAGGATATTAGTCTGTAATCATGATTGGGCGAACTTAAGGTTGTATGTCGATGTTGAAAATAGAAAATTAATGGTAAAGTTTTTACGTTGATCTCGAATTGGTGTGTTATAAATGCAGTTCTTCAGTCTCTGATTTCCGTAGAATTTTAAGTTGCAACTTTAATTATAAGATCTATAACATAATAGTATGAGTTCCAAATAGGTTCAGTCGCGTCAATAATATAAGACAAAAAAATCAATACGTAAGCAGAAATTAATTTAAAAATTTGCAAGCCGCTTATGGCATTAGAATAAAAAAAATAGCCAGCTGAAGACTTTCATTAAGAAGTAAAATCATAGCTTTACGAAATACCTGTTCCAAAAATAAGGGACATTATTCAAATGAGCTGGTTTAGGACGTCAGCAGATGCACCGACGCGATCGAACGCTCAAGTATTTATAACCACAACCGAAACGACTATTTTTGGGATTTATCTCAGCTCAGAAATATCACATTTTCCTCATGAGAGTAACCGATTCACGATGTCAAGTTTTATTGTTAGGTGTGAGGATTTTTTAACCGACTTTTAAAAAAGGAGGAGGTTCTCAATTCGGATGTTTCTATTTTTTTTTTTTTTTTTTTTTTTTTATGTTTGTTCGGGCATAACTCCGTCGCTTGCCAATCGATTTGGAAAATTCTTTTATTGATGGAAAGGGAATTCTTTCCAAATGGTCCCATAGCCACCAAGTTGTGATCTGATGATGGAATCTTGGCGAAATCGAGGGAACTCTTCAGATTTTTATGAAAACGAGTAGCGATTTTGGTAATTACTACAACAAGTGAAGCATTTGCGTTTGATAAGAACCATTCTACCATCAGATCTGATGATGAAGCCAAGAGTCACGGAACTCCATAATGAGACAATGTACCATAGTCGTGTTTGGGCTTGTTGCAATTGTAACGGTATGCACTTTCCATGTATCAAGCACATGTGAACCACTAAAAAGTGAAAAATAAAAACTTTTTTGCAAAAAATAAAACCGACTTCAAAAAAAAACAAAAAAGTGAAAAATAACTTTAGCTTCTGAAGTCGGTGACAAAAAAACTAAAGCAATCAAACAAAGGTCACCGACTTCAGAAGCTAAAGTTATTTTTCACTTTTTTGTTTTTTTTTGAAGTCGGTTTTATTTTTTGCAAAAAAGTTTTTAACGTCTCATAATAATCTGTTCGCTTTTCTAAAATTTCGAGTAAAATGTAATTTTGCACGAGTGATGAATAAGCTTTCGTTTTACATAGAACTTGACCTGAATCATGAATGAAAGCATCCATAAATTTCTAACGAACAGCAGCTCTTTGGAAACTTGAAGATAAGTATGTAAGTAACTGCTAGGTTGTTAGTAGAAACAATTGGCTATGTGGAAGTAGGCACTTCTATTTACAAGATTTGCTTGCATAAGTAAGCCGAGGCACACATGCTTAAGGCGATTACTTGAGCTAAACGCGAGTTTTATAATTACTAAAAGTATATGATTCACTGCTATAAACAAGACCAGAAAAATATATGATATTTTTCAGGATATATGCTAGCATGATACTGTTTTGAAAACATAATACAATTAATTTGGCTCGATAAAATTAAATTACGAACTTATCTCTAAAAATATCTTTCAAACAATAAAAAACATACTAATATGCATGCGATCATTCTGATTTTTTGGCAAATACTGATACTGTTTTAGTTTTTTAATCCAATCAATAGTTTTTTTTGTAAATCGATCGAAACCACTAATTTCGCGCTATTTGGCCCGCAGTGGCTGACGTAACAACCACTTTGCAGTGCAAGCTGATTAGAACTTTATTCTAACAGCATTTCCACCACAAATAGAGTTGCTAATTTAGCTCGTCTAAGCGCCTTAAGCAACGTTCTTTAATGTTACTGTTTCTTCTGGATCCCTATTTATTGTCCTAGTATCATCATCATCAACATTGGCAACATTGTTCACCCACTCCAAATCATGGGCTTCTTCCCTTTCGTGTCATGCTGTCCTAGTCTACAGTTTTGAATGTTAAGAGGTGTGGAGTACCATAATGTTTGCGTTTCATTGTTTAAAGGCGACCAGTGTGCCCTTATTCAAAAGCCGCTTTACGAATTGGTCAATATTCATCGGTAAGATTTTTAACACTTTAATCATGATTTTCGCCTAAAGCTTTATTGACCGGTTTATTACCTTCTCTAGAATCACCACTCGCACTATGTCTACAACTCTACATACACGCGAAATATTTAAAGCCAAACGAAAACAGTACAGCTAACTGCACATCAACCTGACAAGTACACATCAGTCAGTTTGTACAACCAACCACACGTCCATGTTATCAATTTGGCATTACCTTCACCTTTATGTCGTATCAGTAAGTGCGGTACTTGTAGTTCAAGTGAGGTGTAGTTGAGAGTACTTACGTGTTATTTTGCGGTATCCGAGGTCATTGTCACGGCCCGCATGCACTTGATACCCAAACCTGTTCTTGCGCAGTTTTTTTATGCGAATAGTCACGCTACGAAGTATTAGCGAATAGATGTGGACCTCATTTTGAGTATGGAGGGTATTAAGGGTTTTGATTAGCATTTAGTTCCATTGTTTTCTGACATTATTTCTTGGCTAACCTATTAGTATTTTCTTCATTGTGTCCCACTGCTAGGCAAATACCTCACCTGTCTCCCTCTAAACCTCTCTGTTCTGTGCAATTTCTGGCCACGTTTGCCCTTATTTATAATTAGCAAGAAATTAAGTTACAATACAAAGCAGGTGGCAGTGGAAACGCCGGGGTAGGATGCTCTATAAGGTCATGCAATTGACCTTATTGATAATGTTCTCCAGAAAGGTCAGATGCTAGGACTTGCAACTCGAAACGGAGTGCATGACCAGACGAACTCTTGGACGTACCAAATGAATTAATGAACTATGTGAGTACGTTCTGTATTGCCTATCCTCAAGCGACAAAGGCGTGTTACATGTGTGACTTATGTCTTAAAGATTGCTTTTAGTCCGATAGCGCTAGGCAATTTTGATGCCATAAGTTTCAAAAATTCTAAAGTTTATTATTTTTTGTCTGTAGATACAGTCGTACCTACGGAGCTTACTATTGCATTTTGTGTCATATCTGACCATAGCATTTTCAGTAATTCGATGTTTTGTGGTTGAATATTTTTAATCAAATTAAAATTGCCAAAATTGATTTAAAGTTTAAAATAATCATGATATCTTATCTAGGATAGTCTGCGAAGTGTGCAAACCCAGTTTGTGTCATTTTCGTCCAGTGCAAACTGGCAATAGGGTCAGTACGTAAAAACAGTACTAAAAAAAAATTACAGTTTATGAAATAACTATTTTTTTTCTCAGATGGCCAACATAAGCTTATTATATAAATTAGACCACGGAATTTAAAGTTATTTAACTATTTTGTTTTTCCAAGCTACAAAAGCTTCAAAAAAATATTACAATTATTAGAGTTCACATATTCAACATCATTAATGCATGTAACAATCAACACTGTAAATTTGTGTCATTTTCATCCACGATATTTAAAATTATTAAGACTCAAAAACTATGATTTTTTGAGCAACGAAGTTAGGGTTTTCTGGGTGACCAATAGCAATAACATAATTATGTACCATTGGAGAGAGCTTTTCAATGACGACTTTTGCTACTTCTATAAGTTTTGCTAATTCGCAGTCCATTCAGAATTATTGACGAAAATGGGCGACTATTTGGACTTCGAATTTAAGATTGTCTATGCAACCAACAGCCATAAGAAATACAATATTAGAAAGAGATTTTTAAGGAGAACCTTTGCTTCTTACGACTTTCGCCAAACCTTATTCCGTTTCGAGTTATTAAGCTAAATAGGTGACGAACTGATCACCGAAGTTAAGATTTTCGGAGTAACCAACATAAATAATTTACACCGCTGGAGAGAGTTTTTCAACGGTAAATTTTCCTACTTATATAACTTTTGCTAATTCGCAGTCCGTTCAGAGTTTTTGACCTACATAGCTGACTATCTGGACATCAAAGTTAAGATTGTCTAAGCAACCAATAGGCATAACATATACAACATAAGAAATTGATTTTTAAGGAGAACTTTTGCCTCTTACGACTTTTGCGAAATCCTATTACGTTCGGAGTTATTAAGCTAAATAGGTAATGATTTCAGCACCAAAGTTAAGATTTTCGGAGTAACCAACAGAAATAATTTATACCGCTGGAAAGACCTTTTCAATGACAAATTTTGCTATTTATATAACTTTTGCTAATTCACAGTCCGTTCAGAGTTATTGACCTAAATAGCTGATTATTTGGACATCGAAGTTAAGATTGTCTAGGCAACAAATAGCCATAATATATACAATTTAAGAAAGAGATTTTTAACGAGAACCTTTGCCTCTTTCGACATTGGCAAATCGTATTCCGTTTAGAGTTATTAAGACAATTCGAACGAACGATTGAGCACCGAAGTCAAGATTTTCGGAGTTATCAACAGCAATAACTTACAACGCTAAAGAGAGCTTTTCAATGACAACTCTCAAAGTTATACATCATTTTTAGTCGTGGGTGTTGGTTGTCAATGTTTTCGATTGCTCGAGGTCTTGGGTGGAAACGGTAAACGGGGCAGTAAGGGCAGCTACATAAAAATGGTCATAGGAAACTATCCATAATTTTTTGTAAAATTTAGAATCACAATTACCGATTTTCAAAAAAATCTGCCTTTAGCAAAAAAAATGCTATTTTATACAAAACATTTTTTTGATGTCAATCGATCCTATTTCTAATATTGATCAAAAACTTCTATTGGTCCAAACCAGCTTGGAGTACTTAATATGTCGGAAATTGCAAAGTTTAAACCAAATTATTTTATTGGATGTTTATTGGTCTTGTTTATGATCAAAAACTCAATCGAAATCATAGCAGGTCCTAAGAAAGAATTTGTAAACCTTAAAAACAAAAAAAAAAAAGTGAAATGATCACGAACACTCGCGGTACGTAACTTAACAGTATCGAGTAACATCCAAAAAAAATAGTTTCAAACATTTTGTTGTCTAACAAAATGTTTGGGAAAAGATTTTGCAATTTTAGACTTTTTAGTTCTCCAACCTGGGTAAGTTTGGAAGAACTTTTTGATCAGTATTAGAAACAAGATCGATTGACATCATATTTTTTGTGTAAAATGGCAGTATTCTTACTAACTGTACATTTTTTTAAATCTGTGAATGGGAATCAAAATTTAACGATAAATTATGGATAGTTTCCTAAGACCATTTTCATGTAGTTGCAACGACTGAGATAGCTCCCCTTACTGCCCCGTTAACCTTTTTTAGCCCGTATAAGTAGCATTAGGTATATAACTTTTACTAATTCGATGTCTGTTCAGAGTTATTGACCTAAACAGCTGACTATTTGAGCACCGAAGTCAAGATTTTCGGAGTTATCAACAGCAATAACTTACAACGCTAAAGAGAGCTTTTCAATGACAACTCTCAAAGTTATACATCATTTTTAGTCGTGGGTGTTGGTTGTCAATGTTTTCGATTGCTCGAGGTCTTGGGTGGAAACGGTAAACGGGGCAGTAAGGGCAGCTACATAAAAATGGTCATAGGAAACTATCCATAATTTTTTGTAAAATTTAGAATCACAATTACCGATTTTCAAAAAAATCTGCCGTTAGCAAAAAAAATGCTATTTTATACAAAACATTTTTTTGATGTCAATCGATCCTATTTCTAATATTGATCAAAAACTTCTATTGGTCCAAACCAGCTTGGAGTACTTAATATGTCGGAAATTGCAAAGTTTAAACCAAATTATTTTATTGGATGTTTATTGGTCTTGTTTATGATCAAAAACTCAATCGAAATCATAGCAGGTCCTAAGAAAGAATTTGTAAACCTTAAAAACAAAAAAAAAAAAGTGAAATGATCACGAACACTCGCGGTACGTAACTTAACAGTATCGAGTAACATCCAAAAAAAAATAGTTTCAAACATTTTGTTGTCTAACAAAATGTTTGGGAAAAGATTTTGCAATTTTTGACTTTTTAGTTCTCCAACCTGGGTTAGTTTGGAAGAACTTTTTGATCAGTATTAGAAACAAGATCGATTGACATCATATTTTTTTGTGTAAAACGGCAGTATTCTTACTAACTGTACATTTTTTTAAATCTGTGAATGGGAATCAAAATTTAACGATAAATTATGGATAGTTTCCTAAGACCATTTTCATGTAGTTGCAACGACTGAGATAGCTCCCCTTACTGCCCCGTTAACCTTTTTTAGCCCGTATAAGTAGCATTAGGTATATAACTTTTACTAATTCGATGTCTGTTCAGAGTTATTGACCTAAATAGCTGACTATTTGAACACCGAAGTTAAGATTCTCTTGGCTACTAATTAGCCATCAGATATACATTATGAGAAAGTAATTTTCAAGGATAACCTTTGCCAGTAACACAAACGTTTAACGTTTAATGGTTCAAAAAAAACTAAGAGTGTACCTAGTAAACTATTTTGTAATGATTTGGACATTTTAAAGCTTAAAAAAATCAAACCTGTGTACAAAAAGTAAAAACCAGCTGGGGATGAAACTTGCGAACCATTTTACAGCATTAAAACCATCTTAAGAATCCTACTAATATTATAAATGCGAAAGTTTGTAAGTATGGATGTATGGATGTTTGTTACTCTTTCACGCAAAAACTACTGAACGGATTTGGATCAAATTTAGCACACAGATAGTTTATTACCTGGATTAACACATAGGATACTTTTTATCCCGGTAATAAGATCCCGTGGGATAATTTCAAACTTCACGCGGGCGAAGCCGCTGGCAGAAGCTAGTAACAAAATAAAAATATCTGACGAGAGTCTCGAACCAGCGACACGATGTTCTCAAGTCGGTCGCTTACACCGACGAGCCACTTACTACGGTGACAATAAGTGTAAAAAAGCTGTTCTGTTCTTATGACGTTTTGACAATTGACAGGAGTCAAACGGTTCAAGAATATGGACATTACTCCTATATGTATTTCAACTTCAACCAAAAACAAATGACACGTCAATGACGTCATGCACGAAATGAAAAGGACAGAAATATAGTTCTTGTAGCTCTATCAAACAAAGTTCGAGACATGTCAATTAATTACTTTAATCGATATCATATTTTAACTTACAATTAATGACAGAATTTTTTGGTTTAAATAAACCCCTTTGATGGGACTAAAACTTTTTTCAAATCAAATTGAATAAACGCATGCACTTGTTTGTCGCAACATCAACCGAATGGCCGCCCTTCGTGCGAAATTGGTTTATTTTTCTTTCAAATAATAAGATTGCGTGGATTAAAACGACACATATTATGAATGGTGTTTTGTTTCACCATAATAATCAAAAATACGTAAACTCTAAAAACTTGAATTTTCTTTTGTGGATATTATAGGGTTTTGTAACAAAAAAAATGAAATATCTGTAAATACCGTGGATGAATTCGGCACAAAATAAATTGAACGACAGATATCAGTACTCTCAATCGCGTAACACCTATTTCACAAATTGTAATATTCTTTTAGATAGATAGATAAAGCAAGTTGGGCGACGTGTTAGGTACTTGTTAATTAGAAGGATTCCCGTGGACAGAGATGACACAAAATGCCTATGTATATCAGTTACTACTTCGTTATTATAATGGAAGTAAAATTTTCAACTCTAATTTTCTTTTCGTGTGATAGTGATTAAAAAGACAAATAGCTAAATTTCTCCCAACGCTAGTTCCTAAAATGACACAAATTTATATAGTAGGTCGGGTAAATGGTCCCGAAACTATATGCAAAAAACAAACATCTTTAATATTTTTGAAACCTCAAAACCTAGCGCTACCGGACTATTTGTTAACAATGGATCTTTACTTTTAATTGTTTCATTAGGCTGTACCTGCCAAATGTACCATTCTTATTGTGTTAATCGCGTTACTAGAAATTCCTCAGACCGGTGTTATATTCGCCGGGGATCCGGGATTTGCTAGGGTCTATAACGTCTATATTCCAATGCTTCGTCGTCGGCATAAGGTGTATTTCCCACAGAATTACTTCTACGAAGGGAATTGCCTATTTAGGGACGGCTTAATACCGTGGTAGCTCTTTTTTCATCCATCTCTGTCAGTCGTCTCGGCATTTATGTTTACTTCAGTTCCTTCATATCTATGTCATTTGTCTTTTCATCAGTTTCTTTTTTCTCTTTTATTTGTTTTTTTTTTGTCAAACCGCTTAATAATGTTTGCGACCGACATTTGTTCAACAGATGCTTCGTAATTTAGTGTTTCAACAAATACTAAATTATACGTTTTCGTTAAACTTCTAAAAAAATATTAACATTTATTCAAATAAATGTACTTAATGTTATGTATTTAGTAATGTCAATTTTCGTGTTTTGTGGTCATGTTATTTATTCTGTGCATTTTTTGGGTCTTGTACCCAAAGGGTAAAAACGGGACTCTATTACTAAGACTTCACTGTCTGTCTGTCTGTCTCTCGCCAGGCTGTGTGTATCACCATATTGTTTGTGTTTTGTTTACAACCCATTGATACAAGTCATCATCTGCCTAGCCTTTTGGGGTCGGCTTCCAGTCTAACCGGATGCAGCTGAATACCAATATTTTACATGGAGGGACTGCCTATCTGACCTCCACAATCCAGTTAACACTGGTAATACGATACCACTTGGTGAGACTGGTTGTCAGACTTTTTGGGCCAATGACTATCCTGTAACGACTGGCAAAGATGGACAAATGACAGTCGGGACAAACAGTTTAACGTGCTTTCCGGGGCACGGAAGAAACTCTGTATGTTAGGGTGGTCACCCATCCACAGACCAACCTAGGCAAGTACGGCTTAACCTAAATATCGGACTGAGCGGCTGTCCAAGTAACGTATAATGAAGAACTCAATGTTTTGTCATGTGTTTAAAACCGTAGAAAGCAATACTGGTTTCCTAATAAATGTGTAGTATGTGTACATAGTAACAACAGACATGAATTATACGTCTCATCAAAGTTTCTAAGAAAAGAAAAGGATATACATAATAGATGTGTGACATTATAACGTAACACGTAATATATGTAAGCTTGCGTGCTTCACGCTTGTTGGGTAAGAAAGGAAAACGTTTTCTTTTATTATTTACTTATTTTACTTTCATAGACTTTTGATTAACAATGCTTCTAGCCCAGTGGCTTAGCTAGTCCTGTAGGGCCCAGTATTAATTTTGGGGGCCCGGGGACTCGGGTTGAGTGCGAAGCCCGACAAGAGGAGAAATGTCAAACAAATGGCTTTTGCAAAGAAAGTAGCATCTTGACAATTTGAGCTTGAGTGTAACCGGATCCCTTTGTGCCTATTGGCCTTGTTTCGTTCTATCTCCTGCTGATATGGAGGGAAGTGGAAATTATGGATTGTTCCTACTCCTCCGCTATACCTACCTACTTTCTGATTAATTTCGTTGCGGGATTCAAGACAGTTAAATTAATTCTCTGGGACTTCGTCGAGCTTCATTGTCTCGGCGCTTTTCTGGTTGTCGCCACTGTTGATTCTGGCTTTCAGGAGTTACAGTGGTTTGGGAATAGTCCGTAGTAGTTGTCCCAAAAAAAAAAGTAATGCATGATAGTTCTTCTGTGCTCTATAATGGTAAAACAATAAATTCCTAGCCAACTCTATTCTGAAGTTATTTTATACTAATTCATCATCTATCTGGCCTTTTCGGGTCGGCTATTCTAACGGGATGCAACTGGATATGCTGTGTAAACGTTAAGCGACTGCCGCCTATCTGACCCCCACAATATTTGAAGATGTGATTGGTCGAGGAGTCTTTAACTGCTCTTCTGAACGGCTATTGGAAAACTACGGAGATATTTTCCCACAGACATATTTCTCAATTCGTAACTAAACTACGAGATCATTGTTTAGTTAAATAAAACCATAACAATAGTGCACCAGTCCCGCAATGATTATTATATAATCAGTTACCTGATCACGCCAAATCAATAACTTCATATCGATAACAAAGGATTGTTTTTCAATTATTTTCTTCATGCCTCATGGCAATTGTAAACTTAATACATACTGTGGGTATTACTGTATCGATCTGTGATGGAGTGACGTTTTTGTACTCTACATCTACACTTATAATAATACTAGCTGACCCGCGCAACTTCGCCTGCGATTGAGGGATAGTTTTTTTTTTAGTAAAAAGTATCCTATGTTACTTCTAATACCTCCAAGAAAATGATTTCAAAGTTTCATGATGATCGGTTGAGTAGTTTTCGCGTAAAAGCGTAACAAATAAACTTACATTCACATTTATATAATAGTAGGGAAGTAGGGATAGGGATTATAAAGATTTAAAAAATGTGTTTTTGTGTGCATGTTTGTTATGAATAAACTCAAAAACTAATGTGCCGATTTCAAAAATTCTTTCACCATTGGAAAGCTACATTCACCCTGAGTAACATAGGCTACATTTTATCTCCGTACTCCCACGGGAACGGGAACTACGCGGGTGAAACCGCATGCCGTCCGCTAGTGTATTAAGGTCTATATTCACCGAAAAGATAACAGTCTGATTATCTAAAAACAGCTATCACTGTGACATGTTCCCATACAAAAATGTGTTTTAAACAGCTGTTTTTAAATAATCAGATCGTCATCTTTTTCGTGAACATGGACCTTAGAAAAGGCATTATAATTGTTAATAGCCAACTGTGTCTTCTAGTTATCTCTATCTAGTGCTTTCCGCTGCCAGTCTTCAATGCTCAAGACACATTAGTGAACGGCGTTCTACAGTTTGTCGATACAAAAAATAAATAAATAATAAATAAATATAAATATATAAGTATCGCTGGACATTAACACACAGCGCCACCCTAGTGCCACACTAAGCAAAGCTTGTGTCGTGGACACTAGATAGTTGATATAATACATATATACCTTTTTGTTTGTAAATATATACTTATTATACATATAAACATCCATGACTCGGAAACAAATGTCCATGCTCATCACACAAACATTTGCTTCTACCGGGATTCGAACCCAGGACCCTAAGAACGTAAGGCAGCGTCACTACCACTACGCCATTCGGGTCGTCGAGAGAAAAAGAGCACAAAGTACCTATTAACCAAGCATTCTGTTCATCAAACTAAGTAACTCGACATAAAAAAATATTACTCTCTAGGTAATATGGGTTTTTTTTGGGCTGAAAAATCATGTTTTACGGTAGAACTCAATGTGACGCACTCAAAACATTATGCTGATGGATGCATTGAATTGTAGTTAAAAAACTTGTAAGTATATATAAAAAAAAAAAAAACTATTTTTGGTTAAGTTGGAATCTTGACCCTCAATATCTCCGTAACTAGAAGGTTCCTCGGTATCTACGAGTATATTACATATGGGATGGTATTCTCCTGCCCTTATCCCAAATTATTTGGGGTCGGTAGCGGTCCTCTTCTTCCACACTTCTTTACTACCCTTTATGTCATCAGACACCTCGTCATCATCATTTCAGCCGAAAGACGTCCACTGCTGGACATAGGTCTCCCCCAAGTGTCGCCGCATTGACCGGTCCCGTGCGCCTCGCATCCAACAGATTCCCGCAACCTTCACCAGGTCACCGGTCCATCTAGTAGGAGGTCTTCCAACGCATTGTCTTCCGGTTCGCGGTCGCCACTCCAGAATATTTCGGCCCCATCGGCCATCGGTTTGCGATCAATGTGCCCTGCCCACCGCCACTTAAGTAATTCACACAGTCTTTGATGTATGATATAAAAACTAAATTGTTGGCAACACAAACATGCCTATTTATAAAAGTATTAAAAGCTTGAGTACCATAGCGTTTAACCGGTATTTAGAACTGGGCCACTTAAAAGTAATGCCGCACCCTGCCCCCTAACTACAGGATACATTCAGTTTTATTGGAACCTTTACTTGTGAATTTCATACTTAGCGGTATTTTTTTGAAGTCCTTTTTACTCAAGCACTTCGCTCGAAAATTCGTCCGCGAAAATTGTGATAGGTCGGCTGATTTGCATGATATCAATATAGTTTAGAAGTTTAGAACCTATGTTACTCGGCAAAGATGTAAGTAGCTTTCTAATGGTACAAGAACTGTTTAAATCGGTTGAGCAGTTCTTGACATAAATCGTAATAAAATAAAATTTAAAAAACCCCCGACACAATGTATTAAAAGTTAAATAGAAAATAATAGTTAAGAACACTCCCGACTAATTGACCTTTCAAACAAAAAAAAACTAAATCCAAATCGGTTGATCCGTTCGGGCGCTATGATGAAACAGACACACACACACAGACACGTCAAACTTATAACACCCCGTCGTTTTTGCGTCGGTGGCAATCAATTGCTGTTCGATAGTCTCGCTAAGACTCCAGAACGACTTAACCGATTAGGCTCATTTTGGTTTTGAATTATTTGTGGAAGTCCAGGGAAGGTTTAAAGGTGAAAACAAAAAGGAAATGTTTGTAAGTAGGTACGTAATAGGTAGGTAGCAGGAAGGTAGTAGTAGGTAGGTAGTAGGTAGTAGTAGGTGACAGGACAACGTCTGTCGGGTCGGCTAGTCTACACTAATTGATTAATAATATTATAAAGAGGAAAACTTTGTTTGTTTGTTTGTTTGGTTGTAATGAATAGGCTTAAAAACTACTGGACCGTTTTTAAAAATTCTTCCACCATTCGAAAGCTACATTATCCACGAGTAACATAGGATATATTTTATCCCCGTACTCCCACGGGAACGGGAATTACGCGTGTGAAACCGCGTGACGTCCGCTAGTCTTTTATAAAAGGTTAGATAACCAGGTCCATCGACACTGAATACTCGTGCCACCCACGACGTGGACCGATGACCTGGTGAAGGTTGCGGGAATCCGCTGGAGAATTTATTTCTCTAAGACAGTTGTAAAGCGTCGAAAGAAGGTGCACGGTTTGGATTGGTCTTTCCTATGGTGAAGAAAGGTCAAGAGACTCCATGGTTACCTACTCTTTTAAAATCATTTGGTAATACAATAATGTGAAACTATGTAAGGTTCCAATAACGTTGACCTAATAGATAAGGTAAAAAAACTAAATGAATGCTGCTTTCTAGTCATCAAAAGAAATAATACGTCACGTATTTTATCAGCAAGGCAAGGTGTCGAATTCAGTACAAACTTGTATGTTAAGTATTGGTAAGTCACGATATTTTAATTTTAATGTTTCACTTTACTTTGTAGAAGGCCTTTGCAAATAAATTCGGAACATGTAAATCATATTACATAGATTTTAAATAACAAAACTCCTTGTAAAGCTGAAAAAAAAGGAATTGAATTAAGTATGTAGTAAGTATGTAAGTTCTTAAAGTGCTGCAAATATTATTCTAATACCTACTTTACGTTCTCAGATTTCAAAATGTTTAAAGAAAATACAGTAAAGTAATGCAATGTTTAATGTTCCTTCATTTCTTTAAAAACATTTCAAAACCAGTTAAGAAATGGAGCATTGATAACATTTTCCTTCGTGACGTAAGTAAATAATAAAATCTACATATTTATAGCAATGCTTTGCGTGGCTAATCTACTGCAAATACACGTTTGAAATTGTGCCCTGAAGATACTTTTATGTCTTCGTGTTATATTTGTGTAATAGGTACCTATTCGCAATGTTTTGTATTTGTTATCCATTAGTGTCATGTCCTTCATTACTGTGTCGAGGAAACCAGCATGTTCTCCACCAAAACTTCGAAGATTGGCATAGATACAGCTTGGCCAGCCTGGGCTTGCATGGTGGATGGTGGTTTAAGGTCCACATGTCCGCATCGTAAACATCGGACGCATCGCATCAAACGGATCGTAGTATTCTTTGTATAGAAAGTCACCCAAGTGCGTTCATTCATCTGTACTGTACGGATCCGATACTATGCTACGATCCGTTTGATGTGATGCGTCCGATGCGGACAGGTGAGTGTACGTTTACCTTTACAGCCCACTCCTCTCACAGAGGCGGCCAGAGTCCCACCAGTGGGAAAGTTATAGGCTTATCATGCTAAGTGTTTGTGTCGTCGTTAACACCTCTAGGAAATCCCATGAGGCGGTCCGGCTCGAAGAGATAAGTCAATTTATGCCCTCAATTGGCGGCAGGGGATTACAAACCCGTTCTGACTACGTCCCGTTTACGTATGCCTCTTCGGATTATTGGGAAAATGACTAGCTATATCCACCACTACGCCCACGTGAAAAACAGCACAATATGGCACAACACAATAGTATAGGATTTATAGGTTACTATCTTTTTGAAATCGGATGAATAGTTTCAGAGATTACCTCCTTCATCCGAACTTGCAAACATGTTTATAATATTGAAATGGTATAGATAGTCCTTTAGTTACCTAGCATGGGGATGAAACTGTTCCACGTGTTTCTCGAAAGCTTGGAAGTATTCAATTTTCTATCTCTATGCCTCGGTTGAATAGATTAGGTGGGCAAGATAGTGATTAAACACTATTTTAAATCCATACTAATGCTATAAAGCAGAAGAGTTTGTTTGTTTGTTTGGTTGAACGCGCTAATTTCAGAAACTACTAGTTTAAATTGAAAAATTCTTTTGAATCGGATAGTCCATTTATCGAGGAAGGCTATAGGCTGTAAAACATCACACTACGACCATTAGGAGCGGAGCAGGAATGAAAAATGTTGCAAAAACGGGGATATTTTTTTCTTTCGTTTTTCTCTCTTATGTGACGCAGACGAAGTTGCGTGGGTCAGATAGTTAATTAAATTAGGTTTATCTGTCAACATTCCACATGAACGCGTATTCAAATTTAAACCTGCTGTTAGTTGTTCCTGTTGAGGAGGTATCTTGTGAGGAGGTGGTCCTGGTTGCAGAATCAAGTCATGTATGTCATAAAATTGTATTGTCACCAGAACCAAATGTGTGTTCAAATTTTTAGCTCAGTTGGTAGGGGAACTGGTTTGCAATTCAGTTGTAAGATAACAAGGCATGGTAATTATAAGCCTAAAAAAAGTCGACGAAACTGACTGATTGATAGGTAATATAATTTGGGTTGGTATGGAATCAGGAGAATGTCGTCATCAAAGATTGGAGTATGAATGTGGATGTATCTACACTAATATTATAAAGAGGAAAACTTTGTTTGTTTGTTTGTTTGGTTGTAATGAATAGGCTTAAAAACTACTGGACCGTTTTTAAAAATTCTTTCACCATTGGAAAGCTACATTATCCACGAGTAACATAGGATATATTTTATCCCCGTACTCCCACGGGAACGGGAATTACGCGGGTGAAACCGCGTGACGTCCGCTAGTATAAGATAAGAGGAAGACCAAGAAAACGACGGATGAACTGTGTGAAGCGTGAAATGGCTAGAAAGGAGGTATCTGCTGAGAAGACAAGTAATAGAGAAGTATGCAAGAAGAAGATAATTATGCTGCGCCAAAGCAGGAGAATGATTAAACCAAAACAAACTCCACAATAACAATGAAAATAACTCACCGATAGAACTGTATCTGTCTGTACTGATGAATGTATCTGTAGTTCCATGATGAGTTGTTTGATTGTAACCGGACCTCATTAATGAGCTCAATTACGCGTTTACAATCAAACCGTGTAATAAGCCGTGTCATTGAGCAGTGGACATCAACGTAAATACCTGCTGGGGTAATAATCGCTTGGTTGCAACCATGAATGAAGGTGAAATGAGTTACCACTCGGTAAATGATTGAGGGAGACGAGTAGATCATGAGACAGCATATTTTTGATGTACATGATGTTGGATCGTGATACATGGTTTTACTTGAAAACTCAGTATCTGCCAACTCTGGTATATCACACCCTTTTAAACGACTTCAAAAGGAGGAGGTTATCAATTCGTCGGAACATTCTTTTTTATTTTTCATTTTTATTTATGTTCTCCGATGGCTGGAGCGATTTGAATTATTCTTTTTTTGTCATCAAGTCGGGATCTGATGACGGGATCCCGGAGAAATTGAGAGAACTCTTCAAATTGCATAGGCACACTTGATGTGATTTGGATAGTTTTTGGAAGAGTACTTTCGGAAAGTGATCCCATTTCAATTTGGTTAAGATCTGATGAAGAACTTCGGAGATAGGCAACGGAACTCCTTAATAAATGATAGCAAAGAAAGAAACAAAGAAAGAAAAAGCATTGATAAATGATAAATGATAAATGATAAATGATCTTTATTTTGTAAGTAGGTTTTCACAAACACTTTTACACGTCAATTTTTTTTAAACTCGATGGGGCCGGTGTTTCGTACCTGACTACTCTGAGAAGAAACAGCCGAAACAAACTCAGAGGTCATAGTCTCTTTTGAAGTCCAGACATAATCTTGCTCAATTCACATGAGGATCATGTAGATATTAGTGTCTGAGATGGTCTTTTGAAGAAAGAACCATACAGATTTGAGTAAACCTGTCCAGTCAGTGCAAGCATTTGTCAGTTATCGTGTAGCTCGACTTATAACACAAGGAGCTCAACGAAACGACGAACAATACCAAAGAAAGGACATTTGGGTAGGTCGCTTATAGAACTCAAACTGTCAGACGGTTGAGGGGTAAAAAAAATAAAAAAATGTAACCCACATGGTCCTCACATTCACAAAAAACACACAAAAAATAAAATAAAATTAATAATAATTTACAAAAAAGAATGTCAATAAAAATACGATATGTCAAATACACATACATAAAACAATAAAAAATAAACTAAAAATGTAAAAAATAATAAAATACTGAACTAAGTATTCATGTCAAGTCATTAAATGTCAAAAGCCACAAGGAAATATTCATGTCAAATACACACACACACAAAAAAATAAACAATAAAGTAAAAAAAATAATAATAATAATAACCATTCATGTCAAAGTGTATAAAAGAAAGGAATCAATAATAAACAAGCGAAGTCCGAAATTACTATATTCGCAGAGCAAATTTCATTGGAGCAGCTTAATCCCAAGCCTTTTTATCATCGAGGTAGTGATTAACGTGATAGTAGGCTTTCAGGCATAGCTTCTGTTTTATAAACGATTTGAATTTATTTAGACTAAGTGCTTGAATATGGCTCGGAAGTTTATTGTAAAAACGTATACATTGGCATCTGAACGTTCCCCCTATTTTCTTGAGCCTCGTAGCAGGAATAATAAATTTGTGTTTGTTTCTCGTATTTATGTTGTGGATATCACTGTATTTTTTAAACAAATTAATATTTTTGTGTGCGTACAAAAGATTTTCATAAATATACTGAGAGGGCATAGTAAGAATATTAATATCTTTAAATTTTTCTCTGAGGGAGTATCGGGGACTTAATTTATAAATTGAACGAATTGCCCTTTTTTGCAATACAAATATAGTCTGAATATCGGCGGCATTGCCCCACAAGAGGATACCGTACGACATCACGCTGTGGAAATAACTAAAGTAGACTAAACGGGCTGTTTCCAAATCAGTTAAATCACGAATTTTTCTAACGGCGTATGCTGCAGAGCTAAGTTTTTTTGACAATTTGTGTATATGCGGGCCCCACTGAAGCTTGGCATCCAAAGTTATGCCTAAGAACACTGTGCTGTCTTCCGGTTTCAACTCTTCATCCTTGATTACTACACTAGTTTCCACTTGTCTTACATGGGGTATCGTAAACTTAATACATTTGGTTTTTTTCTCATTCAGGAGTAGATTGTTAACATTAAACCAATTAACGACTTTTGCCAGGGCGCTATTAACATCATCCGTAACTAACTGCTGACGTTTAAGTTTAAATAAAAGAGAAGTGTCGTCTGCAAACAATACTATATCATGATTATCCTTTATGAGGTAAGGCAAGTCATTTATATAAATGAGAAATAAAAATGGACCAAGAATTGAGCCCTGGGGTACCCCCATTCTTACTACGGATCCGGGAGATCTTTCCCCGTTAACATCAACTCTCTGAATCCTATCACTCAAATATGAAGTAAGAAGATCCAGAGAGGCGTTACGGACTCCGTAGTGGTGTAGTTTCCTGATTAAAGTTTCATGAAGAACGCAATCGAAAGCCTTGGATAAATCGCAAAAAATTCCCAAAGCATCGAATTTGTCCTCCCAAGCATTATAAATGTGTCCTAAAAGTTCAACACCGGCATCGGTAGTTGAACGACCCCTTGTAAAACCGAACTGTTTTTTATGCAATAACTTATGTTTATTAAAAAAACTTTGCATTTGTTCCAAAATTAATTTTTCAAAAATTTTACTAAATGTTGGTAGTACTGAAATAGGTCTATAATTTGTGGGGTCTGATGTACTACCCGATTTAAATAATGGTATTATTTTACTATATTTCATTAGATCAGGAAACTCACCACGGTCAATACAATCGTTAAATATTACTGCTAAAGAAGGAGCTACAATGTTTATAATAGATTTAGCCACGTCCACAGAATGACCCCATAGATCGGCGGTCTTTTTAACATTTAAGGTGTGAAAGATTTTAATTATATCTTTACAGGTTACATAATGAAAGTTAAATTCGGAATCACAGACTGAAACGTTTTCCTTAAGTAAAGACTCGGCAGCAGCAGGTGACGAGTTTAGCGATTTAGTAGTCGATACGGGAATATCCGCAAAGAAATTTTCAAAGGCCGTGGCAACTTGATTGTCTGCATTTAAAACATTATCGCCAATAGCCAGGCTGATGTCACTACTTCGGTTGCAAGACCTTCCCGTTTCGCTATTAATAACGTTCCATGTCATTTTAATTACATTACTACTATTTTTTATTTTTGAACTCAAATAACGTGACTTTGCTATAAAACAAACTTTTTTAAATAATTTAGAATAATTCTTAACATACAAATTAAATTCTACAGTGTTTACATATGTCCGCTCTTCATACAGCTCATACAGTCGTTTTCGACTCTTATGAATACCAATGGTGGCCCAGTCATTGAAAGAAGCGTTACTATTAACCGAGATTGTCTTAGGGACAAATGTAGTTTCAAATTGTGTGCAATACATACTAAAAAAATCGTTATAGTGTTGATTGGGATCACCATTGGTTGACAAAAGAGGTAATTTAGATATAAGTTTAGTTTTAAAAGTTTCCAGGCGATTTTTACTTTTAGGATTAACAATGATATCTTTTTTAGAAACTTTCTTGTCCACATTTGGAATTGTGATCAATTGCCCACAGTGATCTGAATCAATTAAGTTAATAATTACTTTTTGGGTAGGTATAATATCAGTGTAAATATTATCTAAGCAAGTAGCACTAGTTGGGGTTATTCTAGTAGGCTCAAGAAATTTGTGATCAAGATTGTATGACTGAAACAGGCTTATAATTTTAGAACTTAATCCAGAATTTTCTAATAAATTAATATTAAAATCACCACAACAGATTATAGACTTTTTGGAACTACTGATTTTATGCAATACTTCATCCATTACCCTTTCAAAACAGTCATACAACCCTGAAGGAGGTCTATACACACTTAATATAATTTATTAGCCCGACAGGACAACACATAAAAAATTAAATAATAAAATGGTGAAATTGTGATTATAACACTAGTAGTAAACATAATGAGAGAATAAAAAAAAAATTGAATTCATAAGAAGAAACAAACAAAATACAAAGCAGAATTTGTCCTGTACAAGCCCAAAAGGCTCCTATCTCAGCATGGTGCTGCAACATTTAAAAGAAAAACGTCACAGCGCTGATATTCAAATTGGTAAATTGACTGGGATTGCTGAAATCTCATGTCTATCTATTGTTTGCACCAGTTCATAACATAACAGAAGCTAAAGTTATTTTTCACTTTTTTGTGTTTTTGGAGTCGGTTTTTTAATTAAAGCTGTGCAGGTGGCTACATACTGGTCTAACACAATTTAAATTCTCTCGAGACGTTAAGAAGAAGTATAACTTGAAATCTCTTTGCTTATCATCATTTGGTTTGATAGAAGTAATCTAAGCTGGAAAGGGTTTTTGTGCAAAATCTTCCAGCCCTTGGACCATGTTACATGAAATCGATGCAGTACTTCCATTCTTCGCTTTCAACCGTCACATTTGTCTAAGAAAAAGAACAGTCAAAGTGCAGTATCCCATATCATAGCAGGCACTCTATCTGCGCACCAAGGTTCGTCGGTGCAATAACAACGTGACAAAATTAGGAATTCTACGTATAGACTAGACTCATCCGAAACTAGAGCAGCGGTGGCCCAGTGGTGGCGGCCCCGACTTACGAACACTCGTGGGTTCGAACCCAGACAGGCGCATTACTTTGTGTTATTTATTTCTTCACCGCTGCTCTCAAAAACGGTGAAGGAAAACATCGTGAGGAAACTGGCATGTCCTAGAACCAAAAATTCCCGCGTCGCGCGGCCCGCGTGGTAGATTATAGCCCATTCCCTCTCATTGAGAGGAGGCCTTGTCCCAGCAGTGGGAACATTATAGGCTGATGATAATGATGATGATGATCCGAAACTAAATGCGACCAACTAACCAGACTACATATTTCTAGTGTCTCAGGTATCCATTCATATTTCCCTGCGCTTGCAGTTGATGCCATAATGTCTAAGAAAAGAGGTCTTCAAGGAAAAAGAGTTCTTTAGTAACACATTAAACTTTACCATTGTCTTTGAACGGAGGTCGAATAACTAAATTATGCATAGGTCTAGTAACGAGTTTCTAGTCGATAAATCGATTCTGTTGCCATGAAATATTGATGGCAATACGACCTTTAAACGGTTGCACCTGCTGTCATTCACCATGGAGTTCCGTGGTCATTTCAAGGGTTTCTTTGTTAATGAAAATTGTGTGTTTAATAAAAAAATACTGTGTATTGATCTTCTTCTTTGACTTAACCACAACACAATGATAGTAGTGATCGTGATGAAAATAGATGATATCTCTAGACCAAGTTATTTCCAATGCGCATTGTGCCTTATAGAGCTTGTGGCTGAATGATAACATTCGCTAGAGTTGATCTTCAGGTTAAGCCGTGCATACCTTGGTTGGTCCCAACACCACACATTATACCGATTTCTTCCGTACCTCGGAAAGCACTTTAAGATCCTTTAGGCCCGGCTGTTATTTGTAGATCTTTGACAGTTGTTACAGATAATCAGTGGCTCGAAAGTTTGACGACCAGTCTTAGTCTGGGCCTCAGAGTTTCGAGCCACTGACTATATAACTGGTAAATCGAGACGTAGCGTAGTACCCAGTACCAACTGGGTTGTGGAGGTCAGATAGAGAGTCGCTCCATGTAAAATACTGCAGGTACTCAGCTGGATCCGGTTAGACTGGGACCTGACTCCAACGTAGTTGACAAAAGGCTAGACAGAGAATGGGCCTTATAGGACTCATTAGCTCGCATTCATGAGCATCTAATTAATAAATCATTTGAAACAGTCACCTTGCTTTAAAGTGGAAGTGACCGATGGAGCAAAGTTTTGCCTGAATGGTGGCTAAGGAACACCTCGAAGACAGACGGAAGAAAGCGGGGGCCCATACCCAATTGTGGGCGATTCTGGTCTGTAAATGATGATGATGATGTTGACACACTCCTATTGCCTAGTATCCTTGGCAATTTGCATTGTATATTAAAAACAGTATGTGTGAATACGTGTTGCATAGAGGTAATGACATTGTGACGCATTGTTTACAAATAGCTCTCTCAATATAGATTAACACATACATAAGTCATACGTAACGATCAATAGAATGGACTCTATTTGTGATGTTTTATGTCTGTGATTTATTATTTCATTCATGACTCGGCCAAGTCTGCAGAAAAGATTTTTTTTAAACATGGTTGTGAATCATCAAAAGATCTTTGCTTTGACTCATAATATTTGACCAAAGGTAAATAAACGTTTCGTCTTCATATATACATTTCCTGATTCATATCATCTTATTGCGAAAAATTCATGAAATATAATTTTGTTATTTTAAATTGATACATGGTTTGTGATGAGGCTCCCGCAGTCGCACTCAGCTTTTTCGGAATACCACCACCAGACCTAGTTATAATGAACCATGAAAACTTCAGCGGTCCTGTTTTTCAGTACAACAATGTTCAGCACTTGGTGTGATCACATCTGTGCAGATAGTTGTACAAAGACATCAAACTCATCTTCTTCCTGTAGCTGGAACATCAGTATTTTAAATTTTATTGTGTGAATACTTCGCAACTTCATCGACTTTGCTCCATCATGTTTTTCCACACTAACATCCAACAACAACTACCGGCAGTAGCCCACTAGGCATCACTCGCCTGGTCGACGGGTCCTCCCTTGAATATAGCGGATGAAGAACTTTATATCCTGTTCTTCACACCCCCCAAAAACTCATCACCACCAGTACTAATAATTTTGCGTTCTCTTGTCTCCAGGCTCAGCAGTGGTGAGCGTGATTATGCGGCAGTTCGACGACGCCATATCGATCACGGTGGCAATCATGATCGTCGTCACCGTGGCTTTCGTCCAGGAGTATCGATCTGAGAAGTCGCTGGAAGAACTTAACAAACTCGTGCCGCCGTCTTGTAACTGGTGAGTTTCATTACAAGCTTGTCTCAAGGTTCATTGGAAGACCAGCGTCAGACAGTCTCAGTCACCTGTCTGGCATGAATGCTGAAATGGACCTTTTTGGCGCAGCCGTGAGGCACACAGCACATTTCTACTAAGTCCTACTCATTGTTTTGTATCATTTTTATTTATTATTGTGTGTGTGCTTTATTAACTGACGTCAAATAAATATTTTTCTTTCTTTCTTTCTTTCTTGTAAGCAATGAGTCAGATTCACGGAAAAGCCGCGTAATATTCGCAACCGATGCGTGTCTGATGAATGCTTGTGGAGACTTGGACTAAGCAAAATGAATATGAGCGGATCGTAGCATGTGATGTTCTATGTAAGCCAGATTCATGTAAATGTCTTCAGTTGTGATCACTGCCATAATTTCGTACCTAGATACTACCGAGTTCGCCAATGGGTTACCAATTTTCACCCTATGCCCTTAGTGTTAGGTTGAAAAGTGGTTGACCGTCAGTGACGTTATTCGCGTTCTCATCGGGCGATTTCGCATCGGTCGCGTTCTCGTGTACGTTATTCGGTTTCTCATCAGTATAACTTTTTACAAATTCACAGCTGAACAAAACCCTATATTTAGATCATCGGCTTCTCTCATCCAGCTGCTAACTAATAATAATCTAACTAATATTATAAATGTGAATGTAAGTTTGTTTGTTACACTTTCACGCGAAAACTACTAAACGGATTTGGATGAAATTTTGCACACAGATAGTTATAATCTGGATTAAAACATAGGATACTTTTTATCCCGGTAGTAAAAAAAAAACTTCACGAAGCCGCTGACAGAAGCTAGTATAATATAAAATAATTTGTCGTTCAAATTACAATGACCCTTTGGATGGTTGCTAACCTACACTATACAACGTTATTTTTTAGTCGTTTTAATCCCTTTAAGGGGGGATAGTACACGTGAAAATGAACAACTTTTACTATGGGACCAACTATGATATCTCGAAAAAAAAATCAGCTGCTTCATACATTATTGGTCGCCTAACTCGGAAAAATGTACGCAACAGCTGATATTTTTTTCGAGATTTCATAGTTGGTCCCATAGTAAAAGTTGTTCATTTTCATGAGTGCTAGCCGCCTTTAAAGGGATTAAAACGACAAAAAAATAGCGTTGTATAAGCTTCCGTGTTTTTCATTGTAGTTCTTACCAAGCGTGTCAACATTTCACGAGCCTAGATATTAAAAAAAAAACCTTAGCGTCAACTACACACATTGCACAACCATCAGCATTACTGTGTTATGCAACAGAAGATTCTAGATCACATTGTGCGACGAATAGATAGCTTGTCTTTTTTCCAGGCCGGTTGTAATGAGATACAATCTTGTAACATTAGAACATTCCGTTTATTACACTGAAAAAGCAACATATTCCAAATTATAGGGAGAAACCTCACATGTATTATGAATAGGTCATAATTCAACAAGGCTGTCGTAATTTGTGTCTTCCATTATTTAATTTTCATTAGTATTGTGTCGTTATGTATTTTGTGATGGAATTATTTGACATGACTCATGAAAATGTTCAATCTATTTAAGTTGTTTAAGCATGACATTTCCACCCTCAACGAATAAACTTTGTCCACGTAAGTAGGGTAAAATATCGATTAAGCCATGACTCACACAGTTTATTTCGATTAATCCCATCGTCAGCGACAATAGAGTTGATTACTGCTTAATTAATGGCTGTCGTTGACATTGGACGGAGATAGGGTCGTCTAGTCCTTTGATTAAGCTCAATTAGTATTATCGCTTTTATTGACGGTTCTGAGATATTTAATGTGGTATAAGGGCTTCTTCACACACAAAACAACCACACCACGTCGCAACGAGATAACGTTGTCAAGCAGTGGTTACGTGTGAATAGTGTCGCTGCAGCTTTTTGTAGTTGCGTTGTGGTACCGACAAATTTTCGATGTGGTTGCGTTATCGCTAGTAGTTGCGATGTGGTTACGTGGTGTGCAGACACAGTTCCACTCCGGTTTTCATAACGGAAACACGTGGTGACTGACCAAACTCATGGAGTTCGAAGAGGAAACTTTGTTCCTTGCTACGGCTATGATTAAGAAGAAGACTTGGGCGAAATGTTTTTATGTTATGTCGTTGCGTCGACGCAACGTTGCGTTTGCGATGTGGTCGGCCACTAGATCGCAGTGTCGCTGATGGTTGCGATGTGGTAGCTACGTGTGAATACTCCTATTAATTTTCAATACGAAATATGCCCAGCCACGTGGTGTGGTTGAGGTGTGGTTGTGGTTGTGGTGTGGTTCTGGGACGTGTGTAGAAGCCCTTATTGTTGGTTAGCCTATTTCCGCCGCTTCTCCCGCGTATTTTTCGATAATAGTCCCACAGGACCTTACCCTGTGATAAAAAAAAGTAAATATCCTATCTGATAATCCTCTTAGTGTGCCAAATTTCATCCAAATCCGTTCAGTAGTTTTTGCGTGAAAAAGCAACCAACAGCCATCCTCACAGCCGTGGCGTGCAAACGTTGATTTTAAAACCATTAATTACTTTGCGAAGCATCCATTTAGAACCTGCAAAGTTACAATACCATCTAGTCGCCTGATTGGCTGCTAATACGGCTGAGGAACAGGTCATTGATTCGACTACATGACTGAATATTATAACTCTGATACAAAATATTCCACTGAGCACAGTAATTGGCCATTATTTCGCTCGGGTATTATGATGTCAATGGCGTATTGTGACTGACTAACTGTCCGACAATTTAAAAGTACCCGTGAATGATCTAATTGAAAATTGTTTTGAATTTGATTTGTTTTAGAAACAGTGAACAAACTAGTTACTCATCTTAGCACTACGCAAACAATTTCAATTGTTATCTTGTACTTATTGTACTTATTATTACTATTCAAATCATCTGCCTGGCCTTTTCCCAACTGTGTTGGGGTCGGCTCCCAGTATAACCGGATGCAGCTGAATACAAGTATTTTGCATGGAGCGACTGCCTGCCTGACCTCCACAACGGGACCAACAGCTTAACGTGCTTTCCGAGGCACGGAGGAATCTCGGTATCTAAGGGTGATCACCCATTCCTATGTCTGTTGTTCTATACCAATCTAGGGAACCAAGGCTTAACCTAAAGATCGACCCGAGCGGCTTTTATTATTTAGCCACGAATTCCTCTTATTACTATTCAAATAAACATAAACACAACTGCCACGGTGTAGCGTGTACTGCTTCAATTTTTTTTTTGTGGCGTTTGGAGCCTCGTCCATGATTCGTCCTCTGCATTATCCGACCCTTCGGCTTTTTCTGTTTTGTAAGAAGCATGCTTCTGTCGTGGCATGGCTCGTATCTAGAAAGTTTAGCATGTATCCGTAAGGCCTTGTAGGGAGTGGATATTCTGGATGAGGGAGGCACAAGAGCGTGGAGCTTGGGACAAGCAAAGAGAGGCCTGTACCCAGCAGTGGGTGAAGCCGGGCTGTGGTTGATGATGATAATAATAATAATTATTTTATATTTTATCAGGCAACTAAGGCCCATAGATAAAATACATAAAATAACATTAAACAACAATAATAAACTAATACATATTTTAAACCTTATACTAAAACTATACACGCAGCGTTGTTGGCGTCGTGTTTCGCTGCGTGGTGTCGCGTAACCGTCCTCGGAAGCGACGATATACGACACGCTGCGGCCAAAAGTCCGGGTCAGGTCTGTAGATGTTGGATGATGATGAAGACCGTATATGTATGACTAGCAAGTCTTTATACATACATATAAAATTGAACTCGCGCCTTTTCCGTTAGGGTGGAACTAGTGGCGGTAACTTCATACAAGCCTAAAAGCTTGGCTTGTCGTTATAGCCTACTTTTCAGAATGTTATGGTTTCTGAACAGTTTGCTTGCTTTATTGGGCTTGCCGTATTGTTGGCCCCTAAGCATGCTACTGGCTGAAACTATGAAACACCACCGGCTGCGATCTTTACATATTCATTTCTTTTTAAACTTAAAATGTCGCGGGATATCTTCCGTGATTATAATTTTTAATGAGGTCCCGATATTTCGACGCTGTATTTCTTCTTATATTTGTCACCGTAAAATTGTCAAACACGTTATATTGTAATCTCTCTAGCAATATTGTAAACTCCCCATAGTGGGTGCCCCCATATTCAGTTGACAATATTTCGAGAGTTTACAATATCGCTAGAGAAATTACAATCTAACGCGTTTGACAATTTTACGGTGACATATTCATAATATCCACGTCAATATGTCTGGAAATATAGGCACGCCGGCGCCGGAGGCAAATTCTTCACTTGTCAGATCTCTTACAAATGATGAAATATATATATTTTTTTTCTATCCAGTCTCCGCGAAGGCAGTCTCGAACACTTCCTAGCACGGAACTTAGTACCCGGCGACATAGTCCACCTGAATATCGGCGACCGCGTGCCAGCCGACCTTCGACTCTATGAATCCACAGACCTGGCTATTGACGAGTCCTCCTTCACCGGAGAGACGGAACCAGCTGTCAAGAGTGTACTACCGAACAAGGCAGCTGCTGGACGGGTCAATAAGGATAATATTGCCTTCATGGGGACGCTGGTGAGGTGTGGTAATGCGAAGGTAAGACAAGACATATTGTGAGATACAAATAAACTGTTTGATTTGAAGACTCGTATTTTTAAGTGCTACCACAATTTTTCTTGTTTGTCAAACACTCAGGTACCCACAAGAAAAAATGTGATATTCATTTAGTACACTCCTGAGAGAAATAATCAAACTTTCTCGGGCATTTTTTTTTAATTTTGTGGCCATATCCTAAACCTAAATCACACATCTAAACTGAGACTTTTGTTTTGATTATTTCTTTTGGGAGTGTTCTAAATAAATATCACAATTTTTCTTGTATTTATGTGTCAACTATTCAAACACTCAAATACAAGAAAACTTGTGAAAGGCCCTCTAAGGCGCGGGTCATATACAAGAAGCGTATGGCGGTGGCGCGGCGCTGGCGCGGATGCGGGTGCGCGGGGTGCGAGGAAAAGGCGCCACTTCCTCGCCCCCCGTGCACCCGCGCCACCGCCATTCGCCATACGCCGCTCGTGTTTGTCCCGCGCCTTAAGTTTGTGGCTAGCCGACCTTTACTAGCTTTTGGCCATTTTCTAACACTTACTTACGTATACAGGGTTATTTTTTGTTTACACTAAACCCGAAAAGGGGTCATTGTACTCATCATTTTGAACAACTTTTTCTACGGGACGAACCGTGAAATCGCGAAAAAAAAATCAGCTGTTCCCTACATTTATGTTCGCATAACTCGTCAAAATGGAACAGCTGATTTTTTTTTCGCGATTTCAAGGTTCGTCCCATAGAAAAAGTTGTTCAAAATGATGAGTACAATGACCCCTTTTCGGGTTTAGTATAAACAAAAAATAATGTTGTATAACTGTTAGTAAATATGCCTACGTCTAGTAGCTATCAGTATTTCTATAAGCAAAGTTAGATTGGAATATCCTAGACCCGCGTCATTTACCTGTCATTCGGAGAAAAAAAGCAAAAAAAAATAACAAAAAAAGCTTTTCTGTGACGTTTTGTTTCTAACGGTCCGCTAAGGTCCATGTTCACCAAAAAGATGACGTTCTGATTATCTAAAAACAGCTGTTTAAAACATATTTTTGTATGGGAACATGTCACAGTGACAGGTAACGGTCTGATTTTAGATAATCAGACCGTTATCTTTTTGGTGAGCATGGACCTAAATGTCAAATAGACACAGAAAGCAACCGTCCATTGGCTGTTAGTAAATTATTGAAAATGGCCGTAAGCTATCCAGACAAAATACACTACCTACTACACAGTAACAACCTGCTGGCTTGAACAGTTTGTAGACTGAGTAAGGTAAACATTTTGTTGTTCAAGTACAATCTATCCAATTTTGTTCTCCAATTGTTTTAGGACTTTGATATTCAGCACACTGGATGATTATAATATTCCTTCTGGAAATAATTCAGTTTATATACGCTCTCATAAAAATAAAGCCGAGTTATTTGCCTGAAAAAGACACACTAGTTTGTCTGGCACCCTCTTGAAAGTTAAGCGTTTTGTTGCCAATTAGCTCTTCATTCCACAAAAGGAATATGACTTCTGGGAGTCTTGTGTACAGGTTGGCAAAAATGTCTTGAAACGGAACTAAAAAATTTAATCGTTGGCAACTTCTCCTACTGTCACGTCTAGTCAGTACATGTAATGTCAGTTCATGATATCGGTGGCTGTTTTTCGTGTATTTTTTGTTATTGTGTTTAAATTGGTGACTCAAAGGGTTCAATATGAACAGAAAAACCATTCGCAGCTCCGTTAGAGAAATAATGTATAAAGTTTATTTGTGATGTTTGGCGGAACATGAAGCTGGACAAATTTTATCGGATATCAACGATGTTTATAAAAGAACTGCGGAAATGTCAGGTAAAATGATCTTTTATCTAAGTAATCAGATGTAATATGTGTGTTTAAACTTGCACTAGATAGTATAAACCATTATACAACTATTATTTACATTGAAAAATACATCGATGAATTTTGTGGTTATGTGCATTTACAAAGAAGCACGCTCGTATAATTTTGATACTTTTTGTGTTACTTCCAGAATAAAAGTAACTAAATATATTATTTTTCTAGGTTAATCCGTAAGTACCATACGGCGAATTGCTAGAGAAGGGCATACAAACAAAGGCATTTTCTCCACTCCAGAGAAACATAGAGCAGGGCGACCTAAAAAGAATTGGATGATTTTGACTTGTGATCAGACAAAAAGTTCATTTTACATTCTTAGAAAGAAGTATTTGCAAAAGTTTAACTGTCTTTAATTTTTACTGTTGTAGGCCGTGGCTGAACAAGTGTTTGCAAGCATCTCTGTTGGTGATTGGAAAAAAATCATGTGATCATGTTATGTTAATAGAAAGAGAGTATTATCAAAAGGGACAAACTCTGTATAGTGATATAGACAAAATAGTCATAAATCTGCAAGATGACAGCAGCAGCACAGATACAGACACGGATGAAGAACTTTCAGATGTGGAATATTTAGCCGAAGACATGTTAGATTCTGATTGAAACATCTGTAAAATTCTATCTTTCTTATTAATAAAAATGAAAAAAAGCACTTAGACGAATCGTTGGTATTATTTTCCTCATAATGTAAATCAATATACACACGTACTTGCGCATTATCACACAAAAGCGTGAGTATGTAACGAGCAGAGAAATTGATGTTTATTTCAAGTAATGTAAAACCCGTTAAAGTCGTCATCATCTGCCTAGCCTTTTCACAACTAATTTTGGGGTCCGCTTCCAGTCTAACCGGATGCAGCGTGATATCAGTATTTGACATGGAGCGACTGCCTATCTAATATCCACAACCCAGTAACTAGGTAATACAGACTTCTCTTGGTCAGACTTGGTTGTCAGATTTTCGGGCTCCTGACTCACAGTAAAGATCTACAAATGACACGACAACAGCTATGAGAGCTTTCTGAGGGACGGAAGAAACTCTATGATAGATGGTCACCCATCTACAGACTAACCTAGTTAAGCACGGCTTAAGCATGAAGATTGTCCTGTCCAGCTGTTATTATTTAGCACCGAGTTCTTCTAAAACCCATCATAGTACACATTAAATAAAAATAAAAATTGAAAAAATAAACCAAAGTATCAAACTGTTATTGTCGTACTATATAGGGTTACAATATGTACGATAGTAGCGCCACCATTCTTTTCACGACTTTCTTGCCAAGCTGTAGTCATGTAGCTAGTACCAACAATCAGGGATTTAAAAACATCTTCATAATGGTTACAGAATTATAAGTGTTACAAATTGAATTGGTAACAGAATCAAATATGTAACACTTATAAATGTGTTTTCAATGTGTTAACCCAAAAAGTGTAACCGTAACATATCTGTAACAGATATAAAAGGTTTAACAGAGTTAATAAGTGTTTAACAGGTGAACGCAGCGTTGCCAGATTTTCAATTTTCTTATTTATGCTTAATAAGCTAATGCTTATTAAGCATAAATAAGAAAATTGAAAATCTTCTATCTTTCTCTAAATTAGCCGAAATCTAGTCACAGTCTGTTGTAAACCTATTATTTCAGTTACACATATTAACACACAATAAAAGTTTACAGTTTGATTCGGTAACATTATTGTACCTGTTACATCTAAAAGTGTTTTTCTGTTGAAACTGTTTTAAAAACAGTGTTAAAAACACATTATTACGGTTACAGTTTGAGTCCCTGCCAACAATACTGAACTTGAGTAATTAATAAATATCACGTTGGAAGGCCTCACACTAGTTGGACCGATGACCTGGTGAAGGTTGCAGGGATCCGCTGGATGCAAGACACACGTTACTGGTCAATATACACTTGAGGGAGCCCTATGTCCAGCAGTGGACGTCTCTTGGCTGAAATGATGATGATGTTAAATTCAAATAAATCATACTTATTCCTTATTTCCAGGGCATTGTAGTAAGCACAGGCGAACGCTCAGAATTCGGTGATATATTCCGGATGATGCAAGCTGAAGAAGCACCCAAGACTCCTCTGCAGAAGTCCATGGATACCCTGGGCGCCCAGCTGTCTTTGTACTCCTTCTGCATCATTGGCTTCATTATGGTGACCGGCTGGCTGCAAGGGAAGGCTCTTCAGGACATGTTTACTATCAGCGTCAGTTTGGCTGTGGCTGCCATTCCTGAGGGTAAGTTTAAACGTTACTTACCATTTTAAATAGGGTAGATGAATATTTTAAAATGGTGGAGGAAAATATCGTCAGGAAAACGCTTTGTCTAGAAACCATAAAATAGCAATCTGATAATCAGGAGACGTCTACCAACTCGCACTGAGCCTTCGAGGTAGATTACTCCTTCACAGAGAGGGTACCTGTGGCCGAGCAGTGGAATCATTATAAGTTGCATCCTGAGTAATTGCACTAATCTTAAATCCAGACAATAATATACATAATATAACTCCTTGAAACATCTAAGAACTTAATAGGGCGTGGTTTTTTAAGTCAGTACTGTTTTGTCCTTTCTAGACGTTATAATGAAAACCGCTTCAGTAACCCATACATTTGTTTCCAGGTCTTCCGATCGTGGTGACTGTGACCCTGGCTTTGGGAGTGATGCGCATGGCTAAGAGGAACGCGATCGTCAAGAAACTACCTACCGTCGAGACCCTGGGCTGCGTCAACGTTATCTGCAGCGATAAAACTGGTTCGTTGTAAAGTCAAACTTATTATAATATCACACCTGTTTTCTAGTATCTTCAGAAGAGCAGGGCGTTTAGCCGGCTATGTGTTGAGACGCGAACTTAGAGATAAAAATCGTACACAAATCTGGACTAAGGGCTAAAATAATTATTGGGTAGCAAAGGTGAGCGGCTAGTAGAAATCCACAATATTAGTGGCGAAGTGGACACACAGGAATAGTAATGCCTAACAAAAAACTTAAAGGGTATCTCGTATCCATCTAATGGGGAAGACCGTTAAAAGCTTATTATTGATGGCGCCACCATAGCTGGTCGGAATCCGACCAATGAGGTCAAGGTATTTAAAAAAATGAAATTACATTCCTCGATTTTCAACCAATGACGATGCTTGGAACCAGCTATGCTAGCGCCATTAGTTCCACAGTGTGCATCCCCATTACGAGTACATCGGCAGCCATACTCTTTAAGCCGGAACAGAACAACTATGCTTCTCACCAGAAATATTATTTCTTCTGGACAAGATCCTTCTCAAAGTCCACATATAATGCAGTAGTCCCACTCAAACCTTATATATCTTTTTTTCACTCACAGGAACACTGACCAAAAACGAGATGACAGTGACAACAATATCGACATCCGGCGGCCATATTGCCGAAGTGACCGGCACCGGGTACAACGCTTGCGGGGACATACAACTGCGCGCGTATAAGGGACGTGATCTCGATGTGGCTCGAATGGCTGTCAATACTATGTTGGAGGTAATTGAAATCTAAACGAGTTCTAAAATTTTGAGCTCGCTTCAGTCCATGCTGCTTCCATATTTTCTCGTTTCTGAAGCTTTTTGGACTAGTCGGAAAAGTAACTTCTATATCATCTGTATGAATACTAAATAAAACATTGTATGAAGCGGGATGGTATAATTTTCGAGCTCGCTCCGGTTGCTTAACTTCTCTTTGGAACTGCCTTCATGAGCGAGCGAATCGCGGCGATTCAACGTCTTTATATACGAAAATATCGCCGTGTTTCTCTCGTTCGTGGAGACGGTCCAAAAGAGTGTTTAGAAAAACGTGGCAAGGACGATAATATCGCCACGATTCTCTCGCTTGTGGAGTCGGCCTCTTTGTGTTCTAGCTCTATAAATGATCATAAGAACATTTTATATGTTACATTTTCAAGTTCATTGTGGATTAATCTCGAATGTTATTCGTAATTGTTTTAAAATCACTACCAGATCTAGAATATTAATTCTCATTACCAGCGAAGCCTACCGTCACTTTCCTTGGAAGTCCTAGTTATGTTCTCTCTACATTAGTGCACATGGTTCCCTTGCAGGTGGGCGTACTATGTAACAACGCCACGATCCGCGACTCTGCGCTGTACGGTCAGCCCACCGAGGGCGCACTGCTGGCGGTGGCGCTCAAGCACGGGATGCACGAAGTGCGCGAACAGTACACCAGGCTGCACGAGATACCCTTCAGGTATGCACGGTCATTTAAATACTGATACTGTTAGCCAGTCATCCCACAGCTGCCTCGTTCCACGACTGTTGGTATGAAGAACAGGGTGTAAAGCTCTTCATCCCCCATAGAAAAGGGAGGATCCTCCGACCAGACGGGTGTTATGTCTGGTGGGCTACTGCCCAACGGTTGTTGTCGGGTTCTCGTAGGTATATACTCTTAAGTCGCGGAGAATTTTGCTTGCGCGATGTAGGAATTCTGACAAATTTCGCTTGATAGTTCATCATTTTTCTCATAGATGGCGTTGTAGTACTTTTTGTTCAATGTACCTGAAGTAATTTTTGTAGTGCCGCTACACCTACAGTTATTTCGGTCCAGAGCTAATGTGGACTGGTCGTTGGATGTATCAACACGATAAAACTAAAATATGATGAACACGATAAAACTAAAATATGATGAGAAGATTGGTGACTCGATTAGATTTCAAAATACCGTGGGATATTGAAAAAGTGATGGCGGGCTTTTTTAGCATTAGAACTATCCTTAGTAGAGCCAAAAGTCTTACTCAACTTAAGGAACCTGCCGAATCCCGCCTCCCAAATAAAGCCATAAATAGCAAACAAATTCTTCATTACATAGACGCATTTTTTTGTGTATAAAGGCCTTGTCTCACCCAGTCGATAAACCCGGATACGCGTTTCCCCCATAACTTTTTATCTGTTTTTTTTTTAAACTCACCTCATAAAAAAACATATTGGAACCTACAGTTCGGAAACAAAGATGATGGTAGTGAAGTGCGCGCCGAAGTTCGGCGAGGCGCAGCTGAAGGAGGAACTGTTCGTGAAGGGCGCCATCGAGAAAGTGTTACCGCTGTGCACGCAGTACATCGACAGTAGCGGGAACTACGCGCCCATGACCAAGGAGAAGCAGAACGACTTCCTGGGGGAGGCTTATAATATTGCTAGGATGGGTGAGTGGATTCTGTTCCTTATTATCGACAATTACAAGTGTAAAATTATTATTATTCTTTGCCGGATAGTATTTCATTTGGTATATATTATGTCACCGTAAAATTGTCAAACACGTTATATTGTAAACTCTAGCGATATTCTAAACTCTCGAAATATTGTCAAACGAACATACTGCTTACAATAATACGCATTATTTTTCGTGAAATGCATGCGATGGTAGTCAACTCACGCTGTGAAGGGAAGAAGGGGTCCCCCTTGCCCAGTGGTACCAGTCTCATGAAAAGATAATGTACCATTCCTGAGAAATATCGATTAATATAACCTAACCTTAAAACACTTTATATTCCCTTAAAAAGCGTAGTCGACGGAGCCCTGCTTCGCGGGTTATTTCCCCCCTATTTCCGAGTGCAGGGTTTAAAGAAACCTAACTAACCTAACGGGGGTGCCTCAAGTTCCGATTATGGAGGCAGAGATACTTCCGTATGTTGACAATATTTACAATATTTTGAGAGTTTAATAGTTGACAATATTTTGAGAGTTTACAATCTCATGTGTTTGACAATTTTACGGTGCCATGAAATACTAGTTATACTTACTCTTATGTTTTCATTCGGTTGGTGTCGGTCGGTAATTTCCGTTCGTAATTTATAATGATCTTGTAACTTTTGGGCCGGGCATATCTTTAATTAAGCAGAGAAGTTTTTTCCTGTTATCGTATATTTATGTTAGGTTCAAAGACTAAAAATGGTCATTGTGCAATAAAACTGACCACGTGTTGTGAGCATTTTTCATGCAGCCACAATACGAAGGAAATATAATAAGGAGCTATTCGGCGCTCATACTAAATTGACGTGACGGGAATGGATTTTGTGGAAGGCGACCAAATGAAAAGTCAAGATGTCGGTTGTATACCCCTTTTATCATAATCATTTCAGCCGAAAGACGTCCACTGCTGGACATAGGCCTCCACCAAGCATCGCCACATTAATCAATCCCGTGCGTCGACGAGGACCTCTTCACTTACTTTATATGTATTCAAGAAAGTTTAGTGTAATTAGTAATAACATTATATGATTTGGTCGGTCAGGTCTCCGCATCATAGCTCTGTCCCGCGGAGCTCGGCTGGAAGCTCTGACGTACACGGGCGTGTGTGGAGTGTGTGACCCGCCGCGTGAGGGCGTGCGGGACGCGGTGGCCACGCTGGCGCGGGCATCCGTACTAGTCAAGATGGTCACCGGGGACGCCCGCCCTACTGCGCTAGCTGTCGGTATGTTCGTAATACCACTCTCTTACACATACATAATACACTATATAATACAAGATAGATGCACAACTCTGGTTTTCGTTTTTAAAACTGTGTACCCAAACTGTTAGATGGCGCTGTTAGTTTTTGTTCAACCAAATTAATCTATACTAATATTATAAAGCAGCAGAGTTTGTTTGTTTGTATCTCAGGAACTAATGGTTCAAATTGAAAAAATATTTTTGTGTTAGTCTATTTATCGAGGAAGGCTATATAACATCACGCTACGCCCATTAGAAGCGGAGCAGGAATGAAAAATGTTGCAAAAACGGGGTTTTTTTTTCCTTTCGTTTTTCTCTCTAAAATGTGACGCAGACGAAGTTGCGTGGGTCAGCTAGTACAAAAAGAAATTCTGAGGATTCGAACTTGTGAACTATTAGTCACAAGGGCAACCACTGTCACCGCTAGGGTATCTACTTCACTAGCAAGTCGTCTAAAATAGCTGTTCTCGTTATGACAGTTAAAAAGAAGGTGTACCTAAACACACATATGGCAGCACTATCTATGAAAATTTTGTTTGAAGCCAATGTATGGAAGTTTCACCCCCATGCTCTTACTGTCTGTCCCACTCTACTACAGGGCAACGTACTCTTTCAAAACGCAACCTATCTGTGTGATGATCACCAGGTGTTCGAATAGGGTAGACGATAAAAAACAAAATAAATCCGTTAGTTATATTATCGACAAACATTTAATTGCAGTAATAGTATATTTTATAACGAGGGACTAAACGAAGCCATTATATACCCGAGGTGGTTTGACTCCCGAGCTTGCGAGGGAGGCAATGAAAGCGAGGGTATATTAAATTGGCGTTTAGCCTCAAGGTGCAAACTGTACTTTTCACTTCGAGTGCGAGAAAAATAGTCATTTAAAACCGAACAAATTTACACTCGACTAAAATTCTGAACTGAGCAGTCAGATTTTCTTCTATCAGGTCAGTCACAGATTAACAATTTAAAACACAACACAAACTCTCAACATTCTCGCAATGTAGATGATCCACACTCCACAGATAATTATAGTACCTACATTACTGCAGCGGCTAGCAACAGAGGCATTCCACATACTTTTTCAAAATCACATGTACACAAACAACCATAAATATGCATGCCAATTCGAAATTTAAATAAAACCTTTGATAAGTTACTCTTTTGTGACCATGTTTCAGAGTAAAAGATCGTTCCATTTTAAATTACTTTTTACTTCCTAGGGAATAAACGGTCGCTTAATTCCCGCTTCGTAGGGCTATAATGGCGTACTTTTAGAGCATACAGTGTATACTAAACTCCTCTGCATCCAAAAAGCTGAATAAAAAACATCAACATTTTGTATTTCAGCACAAATGGTTGGGTTGGATGTGCTGCACTCACAGTCTTTGGCTGGAGACCAGCTAGACGCCATGACCGACGAAGAATTGGATAGAATGATTGATACTGTAAGTGTTTTTATTATTGTTTTAACGATACTTTTAAAAACATCGTGTGTTTAATTAGAATCTCTAAAGTTTCTAGTCATTTGAAATATATGACCCAATTGCCGAAGATTCTTCATCTTGTTTTCAGGTGAGCGTATTCTACAGAGTGACTCCCAAACACAAGTTGGCTATTGTCAAGTCGCTGCAAAGGGTCGGCAACATCGTCGGCATGACCGGTACGTATTACTATGCTTTTACACTAATATTACAAATTTGTGCAAAATGTAGTACTTATGTGTAATCTTCGTAAGTACTGCCCCCCTATTCACAACGCTTCGATTCGCTTCCGATTCGGGAAGTCGTATGTCTATCTTGGTCGTTTTCGTAATTATTATTAATTATTAAACGTTTATTTCAGACTTAAAAATTGTCCATAGCATAGAATATACAAAATAAAAATTAAAATAAATATAAAAATCACAATACACAACAAAGAAATCATATACTTATTACACAATTATTAATAACTCAATTACCTAATTAAAAAAAATTATATAAAATAGAAATACAAAATAAATAGCAAGTCAATTAAATACACCCAAAAATAGACTAAAAACAACAATCAATCGGCGAGCCAGACACGTAACCTCACCTACATCCCTACAAGGCCTTCGCCAGACAGCAGTTTGACAACATCTAACGCCCCAACATAATGCTCATCCATCTCATTTGGATTGGGCAATCAGTACGTGAAGCAATCATCTTCAGGATACCGTTACTGCTACCTCTCACGCGCTTAAAAATAGACGCAACTTTCTTGCGGATAATCGCATGAAAGCCGTCAGTGCGCGCCTCCGCAAACATTGCGGATGCACTGCAGTAACGAGGCAGCCGCAACAGCATCCTGAATATGTTGTTGTACTACACTCTAAGGACATTGGCGGCCCGCCAGGTATGACTGACCCATAGGCTGCTCGAGTAGAAGGATTGGCAGTATGCCTTAAACAGAATGATTTTCACTTCTACCGAACAACGCGCAAATCTACGAGCAAGCATATTACCTCGCACCGCCAATGCCCTTCGTTCCCTTTCAATATCGGAGTCATCAGACATGTCTTCATTGACAATGTGCCCCAAGTACTTGAAGCTAGTCACCACCCTCAGAGCAACTCCGTTTATCATAATAGGCGGAACACGGACCGGTGCGTTTTTAGTACACTTAAATATCAGAACTTCGCACTTAGAGGAGTTATATCTCAGTCCATGCTCCGCCGCATATGCCTCACATATAGCTACTAATTTTCTGATCGCACCCACCGACGGCCCCAGCAATACCATGTCGTCCGCGTAACTGATGTTGTTCACACATACATCATCTATGTGACAGCCTGTATGCGTATTGCTGAGCTCGCCGATTAGGTCGTTCACGTACAGGTTAAACAACAGAGGAGAGGTCAGTCCCCCCTGCCGCACACCACACTCCATGCCATACGCGTCCGACAAGGCTCCTGCCCATCTCACCTGGTTTTTTTGAGAGCCATACCAGCCTTTCAGTAAGGCTGTAACCTCCGCTGTAATGCCAGAAGAAGACAGATATACGAGTTGTCGAATCGGAAACGAGTCGAACGTTTGTGAATACGGGGGCTGATCCGATTCAGAAAATTCTTTCACTAACGAAAAGCCACATTATCCCTGAGTGCTATAGCCTACGTTTAAAACGATTCTGTGTGTTAATTTTCATATATAACGGGAGCGAAGCTGGTGTATCATGAAGTCGTGTTTATTTAAATTGTAACAGAGTTTATTGTATGAAAACTTTGTGACAGTAAACGTTCTGAACTTTCTTTTTAAAAAAGTTCAGTTGCTAATTTACTCGCAATAAGTCGTTTGCTGCTTGATCCTGAACGGAATAATCAGCGATTCATGTCTTAATTTATACGCAGCAGACAATTGTCAGTTTTTTTTATTTTTTTATTAATTATTTTATTTTTGAATTGTGTTTTGTTAGTTTTAACAATGGACACTTTTATCGTGCACATCTTGCTACATTGTTCTCACATAATGCACCATCTCAACATGAATGATGTAATCAAGATTTTGTAACAATAATTTAATTTATAAGAGTGTCCATGGAGTTTCTTGCCCGTTCTTCAGAGAATGGGCAACTACAGTACTTTCACAGTTTTTATGTCTTGTGACTGGGACTGTAGCTACATTTAATTTTCATCTTTGTTTCGACTATTCAAAAGTGCCTGTAACTGGCCTACTTGAAATAAATGCTTTGATTTTTTTTTGACTGCTCATACCCTTCTCCAACAACAAGGATATTGATAAATTAAAACAGAAAGTAATATTTAGTTGTTGGTCACAGGTGACGGTGTTAACGACGGCGTGGCTCTGAAGCGTGCGGACATCGGCATCGCCATGGGACGTAACGGTACCGACGTGTGCAAGGAAGCCGCTGATATGATACTTGTTGATGACGACTTTGCTACTATTATGTGAGTTAAAATGACTAGCCTTCTTCTCTTGAATAAGACTATTCGCTAAAAGACGCTAACTACTCAAATAATCATGCTTTACTTACCCCAAACGGAGCAGAATGCGAGTAAAAAAATCTACCAATAAAGTACTTTTGTAGTGTTACTACAACGCCACAAAAATCTGATAACTGTCGGGCAGTAGATAAACCGGTACCCCGGCCCAAGCAGGGCGATGAATACCGAGTGGTTTTAGTCGGTACAAGTTTGACAGACACTTTTCGCCTACCCCGGTGTGGACGACATACATGAGGATTTCCAAACAAACAAAAAAGTGCCCCGCCAGACAAAAAGCATCTGGTCGTGGGAATCTGCCATTTTAATAGAGGATAAGGAAATTTGCACACTTTTTCTTGTACCTCAAAGCACATCACACAATGACATACACTGTAAATAGTTTGATATGCATACCTCGAGCTACCTACACAGCCTACAATAATTATCTTTTTAATGTTGCAACTTTTGAAGAATAACTGAGGTTTTCGCTAACATAAGTTCGACAGATTCCGATGCGTACTGTAATCGATCCCACTATGCAGATCTATACTATCCATACTTATAATATTATAAACCTGAAGAGTTGTTTGTTTGAACGCGCTAATCTCGGGAACTACTGGTTCGAATTGAAAAAAAGGCTATATAACTTCATGCTACGACTATTAGGAGCGGAGCATGAATGAAAAATGTTGCTAAAAAGGGGATTTTTCTTCCTTTAGTTTTTCTCTCTTATATGTGACGCAGACGAAGTTGCGTGGGTCAGCTAGTCTTAGATAAAGTCTGGGGATCTATGCTTGAAATTAATTAGTGTTTTTTTCCCATAGTTCCGCCATAGAAGAGGGTAAATGCATATTCTACAACATCCGCAACTTCGTGCGCTTCCAGCTGTCCACGTCCATCGCGGCGTTGTCGCTCATCGCGCTCGCCACTCTCATGGGCATACCCAACCCGCTCAACGCTATGCAGATACTCTGGATCAACATTATCATGGACGGTAATACACTACCAATCAAATCAAATCAAAACATTTATTTGCTAGAACATGGTACATAAGGTGTTACAGTAGGTTTGTTTCAGCATATCCTGCCATAACATGGCGTGCACATTATATTTTCACAGTCAGTGATATCAATTACTCTAACATGCAACTTTCAGATTCCATTGACTTGTTTTCTAAATATAACCTAGTCCCTAACAGAGTAATATTGTTTAATAGCCCGCCCTAGGCAGGGAAGCAATTACTATGAGTCTTTCCCGCCCATGGGTGGGGTGTAGCATTTTCCACCCGCTATTCGGATAAAAAAAACAATTCTTTCCGAGTATGAGAAATGAAAAAGCTATTGCATTTGTTTTTTACGGGGGGTGTTAGGTTATTTTCGTTACGGAATTTTTGGATTCGGTCTCCACGGTCCGCGATAAAAGCTATGCAATAGCTTAATTAAAAAAAAACATCAAATTCCTCTCGATTTGACTACTTATTGACTACGAAAGCCCAACTGAACCTCCTTCCGGTGACTCTAAAGGGCGCAGCTGTAGTGAGGTTGCCTTACGTTCTTAGGTTCTCAGGTTCGAGTCCCGATAGGAGCAAATGTTTGTGTCGAGCATAGACATTTGTTTCAGAGTCACGAATGTATAAATGTATACCCAATAAGTATGTATTTACAAACATAAAAGTTAACATATATTATGTTAAAACATATATTATGTAGTATATCCACGATACAAGCCTCGTAGTTTAGTGTGGCACTAGATGGCGCCGTGTGTAATCAAATCAAATAATTATTTATTACGAACAACAAGGTTCATATGGGTTAGTAAAAAGTACTTAAAAACTATGTTAACGATGAGAAATTAGGTGAAATAATTACATTCAGTTCAATCTACAAATAATAAAAATAAATAAATTAACAAATAATTCCGTTATTTCGTGTTGTTCATTTTTTTTCAGCACTCTAATGTGATGGCATAAAATAGGGCAGTCAAGTTTGTCCGCAATGACCGGCAGAATAATAATGTTCAGCGATATTTATTGATTTTATTTTGTGTCAGGTCCCCCGGCGCAGTCCCTGGGCGTGGAGCCAGTAGACCACACAGTACTACGTCGCCGCCCGCGCGACACCACACGCCGCATCATCTCGCGCGCTCTGCTGCTCAACGTACTGCTGTCTGCTGCCATCATCATCGCCGGCACGCTCTGGGTCTTCAATAGAGAGGTGACTTGGGCCTTCATTGTGTACCCATATAGACTACGTCGCCGCCCGCGCGACACCACACGCCGCATCATCTCGCGCGCTCTGCTGCTCAACGTACTGCTGTCTGCTGCCATCATCATCGCCGGCACGCTCTGGGTCTTCAATAGAGAGGTGACTTGGGCCTTCATTGTGTACCCATATAGACTACGTCGCCGCCCGCGCGACACCACACGCCGCATCATCTCGCGCGCTCTGCTGCTCAACGTACTGCTGTCTGCTGCCATCATCATCGCCGGCACGCTCTGGGTCTTCAATAGAGAGGTGACTTGGGCCTTCATTGTGTACCCATATAGACTACGTCGCCGCCCGCGCGACACCACACGCCGCATCATCTCGCGCGCTCTGCTGCTCAACGTACTGCTGTCTGCTGCCATCATCATCGCCGGCACGCTCTGGGTCTTCAATAGAGAGGTGACTTGGGCCTTCATTGTGTACCCATATAGACTACGTCGCCGCCCGCGCGACACCACACGCCGCATCATCTCGCGCGCTCTGCTGCTCAACGTACTGCTGTCTGCTGCCATCATCATCGCCGGCACGCTCTGGGTCTTCAATAGAGAGGTGACTTGGGCCTTCATTGTGTACCCATATAGACTACGTCGCCGCCCGCGCGACACCACACGCCGCATCATCTCGCGCGCTCTGCTGCTCAACGTACTGCTGTCTGCTGCCATCATCATCGCCGGCACGCTCTGGGTCTTCAATAGAGAGGTGACTTGGGCCTTCATTGTGTACCCATATAGACTACGTCGCCGCCCGCGCGACACCACACGCCGCATCATCTCGCGCGCTCTGCTGCTCAACGTACTGCTGTCTGCTGCCATCATCATCGCCGGCACGCTCTGGGTCTTCAATAGAGAGGTGACTTGGGCCTTCATTGTGTACCCATATAGACTACGTCGCCGCCCGCGCGACACCACACGCCGCATCATCTCGCGCGCTCTGCTGCTCAACGTACTGCTGTCTGCTGCCATCATCATCGCCGGCACGCTCTGGGTCTTCAATAGAGAGGTGACTTGGGCCTTCATTGTGTACCCATATAGACTACGTCGCCGCCCGCGCGACACCACACGCCGCATCATCTCGCGCGCTCTGCTGCTCAACGTACTGCTGTCTGCTGCCATCATCATCGCCGGCACGCTCTGGGTCTTCAATAGAGAGGTGACTTGGGCCTTCATTGTGTACCCATATAGACTACGTCGCCGCCCGCGCGACACCACACGCCGCATCATCTCGCGCGCTCTGCTGCTCAACGTACTGCTGTCTGCTGCCATCATCATCGCCGGCACGCTCTGGGTCTTCAATAGAGAGGTGACTTGGGCCTTCATTGTGTACCCATATAGACTACGTCGCCGCCCGCGCGACACCACACGCCGCATCATCTCGCGCGCTCTGCTGCTCAACGTACTGCTGTCTGCTGCCATCATCATCGCCGGCACGCTCTGGGTCTTCAATAGAGAGGTGACTTGGGCCTTCATTGTGTACCCATATAGACTACGTCGCCGCCCGCGCGACACCACACGCCGCATCATCTCGCGCGCTCTGCTGCTCAACGTACTGCTGTCTGCTGCCATCATCATCGCCGGCACGCTCTGGGTCTTCAATAGAGAGGTGACTTGGGCCTTCATTGTGTACCCATATAGACTACGTCGCCGCCCGCGCGACACCACACGCCGCATCATCTCGCGCGCTCTGCTGCTCAACGTACTGCTGTCTGCTGCCATCATCATCGCCGGCACGCTCTGGGTCTTCAATAGAGAGGTGACTTGGGCCTTCATTGTGTACCCATATAGACTACGTCGCCGCCCGCGCGACACCACACGCCGCATCATCTCGCGCGCTCTGCTGCTCAACGTACTGCTGTCTGCTGCCATCATCATCGCCGGCACGCTCTGGGTCTTCAATAGAGAGGTGACTTGGGCCTTCATTGTGTACCCATATAGACTACGTCGCCGCCCGCGCGACACCACACGCCGCATCATCTCGCGCGCTCTGCTGCTCAACGTACTGCTGTCTGCTGCCATCATCATCGCCGGCACGCTCTGGGTCTTCAATAGAGAGGTGACTTGGGCCTTCATTGTGTACCCATATAGACTACGTCGCCGCCCGCGCGACACCACACGCCGCATCATCTCGCGCGCTCTGCTGCTCAACGTACTGCTGTCTGCTGCCATCATCATCGCCGGCACGCTCTGGGTCTTCAATAGAGAGGTGACTTGGGCCTTCATTGTGTACCCATATAGACTACGTCGCCGCCCGCGCGACACCACACGCCGCATCATCTCGCGCGCTCTGCTGCTCAACGTACTGCTGTCTGCTGCCATCATCATCGCCGGCACGCTCTGGGTCTTCAATAGAGAGGTGACTTGGGCCTTCATTGTGTACCCATATAGACTACGTCGCCGCCCGCGCGACACCACACGCCGCATCATCTCGCGCGCTCTGCTGCTCAACGTACTGCTGTCTGCTGCCATCATCATCGCCGGCACGCTCTGGGTCTTCAATAGAGAGGTGACTTGGGCCTTCATTGTGTACCCATATAGACTACGTCGCCGCCCGCGCGACACCACACGCCGCATCATCTCGCGCGCTCTGCTGCTCAACGTACTGCTGTCTGCTGCCATCATCATCGCCGGCACGCTCTGGGTCTTCAATAGAGAGGTGACTTGGGCCTTCATTGTGTACCCATATAGACTACGTCGCCGCCCGCGCGACACCACACGCCGCATCATCTCGCGCGCTCTGCTGCTCAACGTACTGCTGTCTGCTGCCATCATCATCGCCGGCACGCTCTGGGTCTTCAATAGAGAGGTGACTTGGGCCTTCATTGTGTACCCATATAGACTACGTCGCCGCCCGCGCGACACCACACGCCGCATCATCTCGCGCGCTCTGCTGCTCAACGTACTGCTGTCTGCTGCCATCATCATCGCCGGCACGCTCTGGGTCTTCAATAGAGAGGTGACTTGGGCCTTCATTGTGTACCCATATAGACTACGTCGCCGCCCGCGCGACACCACACGCCGCATCATCTCGCGCGCTCTGCTGCTCAACGTACTGCTGTCTGCTGCCATCATCATCGCCGGCACGCTCTGGGTCTTCAATAGAGAGGTGACTTGGGCCTTCATTGTGTACCCATATAGACTACGTCGCCGCCCGCGCGACACCACACGCCGCATCATCTCGCGCGCTCTGCTGCTCAACGTACTGCTGTCTGCTGCCATCATCATCGCCGGCACGCTCTGGGTCTTCAATAGAGAGGTGACTTGGGCCTTCATTGTGTACCCATATAGACTACGTCGCCGCCCGCGCGACACCACACGCCGCATCATCTCGCGCGCTCTGCTGCTCAACGTACTGCTGTCTGCTGCCATCATCATCGCCGGCACGCTCTGGGTCTTCAATAGAGAGGTGACTTGGGCCTTCATTGTGTACCCATATAGACTACGTCGCCGCCCGCGCGACACCACACGCCGCATCATCTCGCGCGCTCTGCTGCTCAACGTACTGCTGTCTGCTGCCATCATCATCGCCGGCACGCTCTGGGTCTTCAATAGAGAGGTGACTTGGGCCTTCATTGTGTACCCATATAGACTACGTCGCCGCCCGCGCGACACCACACGCCGCATCATCTCGCGCGCTCTGCTGCTCAACGTACTGCTGTCTGCTGCCATCATCATCGCCGGCACGCTCTGGGTCTTCAATAGAGAGGTGACTTGGGCCTTCATTGTGTACCCATATAGACTACGTCGCCGCCCGCGCGACACCACACGCCGCATCATCTCGCGCGCTCTGCTGCTCAACGTACTGCTGTCTGCTGCCATCATCATCGCCGGCACGCTCTGGGTCTTCAATAGAGAGGTGACTTGGGCCTTCATTGTGTACCCATATAGACTACGTCGCCGCCCGCGCGACACCACACGCCGCATCATCTCGCGCGCTCTGCTGCTCAACGTACTGCTGTCTGCTGCCATCATCATCGCCGGCACGCTCTGGGTCTTCAATAGAGAGGTGACTTGGGCCTTCATTGTGTACCCATATAGACTACGTCGCCGCCCGCGCGACACCACACGCCGCATCATCTCGCGCGCTCTGCTGCTCAACGTACTGCTGTCTGCTGCCATCATCATCGCCGGCACGCTCTGGGTCTTCAATAGAGAGGTGACTTGGGCCTTCATTGTGTACCCATATAGACTACGTCGCCGCCCGCGCGACACCACACGCCGCATCATCTCGCGCGCTCTGCTGCTCAACGTACTGCTGTCTGCTGCCATCATCATCGCCGGCACGCTCTGGGTCTTCAATAGAGAGGTGACTTGGGCCTTCATTGTGTACCCATATAGACTACGTCGCCGCCCGCGCGACACCACACGCCGCATCATCTCGCGCGCTCTGCTGCTCAACGTACTGCTGTCTGCTGCCATCATCATCGCCGGCACGCTCTGGGTCTTCAATAGAGAGGTGACTTGGGCCTTCATTGTGTACCCATATAGACTACGTCGCCGCCCGCGCGACACCACACGCCGCATCATCTCGCGCGCTCTGCTGCTCAACGTACTGCTGTCTGCTGCCATCATCATCGCCGGCACGCTCTGGGTCTTCAATAGAGAGGTGACTTGGGCCTTCATTGTGTACCCATATAGACTACGTCGCCGCCCGCGCGACACCACACGCCGCATCATCTCGCGCGCTCTGCTGCTCAACGTACTGCTGTCTGCTGCCATCATCATCGCCGGCACGCTCTGGGTCTTCAATAGAGAGGTGACTTGGGCCTTCATTGTGTACCCATATAGACTACGTCGCCGCCCGCGCGACACCACACGCCGCATCATCTCGCGCGCTCTGCTGCTCAACGTACTGCTGTCTGCTGCCATCATCATCGCCGGCACGCTCTGGGTCTTCAATAGAGAGGTGACTTGGGCCTTCATTGTGTACCCATATAGACTACGTCGCCGCCCGCGCGACACCACACGCCGCATCATCTCGCGCGCTCTGCTGCTCAACGTACTGCTGTCTGCTGCCATCATCATCGCCGGCACGCTCTGGGTCTTCAATAGAGAGGTGACTTGGGCCTTCATTGTGTACCCATATAGACTACGTCGCCGCCCGCGCGACACCACACGCCGCATCATCTCGCGCGCTCTGCTGCTCAACGTACTGCTGTCTGCTGCCATCATCATCGCCGGCACGCTCTGGGTCTTCAATAGAGAGGTGACTTGGGCCTTCATTGTGTACCCATATAGACTACGTCGCCGCCCGCGCGACACCACACGCCGCATCATCTCGCGCGCTCTGCTGCTCAACGTACTGCTGTCTGCTGCCATCATCATCGCCGGCACGCTCTGGGTCTTCAATAGAGAGGTGACTTGGGCCTTCATTGTGTACCCATATAGACTACGTCGCCGCCCGCGCGACACCACACGCCGCATCATCTCGCGCGCTCTGCTGCTCAACGTACTGCTGTCTGCTGCCATCATCATCGCCGGCACGCTCTGGGTCTTCAATAGAGAGGTGACTTGGGCCTTCATTGTGTACCCATATAGACTACGTCGCCGCCCGCGCGACACCACACGCCGCATCATCTCGCGCGCTCTGCTGCTCAACGTACTGCTGTCTGCTGCCATCATCATCGCCGGCACGCTCTGGGTCTTCAATAGAGAGGTGACTTGGGCCTTCATTGTGTACCCATATAGACTACGTCGCCGCCCGCGCGACACCACACGCCGCATCATCTCGCGCGCTCTGCTGCTCAACGTACTGCTGTCTGCTGCCATCATCATCGCCGGCACGCTCTGGGTCTTCAATAGAGAGGTGACTTGGGCCTTCATTGTGTACCCATATAGACTACGTCGCCGCCCGCGCGACACCACACGCCGCATCATCTCGCGCGCTCTGCTGCTCAACGTACTGCTGTCTGCTGCCATCATCATCGCCGGCACGCTCTGGGTCTTCAATAGAGAGGTGACTTGGGCCTTCATTGTGTACCCATATAGACTACGTCGCCGCCCGCGCGACACCACACGCCGCATCATCTCGCGCGCTCTGCTGCTCAACGTACTGCTGTCTGCTGCCATCATCATCGCCGGCACGCTCTGGGTCTTCAATAGAGAGGTGACTTGGGCCTTCATTGTGTACCCATATAGACTACGTCGCCGCCCGCGCGACACCACACGCCGCATCATCTCGCGCGCTCTGCTGCTCAACGTACTGCTGTCTGCTGCCATCATCATCGCCGGCACGCTCTGGGTCTTCAATAGAGAGGTGACTTGGGCCTTCATTGTGTACCCATATAGACTACGTCGCCGCCCGCGCGACACCACACGCCGCATCATCTCGCGCGCTCTGCTGCTCAACGTACTGCTGTCTGCTGCCATCATCATCGCCGGCACGCTCTGGGTCTTCAATAGAGAGGTGACTTGGGCCTTCATTGTGTACCCATATAGACTACGTCGCCGCCCGCGCGACACCACACGCCGCATCATCTCGCGCGCTCTGCTGCTCAACGTACTGCTGTCTGCTGCCATCATCATCGCCGGCACGCTCTGGGTCTTCAATAGAGAGGTGACTTGGGCCTTCATTGTGTACCCATATAGACTACGTCGCCGCCCGCGCGACACCACACGCCGCATCATCTCGCGCGCTCTGCTGCTCAACGTACTGCTGTCTGCTGCCATCATCATCGCCGGCACGCTCTGGGTCTTCAATAGAGAGGTGACTTGGGCCTTCATTGTGTACCCATATAGACTACGTCGCCGCCCGCGCGACACCACACGCCGCATCATCTCGCGCGCTCTGCTGCTCAACGTACTGCTGTCTGCTGCCATCATCATCGCCGGCACGCTCTGGGTCTTCAATAGAGAGGTGACTTGGGCCTTCATTGTGTACCCATATAGACTACGTCGCCGCCCGCGCGACACCACACGCCGCATCATCTCGCGCGCTCTGCTGCTCAACGTACTGCTGTCTGCTGCCATCATCATCGCCGGCACGCTCTGGGTCTTCAATAGAGAGGTGACTTGGGCCTTCATTGTGTACCCATATAGACTACGTCGCCGCCCGCGCGACACCACACGCCGCATCATCTCGCGCGCTCTGCTGCTCAACGTACTGCTGTCTGCTGCCATCATCATCGCCGGCACGCTCTGGGTCTTCAATAGAGAGGTGACTTGGGCCTTCATTGTGTACCCATATAGACTACGTCGCCGCCCGCGCGACACCACACGCCGCATCATCTCGCGCGCTCTGCTGCTCAACGTACTGCTGTCTGCTGCCATCATCATCGCCGGCACGCTCTGGGTCTTCAATAGAGAGGTGACTTGGGCCTTCATTGTGTACCCATATAGACTACGTCGCCGCCCGCGCGACACCACACGCCGCATCATCTCGCGCGCTCTGCTGCTCAACGTACTGCTGTCTGCTGCCATCATCATCGCCGGCACGCTCTGGGTCTTCAATAGAGAGGTGACTTGGGCCTTCATTGTGTACCCATATAGACTACGTCGCCGCCCGCGCGACACCACACGCCGCATCATCTCGCGCGCTCTGCTGCTCAACGTACTGCTGTCTGCTGCCATCATCATCGCCGGCACGCTCTGGGTCTTCAATAGAGAGGTGACTTGGGCCTTCATTGTGTACCCATATAGACTACGTCGCCGCCCGCGCGACACCACACGCCGCATCATCTCGCGCGCTCTGCTGCTCAACGTACTGCTGTCTGCTGCCATCATCATCGCCGGCACGCTCTGGGTCTTCAATAGAGAGGTGACTTGGGCCTTCATTGTGTACCCATATAGACTACGTCGCCGCCCGCGCGACACCACACGCCGCATCATCTCGCGCGCTCTGCTGCTCAACGTACTGCTGTCTGCTGCCATCATCATCGCCGGCACGCTCTGGGTCTTCAATAGAGAGGTGACTTGGGCCTTCATTGTGTACCCATATAGACTACGTCGCCGCCCGCGCGACACCACACGCCGCATCATCTCGCGCGCTCTGCTGCTCAACGTACTGCTGTCTGCTGCCATCATCATCGCCGGCACGCTCTGGGTCTTCAATAGAGAGGTGACTTGGGCCTTCATTGTGTACCCATATAGACTACGTCGCCGCCCGCGCGACACCACACGCCGCATCATCTCGCGCGCTCTACTGCTCAACGTACTGCTGTCTGCTGCCATCATCATCGCCGGCACGCTCTGGGTCTTCAATAGAGAGGTGACTTGGGCCTTCATTGTGTACCCATATAGACTACGTCGCCGCCCGCGCGACACCACACGCCGCATCATCTCGCGCGCTCTGCTGCTCAACGTACTGCTGTCTGCTGCCATCATCATCGCCGGCACGCTCTGGGTCTTCAATAGAGAGGTGACTTGGGCCTTCATTGTGTACCCATATAGACTACGTCGCCGCCCGCGCGACACCACACGCCGCATCATCTCGCGCGCTCTGCTGCTCAACGTACTGCTGTCTGCTGCCATCATCATCGCCGGCACGCTCTGGGTCTTCAATAGAGAGGTGACTTGGGCCTTCATTGTGTACCCATATAGACTACGTCGCCGCCCGCGCGACACCACACGCCGCATCATCTCGCGCGCTCTGCTGCTCAACGTACTGCTGTCTGCTGCCATCATCATCGCCGGCACGCTCTGGGTCTTCAATAGAGAGGTGACTTGGGCCTTCATTGTGTACCCATATAGACTACGTCGCCGCCCGCGCGACACCACACGCCGCATCATCTCGCGCGCTCTGCTGCTCAACGTACTGCTGTCTGCTGCCATCATCATCGCCGGCACGCTCTGGGTCTTCAATAGAGAGGTGACTTGGGCCTTCATTGTGTACCCATATAGACTACGTCGCCGCCCGCGCGACACCACACGCCGCATCATCTCGCGCGCTCTGCTGCTCAACGTACTGCTGTCTGCTGCCATCATCATCGCCGGCACGCTCTGGGTCTTCAATAGAGAGGTGACTTGGGCCTTCATTGTGTACCCATATAGACTACGTCGCCGCCCGCGCGACACCACACGCCGCATCATCTCGCGCGCTCTGCTGCTCAACGTACTGCTGTCTGCTGCCATCATCATCGCCGGCACGCTCTGGGTCTTCAATAGAGAGGTGACTTGGGCCTTCATTGTGTACCCATATAGACTACGTCGCCGCCCGCGCGACACCACACGCCGCATCATCTCGCGCGCTCTGCTGCTCAACGTACTGCTGTCTGCTGCCATCATCATCGCCGGCACGCTCTGGGTCTTCAATAGAGAGGTGACATTTGGAAAGATGGATGTCGTTGGTGGCATATGGACTGTCCTTGTGCCTGTGGACTCGGCTGGTGTGCTCGATTATAAGAGGACTTCCATTGTGTGCCCATAGACTCGGTCAGAGGCACGCAGCTGACTTAAGCCGAGTCCAAACGTGCGTAGCGTGTAGTGTAACGGGAGTGGGGATCCACACTGTGGAACTAATGGCGCTAGCATAGCTAATTCCAAGCATCGTCATTGGTTGAGAATTAAGGAATGTCATTTCATATTTCAAAATACCTTGAGCTGGTCTCAATCTGACCAATGGGTCAGATTGAGACCAGTTATGGTGGCGCCATCTACAATTAGCTTTTAACCTTTTGACCGCCACAGCATAAACGCACCCGCGTGCCCTCCACACCAAGCCACAATTTCATCTACTATTTTGTCACATATGTGTGTCCTTTGGCCTACAGGGCACGGGCCTGCTTGTCACGTATATGTGACAATGGCGTCTTCTTAATTAACGGTCTTCCCCATTCTATGTGAACGGCACTAAGCATTACTGTAATGCTCGTAGTGCTGTCCACAAACAGAATTCACGATACACGACATTACGCGTTACACACGTCTCCCGGCTTTATGTGTTCATCATCGGTCTACAGAAATCCACAACTGGATAATATACCTCTACAACCGCACGCCACTCGACCATTCTCTGGAACTGTCATCCAGTTGGTCGTCCATCACGTGATGTGTTTAGCAACTCTTTAACCACCCCCTCCCCTATGGTGATACGAGGTGACGTTTTAGACTGCCATTCCCTCGGACTCAAAATCACGTGATTTTTTTTGGTACAATGTATTGAAATAAGTTTACGAGTAATCTAATTAGTTCTGGAAAATTAAGCACCGTGATAAAAATGTCCAGGCAGAAAATGTAGAAATCGCGCTTTCAAAGATATAATAAATACACGAGATGTCTCACTACACCCCCTTCCCCCAAGTCATATTTCGTGATTTTTTCCGAACCCCCAACCCACCTTTTGAGTCCCACATGATTCATGAACGGCCGCTATCAGTCAACTTACGAAGATTTTCTGGTCGACTCAGCTTTAAACCGGAAACACAGTTACGTGGTGTGTCGTGTCGCACCATAACCTCACCACCGCTCTGTACAATCGGTGCTGAGCAGTCAGCGCCACGACAGAACGCGCCACGACACGACACGACCCACAAATATGTCTGTAAACATACTAAATGTATGAAACCGATATGCTTTTGCCACGCCACGCCACGTAAGCGTATTTCCGGCATAATTCGTATACTTGTATGTATCTGAAGTGTTACAACATTCGCCTCAAGTCCAACGTCTGTCTAAAATGAACCAAATAACAAGTAAACATAAATGAATCACAATCTCTCCATTCTAGATGTCAGACAACAAGATCACGCCGCGCGACACAACGATGACGTTCACGTGCTTCGTGCTGTTTGACATGTTCAACGCGCTGTCGTGTCGGTCGCAGACTAAGTCCCTGTTCGAGGTGGGACTGTTCTCCAACAAGATGTTCCTGGTGGCGGTGACGCTGAGTCTGGTGGGTCAGGCGCTCGTCATATACTTCCCGCCGCTGCAGAGGGTCTTCCAGACTGAGGCGCTCACTGGACATGGTATGTGTACAAAGGAATTTATGTTTTAATGTTTGATTTTGAAGGTTCAATATCGTCATTCTCCTTCCTTTGTTACAATTTATTTGGGGTTGGTGGCGTTTCTTCTTCCAAATTTCTCTATTATTGGTCATCTCATCAGACACCTCATCATCATCATCCTTAACACAGTCCATCCATCGTTTCTTTGGTCTTTCCCGCCACATTCATATTCGTAACTTTCCTTACATTTTCGTTACTACGACAACTCTTCGATCACCGGCGCCATTTTCATACTTCCTCTTAAGTACTCATTTCTTATTAGATCGATTAGTATTATTAATGAATGTCACGTCAATGGGGAATAAAATGACAAATCTGTTTTTTTTTTATAGATGGCGCTTACTGTTTGTTATTTTCTGTCAGTAGGGATTTTGTTACAAAAAAAATGTCGCAGGATGGCTCTAAATATAGGGCTTGATTGACACTAAAACATTTATTTCTATTGTCTAATCTCCATTGCCATAGCATCAAAGGGCGGATGGTGTAATTTAGGTGCTACAAAAGTGCGGGTTACCGTTCATCAAAATGCATCCGAACGCACCTTCGTAATTGTAGCAATTTTTTTTTCTTGAAAAACTGATCGTAATATTAATTTATTATTTCCAGACATAATATTCCTCGTATGCCTGACATCAAGCGTGTTCATAGTAAGCGAAGCCAAGAAGCTGATCGAGCGAACACTGAAGAAGCGCTCCGCCGGTAAGTTCTCCGGCAAGTCCCGCGACGCGATGGACTTCGTATGACACAAGCCCGACGGCAAGGCGCAGTAAGTGGCCACGCTGGCCCACGCGCGCCCACCCCGCCCCACGCTGGACCACGCCGGGCGGCGGGCGGCGCGAGTCAACACACCGTGTCGTTACAATTAGGACTATTAGACATTCAAAATTTAAACGGCCCACGTGTACGTGAGGCAGGTGTGAGTGTGTCGAGTGAGAGTGAGTTGCGCACGAGTGAGAGTGAGTCGCGCGCGAGTGAGAGTGAGTCTGTCGCGAGTCGTGCTCACTCGTGCGCGTTCAGCGGCGCCTGCGAGTGCTCCCAGGCTCCGTTCTCCATATACGACGGCAAAATCAATATTCCTATGAATTTCTAGTTATGGACCGAAATTATCGCAGTATTTTTGTGTGACACGCTAATTTAAGTTTTTTTTTTGTCTTATTTACGTTAAGTAAGTCCTAAGTGGAATTAGTGAATTTTATATTTTCGACTTTTTTTTTCGTATTAGCGAGAAATTGAACGTATATTTTTTTAGTTAATTTTTAGAATTAAATGTTTGTGTCGTATATGGGAGTGCTACTTATGTGTTAATAATGTTATAAGGTAGCTTGTATTTCGACGATTGAAAATATTCTAAGATTGCAGAGTTTTATATCCACTAACTTATGTTTATAGAAAGTTGTTATTATATTATATCAAATCTCATTAGATCGTTTAAATAGTGCAACAAACTCTGCAATTTTAGAGTTATTTGGAGAAGAAAATGTTTTTCTCACAGCATTGCATTTATATTATGACATTTTCGTTACTATTGCGCCATTCAAAAATGAACAATAGGAAATTAGTGAATCTTTGACAGTGACTATATCACGATATTTACTATTGAAACCTGACTTTTATATAATACAATCTACGTCTTAAGAAAATATAGACAATTCTATTGACAAATAACACAGAATAGTAATTAAATGGATGAACTGTGGTTGATAAAAAGTGCTGAAATTAAGCTGCATCCGGTTAACCGGAAGCTGGCCTCAAAATTCTTGCGAAAAGGGGATATACAGTTACAGTATGTCAACCAAAAACACAACCAGTGTGGTTATTAAGTTTACGCACGAAGACTCCATTAATTACTACTCTATGCCAACGATATCATTCCTAACTTCAATAATAATGCCCGTTGTCACTGAAGGTAGGCGGCGCTTAAACAAATGCCTAAATAAAACCGCACGGTTGAACTTTTTTTAGCATCAAGACTTGAAATCTTTCGTGAAATATTTGGACATTAATTTAAGAAGCACTTAGTTTTAATGAGAACGGGCATCAATACCTATTTATTAAAATAGAACAGCTAGGCACTTGCACAAGTTTATATATGAATCGGTATATAAAAACATTATTTATTTCTTTAACAAAATTTAGGCAATCGATATTGCAAGCTTGGTTAGAATATTTCCATTTAGAAGTTTGTTTCGTTAGCCTCGATAGGAATATTAAAAGTATACAAAATATTGTATTGAATAAATTTGTTTTCGCTTCTATTTAACGTAGTGACTATTAGAAGTACTTTTGTACAGACGGTGGACCGAGATAACCTCTTGTAATTTACTTGGTAGCTAAATTATAATAATACTAGAGCTAGATAAAGCTGCTAATTTGCAGGATATCAATATGATTTATAGCATACTAGTTTTAGCCCGCGACTTCGTTCGCGTGAAGTTTTGATATCGCAACGCATCGCATGCTCCACGGAAGCTTTTTTCCCGCTTGCAACATTTCTTATTGCTGTTCCGCTCCTTTTGGTCATAGCGTGATGTTATATAGCCTATAGCCTTCCTCAATAAATGGACTATCCAACGCAAAAAGATTTTTTCAATTCGAGCCGGTAGTTCCTGAGATAGCGCGTTTAACCAAACAAACAAATAAACTGTTCTGCTTTGTAATATTAGTATAGATGTTACTGGGTAAAGACGTAGCTTTTAAATGGTGAAAGAATTTTTGAATCCGTTGAACGAGTTAAATCTTAATTGACTCACAAAAAAAGGCATTAATTTGTGTTATTTATTTCATCACCTCTGCTCTCAAAACGGTAAAAGAAAACGTCGTGAGAAAACCGGCATTTCTTAGAACCAAAAATTAAAAGTCTTGTGACTCCCACTAATGGGGTTGAGTGGGTGCTTATACCTATCATAGAGAGAAGTTGGTCTGTGTCCCACTAGTGGGAGGGTGGGGGTGTTTACGATAGGGTCGCTTATCTCGTCTCACCGACTGTACTTACATAAACGTAAAATAACGGGTATATTCGTATCGTGTCGTTTACCGTTGTTAGAGAGAGATGGCGATATACTACTTGTATGTATCTATCTCACTCACACAATGTAGTTTTTTAACATTCTTAGAACCAAAAGGGTTTAGCTGTTTGCTATGTATATTGCTTTTAAAGCTAATATCTCTCGATATCATTCATATTTATTACATTATTTCATCATGCGAATAAAATAAGACATTACAATTTATTGATATTTAAAGTCATGTGTAAAATTTTTGGATAAGTAACTTAGATTAGCGATATAAATTGACGGACTTTAGTCATCTGTAGTCATGTTTCATCAGACACTACTGCCATCTTTTTTGGAAGTCTTTTTAATCTGTGGTTAAATTGAAAGTCCTCTCACAAGATTCAACCCCCACCCAAGTTGCGTCTAAATATCCTTACAACAGTTGTTGCCATTTGGTCATTCAGTCACAACAATGACACATGAAAATGGTCTATCAGGGCCGAAGGGACTATAAAAGCCGATTCCTGCCGACTTCCCTTCGAGAAAAAGACACTACGTAGTATCTACTGTAGTCAAATGGTATAATATCACAGTACAGACATTTAATACATCATAGTCTATTGGCAACATAGAAGAGCTCTTGTCTAAATAATAACAGCCGCGCGGGTTCATCTTTAGGTTAAACCGTGCTTACCTAGGTTGGTCTGTGGATGGGTGACCACTCTTACATACCGAGTTTCCTCCGTGCCTCGGAAAGCACGTTAAGCTTTTGGTCCCGGCTGTCATTTGTATATCTTTGACAGTCGTTAAAGGTAGTCAGTCGCCCAAAAAGTACAACCAGTTTTACCTAGTGGTATCGTATTACCCAGTATTAACTGGGTTGTGGAGGTCAGATAGGCAGTCGCTCTATGTAAAATACTGGTATTCAGCTGCATCCGGTTAGACTGGAAGCCGACCCCAACATAGTTGAGAAAAGCTTAGGCAGATGACTGTTGGCAACGTACGTGATGTTGGCAAAATTGAGGGGATTCTAACAAGCGATTCCAAACTTTCAAAATAGGTAGTGAATTTTCATCTTGACGAAGTAACTTCATTAAAAGTTATTTATTTTCATTCATTGCAATTAAACTTGCATTAGACAACGTAGGGAGGACTATGTGGACCATAGATATTGAATAATTATTAATTATATTCTGCTGACTTTAGAAAATCATCATTATAATATCTATAAAGCAACTTATATCATCATACGATATCTTCAAGGCGTTAGACGCGTGAGACAATTGAAATATAATATGAATAAATAATATCTAAGTAGTTTGTGTTATATACTACCCAAAGGGGAATTTAATGTTCTAATAAAAATGTAATCTTCATTTATGTAGCAAAAATTAATGATATTAAATATTTCATATTTGTAGTGTGTAACGGTATTATCGTCTCTTATTTATGAATATAAGGGAAGGAATTTGAAGTAAAGATTTTATACAAACGGTTTCCGATTGCTGGCAGACTAAGATTTATTCTCTGAAATAACAGCAGCCAATAAAATCAGATAACTTTAAAAGAGTTTTAAATCTGTGGTCACATTTAAGGCCCAAGCTCACGCCAAAATGAATTATTAAAATCTAAAGATCTACTTTAAATTGGCAACATAAATTAGTAGATAGCTCGCTGTCAGCGGGGTTACCGCCGTCAATGCCAATGTAAAGTATATCTAAAGAGAAATACTTAAAGCCCATTTTTGAATGCTGTGCGGGTTGTGGGACGCGACGGGGCTAATTGCGCTAAGAAGTTTTAGTACCAAACAACTTGTCATAGACGCCTGCGCATTTGGTCCAGTGTCTTGAGCGGGATACGCTTCAGTTTGGCTAGAGCGTTACAGTCTGTCAGTCAATTTTTGAATGGCTAATGCCATCAAGAAACCGGATGTTCGTGGTTGGAATTTGAATCGGTCTAAAATTGACAAAAACCTTGAAAAAAGTCAAAGAAATTAGTGTTTATAGCGAAAAAAAAAACATGATTTGTCTATGTAATCTGTACGCTGTAATATTGCTTATGGTGCAGCTTAATATTGTCTAGTTAAAATTGAAAGTATTCTTATAATATCCTTATGTCGTTTATATAAATGTTCATACACTATCCATCTATGAATATCTACAAGTGTGAAAATCTTTTGAATTTACTACGTGGATCGGAATTATAATTTTGTTTGTGTGTGTGTGTTAGGAACAGGCATGGTGGCAAAAATAGAGTGTTTTTTTTGCTGTCTGCGCCAAATCGTGTTGTAAAATACGTGCACATGGCTTATGCTTAGTACACAACTGGTGAAACGTAACACAACATTAACAAACTCTGAACAAATCAGCGCCATATATATCACCACTGCTCTAAAAATGGTGAAGGAAAACATCGTGAGGAAAAGGGCATGTCCTAGAAAAAATCGAAGATATGTTACATCCACCAATCCGCACTGGGCCCGCGTGGTGGATTATAGCCCATTCTATCTCATAAAGAAAATTAATAGGCTGATAATGATGATGAAACAAATTCGCCTCCCAAAACAAGTCTGGATGACTCATTCGTGTTACATTACACGTTACGTTACACCATTGTGTACGCGGCATTAGATTTGACGAAAAACTACTCTGAAGTAACGAATACCAGCCGTGTTATCAAGTTCTTTGCAATTTATTCATCAGCAAGTAATTGGTCATAATATGACAAACAGAGACAGATATAACCTAAAATGTCCTCGAAACTCGGATATTTACAATTCCGATTCCACGAAAGTATGTCCCCTTAATATAATTTCTTTTGGGAGTGAGTGCTGGCTGTGATAATCAATAATATGGCCCCGGAGGATATTACAAGGTTTTATTATACTTATATCCGTTCTCCTGTGTATACTAAACCCAACTTAGACGTTTGTAGCTGTTGCTGTCATAAAATGAGGGAGCGAGACGACACGAGAGTATTCCCCGTCCTACTCACACGTTTTATGACAACTGTCACGAATCTTGGCGTTGTCTATAGCGATTTTATTGGCGTATAATTATAATATGTCTGTGTAACGTCCTTTATATTTTAAAATGACATTCTATTTATGTTTACAATCGTATATTATCTCAATTTATTTCGGTCTAACATGGTGCTTGATAGCCTGTATGTGAGTCGAGGTTATTTGTTGGTTTTTATCCCAATGTATTTTGGCTGCTAGAAACAGATTTGACAAGGGAAAATAGTCCTTATGATCTAGTTAAAACATACCTTTGATGGTGTCTGTTAAGGGGCCGGCGGAGCCTGCGTCGTTCATACAAACGTAATACCAAAATAATATGTAAATCAAACATGTTCTTTATTTTGATTGGATTACAGAATATCTATGTTCCTAAATATATACATATTTTGAAAGGACAATGATAAAAATACGAGATAATATGAGGAATTTAAATTTTCTATAGAAAGCTATTTTTCTTATAACTCTTGTTTAAATCAGTTTTCCATTCAAAATATATATTTGGGAACCTAGATATTCTAATCCAATTGAAATAAATACACACAGACTTAAGAATATGTTTGATTTACAATTTATTTTGGTATTACGTTTGTATGAACTACGTATGCTCCGCAAGCCTGTTAAGGGACCGTTTTATGAAGTGTTAAGCCGTTTTTATTGCAGTGTGGGAGAGATGGGGCTACTATATGGACACTCAAAAGCGTCATCGCTATTCTACTGGCTTTAACACTATAAAGTTCGGCCCCAGTTACAAAAACCTTGAAGGTTTCCATGCACTATCAAAGGATCATATTGCTTATTAATTCTCAAGCTAGTTTGAACCTCGTGTAGTGAAAATATTAGTATCCCTAATGTTGGCAGGTTTGCTACACAGTAAGTCTACCTAGCCATTTTTTAATTACTTACTTCCGTTTCTAGTAAAATATAACTTACAATTTATGTAAAGAAATCTTTCGAGCCTAACATCTTTTAGCGTCTCATAAAAACGTCACATGATGTCATAATATTTGTTAGTGAATGTAATTCCTTTTTATTCTTAGTTAATTTATGAAATCGTATCAAAGCCTTCTGCTTTTAAGTATTTATGATCTTCAACACGACTTTTGAACTGAAAGAATGTCGTTAAATAATAATTATTTTTTGAAAATTTCTAGTACATTGAAGCCATTTTGGTTAATGTTGTATTTAGTTACAATTTTGTCAAATTGTCACATTTTTGTCGGTCGAAGAATTTCAAAAGTCGTATGTTTGTATGAATTAGAAGTGATAGAATGTAATGTTTCCATGTGATTCCGAGTCATATCCTGTAAGTTTGTGTCTCAGCGAATAAAATTGTCTCCTAGCTGTCGTATACTAAAGCGGGGGTGCATCTAGTGAATAAAGAAGAAAAAAAGCGCTTCAAGCACTGTTTTTTTTTGCTGATATTCACACTTTAAAAAAATTAAATCCAGAAATTTGCTTAAATATCGATATTATGTCCGCTAGACGTGCCCCCATACTATTAATAAGATATTCGATGTTTTTAACTACCTACAAGTAAAAACAATGTAGGGGATTGACTCTCTGTAGTATTAAGGCACTTAGGGCATTTCGACGAGACGTAGGAGGCTACTACAAATTTTAATGTATTTGAAATTATAAAAAAAAATAATTAAATGTAATATCAATTAATTGATCAAAGTATTTGTAGTCTTTTATAAGGTTGGGTGGGGCTGCAATTTTTGTGATGCCAGTGATTTACAAAAACTCCAGTCCTGACAAAAAACAAGCTTTATTTTCGTGTGAGTAAATGCTGCATTCGCTAAGCGACTCATTTTCTAAAACTGCTGAGTCGCGTGATTTCTTAGATAAGTACCGGTAAATGTTTTCGCAAGCAAAGCTGCAAGCAAAGTGAAATAGCAATTGTAACTAATAACAGTTTTTTCTTAGTGAATACTTGACTTTAGACGAAAGACTGTCAAGTCACGATTAAACTCTAATAAAAAAGGACCTTGATCCAAAAAGGACCTCGAGCCTAATGATGCGTGCTTTCAAGCTCATGAAGACCGCCAAGATAGGACCAGATATCAGGATCCTAAAATTGTGCCGTCAGACAGGCCGAGATGCGCGCTAATTTCAAGTTCATGACGGCTCTGGTAGTGCACACCAAGATAGGCCCAGGTTCCAAAAATGTATCACCTTTAACCAAGGGCTAAACAAAAGTAAAGAAGTGGTAAAGGTGTGTATAATGCTTTTGAGCTTTAACCTGCCTTCCCCATTGGACAAAATCATTTGCAAAAGCTCACCCTCGTACAAACATACAGCTTGATATTTTGTAGTATGGACACTTGGCACTATCACCAAAATATGAAGCAGACAATATCACAAAGATTTCAGTCCCAGCTAATAATTTTGTATTCTAAATACATCTCTCAATCTGTTTTCACCTCTTTGTAAAATAGTGAAATTGTTGAATAAACCAGTTAAATAATGTATAGTTTACAGTCAATTGGCGGTTACACTGTTTAAGGTCGGTTTACGAACGCCGTCGGTACCGCAGCGATATAGACCCCGCAATGTAATACCAAAATAATATAAAATCAAACATATTCTTAAGGTAGTGTGTATATATTTCGATTGTATTAATAGAATATCTTTGTTCGCAAATAAATATTTTGAAAGGACAATGATATAAAGACGAAATACGAGGCATTAAAAATTTCTATAGAAAATTTATTTTTTTCATAACTCTTGTTTAAATCGGTGTAAGTACATTCAAAATATTATGTGCTTGGGAACCTATATATTCTGAAATCCAATCAAAATAAATACCCATTAGCTTAAGAATATGTTTGATTTAAGTACAAATTATTTTGGTATTACGTTTGTATGAAAAACGCATGCTCCGCAGGATTCTTAACGTATCATTAGCCTATACAATTATTTATTTGTTTCTAGAATCGAGCTCTTTGCGCCCATAGATAATTTTACTTCGCTCCTGTCTATAAACAGTGTGACCAGCCTTCAAATTATAGTCAAATTAAAGAGTTTCGTATAGCGAGGGAATCTGATGTCTTAGCTATACGGACTGACATGTAAACCGTGCAAATAAAAATAGTCCCAAATGTGAATGAGTCTTTTTATTTACTGTCCTTGTCTTCTAGACCATGTCTATGTTTTAAAAGTATTATAACTTTACTTAACCTTTTGGACGCCGTTGTCACATATACGTGACAAGCAAGCGCGTGCCCTGTACGCCAAACGACACAAATATGTGACATAATAGTAGATGAAATTGTGGCTTGGCGTGGAGGGCACGAGCGTGCGTTTATTCTGTGGCGGTCAAAAGGACCTTTTGACTTTGAAAATTACTCTCTCAAATGAACGAAACAAAGACTACCATTAATCTGCCTGCCTTTCTCAACTATGTTGGGGTCCAATGGATGCTCCTGAATACTAGAGAGTGACCGTCTGGCAGGCCACAAGTGCCACAACCCAGTTAATACTGGGTAATAAGAAACTCGTTGGCAGTGGCGTAGCGTGGGTGTCAGCCGCCCGGGGCGGCAACAATTTAGCCGCCCTCTTTTGTTTAGGTATTTCAATTTGATGTATACTATATACATAACATACTTAGATTAGTTCTAGAGAATTTTTTGGTAACACATAGAATAGGAAATTTTCAAAGAATTCTTGAAATATGCATTACATCTACAACAATGAACAAAGAAACAGACCATATATATAGTTTAATGGATACACGCATGTCACACTATTACTCTACAATATGAATTTGTCGAATTTGAAGTTATTCGTTATCGAAAACAAAATATTCCAGAAGAAATTAAATACAAATTTCGCCGCTCGCGAATTTTTTATTTAATTTACTCTACACCACTGCCCCTTGGTAAGACTGGTTGTCAGACTTTCAGGCCACTGCATCTTTGACAGTCAAGGAACTCATTATATCTTTTAAACTAAGCCCGATTAAATCTGTGACTTGACGACAAATAGCGACTAATTGGCGACATAATATGGGAGAAAACAGGTCTCCGCTAGATCTTCCCTAGTTTTTGAGATAAATGTGTGGCCAAGCTGGAGAGTCTCTTCAGATCGGTCACCTATAAACCATTATATCTTTTGAACCAGTGACCGACAAATTCTGATATTTTACCTCTCGAAATTAAATTATTTTTTTTGTTTTCAAAATTAAAATCCCTGATGGTGGGCATGCCAGTGTCAATCACACCTCATTTGCAACAATTTTAACTTTATAAGGATTGATAATGGATTAAAAAAAAACAAGGTGTTTAGTGGCTTGATCATTTTATTGAGTATTCCTTGGTACCTAATTAATTTATTCTAGCTTTTTGATTGGATTGCTTACCGCGTTTTTCCGTCACGCTTTTTAAGTACAGTAGGTACATGCCCACGACAACCGTTTTCAGTTTGCGTCAATTAGAATCTGAAGGAAATCGTCATACTTTGAGGATCTGTGCGAATTGAAAATCTAATTTGTTTTTAAAAGGTCTCTGTCAAGGTCAAAATATTTATAGATAGTTGTTTACTGATTGATGGGTGGGTGACTCATTTGACCTTAACCATGACCTTTTGTAAAAATATGTGAGTTACAGTTCGGGTCACGCAAAATGTATTGTATTTCCCAGTACAAACTGGGTTGTGAAGGTCTGATAGGCAGTTGCTCCGTAAAAAATACTGGTATTCAGCTGCATCCGGTAAGACTGGAAGCCGATCCCAATGTAGTTGGAAAAAGGCAAGGTAGATGATGAGGTCACGCAAGCTGGTGACGGTTATGGCGGCCATTTAGCTGTACTAAAATACGGAAGGGAAATACACTGACCTACCTTACTTAAAAAGACTTATAACACAATTCAGTCGCAGTCTTAAAAAAATATGTAAACCATCTTATAACTATCACAGTGCAACAACTTTGACGTAATCCACCAGCATTTGAGGCTCGTTCCAGGTCTCTAGCCAGGCAGTCATGTCCTGCCAGAAGTTAAGGAGTGCCTTCCTGCTAGGGTTGCTCCAGGGTTTGGGGCGATCGTTAACGGTCTTCACGCCGTCGGGGAACTCTGTGATGCTACCTGCTGCCACGCCGAGTGTTATGTAGAACTGCGAACATTTGGATAAGGTATTATGATACCTATGTTTTAGAGAAAACTAAGTGCCAGTTTCACCGGTTGGGGAAAAAGTGTCGGTTAGCCTATTAGGAACTTATCTGCCAGATAAACTAACACTTTTGGTTTCACAGGTGTCGGATAGCGATATCTGGTATTAGTTATAACCAGCCTTTAAGTGGTAGATAGTATTAACTATCAGATAACTAACCGACACTTTATCCGGAACCTGTGAAACTGGCCCTAAGACTCGTCGATTCGAGATCAATCTTTTACGCTCATTGCGAGTACTAATTGAATAACGGACTGTCGCAAAAGTAAAGGATTTTAAACAAACTAATCCATGTCTCCCCCCCTTCTTCGATAGGGTTAATACTTTTCGGAATTGTATCACTTTTTATGGTTCCGTAATCGAAGGGTAACCCACGGGATCCTATTATTAAGCCTACGCTGTCTGTTCGTCTGTCTGTCAGTGGACTGTATCTCATTAAAGGTAGGTATAGGGAGACAGTTAAAATTTTCACACAATGTGTAATTCTGTTACAAGCAATCAAACAAATCACTATCACTACATAATTATTATAAATAAAGTCTCCCGCCGCATCTGTCTGTCCTTATGTATGCTTAGATCTTTAAAACTTCGCAACGGATTTTGATGTGGGTTTTTTAATAGATAGAGTGATTCAAGAGGAAGGTTTTAGTATAGGTATAATTTTACGCGGGCATCGGCTATTTTAAAATAAAAGGAAGCTGGCACAGAATCTTTCATGCGCTAGTTCGATTCGCATTTGGCCGGTATTATGGTTTGGTGAAAACGGTTGCGGACACGTTATCTCTCAGAGTTCGGATTCAGAAGCCGCGTCCGTAATTTGTCCGTAGGCAAGTTGGCTAAGGTGGTACCTACATGATCATCAAACGGCGCCATGTTAGATCCCAGCTGCAGTAAGGTTCGCGGCAGTTGTGGGCAGGTGTCTGCAGGGAAGCGACCGCGCAGACCGCTAGCCGTCGGCTCCACACGAGCCCACTCAACTCCGTCCACTGACAGCGTTATGCGATCTATGTGAAAGAAACAAAACTATGAGAAACCAGCCAGTTGTACAGCGTTTCACCTCGTTCAAGACCCCAGGTCACAGAACCCAGGTGATGTGTTTAGCAAAACGCGTTGCGATGCAAATAGCGTAGCGGTGACTGATGGCGAGCTTTAACTCTTTGTTGTTTCAACACAATTAATTGTTTCGTTTGAGCGTGTTCGATTCATTCGACAATGTGTCTCAATAGATAAGAGTCTCTTCCGTACTTGAGCTCTAAAGGCACAGTCCATAAGGCAGTCATGCAAAGGCTAAGCTTGTAATTTATGGTTGGTTTTTAGTTGGCAAAAGTTGTGAACGACAATAATCGTGTCGTTCTATATTTGAGAACACCTCTATTTAAATAAAGGGTGTAAAACACCTCTTAGCGAATACGAAAGGCACTTGTTTTCCTCGTCATTCTGGTAATTTTTTTGCTCTACACTATACCTGGGAACCTTCTAGTTACGGAGATATTGGGGGTCAAAGTTGCAAGATTTTGACAAGTTTTTTTTTATATACCACTTTTTATCGCATGATTATTACTTTAAATATCTCTACGACCCCCGTACTATTTGATCCATTCATCCGCACAATGTTTTGAGTGTGTTACATTGAGTTGTACCACAAAACATGATTAATAACCTCAAAAAAAAAAGTTGTTTCCCAGCAATATTTTTTGCGTAAAGTTAATTGGTTTGATATACAGAATGCTTGGTTAACGGCTTTGTGATGAGGTGAAATACACCCTGTATACAAGTCAAGACACTTAATACTACACGATTTATCAGTCGTCAAGACAAACTAGGAACGCGGCCTTAGGCAACGTTTTTGATGCATGCTTTGCACGCAAGCATGGGCCTGGTGATAGTTTGTGGATTAAGCTTGAACCCGATTACTACTTATGGATAATGCATAAGTATAATAAAATACTTCATCTCAGCCGAAAGACGTCTACTGCCGGACATAGGCCTTCCCCAAGTGTCACCACATTGACCGGTCCCTTGCGACTCGCATCCACCGGATTCTTGCAACCTTCACCAGGTCATCGGTCAGGCCAGGTCGGTCATAAAATACTTAATCGGGTTTATCAATATACCTGGTGCCCATCGGACTGAATATTCGTGGTAATCGTCTCCCCAGAGTCCATTGTTCAGCATTTTGTTGTTTAGTAAGATGTCATGGCATTGGAAGTCCATGATGAGTCCACCGACAAGCAGCTGAAACCGAAATAATAATGATAAAATCAAGAAAAAGCTTTGAGTTAAAGGCCTTCCTCAGTTGTTATGCTCGGGCCACCAGCCGAGAGTAATGTGATCATAGACCTGTAGTAGGTATCAAAAGCATCACAGGTACGTTGTCGAAAGGACAAAGTTACAATGTCTGATCTATACTAAAAACAAATACGCATACGACAATCCTACAGATGTTATCAAGATTTATTTCAAAGAAGGAACAGGCACAGCTACGCTGTTTGGCGTTAGAAATGGTGGACGGTGGTAGACACTGTTTAGGTCTAGACTGAGTCTTTGCAAGTACTTATTAGAGCTGTGTCTTCAAAATTTTACTTTAAGAGCGGGCCTAACGCAAGGAAAAATTCTGATTTCCCCCGCGCGTCTCGCCACACCCGCATTAGTGCGTTTATCAAACACGGGCGGCGCGGCACCACGATGCGCGACACGCGGGACCGAACTCGCGTACTTGAAGTCATTGAGCTGAGTATATGCAACATAGATAGATGAAAACACTTTCTATTCTTATTTTTTTTTAGTAAATTTAACACCTTCAATGCATACACATGTTGTTTGTATGTCGTGAAATAAAAGTTTTGAGTAGGTAAGTATTCTATTTCGTCTTAGTTTTATTAATATAAGATATCGGAATTGTAGACATCAGAATGCATGATTAATAGGATACAATGGTTGGAAGCGACTTCTTAAATAGGTGGTAATTTTTTTTTCGGCAAACCGGGGTATCTTGACTTTTGTTACGCCATTTTGGTAATCTACTTTTCGACATTAGTTAGCATTTGATTCTGTAGTCAGAAAGTTAAAAAAAATATCAATTCCGGAATACGGAATAAAAACAAACGTTGCAGGTACCTATACATTCGATTCTATAATCAGAACCCTAAATTGGTTTTATTTTGCTACAAATAAGAAACGATCGTAAGAAATTTCGTATAATCATCATATTAATATTTGTTTATTAGTTTTATTCACAACACTGAAGCTTCATTTACATGAGGCTATTTTCTTGGACATACCGGTGCAATAATTGAATACATACCTTCAAGAATGCCAAGCACCTGTTTACATAAAAACTTGAAAGCAAATATTATATATTTTACAATTTAATAAAAAAAACGACCAAGTGCGAGTCGAACTCGCCCATGAAGGGTTGAGACAGCAACTCAAAAATGTATTGATTGAATGTACGGTAAACGGTTTATGATGTATTAAAAAAATACTTACTAGATGTCGTTCAAACCACTTTTCGGTGGAAGTTTACATGGTAATGTACATCATATATATTTTTTATTTTTATCATTCTCTTATTTTAAAAGTTACAGGGAGGGTACACACATTTTACCACTTTGGAAGTGTTTCTAGAAAAAAACATAAAAAAACCTCAATATCATTTTTAAAGACCTATCCATAGATACCCCAATGGGTGAAACCCTGAAAGTTTTTTTTTTCTATTATTGTGTGAAAATATTAATATAAAATAATACGAACAAGTAAAATTAAATTAAAATTTAAAAACCTTCCGACACATAATGTAATTAAAGTTAAATAGAAAATAATTGATTATAGTTAAATTCTGGGAACCAGGCATCACTCCACTTTCCGTGTCTCATTTCGTTAATATTCCTTATTCCCTTTGAATATAGTCATTATTGTAGGTTTATAGTCAAAATCTTTCATTTGATAAATTGATACCCATATTGAAAAAAAGGTAATTCGCTATTTTGTGGTGGCGGCTATCTTGGATTGTAAATTTATCATAGTAAGTATTCTACTAGTCACGCCCTTTCATTTGATACCCATATCGAGGGAATTGAAAAAAATATATGTAAGTAATCCGTAGTTTTGTGTCAGCGGCCATCTTGGACCAATTTTCATCAAACATAGCTAAGAACACTCCCGACTAATTCACCTTTCTAATAAAATATAAAATTAAAATCGTTACATCCGTTCGGATGCTACGATGCCACAGACAGACACACACACAAAGACACGTCAAACTTATAGCACCCCGTCGTCTTTGCGTCGGGGGTTATCAAAGGAACTTTGGCATGGTATAAAAAAGACAAGTAGGATATCTTCATATAAACGCACCGCGCGCGGCTTGTATGTGTGCGTCATACTTTCTTTACATCGCCGCACGCACACTCTAACAAAATCTCGACCCGTGTCTTACTGCCGCCAGTCGAGGCTTGCACACCGCACAAAGTTTGCGCGTCACGGCTTAAAGGCATACGTAAATAAATAAAAAATGGGTGATTATCGCAGGAGAACCTATTGCTGTGTGTATGGGTGTCTAAAAATAACAGGAAAGGTTAGCAAGTCGCTTATTCTAGCATATAATTTATTATTGATGCTGAGATACCTAGTTATTTTTATGTTGTATAAGTCTTCTATTAGACAGACGAAGTAGGCAGGTCTACTTTCCCACTAGAATGTTAGGTGCTTGATCTGACAATAGATTCTTTGACTTTGTTTACGTTGAGTTATGCCGATTTCTCAGTATTTTAGGTAGGTATAGTAACTCAATCCCTACTTAAAGTTAACAAATACGTAATTTAAAATGATTGACGAATAGGGTAGACGACAAAAGACATCTAATTAGGTAGTCCGTCAGTTAGATTACTAACAAATATTTAACCCGTATTTTTTCTTTTGTTACACAAACCAAATTTTACGAATGTTACGCCTTAGTATAATTTTGAATGAGATCTGACGTCACGAGCCCCCACTCCCGAGTTTTGCTGCGTTTAACTCTTAGTAGGAATTGACCATTGATTTACAAAACCAAAAAAGTATGTGTCCATTATTTTCCAATACTTACTGACGGTGTCGGCGACGAGACTCTTTCTCCACACCAGGGTGCAAGCAATGGTGCAAGTAATGGCCATACGTAAAAGGCATCGTGAGTCGTTATAATAATAACCCCGTACGTCATCAGTTTATAACATCGCATAGCAATTTCTTATTTTAATTAAATACACGAAGGTCTATACAATATTTATCAAAAACAGTTAAATTTTCTCCATTAACACATCAAATAATATATAGTTTAAAAAAAGCAAAAGAAAACCAGAAAGTGCAAATGAAAAATTGTTATACTACAATGACGGATGTCAAAACCTGTCAAACCATTCAATCAAAATATGAAAATTACCGAAAAATATAAAAGGAATGCATGATGCGATAAAATAATGATCACGAGAGCTGCCTCCCGACGACGCGCACGCCTACCATCCCCGGACTCGTCGCTCAGCTCCGCCTCGCCGCCACCGGACCCCGGTTCACCAGTGTCAACGGTTGCGGCAGTTGCGTCGAGCTCGAGCGACGAATATTTCTCTCCGCCGACGTCGCCAACACCTGTACGTCGTGCGGGGAGAGGCCGGCCACCGAGAAGCTTGGGACTTAGGGGCCAACAGGCCCCGAGCCGGGTCCCCGCTACCGGTGGTTGTGTGCAGCGCATGAGATGGACTCAGTCTATGAACGAGAACGCCATGCGCGCATACTACGGGTCTACAGAGGGGGGAACTAACCTCACTGCGTACCGTGTTAGGATGCTGTCTCTGTTCCAGGATCTTGAACCAGCCGTCAACGTCTCGGCCCAACGACTGTCGGATCAGGTGCGGGTCATTCAACGCAATCACATGTTGGATGACGCCGCGCTTGATAGGCTGCGCTCAGAGGTACTGAGCAATCTTATCATCTTGACTCCGGCACAAACCGCGGTGCAAGCGTCAGCTATTGATGCAACCCCACCGCGGTCCAATCCTGCTGTTGTAGAGGAAGATGGTAGGGTTGCCACGGTAAGTAGCCAGTGCAACGACCGATTGAGGAGCGCACTGGAGGATGCGCTTCGTGAGTATCGATCAACTCCTACCGAACTTAGGCCCCGCTTACCACGGTTACCCATGCATAAGAAAAATAGGGCGCTGGTGTGTGCCCTGGACTCGCAACTCAAGAATGTATTCGAGAGTAGCGAGGACCTCGTTGATACACACTCGATCCTGTTCTGTGGGGCTGTTGCGGCATGTCGTTTAGCTAATGTCAAGTTCCCGAACTGTGACTTAGCTACTCGACCAAAACCTGCCGTACCAGTCTGGCAGCGCAGGATTGAGCGTCGTATCGACGGGGCCAGGGTACTCATCGGCAAACTATACTGCTTCAGGGAGGGCAATACACGACCACGCGTGATGCGCTTTGTGAGGCGGGCATTCTCGGGGACTGAAATCAGTCCTCAAGAATACATGTCCCGTGTCACAGAGCGCATCGACTTCCTGAAGCAGAAAGTTTATGCATGGGCAAGCCGTATTCGGCGGTATAAGCGACGGGTTGATCGGTATTCGCAGAATCGCATGTTCCAGTGTGACGAGAGGTGGGTATACAGAGCTTGGGAGCGACCTGACCAAAATGTGACAGACGTGTGCCACCCGGGTGATACCGCTACGAGTTCCTTCTGGCGCAGCATCTGGTCGGTGCCCGTCTGTCATTCTGAGGCTGATTGGATGCGCGATGTCGAGCGAGTGTGTGAACCTATTCCAGAAATGGCACCAGTTGTAATCACATCGTTAGATATAGCCAGAGCAGTTCGTCCGTTACCGAACTGGAAGTCACCGGGACCGGACGGACTGCATAACTTCTGGCTCAAGTGGCTTAGTAGTTCACACACTTGCCTGGCATCCCAATTCCAGTCATCCTTAGAGTCTGGGTCCCTGCCGCAGTTCTTAACAACAGGCGTTACTCACCTGCTCCATAAGTCAGGTAGTCCCACGGAACCCCAGAACTACAGACCGATCACGTGTTTGTCGACGGTCTATAAACTTCTTACATCCATTTTGAGAACGAAAATTAATACACACATTGACAATAACTCCATTATGTCTGCGTCTCAAAATGGATGTAGGAATGGGTCCCGTGGTACTAAGGAGCTACTCCTCATCGACATGGCCATTAGCCAACAGGTCCGTCGATCCCGCAAGGATCTGTCAACATGCTGGATAGATTATAAGAAGGCCTACGACTCGGTGCCACATTCATGGCTCATGAGGGTGCTGGAGTTGTACAAGATAGATGCAACTCTATGCACCTTCCTTAAGTCATGTATGGGGCAATGGAGGACGGTCCTTCGATATCCAGGATGTCGACAGATCCAGGGGAACGATGAATCTGTATGGATAAAACGGGGAATATTCCAGGGCGACAGTCTGAGTCCACTTTGGTTCTGTTTAGCCCTGAATCCTTTAAGCACATTGCTGGAGAATTCAGGGCTAGGCTACCAGTTGAGGAAAGATGGTCAGGTTATATCTCACCTGCTTTACATGGATGACCTGAAGCTCTTTGCCCCCAACAAATTGCGACTGATGGAGCTACTGAAAGTAACTGAAACTTTTAGTAACGCCATCAGGATGGAATTTGGTGTGGACAAATGTGCAGTCATGTATGTAAAGCGAGGGGAGATTATGGAATCCGAGGGGCTTCAGCTCTCGGATTCCATACACCTAAGATCCCTTTCCTCATCCGAGAGCTATAAGTATTTGGGTATGTCGGAAGCGTTAGGTATCAACGTAACTGACATGAAGCAATCGTTGAGGGAGCGCTTCTTTGGTCGCCTAAAGAAGGTATTAAATAGCCTTCTTTCAGGTGGGAACAAGGTGCGCGCCTTCAACGGTTGGGTCATGCCGGTTTTAATGTACTCTTTCGGCATACTCAAATGGACTCAGACCGAACTCGACGCTCTGGATAGAAGAGTCCGTACACTGTTGACCGAAAATCGGATGCATCACCCACGATCATCGGTGATGAGACTGTACATCCCGCGGAAGTGCGGGGGTCGAGGCTTTTTAAATGTGAAGACCCTCCACAACCGCGAGGTGTGCAGCCTCAGGGAATATTTTCTAAAAGCCGAAGTGGGTATGCACCGAGATGTGGTCGCAGTGGACAAGGGACTCACCCCGTTGTCCATGGCTAAAGAGAACTGGCGCAAACCTGTAATACTTACTACCGATGACCGCAAGAAAGAATGGCAGGGCAAGGTGCTTCACGGGCGCTTCTACCGGGCTCTTCATGGGCCCGATGTAGATTTTCTAGCGTCCGTGTCCTGGCTACGTTTTGGTGACCTCTTCGGGGAAACTGAAGGTTTTGTCTGTGCAATTATGGACGAAGTTATGTTAACGAACAACTACCGGAAATATATTATGAAGGACGGGACGGTTGACGTGTGTCGGGCATGCCACTGTCCGGGTGAGTCCATCAGACATATTATTTCTGGTTGTTCCCGTCTAGCTAACGGCGAGTACTTACACAGACACAATCAAGTAGCCAGAATTATTCACCAGCAACTTGCGTTGAAATTTAAGCTTGTGGAATCTGAGGTACCGTACTACAAGTATGTGCCCGACCCAGTTCTCGTAAAAGACCATATCACGCTGTACTGGGATCAGTCTATCATTACTGACAGGACTATTGTTGCCAATAAGCCTGACATAGTGGTGATAGACCGATCAGCGCGCCGAGTAATGATAATCGATGTTACTATCCCTCATGACGAGAACCTCGTGAAAGCTGAGAAAGAGAAACAAATTAAGTATCTCGACTTGGCACACGAGGTTCGCGACATGTGGAATATGAACTCGGTTATCATTGTGCCGATTGTCGTGACGGCCAATGGCCTGATAGCCAAGAGCCTCGACGAACATCTGTCGAAGCTCTCTTTAGGCGGTTGGATCAAGGGCCTGATACAGAAGGCAGTACTCCTCGATACGGCTCGCATTGTGAGGAGGTTCCTGTCTCTGCAACCCTAACCACCGGTGACTTGGACCCTGCTCCCGACACCGGCGGATCCCTATTTTTTATATTTTTAAATGTTTTTATATCTTTTTTAGAAATATTTAAAAATGTAATAAGTAAGATGAAGAATAAATAAAGGAGATAATAATAATATTCATTTATTTCCGATAACATGATCCATAAAGAGCAAAATTAAAATAAACAAAATCATTAATAATAAAATAAATTAACAGTTATAGTTTTGAATCAAAATTTTGTGTTTTGAAAACTTGTGATAATAATTTTATGTCGTAAATAAGTATTTCTTTTATTGGAATCTTCATATAGTATTATGATGAATTAGCACCATCACAATTTTAAAGTCCAATAAGACCAAGAAAAATATAATTTAGAGTGTTATGTCACATATTTACGTAATTTGAAAAGGTGATTTTTTGTTAATTAAGATATGACGTTGAAATTTGTGTAAAAACGTTGGACTTGGCTTAAAACCGATATCCATGCATAAATCATGTAAATCGGTCCAGTAGTTTAGGAAATATAAGATAAAACAAATAGTAAACACTGTGTTCATCGTAAATTTCACAGTCTTTGTTGTATAATATTTTTTTGATAATAGTTTAGGAGACATAGTTCATCAGAACAATGCTTTGAATGCGTTACAATCGTTTGAAAGATAGACCCATCCAAAATGTCCCCCCCGCCCCTCTAAATTTTAAAATAAGAGAGTAAAAAGAATATGCTGTAGATTTCAATGAAACCAGACAACACATTTATAGGCACTGAATTTAAATATAGCTAAAAGTGACAACCCTGAGACAGGTAAGTACGGTAGGTAATTATAACGCGGATTGAGCTTTAGATGCACTACCTGCTCCTGTTTATACTATGACTTTGGTAAGCACGACAGGTGGTCAAGCTATACAAAACCAGTTTATGCAGATCTCTCATTGTACATAAAGTATATACATGGTGAGGCCACGTTATACTGGAAATGTAAAAAAATACTTAGCTGGAATGTGGCCAGAGTATTGTAAATAGATATTCATAATTCTTTATGAAATCCTAGGTGCACACATAAGGTATGTGAGATTTCGGTAGTAGGAAAAGATAAACGTACTTCTCCAGTGAAACATTTTGGTCATTATTCAAATTCGTTTCGACCTCGATGGTACTCCCGACAGAACCATCAACAAACTCGATCACTCGATTTGCATTATTTTCTGGGAACTAATACCTGAAACAAGCGAGTGTTCGGAATCACATTACTTTTTATATTTTTTTACGTGATTCATATTATATGATTCTGCTAAAGCGGCCATTTTAGGGCCCTAGTCTATTTTAAATCTTTACTAGTCGACCCGACCTACCTACTACCTATCTACTACCTATCTACTACCTACCTTCTACCTACCTACTACCTACTCCCACCTACTACTTTCACGTAATAATAACACATAACGTACCGCGTGCGTAACGTATCTACAAGTAATAAAAGAAATCCCTTTAAATAATAACTACCATATTTTATTAATTTATAATAAATAATATACCTACATAACGGTTAATTCGTACGGGTTGTATCAGCCGAAAGACGTCCACTGCTGGACATAGGCCTCCCCCAAGTGTCGTCACATTGACCGGTCAACGGCGACTCGCATCCAACGTTGTATGTAATTATCATAATTTCACACAAAAATAATGCACGATCAAATAAATCATCCGTTTATTTTGAGTTTACTATGCGCTTAGGCACATAAAAAATACACTAAGTACTTTCGACTACGGCAATCAGCCACAAATTGAGTGTTCAACTGCTTTACTTCTCGCTGCTTCCGTTTTGTTACTGTATTTTTCTTGTTAGCCATGTTACTCAACAAAAAATTAGTAATATTATGAAAATAATAAGGGCGGCTGGGCGCGGAGCAAAGTGACATAGACTGCCCGTCTCAACAGAGCGAGGGCTACTGATCGGTGAAACAAACTGATGTCTCAAGCTCGCGTCCCGCGAGACGGAAGACGGCGCATTTCGCGGATTAAAAATGTAGTAAGCGCCAAATTCTTTCGGTTCTATTATCTCTTAAAATAGAAAATATTTTGAAAATTTTCTCAGAGTCAGCCCTAGGTTACACATGAGTGATAATATTTATGTAGTTTCTGGTTCAGTAATATGCACCAAAATAGAATACAAACCAAAATTCTTGAAAATTAGAGGTAACTTTGTGACGATTTTCTATCGAGAAAATTTTTTCCTATTATGTTTTTGCTCAGACCCAACCCTCACATTTATAATGAAGTTTCCTGACATATTTTTTTTTTCTAATTTGAACATGATTTACTACTCTAAAAATCTAATCTAAGATTGAAGATTTTGCTTTAGGCCCGCTCTTAAGACCATCATGGTGACGGTAAAACTGTACCTTATTCGAGTAATCAGTAGTACCACTGCTGAGCACCCTGTTACCACGGGCTGATGCTATTTGGAGCACTCCAGAACTGTAGTGCAGGCTCCCATATTTCTGCAGGAATGGCTCCAGAAGAATTTCTGCGAGTAAAAAAATGGGTTTTCGAACTAAAGGACAACCTTCTTTGATTAGCAGCAAAAACGATCAATCTCTGAAATGTCTCCGAAATCTATCAGGTTGTCGGTTGTAGAACCGGCCGTACGGGCAATCATTTAAGGTACAATTTCAACCAGAAACGGCAGTAAACAACTGTGGTTTTATGGAATGATTCTTACCCGGATAAATCCAATCCCCTTGAGGCAGCTTAGCCCTGACGGTTACAGTTCCATATGTGAACGCGAACCCTTTAGAAGTTATCTTGCCACTGACGATGGGGGGCAGGATGTCTGCGCCAAACGCCTGCTTCATGCAGGCCTCGGCTGAAGATGTGCACCTGGAGAAGGTGGATAGTGAACGATTATAGAGTGATACCTACTAGCAGATCCCATTGAACTGCTTGTAGGTCAAAACGGTTGGTGATCGGTGGATTTTTTAAAATTATTACCTCCAAAATCGGAACTCAATAAAACTTAGTTTATCATGTGGCATTACTTTGGGAAACGAAATCATTTAGGCCGCGTCCCCACTTTGTCATGACGACAGATAATCGTGTAGTTTTAAGTGTCGTGCCTTGTGTATTTAAATGTAGATGTTCACATATAGGACGACGCGATAACTATCGTCCACGACTTTTGCCAACGAAAAACCAACGATAAATTAAACTTCACGACATAGTGGGTACGCGGCCTTATTCTACTTCTTTCTATACAGTTTTTTCACAAGTTGACTCATTCGTAATGATTTTCTAAACAATTTAAAAGAAATTCGTTTATGCGGATAATAAAAAATACAGCTTACCCACTAAACAAATTGATAGAGCCACTATAAATGGATTCATCAGTAAACCCTGGTTGTCTCTGCTGCAGTTTCGGAGATATGCGTAGCTTGCCATCAGATACTGACACCGTAGGATTAGAAGCTAAGCGCTGGTATGACACGAATGGGAAGTTCTGAGGACAATACAAAGTGGTGGTTGTTAAAATAAACAAGTCTGAAATGATGAAAAACGGACGTGCAGTTGTGGCAGATGTACTTATGTTTTTCTTTTTCGTTTCGGAAATCATGAAATGACTTCTCCTACTCTGAGCGGAGCGGGAGTCTGTGTCAGACTTTTACTGACTAAAAACGCGGCCCCGGAATATAAAGGGCGAAGAACGTCCTTCATGTTCTGGGGCCGCGGTCTCTTTCGAACAGTCCTGCAGCCCCGGCAGGCTTCGGCCCCTTAATTTTGCTGACATCTCTTCGAGGTGCGCGTGGAACACAAACGCGACGTCGCGTCGACACGGCCTGTCGTCATAAGACGGACGTACGGCGAGCTAGCCACCGTCCACAGGCCCACGTCTACGGTGGCCGGTGGCCCCCGACGCCTGGTGCGCCTCCCGCGGCGGCGGCGGCGTTCTCTCCTTCCGCGTTCCGCCACCTCCTTCGCTAGCAGGACCGCAGAAGGAGGTGACGGCATTTCGTCTCGCTCCGGAAGTCCGGGCCATGGATTGAACCAGGGCCGGACGCGAGAGGTCGCCGCGCGGCGTGATATACCTAAGGATCTTTTAGTACATGAACACACCCACGAAATGGCTAGTACAGGCAGTCATGTTGCTATGCTATAAAAGACGTGATTTATCAGTCCATTGCGGTCTTCAAATAAGAAAATCACTAAGTTCAGTACAATAAACCTTAGTTTATGATGATTAATTATTTATCCACCTAATGCAAAAAATAATATGACACCAAGGATTTATTACTTATTTCTAATTAACTCGACGTGAGCATGTAAATCCCCTTGTCCCAAAAGAAAATCGTAAAACTACCTAACTTCCTTATTAGATGACAGATAGGTACCTACCACTAATAATCGCCAAACAAATTAGTTTTGTTGAGGAAAAATTAATTACAGGTAAATTGTTTACGTATTTTATTAGATAGAATAGAATAATCTTTATTTACGTGAAATATGGTACATTGAGGTGTTAAAGATAACAAGATTCCACATATACCTACCGCTTACTATAAATTCAGCATGCAAATATTTTTAAGTAATAACTAAGCTAACAACACATAGGTATTGTGTATTGTACAACAATTACCACAATAAGTTTACACCATATTGTACACCAATTAAAGTTATAAAAAGCAAAAGTTACAAATTTAACACAATGCAATTACCACAACAATTAAACAAAAACAACAACAATTAAAGATCATAAAATCAATTACCACAACGGTAAAGGTTAAAAAAGCAAGTGTTAAAAATACAACACAATACAATTACCGCAACAATTAAACAAAAAACAAAAACAATAAGCTTGTTAACTGAAAAATTAGTCCGTCACTTAGATTATCAAAAAATATTTGACCCGTATTTTTTCTTTTGTCACGTAAATCAAAATTGACGAAGATACGACCCTATAAAATTCCCAATACGTCACTGATTGCTATTATCATTCTAAGGGAGTTCTGACGTCACGAGCCCCCACTCCCGGGTTTGGATGCGTTTTATCTTTGTCAATGTTCGCTGAATTACAAAAGCATACGTGTCCATTATTTTCCAATACTCTAGGAATAGATATTGATACTCGGGCTTATTTTACTTCAGCAACAATAATTATTGCCGTACCAACTGGAATTAAAATTTTCAGATGATTAGATTGATTACTTTCTATGGAACACAAATTAAGTATTCCCCTTCTATTTTATGAACTGACGGACTAAATAGATTTGCAATTTATTGATGGTGGAAACTAGCCTATTAAAGAACATAAAACAATAACCACAGCAGTTAAAGTTAAAAAAAGCGAGAGTTAGAGTAATAAAATATCTACTTCTTGTTTTATTATAATTATTAACAATCAAAATTATTTTTTATTTCAATTATTTACACAAAAGTTAATAAATATATGGTTGGTACGTTTAGTGAAGTAAGAATGTAAAGTTGGATTGTGTTAATTATGTATTTATACATTTTTAAACAGCCAATTTTTTTTGTTGTTTCTTAAATTGATTAAATGGGAGTTCTCTTATTTGTTTAGGTACTCATATTTTGTTGTAGATTTTGAAATACATACTATAGCAGTTATTTTGAAAAAGTGTGCTCCTCTTCTGCATGTTGATACACCAAGACGAGTGGGATTTCTCGAGATAAATCTTTTATTTTCTGTGGCTTTAGTATAGAGATCCAGGTGCTTTCTTACAAATATTCCTACCTATTGTATATACGGTGTGTAAACTACCTCATCACGAAGCCGTCAACCAAGCATCGACTAAGTAACTTTACGCAAAAATTATTGCTGGGAAGCAACTTTTTTTTTGGGGTGAAAAATCACGTTTTGAGGTATAACTCAATTTATACATTGAGCCGATGGATGGATTGAAAAGTACGGGGGTCGTGTAGGTGTTTAAAATAGCAAAATTACAATAAAGACTTGTATTCTAAAAAAAGTTGTCAATAAGGTGGAACTTTGGCCCCCAATATCTCCGTCACTAGAATGTTCCCAGGTATGATGTAGAACAAATAAATTATCGCAATGGCAGGGAGAACAAAGTGCATTTCGGCTTCGTTGAGAGGTGTTTTAAACCCTTTAAAGACTAGTTAGAGTGAGAAATCCTAATTTTTGAACTAGGGGTCTGCATGATTCGAAAGGCCAAAGAGAGGAGCTCGTATCTAAATAATAGCAACCGCTTGAATTGATCTTCAGGTTAAACCGGGCTTGCCTAGGTTGGTCCATGGATGGGTGACCACCCATTACATACCTAGTTTCCACTGTGCCATGGTCCTGGTTGCCATTTGTACATATCTTTGACCATAGTTTCACGTCGTCAGTAGGTAGCCCGAAATTCTGGCAACTAGTCTCATATATCAAAGGATATTAGCTAGTACTTACTGGGTTCTGAAAGTCAGATAGTCGCTCCATGTAAATTACTGGCATTCAGTTGCATCCGGTTAGACTGCATGGAAGCCGACTCCAACATACTTGGGAAGAAGCTTGGCAGATAACTTTACGTAGGTATCTTACTTAAAACCACTTATCAAGAAACTGCATTGAATCAGCAAACAAATAATAAAAAGTCCCTCAGAGTAGTCATTAACAGGTTTGAAGAAGCGAGAGTGACGTAGATATTTGCGGTGAGTGACCCCAACTAGAGTGCAGGACAGCTTCAACTTTACGTTATGCAGGTCAGTTTATTGTGTGAGTTTGTCATAAACAGTTAGGATGATTCATTCGGATCAGATTATTATTTTTTTAATGTCTGTATTAGCATGATGATAAAAAAACCGATTAATTCTGATAGACAAAACTATTTTACATGGTTCCTAATATGCCAAGCACTCTAATTCAGCGGCTGCAGCACCATCTGCCTTGTTCAACCCACTGCAGAGTGAATCCTCCCCACATTGCTCATATGCCATGCCCTCCTCGAGTCGAATCTACTTAATAAAATTTGAAAAGCCTAAACCGCTGAGTGGAGAAGCACAACATTTTTGCAGTTGAAGAGTTCTTCATAGAACAAAATTAAATGTGAGCGGTAAGGAAGGATTCTTAAACATCCTTCTCGGGTTACATATAGAATGAGGGTTTTGAAACACTATAACAATTTTCACGGTTTAACTGGACTGGACAGGTAGAGAATATCTATGGCGTTAAGTCCGCCTCATCTGTACTTTGTCCTTGCACCGCGATCATAGCGCTGAACCTGGTGTCAAAATGATCGGGAGCTCATAATCGAAAATTACGAAGATATTCCGTAGATGCCGCTGTAATTTGAATGAGAGTTTGTGTGGAAGTTCACATATTTGGCGATGGAAGAATGCACATCGAAAATTCTTATTCCACTCTTCCAATTCTAAATTCGAAATTGTAGGTACTTAAACAAAAACTGGACTCAAAATACTACTCTTAAAATACTTTGTTGTAAAATGAATCACAAATTGCGAAAAATAAACAAAACATACCGGAGTATAAACAGGCAAATACTGCTCAATCTGCCACACGCTATCCCGCAAATTGTCGAAGTTCTCCTCGAAGATCGTCTGGCCTGCGCACGCGCTGCCCCCGCGCACCCTCGTCACTGTTGGCTTGCACTCTGTCGTGACAGGAATGTCCGTGGCTGTACGGTCTTCAAGAGCTGGAAATGTAATGGAGACACTGTTTTAGGGTTTCACGGTTTAAAACTAAACTTATATTTTCTGTTCGTAACAATTTTATTTTCCATCCACCCGCAGTCTCCAGTCAACCTGCGATCATGGCGCTTGCAACAGCGTCGAAATATCGGGAGCTCAAAACCATAAATAATCACGGAAGATACTCGTATCCCGTAAGTGACAATATAAGTTTGGAATAGAGACAGTTGAACATCGTGGTACAATATCTGGTCTATTTTACCAGAAGGGTTTTAAATCAAACAAGAGACGATTAGAAATGTTCTGTAAGTCGGTTACATATCGTCAGTTTGGTTAAAAGTCCGTTTTTTTTTCAGATGGGAAATCATCAAATTACTTCTCCCACTCTGGGCGGAGCGGGAGGGAGTGTCGGACTTTTACTGACTAAAACCCAACCATGTTCCATAGTTCATAGCTCACCGCCCACAGGCTCGCGCCTACACGTGTCTCATAGTTTGGATGGCGATTGTTTTGCTGCTGAAAGGGGTAGAATGGTTGTCACTCTTCATAGTTTCATTATTCCTGACTTCTTTCAAATAAATGCTTTGAGTTTGAGGTTTTGTCACCATGTTCTTTAATGTTGAAGGAGTAATATTTCTATAGTTATGTAGTCCAAAAAGCAGTTTAAACGATACCGATAAACAAGTTCGATCTTTGCCCAGGTTAATGACATGTAGCATCTTCCTGTAACTCATCAATCTGTTTGCCCAACGCTGCAATTATGGCAATTTTCTGCTTAGACTAGGTATATAAGCATCAGTTATTGGGGAAATGTGGAATTGGTAACTACTGTACTAGACTTGCTCAATCCAAGTTCATATAGGCTGTGTTGTTCATGTTTATTTACAATCCCAACGTTATTTAAAACTTGTTCTGGATAGGTATAATTATGTAAGGCTTAACCCTTCCTAAGCGAGTTCAACAACTTCACGCGGTAACTCGATATAGTTTTGTGTAAGTCGTAGGTTTGAACTTTTGCACTCGCCATCACTGCTCTCAAAATGGTGAAAGAAAACATACTAACAAAATAATCAGCGTTCTAGAACCAAACACTCGAAGACGTCTCGACGTCGACTTCCACCATGCCGCACTCGACAAAGTTGTGGATTACAGCATACTCCTTTCTCACAGAAAAGAAGGCCTATCTCTCAGTAATTAAAACATTTGATATGGTGAAAATAATATGGTGATACCTGAAACCGTATAGCTCAGCTTATCCTTGATATACCCCGCTCGATCAGCAGACACGACGACATAGTAGTTGATAACGTCACCAACTTTCAGCTCCAGGTTAGGATCCTCTACAGTCCACCTTCCATTCTTCGCCTGGACTACTTCTCCTGTGATGGTGCCAACATCGTTGTTCCCTATTGGACGGTTCACGTTGCCTTGGAACACGAAGAGGCTGACTTTTGGTGCATCTGGGTGGTGGGTTTGAAGGAAAAACTTGTTTGGTTTTATTTCTATGTAAGTAAAAGAAGTGATACGTACTGAAAGTTTAAAACTGTGCATTACACAGCCTGGTGTAAAATGCACATCTTTTGAACGCAATCAATGATGTTATTAAAATACTACGTCACAAAAGCAGTGAAACTAGAAACAAATTGAATATTGATTCCTCTCTTTCAAAATCTAAATGACGAGTCATATATTCAAATTAGGCTAAGAATCAGAAGTTTAAGAGCTTCAATATTTAAAAAAAAATTAAACAAACTATAACAATACATCTGTAATGTATGTTATTTCATTTAATAACTAAGTTTTTTTTTATAACAGATATTTTTGTAAGTATAAACATTGATAACGCACATGCACTGCTAGCGTATTGACCTTATGTGTGTTTAAAAAGTTAGATGATAAACTGTGGGGAATCACATTTTTTTTGCGATGCGAATGTTTTCACAGAATATATCGTGACGTACTTTAACGAAATATTGATAAAGTTTAAAAGACTGCAGATCGGTGTTTGATTTATTTTAAATCTGGATCTTTATTCCAGACTTTTTCTGTTTCGGTTCCTAATACATTTATTGGGGATAATATTGATGATGAATTTAAACCGGAGTCATGAATCGATTGTCTAGTCAATCAAGAAAGTTGATGAATGCATACTACTTATTAAACTACTTTGGCGTAGCGTTGTATCAGTGATGCCGAAGGTCAAAGAAGTAGGAGTTCATACGTCCATATCTTCACTTTATAGCCCTAAAACATATCAAGGTTTTGGTAGAACTTATATTATTCAATTCATTTTATAGTAGTGTGTTACTTTTCCCTGATTAAACTAAGCAAGTATGAACTTCAATTCATATACACCTCCAAAAAATAAACTGTTCTTTAATTAATCGAAATGTTTGTCAACACTTCGTGACTTCTTCAAAGCATCACTGGTAAGACCTAGGTTTTAAAGCCAAAAGAGGTTCAACATACCTGGTATAGATGCCTTAAATCCTTTAGGTCTTAGTGCAGATATAGTCACATCAGGTATTTGATACTGAGCACATATCGTTTGTATAAAAACAAACACAGTTAAGAAAGACGCGACGCGTCTGCTCCCGGAGGCAGACATTTTGTTACTGAACGAGTGAACGTAATTATCTCATTGGCGCTTTTTACAAGACATTGCTGCATATTTTATTAATGTGTGACTCAGATAAGATTGTTGAGCGTTTTCCTTTATTGAGAAGCCATTGTCATTTTTTTATTCGAGGAATTACTGGTCTATTACGCTCTGCTTACTGTCAAAAATATTAGTTTTTTCTATTCACTATCCGCGGTTTTGCCCGAGCACAAATTATATTCTAAAACCGTCCTCGAGAACCATTAGTGAAAACAGCATGAAAATTGGTGCAGTAGTATTTGAGGTTATCACGAACAGACAAACAGGCAGACAGACGCGACGGGGGACTTTGTTTTGTGATATGAGTGATGTAGTAGTGATTATGTCGGAAGGCGACGGCACGCCTCCCAGATCATGATGAGATGAGCTGAATAGAACCAACGACCAGTGGTCAACCTTAGCCCTAGATCGAAAGATTAGGAAGTCATGGGGCCTTTGATGGATGACGCAGGCTTACAGGAATTTCAGAAGCTAACATTATGTTGAGTCAACCAAAGTCGGGATGACTCTGGTTGACTCTCTAATTTTCTATTGCGGTGCCCGAACAAGGTCATCGATTGTTCTAAGTTTTACGCCTATTGTTACACCTTATACACTGATTTTGTTGAAAGAAATACTTGATTATAATCAATATAACAGTTTTCCCCAGTACCTACTTAAGATAAATTAAATCTTAGTACAATTGATACAATTTTTTATTTTGTGTATAATATAATATGTATTTATTATGATATTTTATTCTTCAATCAAAATTTTCTGTACTATTGCACCTACTGTTTTATCTCTGCATCACCCTAAGGTAGATAGGTAGGTTAATGCCCAAGTCCGCCTTGTAGATTATGTCCATGAAGATTCAAAAAATTAAAAAACTAAATATCTAATTAATACATGTTATTCAAAACGTTTATGGTTAATTCCGCCCAAAGATTCAGGCTTGGTTGCAGCATGTAGCACCGTCCGTAAAATAATACTTATGCACATATAGGAAAGTGATAATTCTTCCACAGGGCATCTACTGATGATGGGCCGTGGAAAGGCGAAACAGAGACTTAGAAAGAAGATACGGGACCCGAAGAGACTTAAGATACGGGACCCGTCCAAAATATCTTTATGTTTTTAAATGAACCCTACTCCCTAATATTTTCGCATTCCAGAGTGTTGAAAACACATCGGTGGTAAGGACAGATGACCAATCCAGTTATCATAAATTTTTAGTTCGGGCCCCTTAACGAATCTTTATGTTCGTAAGTTACGGAGTAGAAAACTACGGGTTTTGTGCTAAAAGAGTAGACTTCCTGGTGTAGATATTGGTTATGGTCCGTATATTCGGATCTATCCGCTGCCTTCATGAGTGGCGCGCGGAGGTTCTACGCCGGGGGGAAACTCCGCTGCCGCGGCAAATTGCCGCTCAGCGGACTGACCTCCGGCGCGATCTCATGGCGACATGGACAGAGCGACTGTCGCAACCCCGTGCAGGGCACGCCACGATAGTGGCGGTAAGTCCCCTCTTTGAGGAGTGGCTGGAGAGGCGCCACGGCGTCCTCACCTTCCGCCTGACGCAGGTCCTCACCGGACACGGATGTTTCGGGAGGTACCTGCACCGAATCGGGCGGGAGGAATCGCCCGGGTGTCTCCACTGCGAGGATCGACCGGAGGACACGGTGGAGCACACGGTGGAAGTCTGCCCTGCGTGGGCGGAGCTCCGCCGTGTCCTCGTGGCGGCGATCGGCGGCGGCGACCTCTCGCGTCCGGCCCTGGTTCAATCCATGGTCCGGAGCGAGACGGAATGGGAAGCCGTCGCCTCCTTCTGCGAAGCAGTGATGCTAGCGAAGGAGGTGGCGGAACGAGAGAGGGAGAGATCCTCTCTTCCCGGCCGCCGCGGGAGACGCAACGGGCGTCCGGGGCCACGTGGTGGCTACCGGCCACCGTAGATGCGGGCCTGTGGACGGCTGGCTATGGGCTAGCTAGCCGTCCTAGTTCGCTCGTCCGTAGCTAGAGCTGCTCGTATTAGACTGAGCGCCGCGCATCGCCCCGCGCATCCCCCACCACAGCACGCATAACTCATTTATTAAACGTCACAGATCCGAATATACGCACGAAACGTTAGGGAGTAGGGCTTCTGCTTCCCATATCGAAGCCGGATCTTTGTTGCGAAATTAACACAACATTTTTGCATTATATTTAATTTCCTGATTCCATAACTTGTCTTATCTTTGCACTGTTAGTTGTATATAAATAAGTTGAATACTGTAATTATCTATAAACGGCATTCCAGTATTGTTGTATTGATTGCGAGTTTTACGATGATATTTATTATCATTTTAACATAACAAGAAACAAGATTAGATGGATGAATTAACGGGAATAACCGCTTCATTATTATTAAGATAATTAATTCCATGAATATGGGCAGGTAAAGTCCGATTCACAGTTTATGTGGTTATTTTGATGTATTCATTGGTTGCATGAATTTAATTTAATTGGAATGATGTTACACATTCACGGTTAAGGACATAAATCAAATGATATTTAGACGAGATATGAGGAATTCAAAATGTCTATAGAAAACTCATTATTCCCATAACTCTTGTTTAAATCAATGTCCACTCAAAGTATATATTTGGGAACCTGGATATTATGTAATCCAATCGAAATAAATACACACTTGTTTGGTTTACGAATTATTTTGGCGTTACGTTTGCATGAACGACGCACGTTCCGTCGGACCCGTAAGAGTTTTACGTAAATTCATAATTTTTAGACGCTGTGACAGCAGTAAGATATTTTAGTGCCATTATCTTTCTTGAATATTTTAGTTACACATTTCCACATTTATTTTCGTGTAATCGTGTAATTTACTATAAATAATTTACAAACTCAATTTGCAAATAAAACTGTTCGCGATGGAAGTTTGATGCTCAAATTCACATAGTTACATTCAATTCTTATAAAAGTTATTACTAAAAGATAAGTTGTGTGTTTTACTTAAATGTTATCTAGAATGAATGTTTGTCTAGAATTTCGTTAAATTCCTTGACTTTTAACCAAAAAATTCGTAAAGACAGCCTAATTTAAGCTTTAAATGTTCAGCGGCCATTATATTCCAAATAAACTGAATTTTATCAAATAAATTAATATGATATAAAACTTCGATCTACAGTGAATACGTTTCATTAGTTTTCATTTGTCAGTATAGGTAATATAATAAGACAACGTTACACGTTACGTGTAACTTTAAGTGGAATTTACCTTAACAACAGAATAAAACAACTCTTGGAAACTTCTCTTAAAAGTAAAAAAAAATATTTATTTCATCTTAAAATTAGACACTTCAAGCTCCGATGAAGATATGTTCGGATCTGAAACAAACAAAAACGATTAAAATTAACTAATTGCTGTACTGCTTCATATATCAACATCAAATCAGCCTGAAAACGACCGCTGTAGATTGGATTTCCCCAATTATCGCTTAAACAACTGGTACCTATAGTACTGTATCATATTAACGGGTTAATGACCGCAACTCTATGTCAAAGCGCGTATTTTGCAAATGGGCTATAATCCATCACGCGGGTCCAGTGTGGTAGATGTCACATGTCTTCGAATATTTGGTTCTAGGACATGCCGGTTTCCTCACGATGCTTTCCTCATCGTTTTTGAAAGCAGTCGTGATGAAATAAGTTACACAAAGTAATGCCTGGAACCACCGATACCGCCACCGCCGCTCGCCGAAATGTGAGTATCGCAATAAAATAACACCCCCAAATTAATATTAGCATCTGGAAATAACGACTAAGTGGTCATCAAATAAGTTGAGAAAAAAAAAACGGGTATTTATCGCGAATTTACCTTAAAACAATAACAGCAACCAAACAACAGAACAACAAACAACAAGAACAGAGAGAGAGAACATTAAAAGAGAGAGAGAGGAAACATAACAACAACAACAACAACAGAAAACATAGAGAAAAACAACAACAACACACAGTTAACATTTATGAAGATGAGTGAGGGTAGTTGAATAAACGCCTTCACTTTGCTGTCGCGGTACCTCCAATACTTCAGTCTTCCCGCGACCACGGCTGGTGCAATCCGGTCGAAACGTCGGGATTAAATTAAAGGTAAATTCGAAATAAGTTGAGACTCACCTCCTAGAGAGCATAAACCCTGACATAATCGACTTCCAGCGCGCTGGTATCGTCAAACCAGGTGGAGGCCCACTGGTCTTGCGCGTTCCAGAAGTTCAGCATGGCCTTGGTGGCGCGGTTGTTCCAGGGCTTCCCAGTCTCATCGGGGAACTCGTGCACACCACCCACGTTCATGCCCAGGGAGATATAGAACTGGAAATATAAGGAATAAAATGGTTAATTATTTATACTAATACACACATCAAAAGTGTCTAGGGATCAACATATATTTTTGCAATAACTTTTCTCCTGATTGATATTAATTAAAATTTTCTTTAAGGATTCATCAAATAAAGTGTTTTCGTTTGTCACAGTAACGATAAACCAAGTCACCTTTGCATTAATAAAGAAATTTGCCATTTTCCTAATAAAGGGATTTTTGACATTTGAACCACTAACACAAAAGTTCGAAAAAAAGACTGAAATAACAGTTTTCTTTAAAATTTTATTGAGTAACTTAAACAATTAATAATCCGTGTTTCTACCGCGAACACTAACAACACAAGAACATCGGTTTGGCATACTCAAAATGAGTTCATCCAAATCACGCTGTGGAATGGCCGCCCATGTTCGTTGCAACAACAAAAAAAGGTCTTCTTGCGACTGGATACCCTCCATATTCGGCAGAGCTCTTCTCTGTAGTATATCCCATGCATGCTCAATCGGATTCAAGTCTGGCGACTGAGCAGGCCAGGGCAGGACATTGATGTTAGCTGCGGCGAGAGTCTGTCTTACAACTCTTGCGGTGTGCGGTCGTGCATTATCATGCATTAACTGAAATAAGGGACCGATTTGCACTTGTAGAGGAACGATGACGTCTGATACAATCGTCTCAGCATAAATTTGAGCGTTGAGGTTGCCTCTGATCCAAATCAACTCAGTTCTTCCGCCGATCCAAATACTCGCCCATACCATGATGGTTCCACCACTATAAGGATGGACTTCCTGGCAGGATTTTAATCGCTGTTGGCGTCCAGGGGTTCTCCAGTGTCGTATACGTCTTGTATCCGGTCTCATACCAAAACGAGACTCATCAGAAAAGCACACGAAACGCCATTGTTCTTCTGCCCAATTTCTGTGTTCAAGAGCCCATTGATATCGAATCCTACGATTGTGCATTACTATAGGTGGTACCCGTAGCGGTCTTCGGGAATGAAGGTTCACTTCATGCAAGCGGTTTCTGACTGTTTGGTCGCTAATTAAGTTCCCTGAAGAGTGATGAAGCCTCACGGCTAACATCATGGCGGTTATTGTTAGAGCTCTTCGATTTAAGATTTGAATGTATCGGTCTTGTCTCCCTGTGGTGCAGCGATACCGTCCTCCATGGCGCTCAGCCACGGTACCAGTGCTTCGGTAACGTGTCCAAAGTCGACTGATAACACTCTGACTTGTATTCAGAGCTAAAGCCACAGTACGTTGCCGGGAACCAGCTTCTATCATTCCCACGGCTCTGAGCATTTCTTCCCTGCTTAAATGACGTCGCCGCTCCATAATAACGTTGGTTTTAATCAGTAGTAGGGAAACAGTAGCACTAATAATGTCTTCAATGCGTTGTATGTTTTTATAGGGAAAATATTGACAGCTGATTTTCATCTTTTACTCGAATTTGATTCACAGTTCCTGATTCAAATTATGAAATGCACCAAAAAGAATCCATAGAAATTTATAAAATCATAAATTTATTACAAAGCCACATCTCAATCTCAAGAAATCCGCATAAAAATGCTTGATCCCTAGACACTTTTGATGTGTAAAGCAGAAGTTTGTTTGTTTGTTTGGTTGAACGCGCTAATCTCAGGAACTACCGTTTTGCATTGAAAAATTCTTTTTGCGTTTCATAGTCTATTTATCGAGGAAGGCTATAGGCTATATAACATCACGCTATGACCAATAGGAGTGGAGTTGCAATGAAAAATGTTGCGAAAACGGGGATTTTTTTTCCTTTCGTTTTTCTCTCTTATGTGGCGTAGACGAAGTTGCGTGGGTCAGCTAGTCTTTTATATTTTTCTAACTTTCTTTCTAACTGGGTTGTCGAGGTCAGGTAGGCTGTTGCTCCATGTAAAATACTGGTATTCAGCTGGATCCGGTTAAACTGGAAGCCGACCACAACATAGTTGGGAAAAGGTTCACCAGCTGATGGTTATGTCTTTTTTCGTGTTGTCTCTCTCCACGAGGTATTTCCTCGCTGTTGAACGACTGACTGCCTGATAGAGAGAACAAGACAAGACAAGTTAGTTGTTAAGCATTGCTTGCAGATCTGTCGGCTGAACACATCAGTGTATTAGTACTTACTGCCATTTACTTGCCCATCAGCGGTTAATTTAACCTTTTGAATGTCTTAATTAGAGACACAATAGTAAGCTGTGTAACTTAAGAGGCCTGCGGAGCATGCGTTTTTCATACAAACGTAATACCAAAATAATTTGTAAATCAAACATTTTCTTAAGGTAGTGTGTATTTATTTCGATTGTATTACAGAATATATAGGTTCCCAAATACACATTTTGAATGGATACAGATTTAAACAAGAGTTATGTGAAAAATAAATTTTCTATAGAAATTTTAAATTCCTCATTTCTCGCCTTTATATCATTGTCTTTTCAAAAAATTTGTTTGGAAACATAGACATTTTGTAATCCAATCGAAATAAATACACACGACCTTAAGAATATGTTTGATATTCATATTATTTTGGTATTACGTTTGTATGAAAAACCCATGCTCCGCCGGCCCCTTAAGACATTTAAGCGGTTAAGCCCGAGAAGCAAAGTTGTAGTTCTTTGTTAGACAATTTGTCGCTTGTTTCACCCGGTAACTTGAGAGGTAATTTATCTATTCTTTTTTTAATTTATTCGATAAGTAGTGACTCTTCTGACATAGTGGAATAGGCCCTTATTTTTGTCATTAATTTGTAAGAAGCCTCGATACTTATCTATATAATAAAGTGTCAATCAATTTACAAAGTTCTCTAGTGATAACATTTTCGACAGACCAGTAGCGAAGGGTATTTTTTTTGTAACAGGAAAGCCGGTCCGGTGCATATTTTTAAATAATGTTTGAAAAAACCATACATCGAACTATTTGTAGTTCTAGTCATGTTTGGCCATTCACGTCCTCACTGAATTACCTACATTGTTTTACTTTTGTCAATAGTAGACTCCAGTACAGTGGTTGTTCCGAAGGGAAGCCGGTAAGTTTCGAGTTATATGCACCCCTCGCTACTGCGACAGACAATAAAGGGTGTAAAACACCTCTTCACGAAGCCGAAAGGCACTTGTTCTCACTATCATTGCTATCATTTTTTTGTTCTACACCATACCTGGGAACCTTCTAGTTACGGAGATATGAGGGGTCAAAGTTACAACTTTTTGACAAGTTTTTTTTTTAAATACAAGCTTTTTTTGCAAGATTTTAAGTGCGTTTGTGCGTTACATTGACTTCTACCAAAAAACATGATTTATAACCTCAAAAAAAAAAGTTGTTTCCCAGCAATAATTTTTGCGTAAAGTTACTTAGTTTGATGTACAGAATGCTTGGTTAACGGCTTTGTGATGAGTTGGTTTACACCCTGTATAAAACCGATTGTACGTCCTAATCTACTGACCATTTCATCGAAGGGCGCCATGACAGTTCCCTTGAGCCACTGCGCGGCCGCCACCACATTGTTCTCAGAGGCAGTCTGATAAAACCCTTCCGAAGGAGGGGTCACCTCGCCGTACTTCTCACCGTCCACGTATATTGAGATACCATCTATAAGAAATTCCATACCAGTTAAAAGCGCTTAGAGATACAAACTTATGACAGTGCGTGCTTGCAATAACGTTATGGTAATATCAAAAATAGAGGAGTGTTATTGAATTACTTTTTCAATATTTTGTAGAAAACTTAGAAATAACACTAATTTTATAAATGCGAACGTTTGTTTGTGTGAATGTTTGTTACCCTTTCACACTGAATAGATTTGGATGAAAATTAGCACACATATAGTTTATAGCCCGAATTAACACATAGGATACTTTTAATCCCAATAGTGTGATTCCGTGGGGCAACATATATCGAACTGGACTCGGGCAATAGCTAAGTAGTAGGTGAATTATGTATAACCTGGTCTCCATTCCAATGAGTAGTTGTGGAATTCCTTACTCCATAGATCGGCACCAGCCTTCTGCTGCAAATACGTAGACCTGGAACAAGACAAAGAACCTATCTAAGTAAATTGGTGTACGTCTGCATTCCCTAGGGAGATGTTTATTTTGCACAGATATTTCCCTAGTTGTGATTTAAGTTTAAGGGCAACATCACTCAGACTTTAACACAAATCCAGCTCACATTTTATTCCCCCTAATGAAAATCCATGATGACTGCCTGACCCAAAGAACAAACCTTGGACTCCAAGCTCAGCAGAACGACGCGGCGACGACGGTGCTATCAATCTTTAAAACACTAAATGAAAGGAATTAAGTTGTCAAAATATTCCTTTACATCGCGGGTCGCGTTTGTGGAAAATTGATCCTATTGCCTTTCTTCCATTATTCCGAAAATATACTGAACAGCTACCAACCTATAAGGTTCCTTGTCGCACATGATTGGTCCCGCGTACAGCCTCTTGGCGTATCCCACGTTACCCTTGGCGGTGGCAATGCGCAGGAGTCCAGACGCGTAGTTGCTACTACCGTACACGAAGTCACGAGGTTCCAGCTGGATCACTGATGAATAAAAAAGGCATATTATTTAAGAAATTATCCAAATGGATATGGCTTTAGGAATATTTCGTAAACTAAGCAAGTTTTTGTAGAAATTAGTTGGTAAACAAGATTTTCTAAACCAATATTAACAGAGGTCCAGATGATCAAAGTGTAGCAAAAAAATAGAATATCTTTTAAGTAACATCATTTCTATGTTAATTATTTTCATCAGTCATCAATATCAACGTCTTAGAAAACCTTTGACCAATGGCAAAGTAAAAACCAGTTATTGTTAGTAAAAAACGATTTTTTGTCTTCTTGAGTCGTGACCGATGGAACGATGGAATGATGGACGAAACGAGGGATTGATTGTATGAGCGATGACGTTAAAGAAAAAGACAAATCCTGGTTTCCCCGGATTTGTCCTAGTTTAAAGGGCATCCGGGGAACGTCCGGGCGGAGTTTAATTTCTAGTGCGGGTTTAAAATATTAGTCCGTGTTTAAAATTTTAAAGCCTTGGGCCACCCGCGCTGTGTTCGCACGCCGCGATCAACCGAAGAACCGACTCGCTAAATTCCTGACGCGTGTCTTCACCGAACACGGTTGTTTCGGGAGGTTCCTGCATCGAATCAGGCGGGAGGAAACGCTCGGGTGTTACCGTGACCGCAGGACACGGTGGAGCACACGGTGGAGGTCTCAAGCGCCTTGTTCTCGTAGCGGCGATCGGCGGCGGTGATCTCTCGCGTCCAGCCCTGGTTCAGTCCATGGTCGGTGGAGCGAGAGGGAATGGGAAGCTGTCACCTTCTGCGAAGCAGTCATGCTAGCGAAGGAGGTGGCGGAACGTTAGAGGGCGAGAACCTCACGTTCCAGCCGCCGCGGGAGACGCAGTTGGTGCGGCCACCGTAGGCGCGGGCATATGGTCGGTGAGCCATGGGATAAATCGCTGTCCATCTGTTTTATGACGACATGTCGTGTCGACGCCGCGTTCGTGTTCCACGCCCGCCTCAAAGAGATGTCAGTAAAAGAAAGGTGTCCGCAGGGGCCGATTCCTGCCGAGGCTGAGGGACTGTTCGAAAAAAATACCGCGGTCCTAGAACACAAAGGGGAAAGAAGGAACATGGCAGGATGGGTTGTAGTCAGTAAAAGTCTGACACTCCTTTCACGTCCGGGATCTGGGCTCTAAAATCTCCGTGGTTTTCACGCGTCCTGTCCTGGTTGGCAAATTGTAGAGGTGGCAACCCTAACCCCCAAGTAACATGGGGCAAAAGCAGGAAGATGATGGCCCCGTTTATCGTATGTACATTTCAATGATTTTGAACGGTCCAAATAACGCCTCTTGAAGGCTTACCTGGATAAATCCAGTCTCCCAAAGGCATTTTAGCGCTGATCTCGACCCTGCCGTACTTGAAGGCAAACTTGTTCTTCGTAGAGATCTTGGCGGTGATGATGGGCGGCAGTATCTGAGGACCAGATGCCTCACGGGAACACTCCATTGTGCCTATGATGCCTGTGCACCTGGGGACAACGAAAAATTGGATTTTAGGTTTAAGGCAGCTTGTAAGAGGAAATTCTAAATCGTCATTGTGCTTTTCTTCTTTCACATATTGGGATAACATATATTTGGTTTTTCAAATAGCGTCTGTCGGTTTATCGTTACATTAACCTACTAAATTAGTAAACCGAAATAGATTGTATGTTTGAACGCGCTAATTTCCGGAACTTTCAGTCGAATTTGTAAAATTCTCTTTTGTTTTTGAAATCCCAATTTTTTTCAAGATATAACATCGCCCTGTGACCCTCAGAAGCTGAGCAGCGGGTGGAACCACGAGGCACAGCTTGTCGCTGATATAGTCTCTGGGAGGCCCGCTAGTCTGGGCATACTCAATAACAATCTCGCCAGGCAATTGTGGTATGGCTTTTGCATCTTCGACTTAGATATTTACAATTATTGCTGCACAAATTGTTATAATATGGTTTCCAAACCACCTTACTAAGTAAAATGTGCGTTGCAAAAATGATCTCAACTAAGATACAGGTACATCCGTGTGAGTATATTGAGGAAAAATCTCCTGTTTATAGTAAAAACATTATAGGAACAGGAAAATCGGTTACCCGCACTTTTATTCATATTACTACGGTAAACGATTACATCGCGTCTCGTGGTTTTGCAAAATTCGAAATATTAAAGAAAGAAAGACGAAATAAAATGATCGTTGTTCTTTTATGAATTTCGTAAAAATATACGAACAATTTTTGTAGAAGGAAAACATATATAGGGCTTGATCCCGTATTATGAGTTGTTATTGGAATTTGAACCTAAGAAGCACATTCAAATTCAAGAAAAATACTAGAATAACGCGTGTTTCTTTGCTTCCTAATTAAGTATTTTTGGCAGAAAGGTTTTGTCCATAACATTTACTGATCATTTAATATTTATTTCATAAATAACATGTTACTGCGGCTTCACTCTTGTGGATGTGGGTAGTTATCTCACTTAGAGGCCTTACTGGAAATACTACGATTAAAGTGTATAGAGTTTTTTTTTTCATTTTTTAAGTGGACCAAGATAATTCTAAGTTTAACAAAGCCTTGGTCTATCCATGTGTCAATCAATTCAATTCAGCCATTAATGCGTACAGGCGTGACAAACAAATAAAATATTATACTTTTACAATTATTATAATATTAGTTTCTCTCCTCCATTTTGTTGTTCCCATTTTTAAATATTTAAAAAATAAATAGATGTCCTATCGGCATCAGGAACAAGGTCTAGGCTGCCGGTCGGTGGTCAGGCCTCCAGAGAGAGAAACTTCTTAATTGTGCGTACCTACCATGTTCAGGACTACCTACTGCGTACTGAATCATGCCCTTGACCCAACCGCGCAGTGAGAGCCTCCTAAGGTGCTGATCGAGGGTCTTTGCTATAGTTTATCGGGGTTCTTTGCTATTAGTTAAGATAAATGACGTGTCTTACCTAGCTGTAATATCAAGCGACTGCCTCACGTAGTCCTCTCCATACTTGGACTCCAGGGTGATGGGCTTGATAGACAGGCGTCCATCGCTCACCTGAAGGTTACGGTCATTGAGGTATACGTTGAACGGGAAGTCCTGACCGAAAAACAAATAAAAATCCATTAAAATACACAAAACATGACCTTTTCGAATTTGGTGGAGCGGTATGATGATTTACTTTTAAAACAAATGAAGCCGTTTTCGGAATGAGTTTGCTCCTTGAGCGAGGTTTACTGAATAAGTAGCATCACACGCAGATTCTTGTATTCTTGCTAAGAATTAGCCCCTTCGTAGGCTACAAAAATCTTCGATACGCGACGATTTTAGTCTCCAAGCGACTGCCGCCATACAAATCCATTGAAGTTCGTACACGAGTCGCGTCGCCGACATGGATTTGGCTTGGAGACTAAAAACGTCGAGTATCGAAGATTTTTGTAGCCTTGTGTACGAAGGGGCTTAGTCAGAGTAAATTGTAGGTATGAAGGAAAATGGAAAACTCCTTATCCAACAATAGAATGCTAAAGGCTGATAATGATGATGAATGTAGCATAAAGCAGCTACAATACATATCTAATAAAAATACTTTGACGACCCAAATGGCGTAGTGGTAATAAAGCTGCCTTACGTTCTTAGGGTCCTGGGTTCGAATCCCGGTAGGAGCAAATGTTAGTGTGATGAGCACGGACATTTGTTTCCGAGTCATGGATGTTTCTATGTATAAGAAGTGTGTATTTACAAATTAAACATAGTATATAATTATATAGTATATCAACTGTTAAGTTACTTGTTAGCTTGATGAACAGAACGCTTGTCAACCAAGCGCTTCGTTCGTAAATGGACCCTCGTTTACACCTGGTACCTAGTGAAACGGGGATCAAAATTCCACTCACCGGTTCACCAGGAAACTTGATTTCAGGAGTCCAAACCTTCCCCTTTTCTATTGGAGAGTTGAAATTATCTTCGAAAAGCAGTTGTCCCTTGCAGACAAACCCAGGTACGTTGACCTTGGACACTGATATGTCACAAGGGTACTGGACATTCTGACTGGAGCTACTTGATGCTGGTGGTCGTGACCCCGTGTTTTGGGGGGATTGGGGTGCTTGAGGGGGTCGGGAAGATTGTTGACCTCCGATGGGGGATCCGTCAGTTGGGTTTACGGGGTTGCCCGCTTCGTCAACGTAACCTGGAAAAAGATTGAAATTAGTTTGTTTTGGATTAATGAAGTAATTTTATATAAAACATTTGGGTGCCATCACCATCTACCTAGCCTTTTTCCAACTAGTCCTAGTTCCTAGTCTTTTTACTTTATGTTGGTGTCAGCTTCCTGTCTCACTGGATGCAGCTGAATATCAGTATTTTACATGGAGCGACTCCCTATCTGATCGCCACAATCCAGTTACCTAAGCAATACAATAAACTGGTTGTCAGGATTTCATGCCACTGACTACCTGTAATGACTGTCAAAGGTCTGCATATGACAGCCGAGACCAACAGTTTAAACTCAGTAGGTATGTAATGGGTGGTCACCCATCCACGGACCAACTTAGGTAAGCACGGCTTAACCTAAAGATCGACTCTAGAGGCTGCTTTCATATAACCACAAGCTCCTCCTTCTTTGGGTACAATTAGTTACGTTAAAGTTAAATTTTTAAATAATGTAACTGCTTGGAATAAAAATGTCCAGCTAGTTACGAGTACATCAATGTAACTACAATGTAACTAGGTGGAACGGACGATATTACCAATGTCGGTCTAAATTGACACGATTCAGAATTTGACTATAGTTTGGGCATAAGATAGAGAGAGAGTAAAGTAGTAGAATTTTAATGAATGTAATTATTTCACCTAATTTCTCATCGCTAACATAGTTTTTAAGGGGCCGGCGGAGCATGCGAAGTTCATACAAACGTCATCATCATCATCAACAGCCTATAATGTTCCCACTGCTGGGACACGGCCTCCTCTCAATGAGAGGGAAACATCATACAAACGTAATCCCAAAATAATTTGGAAATCAAACATATTCTCAAGGTATTGTGTATTTATTTCGATTGGATTACAGAATATCTATGTTCCCAAACAATTTTTGAAAGGACAATAATATAAACACGAGTAATGAGGAATTTAAAATTTCTATAGAAACTAAATTAGTGTCCATTCAAAATATTTATTTGGGAATCTATTTATTCCGTAATCCAATCGAAATAAATACACACTAACTTAAGAATATGTGTTTGATTTACAAATTATTTTGGTATTACGTTTGTATGAACTACGCATGCTCCGCCGGCCTCTTAAGTACTTTTTTTTTTCTAACCCATATGTACTTTGTTGTTCGCAATACTTAAATAATTATTTGATTTGATTTGATAAGTAATTAGAACTGGATTCTGGTTACTGGTGATGAATAAAACAGATTTTCCACTAGCATAAACTACAAGTCAGTTTTAATAATAAAATCTACATTAGTTTATTATAACACGAGAAATGGCCTCCTCACGTAGATAATTATGAATAGTAACGCATTATTAAAATTAATCTCATGTTTTGAAATGCATCGTATTTATTCTACGATTGCCAACATCAATTACTTACAGTGAGTTATTCTTAGTAAGACTTCACAATATTTAGGAAAACATTTGGAGTCAGGTAGGTGCACCGATCAATATTCATATTACTTGAAACTACCTACTACAAAAATACTTTTTTTTAGTATTTACTTTAGTAGGTACTTTAATCCCTAAAAGTTAGGCAAAGATGTACCTAATAGTAGGCACACCCATATGTCGCAAGTTATGTTTAAGTCCCACGTAATAGGGCGAGCCTATTGCCACCAAATTATTTATTTTATTAATTAATTGTGAATGTGAGGTCCATGTGGGTCACACTTTGTTTTTTTTCCATGACTGTCTGGCAGTTTGAGTACTATAAGCGACCTACCCAAATGTCCTTTCTTTGGTATTGTTCGTCGTTTCGTTGAGCTCTTTGAGTTATAAGTCGAGCTACACGATAACTGACAAATGTTTGCACTGACTGGACAGGTCCACTCAAATCTGTGTGGTTCTTTCGTCAAAAGACCATCTCAGACACTAATCTGCATAGTTCTCATGTGAATTAAGCAAGATTGTCTGGACTTCAAAAGAGACTATAACCTCTGAGTTTGTTTCGGCTGTTTCTTCTCAAAGTAGTCAGGTACGAAACACCGGCCCCATCTAGTTTTAAAAAAAAAGACGTGTAAAAGTATTTGAGAAAACTTACTTGCTGAATAAATATCATTTATCATTATTAATCGACACAAATTCATGGTACGTGGCTGCTACCGAGAAATTCCTGATGGAAAAACCCAATAACACTTTGCCCCACCTGGGAATCAAAACCAGGACCTCATGCTCAGCAGTGACGCTTGCGACCACTAGACCAAAGAGACAATGTCACTCAGTCAGTTGTACTTTTTTTAAAAGCAATGAAAATCCGGAAAAAATATTCCAATTAATCATACAACAGACCATAAACACTTAAGGGGCCGGCGGAGCTTGCGTCGTTCATACAAACGTAATACCAAAATAATTCGTAAACCAAACATATTCGTATGGAAGTGTGTATTTATTGTTATGAATGTTGTGTACACCTACCTATAATTGGTACGTACATTAGAACCATACCAAATGGACCTTTAATTATAAATGTATTATGTATGTACTGTTGGTGCACCTATTTTAAATAAATAAATAAATAAATTTATTTCGAATGGATTACATAGGCTTATTCCACTAATCCCCCTTAAGAGAATTCCCCTTAGTGGGGAAAACTGGACCCTAATGTAAGAATAATCCAGAAAGTCCCCTTTTAATTTTGAGTAATTCCACTATTCCCCCCTGAGAGAATCTACCTCAAAAACAAACCATAATGTACTTAATAAAATCCAAAAATTTAAAAACGCATGCGCATTTTCAAAAACTGAATTATAATGAAAAAAAAAACAGTTAAATGCTAATTATTTTTCAAAAACTAAATCATAATGAAAAACAAAATTTAATATCTAGGTTCCCAAATACATATTATGAATGGACATTGATTAAAACAAGAGTTGTGAGAAAAATAAGTTTTCCATCGAAATTTTAAATTCCTCATATCTCGTCTAAATCATCATTGTCCTTTCAAAATATATTTTTGGGAACCTAGATATTATGTAGATACTTAATCCAATCAAAATAAATGCACACTTTCTTAAGAAAATGTTTGGTTTATGAATTATTTTGGTATTACGTTTGTATGAACGACGCACGCTCTGCGGCCCGTTAAAAAGAAAACCCATTCTACAGAATAAAGAAAAGACGAAAAATGCTCTAAAGACAGCCCGATTTACAAAAGAAAGATGGCGGAACGACTTTCGCAGGTGTTAAGATGTTCGCTGAGTGGTAGGTACTCGTGTTTGTAGCATCTTCTATATCTTTGAAGTTAACACCTATTGTGTTCTAAGTACTCGAGAATATCGAAGATACTTGAATAGGAGGCATTTTGTTGGTAAGAATGTTTTTAACCCTCGTCGCAAAAACGACAGGGTGTTATAAGTATGACGTGTCTGTGTGTGTGTGTCTGTCTGTGGCATCATTGCTCCCGGTGGGATGAACCAATTTCGATTTTGTTTTTTTTTTGGTTTGTAAGGTGAATTGTGTGAAAGGTGAAAGTGTTCTCAGCTATGTTTGATGAAAATCGGTCCAAGATGGCCGCTGCCACAAAATGGCGGATTACATATTTTTTCACAACTCCCTCAAAATGATTATCAAATGAAATAAAAAAAAATATGAGTCCCTACAAAAAGCATGGAAAGAAAAATAATAACCTTGAAATTATGACCCTACATGTCGGGTTATTTTTTAAATTTTAAATGTAATGTAGCTTGTTATCTTAACGTTGAGAAAATTAACAAACATAACATCACGCCTGTAAACCCGAAAGGTAAGGCAGAGCTGTTCATAAAAGTGCAGAACTTTGACCGTGGACCTTTTTGGCGCAGCTGTGAGGCACACAGCACATACCTACTATGTTTTAATCATTGTTTTATACCTTTTTATATTATTGTGTGTCTGCTTTTCTAACTTACGTCAAATATGATTGATATGAGTACATTTTGATACAAGTGGAGAAAGTTTGTTATTGTAGTTCAAGGCGGATTAACACATGAACCGTAAGCGAGGGTGTTTTTGAGCCGAGATGCAGTTCTCAGCTCAAAAACACCCTCGCCTACGGTAACAAGTGTCCAACAGCACAAATGTCAAATGTGTAAATTGTTATTTTATAAATGTTTGAATTTAGGACACAAATAAATATTAATTTGTTTATGAAAGTAAATATTAGCTTTTAATAATCATGTTTATCTATGATATTGAATTTATAAAGACAATTTAAATATTCAAAAAATGTTTACGAAGAAAGACCTAGATCGCTTTTCCGAAATTAAAAAAAAAAACATTCACCTCTGACTCTACAGTCAAAGGTGAATGTATTTTTAAATTGTGTATTGAACCAATTCGGACTAAGTATATGTGTCAATTTCGCTTTCCGCACACGTGTGGGAAAATAGCAAAAACGCAGTGTGTGTGAAATACACTGCATTATGAACCTAATCGTTGTGCGAAAAGAATCAGTTTTCGAGGAAGTGTATTGAAAAATATTTTTCTTTCTTTCTTTCTGCTGTCATTTTCCGCCAGTTATTTTTCTTCAAGTCCGATACGAGGGGAGCATATCGCAATCAACCGGGCACAAATCCAGACTCCATCGCTGCTATTGAGAAATTCTTAATGGAAAGCCCAATAACACCTTACCCAACCCAGGAATCGAACCCCGAACTTCATGATCAGCCGCCACGTTCATGAAATAATTCCTCTCCTTTAATTTCATGTAAAGTACGGTAGAACAAAGTATTTGGTTTATATTTTACAATGTTTGTGGGTTAAACTGGAAACAAAATAGAATTTTGTTTATTTTTCGAACGCATTAATGTCTACAACTTTGTGGATTGTGTTTCTTTTGCATTTGCGATTCCTGTTCTTGAAAAGGTTATAAACCAAACTTTATAGGTAACTCAACATCATGCTACGATCCTTAGGAGCTTATCATCATCATTATCTACCTAGCCTTTTCCTAACTATGTTAGGGTCAGCTTCCAGTCTAACCAGATGCAGCTGAATACCGGTATTTACACGAAGCGACTGCCTATCTGACCTCCACAACCCAGTTTATACTGAGTAATACGATACCACTTGGTAAGACTGGTTGCCAGACTTTTTGGGCCACTGACTTACTGTAACGATTGCCATAGATGGACAAATGCAGCCGTGCTTTCCGAGGCATGGAGGAAACTCGGTATGCAAAGGTGCAACCCATCCACAGACCAACTTAGGCAAGCACCGCTTAAGGCGATTACATGAGCTAAACGCGAGTATTATAATATATAAACAATATATATATTATAAACAAGACCAGAAAAATATATGATATTCTTCAGGATATATGCTAGCGTGATACTGTTTTGAAAACATAGTACAATTAATTTGGCTCGATAAAAAAAAATCACGAACTTATCTCTAAAATATCTTTCAAACAATAAAAAACATACTAATATGCATGCGATCATTCTGATTTTTTGGCAAATAATTCTACAAGCAATATATTAGCATGATAGTGTTTCAGTTTTTTAATCCAATCAATATTTTTTTTGTAAATCGATCGAAACCACTCATTTCGCGCTATTTGGCCCGCAGTGGCTGATGACGTAACAACCACTTTGTAGTGCAAGCTGATTAGAACTTTATTCTAACAGCATTTCAAACGAAGTTTGAACCACCACAAATAGAGTTGCTAATTTAGCTCGTCTAAGCGCCGCAATAATAACAGCCGCTCAGCCGCGCTCAGCGCTCAGCCCGAGCGGCTGTTATTATTGTTACATCGGATCTACTAGAACATTCGAGAAAGCCAGTGATTACAGTGTGTGTACGTTAGAAGTTCGAGAGCATTCTATTATTATTAGTTTTAAAGTTAGGTAGGTACAAACTCGCGACCTATTTATACAAAGACAATTCGACGATTCGATTCGATTTTTTTCGATGGTTTCGATTTCGACGCCTAGGGCATACGGTTCATATTTGTTTTGTACAAGTAGTTTACACCTACTTGTTTTTATTACCTACGTACCTACTTTTCCATTGTGTTTTTTATGACCCTCTAGAATATTCGTGATTATTCTGGTGTGTCTGTTGGCGAGTATAAATAGAGCGCTCTGGGCCGCGACAGTCAGTCTTGTTTGAGCTACACAACGAAGCGAATCGAAGTAAACTTGAACTGCGATATCTAAGCGAATAGTGAATAGTGGTGTATTGTAGTGTACTTGTGATTAAGTTTAAAGGGTTTTGTGATTAATAAAGTTATTGTGTTGTTTAATCGGTAGTAATTAATTTATCTCATACCCAGCTCGTAACATTATTTAGCCACGAGCTCCTCAAAGCTCTCAAGCTAAGGAAGTAAAACTGGAGGGCACTTAGTTTTTAAGCGAAAATTACATGTAAAACATACACTATTGTTTGTGAGATTTAGATACTTACTAATTTTATCTTCTATAATTATACAACTGCCAATATTATTTATGAATATTGCAGGCAGCAAGAATGACTCAATGCACTATCTTGTGTTCACGACCTTTCGATAAGTAGACAACATACCTAAGTAGCTAAACAAAACCTGTTTACTAAGTATCAATATCAATTTGTTTCTGTTTTGTTTTCCAGTGAAGGAATGAGAGGTTTTGACTTTTCAATTAAGTAAGTTGAGTTAAAAAACAAAATGACGTCGTGGGTTCCGATTTTGGTCAAGCGCCTCATGACCTTTGAATAGCTACATCTACCTTTGTTATACATAACAACTTGTTGTTATATAAAAAGGATGGTAAGGTAACAAGCCCGCCACAGTATTCCCAAACCAATGTAACTCCTGATAGCCAAAAATCAACAGTGGCGACTACCAGAAACCCGAGACAATGAAGCTCGAAGAAGTCCCAGAGAATGAATTTAACGAACTTGGATCCAGCAATGAAATTGATCAGAAAAGTATAGTGGAGGAGCAGGATAACCATAATTTTCAATTATCTTCGTATTCAAAGCACAAAGGGTCGCACAGTTAGGTAGTGTATATGTCACCGTAAAATTGTCAAACACGTTAGATTGTAATCTCTCTAGTGATATTGTAAACTCTCTAAATATTGTCAACTGAACATACGGAAGTATCTCTGCCCCCATAATCGGGACTAGGGAATCCCCCGTTAGGTACCTTTAAACCCTGCACTCAGAAATAGGGGCCCGTCGACTACGCTTTTTAGGGGAATATAAAATGTTTTAAGGTTAGGTTTTATTAATCCGTATTTCTCAGGAATGGTACAGTATCTTTTCATGAGAGTGGTACCATTGGGCAAGGGGGACCCCTCCTTCCGTCCACACCGTGTGAGTTGACTACCATCGCATTCATATCACGAAAAATAATGCGTGTTATTGTAAGCAGTATGTTCGTTTGACAATATTTCGAGAGTTTACAATCTCTCTAGTTATTTTACAATCTAACGTGTTTGACAATTTTACGGTGACATCTACACTCAAAATCATAAGACAAATTTGATTGTATATGACGCGATGGTATTGTCACACTGAAGCTCGATCCACCTCCCTTATACCGCGTATGCTTATGATGCTCAACGTGCTAATGGACACCAACCCTGGTTTGAATATATTTGCTGATGAATGGAAGACGATAATATTAGAATATTTGTTGTCCTGTGAGAAGGCAGATGGATTCATCATCATCATCATCAATTCAGCCGAAACGTTTACGTAATTTAATTTAGTTTATAGTGTTTTATCGGACCTACTAGAACATTCGAGAAAGCAAGTGATTACAGTGTGTGTACGTTAGCAGTTCGAGAGCATTCTATTATTATTAGTTTTAAAGTTAGGTAGGTACAAACTCGCGACCTATTTATAAAAAGACATTAGAATTTCGACCGTACGCCCAGGGCATACGGTTCATATTAATTTGTACAAGTAGCTAGTAATAATAATTGCCTACCTGCTGTTCTTTTATTCGTGTTTTTTATGACCCTCTAGAATATTCGTGGTTATTCTGGTGTGTCTGTTGGCGAATATAAATACATCGCTCAGACCCGCGACAGTCAGTCTTGTTTTGGCTACACAACGAAGCGAATCAAAGTGAACTTGAAGAGCGATATCTAAGCGAATAGTGAACAGTAGTGTATTGTAGTGTACTTGTGATTAAGTTTAAATTATTTTGTGATTAATAAAGTAAATAAATATCGCTGGACATTAACACACAGCGCCACCTAGCGCCACACTAAGCAAAGCTTGTGTCGTGGTCACTAGATAGTTGATATACTACATATATAGTTTTTTGTTTGTAAATACATACTTACTATACATATAAACATCCATGACTCGGAAACAAATGTCCATGCTCATCACACAAACATTTGCTCCTACCGGGATTCGAACCCAGGACCCTAAGAACGTAAGGCAGCGTCACTACCACTACGCCATTCGAGTCGTCTAAGTAAGTTATTGTGTTGTTTAATCGGTAGTAATTAATTTATCTCATACCCAGCTCGTAACACTAGGCTTATGCTTATAACCACATGAAAAACCTATGGTTATTTAAACTAACCAGTAACCCGCCATTCTCCATTATCCTGTCTGTAACCCAGTCCATTTCTGATAACGTAAGTCCAGAAATACACGGTGTCTCCGATCTTGAGCTCGGCATTCCTGTCTCTGAAGGTCCACCTTCCATTCTTGGCTTTTGTGATGTCTCTGGACCATTGACCAGCTTCTAGGCCTTCCATTTCCTGGTTCAGGTTGCCGTGGAAGGCGAAGAGAGAGAAGCCATCGTCTGAAAGAGGAAGAAGGATTAAGTTAGGGACTCGCTGGAAGATAGATGCATGATCTGGCGAAGAGTACCAAAGCATACTAATCGGTACAAGCTTCTTATAAATAGAAAGAAAGAAAGAAAAAAAGAAAGAAAGAAAAAAATGTTTATTCGTCCCAAAGTCATGACGTGCATACAATATTAATAAGGTAAACATAGAACGCATTAATACAAACACAAACATTTAAACTTAAACCGAAAATTAAGACAGCAACATTAACATAATTGTAAGACTAAACTGACAAAAAATAAAAAATTGCACGCCGTGAGTGCGACAAATAGGTTTACCACTCAGCATTATGCTGTGCTATGGGGAACCCACAGAACAGCGCTGGTTAAAAAATAGACGGAGAAAAAATAGACGGGGTTGCAACTTACGGCCATTATCAATAACTTAACTGTTCGGTTTCGGTAGGTTGCTATCTCTGTCTGTTTGTCATTTTACTTACCAACGGTTAGAAACATAACGTGACAGAAAAGTTTGATTTTTCTATAAATAAGGTGACAGTAGGTAACGCGGATAGCATATTTCAAATAAACACCGATAGCTAAGAGACGTGGCATTTTAACTGACAGTTGTAAGTTAAGGTAAGTAAGTTATAGAGAAAGTTACGTATCTCGTATCACTAACAATTAGTGTCGACTTGCAATGATTAAAGTAACTAAATTCGAAGTTTTTTATTACATGTAAATGTCACCGTAAAATTGTCAAACACGTTATATTACAATATAACACGTTTCTCTCTAGCGATATTGTAATCTCTCGAATTATTGTCAACTGAACATACGGTAGTATCTCTGCCCCCATAATCGGGACTTGGGGCCCCCGTTAGGTTAGTTAGGTTCCTTTAAGCCCTGCACTCGGAAATAGGGGCCCCGCGAAGCGGGGCTCCGTCGACTATGCTTTTTAGGGGAATATAAAGAGTTTTAAGGTTAGGTTATATTAATCGGTATTTCTCAGAAATGGTACAGTATCTTTTCATGAGAGTGGTACCACTGGGCAAGGGGGACCCCTCCTTCCCTCCTCACCGCGTGAGTTGACTACCATCACATCCACTTCACGAAAAATACTGCGTTTTATTGTAAGCAGTATGTTTGTTTGACAATAATTCGAGAGTTTACAATATCGCTAGAGATATTACAATATAACGTATTTGACAATTTTACGGTGACATATATACTAAAACATTTCTCAAGAACCACACTATCCATTGGTGAAAACAGCATGATAATCGGTGCAACAGTTTTTGAGTTTATCGCGAATAGACAGACAGACGCGACGGAGGACTTTGTTTTATAATATGTAGTGATAAATGCATGCAATCAAGGAAAAATAAGATTTTAATTGTTTAGTCTCTTTATTAACCGAAAAACGTCAGACCACAAGGTCATTATATCGATTTAAAGCCGAACTGGTTGTGTGAAGTGACGTCATAATTATTGAACAATTAAATAATACCAGTTGCGGTTTTAATCGTTGTTTGTGATTATTTGCGGTTTCAGTATCTATCGAATATACTACGAACTTATTAAATGCTGAGAGATCAATTAAGTATTTAGTTGATTTTATTTAAAACTATAGCTGACCTTCGTGCGAAAATTGGTTTAAAAATTTGCTTCCCTATTCGAATCAGATTTTGTTAACAATTTCGTGGATTTTTTTTTTCAAAGAATTTTAATCGTTTAAAATGATGAACGAGTTTCGAAGAGGCTAGAAGAGTTTAGAAGTTTCGTCAATATCGGTCAAGCCGTATTGGAGATTTGCCGGAACCAAAGGATAACACAGACAGAAAAAATATAAATAGTACCTATACCCCTGTCTATTTTCATATGCATTCAGTAAAAAGCCGTTGTTTTGAAATTACAACAGACACTTCAATTTTAATGATTTTTAATTTTGTTAATCATTCCAATTTACGTTATGTTCATGTTGCTCGATTCATTCTTGGGTTTTTGTACATAACAACCATATTTACCGTTTATTTTGCGGTCATCAATCTATTTTAAGACAGTTGTTTACTTATGCGTAATGATGAAACCCGTTGTTGGACAGTGAGCTGTATGGTGATGAAGATAGAATTCATCATCTGCCTAGCTCTTTATTCAGCCATCGATACTGAAGTATCTATGACATAGGAGCTCCGGAACAAAAGCCAATAAATCCAAATTAATCGTTTATATTTTTTTTTTCTGTTTGTCATAGTACTTATACATAACGTACATCACACAGGTCGCAGCAGATTCCGCTAGAAACGAACTAAATAAGGCTCTAAAGATGGGCAGCCGGACCTTAAACCGACAAATACACGTATTTTTAAGACATTTTAATTTTTCGGAACTATTGCCGATAAATCTTATACAAATTCTTAAAGATTGTTTCTGGTCGGACCATTTACCGAAAAATGCGATTTTTCTTTTATTTTTTACTCTTTTCTAATGAAAAGACTAGTTTTGTGGTAGCAATAGTTTATCGAAGGGTAGCAACACTGAATGACAGTTAAGACAGTCATACGTCTAATAATAATAATGGTAATTACAATATAGCCGTTCAAATCCCGATAATTACATTATGGTCGGACCAAAACCCGATAATTACAAATTTAAAACTAATATAGCAGCAAAACTATCAACACTACATTTTTTTAATATTAGATACCTATTTGAAAGCCCTTACTACAAGCCAAAATTATGTTAAATTAGTTTAACAAACAACATTAACATTCCTACGTAAATCTTTCTTTTGTATTTCCTGTAAAAATACGAAAAGTGGATTTATCGGCTTTTAGTTCCGGAGTTCCTCTTTTTTAATTTGGTTTTTCTGGTGGAAAATCATCAAATAACTTCTCCCACTTTGGGCGGGCTGACTAAAACCCACCCATGTTCCTTCCTGTTCCGGGGCCACGGTATCTCTTTCGAACAGTCCCGTAGCCCCGAAAGGCTTCGGCCCCTTCGATGTGCTGACATCGCTTTGAGGCGCGCGTGGAACACGAACGCGCCGTCGACACGGCCTGTCGTCATAAGACGGACGGACGGCGAGCTAGCCCATAGGTCAACATGCACGGGCCCGCGAAATGGCTGACTACGCCAAATAACCTTCGTTTAAATTAAGAATCTTATTATTCTAAAACATATTATTATACTTACTATACTTATTCTGAGTGTTTGATGTGTTATTCCAGTTTACCTTAATAACAAAGAAAATTCCTTTTCGAAAACTCGCTACCTAATAATGAAGGTTGACTTTAATACGATATTAATTAAAATCTCTTTGCCGGAGTATTATTAGATACTAGCTTCTGCCAGCGGCTTCGCCCGCGTGAAGTTTGATTATTGTCCCATGGGATCTTACTACCGGGATAAAAAGTATCCTATGTGTTAATCCAGGTTATAAACCATCTGTGTGCAAAATTTCATCCAAATCCGTTCAGTAGTTTTTGCGTGAAAGAGTAACAAACATCCATACATCCATACATCCATACATCCATACATCCATACAAACAAACTTTCGCATTTATAATATTAGTAGGATTGGCAAAATCTTCGGGAATTTAATAATTACGTGGTACTCAACGTTCATTGAAAGATCAACCGAAGTTAATCGCGTATTTTAATTGAACCAATTAGAATAATGAACTTTGATAAAGGTGAAGATTTAGTCCTTGATTGACATTAATTATCTGCTATCATACTTTTTTCGTGTTATTTTAAATGACAAACTGCTCTCAAGTTCTTTATTTTTCAGGAACTGAAGATACAATTAGTTTACCAACACAAAAAGTCATAATAGGTTCCTATACGATTTTATACAAGTTGTCAATAAATCCTTCACGAATCCGTCAACAAAGCATTCTGTATATCAAACTAAGTAACTTTACGTAAAAACTATTAGGGTGAAACTTCAAGTTTTACTGTAAATTCACACAAAAGATTGTGCTGATGGATGTGCTGAATAGAGGAGGATAAACGAAAGTTGAAAGTTTATTGAAGGTCGAAACCTTCAATAAACTACGGTCAATAAACTACAATCAATAAACTACCATCAATAAACTACCTTCAATAAACTACCTTCAATAAACTACCTTCAATAAACTACCTTCAATAAACTACCTTCAATAAACTACCTCCAATAAACTACCTTCAATAAACTACCTTCAATAAACTACCTCCAATAAATTACCTTCAATAAACTACCCCCAATTAACTACCTTCAATAAACTACCTTCAATAATCTACCTTCAATATTTAAAGGGCCCTAGAGAAAACACCACAATGATGATCACAAGTGCATTTTGGATTCGTTAAAGTTATGTTTACTACACACTTTACACCGATCACCGATATATCACAAATACTGATCATCCATTAAGTTGTTGTCAGGTTTGACGATTATAAAATGGTTTTGAACCGTCATCAGTGATAACATAATTTATTATACATATAGAATGATGATGTGCTGTGGCAAAATATGCTGGGAATCCCAAGATTGTAACTAAGTATAATTAAGATTTTTGACCTCCAACCTTTCATATCTCGTTTCACCCATCTGCAATAATTGCTGTAATCTTTAAATTATTTTAAGTCCCTATTCTCAATAACGTGGCTTGTATAGCCTTTACAAACTGAATATCTTTTGGCATCTTATTACCTTACTTTTTCCCAATCTTTCTGCTTAGTTTTTTTACTATGTTAGGGACATATTTTAACCTACCGGATGCAGATGAATAACTTATTTATATTGCAGCTAAATAACATATTTGAGTTGACGACAAAAAAAAAATATAGGAAGGTGCCAACTCGCGACCACTCGTGAGATTCACAGTCGCCAATTGAGGAATAAGCCGATTTTAAAACTTTTATTACATCGAAAAGTTTAAATTAGAACAATGAAGTGTTCGTTTATTAACCAAAGAGTAGGTGTTATCAATTTCAATACAGTAAACTTTTTACTGTGCTTTCAACTCAAGATTGCTTTGTGCGTGCGATCTACGGCTGATTTATATTTGTTTTTTTTTTCAAATCAAATCAAAAATATATATATTTGCAAGAAATACGTCATACAACAAGGAAATATTTTATGTCCTAAAAGTCATAGTATTCTGCCTGCAAGCAGGCGTGCAAATTATTATTATTATTGAGTTACATTTTAGTCATTATTATCATGCAATTAATATTATTACAATTATTATAAAATCAGTATTATTCATTTACATTCATCACGAGAAGAGGTCTATACCCTGTAATAGGCAGTCGTGACCGGTTTAGCACAGCATCAGGTGTTGTTCAGTCGGTTCTTGTATCCACCTATGTACCTATAGTCCGCGCCCCGAGAGCTATAATTTTTGTAAACAAAGAATTTCTACCAAAATACGTAGTGACAATTTAATCAACAACAAATACTTCCAAATTCAATCAACTCAAATTACCAAGTTGTAATACGCGGGTTACATTTTGGCGCTATTAACCTTTTGGACACCATTGACACATATACGTGACCAGCAAGCGCGTGCCCTGTACGCCAGATGACACAAATATGTGACAAAATAGTAGAAAAAATTGTAGCTTGGCGTGGAGGGCTCGCGCGTGCGTTTATGCTGTGGCGGTCAAAAGGTTAAGCGCTGTCGTCTAAAGTTTTGTGGTACGGGATTGGTGTCGATTCTGTTGTGCACAAACTAAACTTAATTTTAATAATTAAAATTTAAAAATAATAATAATTATTTTCTCGCAAATGTCGAAAAACGTTGTATGATACACGTGCAGAAAATTAGATTTAGTATTTACAAACTCGTGACTATGGTAAGCCTTCGACTTCGCTCAGGCCTGCATTCGTCCACTCGTTTGTAAAAACCAACTTACCGCACTAGTATCATAAATAACTATTCTGTGACGTTTTAATTGTTTCTAACCGTCGGTAAACAAAATGTCAAACAGACAGCGATAGCAACCTACCGAAACCGAACAGTAAGTTATTGTAAATGGCCGTAAGTAATGTCTAAGATCAATCCCATCATTTGATTGGCAGAAAAGACAAGCTGATCTTTTATTAATAAAGTCGTGAATATTAATCGGTAATGATTTACTGTCGCGGTATCTAAGTCGCTCAGATGATTATATTATGAGCCATGTAGATATGTACTATTATACATAATGGGATTTCCAATGGTCGGTTTAAAAGGAAACAAAATTATCATAATCATCAAGCAACACATGTTACTCAAAGTGTGATGGAGAGGGAGAGAAATGCCTTACGTGAGGAAAGAAATGAAAAAGAAAGAAGTATACACTGACATCTTGGTAAATAATATAAAAAAAAATAGCAAGTTTTCGGTACGGGCGATCGGTAAAGATCGGTGTAGACATTAATTTCTCTGCCGGGGTTGCGGGACTGTTCGAAAGAAATCCGTGGCCCCGGAAAGTAAAGGGCGAGGAAGGAACATGGATGGGTTTTAGTCAGTAAAACTTTGACATTCCCTCCCGCTCCGCCCAAAGTGGGAGAAGTTATTTGATGATTTCCCATGCCAAAAAAAGGCATTAATTTCTATTGTTATCTGATACCGACCCGCACATATTTGTCTGTCTATTTGGTGTGTCGTTAGCACCCTGACACGACTAGAAGAAGAAAACATGGCACGACGACTTCTAGTAGAATGGAATAAGAGCAGGAAGCATATGAATCATAACAACCAAACTTAATTAATTGCCTAATAGATTTAGAAAGGTTTAAAGGCAAACAAATTTATAAATATAATTTTATTTAATTAGCCAATAGTATAAAATACTCTCAACATGACTTCATAATACCAAACAGTGTCGACGTGTGAATCCACAAAGATTTGCTTAAAAAAACAAGTGACTTCGTTCATTTATGGTATTCGAGGTGAGAAATCGCGAATACTTGCTTAATAACAAATGAAAACTCCAGCTTACGACGATTTGGGCGTAAGGTTCCAAATTGAAATGTCAGTTTGTTATATTAAAATAACAGTTTTTTACTGAATACAGTCGTATGAAAATTTACGTCACTTATAACAAAAACACATTTTTTTTATGTTTGTCTGCCTGTTCCGGTTAGTCTCCGAGACGGCTGGACCGATTTTGACGGGAATTTTACTGGCAGATAGCTGATGTTATAAGGTCTAACTAAGGCTATTTAAGCTTTTATCTTAGAAAAATAATTAAGGTTCAATGCAAAAAATACGAAACCCTTGAAATTGTTAACAAAAACCTATTTAAAAAAGAGAAGTGATAGAATTCACACCAATAAAGGTAGTGGATATTTAATAAATAAAGGTGTAAACAAACCTGGTACAGATACCCTTAATCCTCTAGGGTAAATAGCTTCTAATCTCGCTGGAGGCACTTCGTAACACAACACATAATTGAAACTAAATAAACAAAACAAAAACAGAACACAAACGTTCGCCATTGTTCTCAAAAACTCATCACACACTGATTTAAATGTAAATAAACCACTTCATTTATATAAAAACGGGTTTTTAAATTAAATATTATTGACTAGATGTGTCGTTGTTGGCCGGTTCGTGGCATCGGACTGAGAGGTACGGACGGTGGTCTCAGTAATAATAGTTCGGTGTGTTTTTTCTTAGCCAGCGATCACTGTGCGGTCATTGATGTGCTTAAGGGTATACGCGCACTACGAAAATAAACCGTTGCTACTTTTAATGCGCAAAGCCAGTACCTCTTCATAGGGTACACAATATATGTACGATTTATATTCGCAGTGCGCTGATTGTAGTACATTTCTGTTGTTCACATATTGACGAATTTTCTTCGCAACGATTTCTTTTCGTAGTGGACGCATTCCCTAAGGCTCTACTACACAGGCACGTTAGTATCGGTCGATATTATCGCATGCCTTGTTGCGATAATGCGTCCCTATTTCTTGTTCACAGGCGCGTTATTATCGCGAAATATCCTACTCATATCGCAATATCGGAGGACGCAGAAACGCAAGCGTCCTTCTTCTATTGCGGCGTTATTATCGCAGCAGTGTGTAACTTCGTAGTCGTCCTAAAACTTAATCTACTAAAAACAGATATCGCAATAACGCATTCGATATTATCGCGCGAAAATAACGCTACTGTGTGGGGGGAGCCTATCTATTTCGTATAAGTGTTTTTGGCAGGACTTATCAAGGCAAATCTACCCGACATTTTGTAATGTCGGGAAGATTTGCCATGTCTGCATGCAAAAACATCCTACCGCAATCCCACCGACGTTTGCATTCATTAGTAAGTAAGATTGGTAGTGTGGGTAAGCCCTAACAATCGCAAGTAAATAATATTTGCTCATATTCAAACTATAGGTAAATTTAACAACAGTTTGTTAAAATGGGCTGACCTTTATCTTACTAAAATATAATGATGTGTTTGCCTGCGGTTTTATTCGGTCACTTGTGCAAAAACATCATGAAGTTACTAATACTTATGTCCCTTGTTTTATTTCTATACTAGATCGTGAGTCATACAATAATTTTGAAATCCACCATAGCATACATATTAAATAATCATTCAGAGAGCGGTCCATCTTCTCTTTAGTGTGCATCCACAACTGTGGGCCTAGCGACTAGCGGGCGTGTCCAGCGGGCACGGGGGCAGGCGCGGGCGGGCGCGGGCGGTGGCCGGCCATACCGACGAGCTTGCTGCTAAAGTGCTTAGACGTATTCTAGTGATGATTTATTATTTTTACTAGTCAGTTCGATTCTGAGATGGCAGTTGTTAAACATAAGAGAGGGTGGGCGCGAAATAAGTTTACTTTGCCTTATAGCTGGATTGGATTGAATCGCACATTACAGACACTTCAGTGCTTTTCGCAATTTTAACAACAAAATATTTAAGACGCGCGTAAGCGGAGCGACAATATCTAATTGGTTTGATATCCCTGCGGGTGCAGGAGTGTAAAGTCGCTTGTTGTCTAGGCCCGCAGTGTTCCCCACCACACGAGGATAGGAACGTTTGAAAAGTACGGTTACATATCAAGCCCGTTTGGGCGTGTGAGGCGAGCTTGTCCCTAAAAATAAAGAAATCATTCAAGCCCGCCGCGCTATGCGCCTAGTCACTTCAGTTTGGTTACAAATGGCGGTTTCATTTATGTATTTGATTATTTGCGGCACCGTATCAAGTGTTCCATCGTTAGAAGAAAAAAATACATTTACACTCTATAACTGACTACAAATACGAACTATCTGCACATCACATTTAATGGGAGTGCAGTCTTTGGCAAAATTAACGGAACATTATGTTGTATAGTGTACAGGTTACATCCGGAGTTATTTACTATACGGACCTTGTAGAAGCAAGAACAAATTCCCGTCGACCGTTCAAGCGTTTTTGCCATATCTATTATTGGCATCAAATATAACAGCTCACAACATAGGACCCATTAATGTTATATCTATCCGTGGTGCTAGACAACTGAGCCTATCCCAGTTGTAAAAGTCCATTTGTGCCTATTGCCCTTGTTTCGTTCTGTCCCCTGCTGATATGGAGGAAAGTGGAAATTCCGGTTTTTTCCTACTCCTCGGTTATACTTTCTGATTAATTTCGATGCGGGATCCAAGACAGTTAAATTCATTCTCTTTGACTTCGACGAGCGCCATTCTCTCGGCGCTTTTCTGGTGGTCGCCACTGTTGATTCTGGCTTTCAAGAGTTATAGTGGTTTGGGAATAGTGTGGCGGGTTTGTCAAAAAAAAAATTGTGTCTGAGAAAGAACTACACTGAGGTAATGTTTTGAAGAAAATATTATACGGCACCGTTGAAAGGCACACGAAACCTGTTATTGTTGGATATATAAAAAAACCTAAAAGATTCTTGGAAAACAAGCTACGTATTGGTCTCAAAGATGAGATCAATGGTGATCTCAATGTCGATGCAGCAAAAAACTTGTTGCTGACCTTGAACAAAAGCAATATCGGACGAGTAAATGTATGATTGTTAAGATGTGACGTTGCTATCATTAGTATTGTATCATATTTACCTGAAACACAGGTTTAAATAAACCTAGATCAGGTATGTCGCTACCTAACCTTTGTATTTGACAATTTCGTTACCAGCAACGGCAGCAACTGTTATATATTTTGTAATTGTATCAAATCAAATCAAATCAAATTGTAGTTTAATTATAAGCACTAATTATACAATTGTTAAAAATAACTCTACTGCACTTAAATGTATACTTCTGTAATACCTTCTTTTTAAATAAATTATTCTTATTCTTATATTTAACATTTTATGGGTTACTGCTTTGCTGGCGTTAGTTTGGATTTTGAACAGCAATTCGGGTTGTGGTCTACTTGTAATAATACAATTCAATCAAGATTCGAAAGATATAGCGTGGGGCCTATTTATAAGAACGTTATTGTAGTTTTCCTCGGGAACAATGCTTGTTCGGGATGAAAGTGCCCTGCCCTTTTCTGTACACCTGACAACGTTTATGCATTCGATTGATCGAATCAGTGGTTTAGGCGAAAAAGGATCTTTTATACTACGCTACGGATTTTAATGAGTAATTCAGCAACTCGTCCCAAATGGACCGTGGACAGGTGAGACGAGTTGCTGAATTACTCATTTTAATGCAGTATTCTACAACAGTAGAACAAATGGGTTTTTTTGACGCATGCCACATTGGGCACCCACTTTAAGGGCATTACCTGAGGTAATGGCAACTGAGGTGTTCCACATACGGCACCTATCAATATTTTTTGCAGGTGCCTTTAGTGGAACAGTTTATTATTTTAACTTTTATTCCACAATCGGCACCTACAAACCAGTGCACTAGTGTTGGGACGTTTCTTTTATAGCAAAACAAAATAAAAAATTCGATTAAAATCAGTAGAGTTTATAACATGATAATAGATACATAGTATGATTAGCTAAGCGCCACTAATTTCATGCACAGAGATTTCTGACAGGGTATAAAATAAAAACTTATAAATAAAAATACCTGTTTATCTGTGACGTAATTTGACGTTGTGGTGACACCCTAACAGTAATATTTTGGTGAGCCAAGATGTAACAAGAACTTCTTAAAAACTAGTTTAAAATTGCCCACCATCATATTATTTACGATGTTGAGAGAAATGACCAGCTCATCATCTTCCTGCCCTTATCCCATTTTATTTGGGGTCGGCGCAACACGTTTTCATCTTCCATTCTCCCCTGTTAAACGTCACGGCATCATTTACTCCTTTCTCTTTCATATCAGTCTTTACACAATCCATCCATCTTTTCTTTGGCCTTCCTCTCCCTCTCCATCCATCAATACTAATGTCCATCACTCTTTTAGTCACATGCGTTTCATCCCTCCTCATTACATGTCCATACCAAGCCAAACGACTTCCTTTCAGTTTTTCAGTAACAGGTGCCACTTTCAAACTTCCTCTAATATATTCATTCCTTACTTTATCCATTCTTGTCACTCCACACATCCACCTCAACATTCTCAGACCAGCTCTGAAACTAAAATAAAGAAGGCCATGTGAACTTCGGGAAGGAGCTGCAGCCAGTGATGCTCCTGTGCCAACGTTATACAAAAGCAAAGTTAACAAAATACTTGATCAAGGACACAACTTTGCTGGTGATTGTTCAAATTTTAAAATACTAAATCCGGCCTTTACCACAAAAGAAACAGATCCTGTTTTAACCACACGATATCACCACATATTTTACTATCTCAACATAAATGATGCAACCAAGATTTTGTAACAATAATTTAATTTATAAGAGTGTCCATGGAGTTTCTTGCCTGTCCTTCTCCATCAGATCTACTCTAGGGAATGGGCAACTACAGTACTTTCACAGTTTTTATGTCTTGTGTCTAGGACTGTAGCTACATTTGATTTGATCTTTGTTTCGACAACTCAAAAGTGCCTGTAATTGGCCTACTTGAAATAAATGCTTTGATTTTTATTTTCATTTTGCATTTTATTTTTTTTTAATGTTCAAACTACATATAAGGCGTTTATAAAAAAAAATATTAAAAATCATCTGCCTAACCTGCCTAACTTAGGTTCCACAGTTCTACGATTTTGTTTTGTTTCCTCAAATTGTAGGTTAATTTGGAAAATATTCCCTTTAGTTCTAACGTAGAACTGCATGGTGGAATTAGTGGGAATGAACCAAAATCGCGGGAACCCGTCGAATGTTTTGCTGTTTTGATAAAGTTAATAAACATTGCTGAATGAAATGTAATATATCGCTGCGTTTTGAACCGAAATACTTAGATAACGGTTATTATGAATTGCAATATGACAATATTGTAACTGCTAGTATGGGTAGTCAAAATTTGTATGAACGGATAGAGGCCTAATCCCGTAGACCAGTGTGTATAATTACGTCATAATTAAATACTTAGACTGTTATATTATGATTGACGAAATGGGATTCAATGTAGGTATGAAGATTAAAATAGTTACGAGTTGGCACACTTTTTCACATGTTTTGCACGTCTTTTGTTTAGTTGTCAAAGCGGGAAAGTTACTAGACGGGAAGGAGCCACACTTATCAGAGCCGAAAGAAGCCAAAGAGCCGAAAGAAGCCAAAGAGCCGAAAGAATCGAAATTTAAAATTATTTGTATGAAATCCTATAAAACCTCGTACACTTATCCGTGTCGACGGAAGAATAGATGACGTTATACGGATGAGAAATCATCATTCTTTTGGCGCGGATGTGTGCGTCCAGCTTTATTAACCTCCAAGAAACAAATAATATAATATAAATACAATAGTTTTATGTTTTGAACAAGTCTTACTCATCATTTCAAATTCAACCAATTGTAAACGCTGGAACCACAGTAACAAAACATATTTTGATTATGAGAGACTCTATGTTTATGGCACCTAGTACACCATATGACGTAATGAGAATCATATCAACACTCAAAAACACAAGAGAACACAAAGGCTACGATGGAATTTCCACAAAAGTACTCAAAGCGGTAGCGGACGTCATTAGTTGTCCTTTAAGTTACATACTTAATTTGAGTATTAGCACAGGAATATTCCCAATCGCACTAAAGACATCTATAGTTAAGCCAATATTTAAGAAAGACGATAGAGAGTTGATGTTGAATTATAGACCGGTATCGCTCATTCCAGTAACTTCCAAAATTTTCGAAAAATATATTTATAAACAACTTAACTCATATTTGGAACACAATAAAATCCTGTGCAATGAACAGAAAGGTTTCAGAGAAAAAAAAACTATTAATATGGCAATTTATGATTTTTTATACACAGTGATGACGAATATGGATCAACATAAACCAGTCTGTAGCATATTCTGCGATATGACTCAGGCGTTTGATTATGTTCAACACAATATTTTACTTAAGAAACTCGAAGCATATGGCATTAGAGGTAATATACTAAAACTATTTGAGTCATATCTTCAAAACAGAATACAAATAACGGAATTGAGTAAGGTAAACGTAACTACAAAACGAGAAGAGTCACATCGGTCGCAAGAACGTGAAGTTAAGTACGGTGTACCACAGGGAAGTGTTTTGGGACCTTCTTTATTTACATTATATATTAATGACTTGCCTAAGTCCACAGAACAACCTATGAGCCTCTTCGCTGATGACAGTGTAGTGACAATCGCGTGTAAAAACCGAGACACATATAAATCTGACATTGATAACTCACTACTTGCAATAATAGAATGGTTAAATAATAATAATTTAAAAATAAATTTAAATAAAACTAAAATTATGCACTTTAATCAGCGCTCCTTGACATTCACTAATAATTTAAATATAAACTATAATAATAATAACATTGACGAAGTTGATACAACTAAATTTTTAGGACTTATTATTGACAAGAAATTAAACTGGAAGGCACATATAGAGACTATAAGTAAGAAAATAAGTACCTCAGCATATGCTCTTTACAAACTGGCAGCAGTGATTAGTGTAGATGCTTTACTCACCGCATACTATGGCTTGGTGGAGTCTATTTTAAGATACGGTGTAATCTTTTGGGGTAACTCGACTGACCGGGAACTTATATTTAAAACTCAAAAGCGTTGTATTAGGTCGATGTTCAAACTTGAAACCACTCAGAGTTGCAGGCCTTATTTTCAGAAGTACAAAATCTTGACCCTACCTTCACTTTATATATTAGAAAATGCAATGTTCGTAAGATCCAACCCTCACCTATTTTCTCGTATGGCAGATCGATTCCCTCGTAATAGACGTGACAGTACCCAAATTTGCCTACAACAATATAAAACAGCACTTATGCGCAAAAGTGTATTTTGCATGGCTCCAAAAATTTATAATAAACTTCCGAAAAACTGGAAGCAGTTAAATGATGTTGCATTCAAAAATAGAGTAAATAATTTTCTAGCAGATAAGTCTTATTATAATTTGAATGAGTTTCTAGATGAAAAATTCTGATTAGATATCTTAAATATTGTTCTGTTTCATTTTTTAATCAATCATAACAGTTTTTGTATAATTTGACTCTGAAGTATGACTAATATAGATTGAATTATGATTTTATTATTTACTTTTGACATGTCTGTGTGTGCTTATATATATTTTGACATAGTTTTATTAATTCCTCTTTAATTTTTACTTATGATTTCTAATTTTTTGGTTTGACATTTATTATTACTACTAGTTGTTATCTACTTTTTGACATGTCTGTGCTTATATTATATATTTTGACATGTATTATTAATTCCTTTATAATTTTTACTTATGGTCTAATTTTATGATTTGACATTTATTATTAATACTAGCTGTTTTTTATAGTCGCAGATTAAATTATGTTTTATTTTATTTTGACCATGTTAATTTTTTGTGTTAATTTGTTTTTCTCGGATTGAAGGATACTCGTATATTTAAATCACAATTGTAATTCTAAACATTTGCACGCCGTAGTATATGGCAAACATGTCTGAACCAATTTTATTTATGTTATCCTGCATACACTTATTATATATTATTGTATGTGTACACATGTTTGAGCAAATAAATTTTTATCTTATCTTATCTTATCTTATCTCATAATATCAGATCGAAATCATCCACTGCTGATTAGCGGTCTCCCCTTTCTGCTACACCTCCCGGATCTGTACTTCCCTCATCCAGATATTGCCCGCGATTTTGACAATATCGACAACCCAACGAGTTTTTGAACAAGTAAATGAAACACAACCCTGCTTTCTCAAATTCTTTATTTTTTGTCAATAACAGGTCTAAAGAGCGTACACCCTGACGTAGTCCACTTTCAAGGAGGCGTCATTCCACGAGGGGTGCCAAAAGTCCTTGGTCCTCCAGAAATTCAGCATGGCCTTGCTGGCGCCGTTCCTCCAGGGCTTGTCTTCCAGGTCATCAGAGAAGTCTTTCACTCCACCCACGCGAAGACCAAGGGTTATGTGGAACTGTGGACGAGAAAATAAAATTCAGTGATTACGGACAGTCCCGCAGCCTCGTAAGGAAGGTAGTTCCCCTTACTCGCGATCGCACCTTCAGGTTTTTTAAAATAACGAAGGTCTGAATTTTGCGGGATCATAGTCCACGAGCAATTAATACAAAAATAGTTATATCTTTTTGAAGAAGTTCTTCGACGAAGAGTAGGTGGTTTTAATACCAACATACCTCTGGAGAACGTTGCTGTTTTTCGTTCGGTTGTTATTGTGGGTATGTGCGTCGGACACTGAGCAAGCAAGTAAGCAGTTCATAAGGCCTCTGTCCCAGCAATGTGAACTTTATGAACTTTTTTTTCTCTTCGTTAGAGGCACTGAGCCGTAATCAAAATAATATACGGAATGCTGGATGTCAGAATGTCTTTATATTTTTGGTTCTAGGACCCTATATACACAGTAGCATCAAGATAAATAGCGACAAGTTTAAAATTGTTTATCCTGTCAGCTTTAATAAGGTAAGTACCCAGTGTCTCTTAGACGTTTATGTCTCTTCTCTTACCATCTTATCTAGCGGTGCCATAACGGTTCCCTTCTGCCAGCGTGAGGCGTGAGCTACGTTGTTCTGTTTGGCGGCCTTAAAGAAACCCCCAATAGGTTTCACGGTACCGTACTGCTCATCATCCACCAACAAATCGATGCCATCTGTGACATAAAGTTGGTAAACTTATGTAATAGGCACGATTCATCACAGGTTTTTAAAGTGGATGTCATATGTTTTCGGGCAATTGCAAATTGCTCCGGACTTACAGAAACGTCCGCTATTTTGTCCATACCAGTTAGATCGATCTCTAATTTCGTTGCGAGATCCAAAACAGTGGAGGTTGGAATCATATGTCCAAAGAGCTAACATTTCTGTGTGATTACGACTTCAAATCGAATTTGCGCAATAATCTAGCGGTACTAAACCTACCTGGTCTCCATTTCATGGTATAGTTATGGAAGTCCTTGTGCCAGTCGTCGATACCAATCTTCTCCTGCAGCAGGGCAGACCTGAAGGGTTCAGACTCTGAGAGCACAGGGCCTCCATACAGCTTCTTGGCAAGTTCAGAGTTTCCTCGGACGAAGGCGACTCGCATCAGACCGGACTCGTAGTTATCTGGACCGTACGTGTTGTCTGATGATTCCAAGTTGATTTCTAGAGAAAAGAAGTTTCATAAGGTGTTGCATACGATACAAAATAAATGAGAAAATATGTATGTAGGCTATTATCTGGTTACATATTCTCCAAAACCCTGAGGTTTGGAGAATATGTCCCATTCCACAAGCAATAAATGAAGAATTTTTTTCTAAAGTAACGAAGTATTCTCTAAGCAAGATTCAAGCTTAACTGCTTTGAACCCAAACATTTTCCACGAACCAGGTATTAGCCAGCTTCCAGAGGGTAACTTTGCGCGCACTTCTACCCTCCCGTACATGAAGTTAAAACTGCGTCTTGTGGTGATCTTCGCCGTCGTCACAGGTGGTATTGTCTGAGCCCCTGCCACTTCTCGTTTGCACTCTGGCGTGCCTGCCAGGCCTGTGCATCTGAAAATTTAAGATAACTGGTAGGCTTTTGTTGTCGGCCATGGGACTTTAAGGAATTGTTCACTGCTGTTCTGTATTGCGCGGGAGTGCTCTCCATGGACGGTATGCAGTATGCTAGGACACGCGCCCGCACCGCCGCCGCCGACGTCGTGTACGAGGCCTTAAAAAACACTGCAAGTATTCGGCGGCGACTGCTAAAGACGTCACGAGGGCGCGAAGGACCGGTGACAGCAGGTAACGAGCAGGTGGTTGAAGTAGCGGCACGTCCGCGCGCGGCGGTGGTCAGGTTGCGAGTGAGATTTTGGGCCGCATAGACGTGACTTTTCGTTTATTTTGTTCGGTCAACACAAACGTGTGTAAGCGCTGACAGAGGGCGCCTCTCATTGTTGTATAATAAAAGATTTGCAAATAGTAGTACTTTATGTAGCTGTTCCCGAATAAAAGAAAAATATTCAAGTACCTGTCACCCAGGTCCAGAAATCCCTCATCATGTTGAGACTCAGTCAGCTTTGGAGTGATGACCAGGGAGCCTTCCTCGAAACTTATCGTCTTGTCCGGAATGTACACGTTGAAGGGATAGTCCTGAAATAAACATTGAAATATACTGGATTTCATACAAGGTGTAAATGGGCCCTCCATGAAGCCGTCAACCAAGCGTTCTGTGCATCAAAATAAGTAATCTTACGCAATAAAAATATATAATGCCTCAACCAATTCAATTCCCTGTAGTTCCGGACGCCGCCGCCGCGCATGTCTTCCCTCTCGCTTTAACGACTATGCACTAGATGCATAAGAGAGGGAAAGCAATAACGCAGTCCCGCCGTTTACGCGCCTCCGACGCGGGAGATAGTCGACGCATAGCTACGATCGAGCCACGAAGACGCACACGAAAGCGAAACTTCACGAACTGCCGCGCGCTCTAAGCTCTAAAGCGTGTATTCTTTTATCGGTTTGTTTTAAAATCAGTACCCGTGACAATCATTTTAGAATAGTTTTAGTGTAACCTTTACTCCTGTTTATCGTGATTATGCGACATTAAGTTATACAAGTGTTTGATTTCCGAATCCACTTCAACCCAGTATGAACGCAGTTGCGAAAATATGCTTTTTTTGTGTTGAAAAATCACGTTTCACGACAAACACACATCATGTCAGATGTCAGTCCGACTTCAGGACCAAGCCTCGGAACTTATCCTTCTGCAGCGAGGTGTGGGACAGGGAGACGTCATATCTCGGAAACTTTTAGGTATCAACGTCAATGGCGAGTACATCGCTCACCATCGGTTTGACAACGATGAAATGGTCGTGGCTGAGAACATGGAAGACCTCACTTCAATGTTTTATGACCTCAGTAGAGCTTTCAAAAGAGTTTTAACATGAACAATTGAACATAGACAAAAAAAAATATCATGTTGAATGCCCATGCCATAGCCACTCCTATAAAGAGCGGAGACTCTACTAATGGAAAGTTTTAAATACAGCTATTTGGTAAGTTTTCGGAATCTCCATCCGGATCAGTAGTTCCGAAGATTAAACCCTCCATTCAAACGTATAAACTTGACCTCTCAAAGGTATAAACAAACTGAAGTTGACTTTCACATGCGAGTTTCAATCAGAAGTTTTTTTGATCATAATTGTACTTTAAATAATAATCGATTTATTATCAAATGCGTCCATAAGAACAATGTTTTTAGTGAACTACATTGAATTTTACAGTAAAACGTGTTTTTTTTTACAAAAAAGCCGCTTCTCAGCAATATTTTTTGCATAAAGTTACATTACATTGTTTGATGTACAGAATGCTTGGTTGAAGGCTTCGTAAAGTTTTTGTTTACACCCTGCATAACTCAAGTGCACTGAACAAACCGGCTCTCCTGGAAACTGGATCATCACGTCCCATTCATCCAACTGCCTAAGACTTTGTCTTCTTTTCGCGAACTCTTCGCTGAATAGCAACTGATCCTTGCAAGTGTTTGGATTGCCTTGAACTATTGTTCTGGAAATTACACATTTTGATGACACGGTATCATCATACCTTTCGTCTGAGGGATTTTCAGGCGGTACCTCGCTTGGGCGAGTGGCTGGTGGAAGGGGAGGTTCCAGGCCAGTGCTAATGTTAGGTGCATCTTCATTGACGAAGTCTGGAAAAACCATTTGTAATTCATAATTACTTTCACAATTGTAGATTTTTAGTCATATTGCCTCTATGTTAGCCCTCTTATGTAGGTATCAATCAGCCTTTGGTATTCTGAATGCTGCGTCATAGGCCTCCTCACTGTGGTCGAGGGCGGGCCATTGTCCACTATGCGGCCCAGTGCAAGTTGGTGGATAATCATCGAATTTTTGATTCATCGATATGCGAGTTTCTCCACTATGTTTTATTTAACAATTTTGAGAGCTGAGGTAAAGGTGTAAACTACACAAATTATAATGCTTGTCCAGGATATTATGTTGGTTGTGGATTCGAACTACATTTACCTACTTCAAACTCGAAGTCGGGGCCAGTTTGTCGTTGTTGAGAGCAAAGAAGACTATTTGCCATCAGACAGGAATTCTAGCATGCGTTCAAAAACTTACCAGTAACTTCGTATACCTGCTGTTGCGTAATTTTTCTCTTGCCATTTCTGAGGGTATAAATGATCCAGTACCATATGATGTCTCCAACTCTCAGTATTACATTACGATCCTCGTAAACCCACTTCTTATCGCTGGGTCTGAATTCTGCAGCATCACTGTCTTTGGTTGTGGGTATTTGGTCGATCATTACGCGGAACTCAACAGAGGTAAACCCATCATCTAAAAACAAAGGATTATTAAGTCTGGCTTTTGCAGTGAATGACGTTAATAATAATAATAATAATATCTTTATTTGTATAGAATGCAGGTGTTACAATAATGGTGTTAGTTTCAGATATATTCCCAGTACATTCTGCCTGTTGGCATACAAAAACATAGTGGTTAACTTACAGATAATTTAAAAACTAGGCAAGTACTTAAATTCAAAATTAAATCATAGATCAGCTAAGTCTAAAATTATTTACATAATATTATGAGATAAAGTGAAGCAAAAATTACAATTCATCATTTAAAAAATCGTTAACAGAGTAATAACATTTCTCTATCAGCAAGGACGATAGTATTTTCTTGAATTTTATTAAGGGCAGGTCCTTAATACAATTTGGCAATTTGTTAAAGATAATAGGTGCCATACCCATAATGTTTTTTTAAGCAGAGCTGTGTTATATCTACCAGTACACAAAAGACTCTGATATTTTGATCTCATGGCAGTAGTTCGCATTCTCGTATCTTTTATTGTAGGAAATAGATGCTGGTTAGTTCTAACGAATATACTTCGAGAATGTAAAGACAAGGAAAAGTTAATATTTTGTGTTTCTTGAAAAAAGGAGTGCAACTATCTGTAATCTTGAGATTGAAAATGGATCTTATGCATCGCTTTTGGGCTTTAAATATAGACTCCCTTTCGGAACAATTACCCCAGAATACTACACCAAACCTTAGAACAGAGACCACCAAACCGTGATATGCAACCATTAATGTATCAATGTTAACTTTCTTGGACAGATTGAAGAGAACATACGCAGACGTGCTTAATCTTTTGCAGATTTCTTCAGCCTGCGGTTTCCAAGTTAATTGACTATCAATCAATATACCCAGGAATTTAGCCACATTAACGCTATCAACAGTTTGTCCTTTATAATTAATTTTTAAGTTTAAAGGAAGAATTTTTTGATAGTAATGCATTATATTTGTTTTATTGAGGTTTATTATAAGGTTATTATCATTGAGCCAGTTTATTATTAGTTTTAGAGAATTATTTATTTCATCTTCATAAAGGTCTTCGTTGGCGCAGTCTATTAGGATCGTACTATCATCGGCAAATAACACACAAGGGTAAGGAATGTGTCGGGGCAGATCATTTATATACAGCAAGAATAATAATGGCCCTAGAACGCTGCCCTGCGGAACGCCATATTTAATTTTCCTAGGGCCAGATAAATATTTAACGTCACGTTTGGATTTGTTTGACACATATTTTAGAGATTTCTGTATATTGAAGACGTCCACTTAGATAAGATTTTATGAGACGTAGAGCATTCCCTCGTATACCGTAAGCATCAAGTTTGGCCAAAAGCGTTTCATGGTTCACGTAATCAAAGGCTTTGGTCATATCGGTAAAAATGGCACAAATTGGTATTTTTTTATCTACATTAATCATTATTTTATTTATTAGATCGTATATAGCCATGTTTATGTTTTTATTTTTACGAAAACCTTTTTGTTCCTCACATAATATATTATTTTTTGACAGAAATGAAAGAAATGACTCATAAATTACTTTTTCAAAAATTTTGGAAAATATGGGGATTAAAGCTATTGGCCTAAAGTTAGCCATGTCTTCTTTATTATTCTTTTTATGGAGTGGTTTAACTATTGTGGTTTTAAGGCTATCAGGGAATATTCCAGCAAATATGCTTGCGTTTATGATGTGGCTTAGAGGGTCAGCTATAATGGAGCAGACAAATTTTATAACGTTTGTTGAAATACCGTCATATCCACAACTCTTCTTGTTCTTTAAAGATTTGATCACCCTTATAATGTCTTCAGGGACAACAGGGGCCATAAAAATAGAATGAGGGTTATGCGGTATTCTTACAGTATTTTTAATTGTGTTTAGGGGAGGATCTGAGATTTGATCAATGAAGAAATCGTTGAATGCTTGGGCTATTTCATTAGGGTCAGTTAATGTTAAATTTTGTTTTTTTATTCTTGTTAAGGGTTCACTTATGGATTTTGTACTATTTATTATTTGCCAGGATGTTGTAGATTTATTTTTGGAATTATTAATTAGATAGTTGTTCTGTGCTTTTTGGGTCAGTTTGATATTTTTTTAAATCTTTTTGAGCTTTATCAAGCTCCCAGATAAAAATAGCAACATGTCTCTGATTCCGAAAGGGTATGTTGGAGGTATACTAATTGGTTGCGCCAACATTCAAATATCATTTGACATCCGCTATTTCCTATTCCCATCCCTTTCCCGCACATACCTCGCGAGTGAAATGCATTGATTCGCGATTATTTCCGCCGCTCACGCACTTCCGAAACGCACCGCGACAAGTGTGCATTGGCGTCGGACCGCTCCGCTAGAAATTGCACTGAACTGAATCTCCGCATTTTCCATATACCTACTCGTAATAAGACTCTCAATAAACTTGTGTGTGAGTGAGGACAGTGTCTTGAAGCCCAACAGCCCCCTGGACCAGGAACGTGAACCGGTGCACCGGCGACGACGCGGCGACTCGAGCACGTGGCTCCTGTAAAGGTTTGTGCTTCCCTCCCTTACTATTTCGGGTTGTACTCCATGATCCTACACCCACCGCAACTCGAACCTCCTATCGCCAAAGCGTTTGTCAATTGTTTTTGTTTCGCAACACAGTATAATAAAATTACAGTCCACTAAATTCGCCTTTCGCGCCACCATTTTATTTGGTCCCTCTCACCGTATAGTTAAGTATTTGAATTAGGTACATATTTCTTGTAGTTATCGTATTAGTATTTATTCCATAGGGAATAAACGCACCGCACCGCAGTCTTATACCTAACGCAATTCGTTGTTTGTTTCGCGCGCATTGTTCATCTATTAACTACGTACATACGTAATAGGTACCTACATAGTCGTAGCTATAGATCGCTCATATTACATACATTCGGAAGTCTACAAGTATTATAACAGAGATACATCCTAGTGGGTAAATTAGGATCGAGTTAAAATTACCTACAGCTCGTTTTATCAGCCTACCCACTTTAGGTATTTAGAAATTGTCCGCATCACTGTTCTCCATCACATAATCGTAAAAATAACTTTATTTGTTTGTTTACCGCATTGATTGTGTGTAGTAAGTTGTTCACAATGCCTCCAAAGGACAGCAAAGTTCAATTGAAACTTTTATATGCTAAAAGAGACATGCTATTTTCTCGCGTGCAATCTACTTGTGATAATGCACTTAAAACAAATGATCTAGCCATAAGGGATTCGTTCTTATGTTCTATAGAAAACTTAGATAGTTTGCGCACGGAATTTGAATCCATAATTCATGAAATTAACGTTTTCGAGTTAGAATTAAATCCAGAATACGCTGTGAGTTACCAAGCTTTGGCGTCATTTGATGATTTATTTTGTCGCATCAAACGCGTCGCGAGAAGCTTGGAGAAGTTGTCTGCACCTCAGAGCCAGGCAATTCACACTCGCGATCGACCTAAATTACCGCCTATTCAGATACCTGAATTTAATGGTGATATTCGCAACTGGAATCAGTTTATAGATAGTTTTGAAAACACTATAGATAATAACGTCTCTTTGACAGATCATGAAAAATTACACTATCTGGTTGAAAAGTTAACTGGTAAAGCTAAAACTGTTTGTGCCGGCATCACTTTTAGTGCCGACAATTATCCATTAATCTTACAAACTTTAAAGTCGAAATACGAAGACAAAAGATTAGTAGCTACCGCATATTTAGATCAGTTATTCGACTTGAAAAATATCACAGTTTGTAATGAAACTAATTTAGAGAAGTTTTTAGATACTTTTGCATCATCTGTTCGCGCAGTAAAGAACCTGAAGGTCGATGACCTCTGCGACTTTTTGTTTTTATATTTAGGTTTAAAGAAGTTAGACAGTGAAACTGTTCGTTTATTTGAAATGAACCATCGTAGTAGTAAACTGCCAAAATTCAATGATTTAGAATGTTTTGTTCGCGATCATATTAAAATATTGCAACGCACTTCGTCAAACCATGAAGTTACGAAGAAAGTAGTCACTAAGTCCGACCGTCGAATGGATGCGCCTTCGAAGTCACAAAAGTCGACACATACGTATGTGAATACCGCACCTACACCTGTACAATCTAATTGTTCTTTGTGTAATAGTCAACATCCGCAATTGTACAAGTGTTCTGGTTTCTTAAAATTAATGCCTTATGATCGTTATAAGTTTGTTCGCGAAAACAATTTATGTTTTAACTGCCTAAGTGACAAGCATCGGGTTACGTCTTGTAATAGTAGTCAAAGTTGTCGTAAGTGCACTTCAAAGCACCACACTTTACTTCACTTAGAGAAAAATAATAATAATGCCGCATCCAATGTGAGCACAGTTAGTTTATCAAGCGGTGACACGTCGTCGCAGACAGTCGCCTAGTCGGTGCGAACTCTGCGGTCGCTTCGCAGCCGCAGCCGCAGCCAGCGCGCGACGTTGCCCGCTCGCAGACCGCCGCACAGTGGGCTGAAACGGGCCGGTAGAGGACTTAGCGTTTAAAAAAAAAAGTTTCTTTTTCTGAAACTTTAAATAGTGCGTTGGATTTATCTATTGATTATAAGTAATTATTTATATGAACGTCGTTTACATAACTTGAGTATTTTTGGAGTTATTAATAACCAAAGTAATTTTTGTATGAAGCAAAACAAAAAACCTTGAAAATCTAGAAATTCTCAAATTTTCTCAAAGAATTGACTTTACGTATGTATAGTACGTATTTTTGTCCTATTTTAGCACCTATTCTCGAGTTGCGATTTTCTGCGATTTGGTCGCAATTTCAAATTTTGTTCGCTATTCCACACCACCATAGAGATTAAGAACCAGGCCCGGTTTTTTTTTAGTGGTCTCCCCGTTAGGCCTAAACCACTAAGGACCAATAAAATAAGTAAAAATCACAATCAGGTACTGGTCACTGCACTTTTTTAATTTAATCACTATCAAGAGTATCCATATCTATTAACGAATGCAAAATTTTCGTATTCGTCATCATCAAATGTTTCCGTTTGTTCAATTATTAATAAACTTTGTGCTTCCTCTGACAAAGTTTTATGTTTTCTGCGAATTTTGTGGCGTTTGCTCAGATGAGTGGATCAGAGCTGGTCAACAAATTATTTAAAATGTCTTTATTTGTAGTTTTTCTACTGCATTTCTTGGAATGGTGTTGGCGGTACCTACGAAAGTCTTTATTTCTAGCTTCAGCAGCTTCTTCAGATAGCTGTCATATTGGTATTAAACCAAAACTTTCAATAATAGCTGCACCATGCATAAGAACTTTATGAACACTTGAAGGCATATAATACCAGCCATATAATTCCAAATACAGTCGCATGGTCACTTGAGCAAATTCGTGAAATTTGACTGTGTCAATGTGGTAACCTGATGAAATTGCCTCTAAAATGGTTGCAAACCGCCTAATTAAGTCTTCACTAACACCAGTTATCTCAGCAGTCACGTTTGGGTAATAACTTTAAGGTCTTTTCATGTTGATCACTTAATTAGACTAAAAATTTAGACCTTATCTCACCACACAAACTGTCATTATTTTTAATACTGCCACTGTTTTTAAAAATAATAAAAAGGTCAAGTTTAGTCACCAAATCTTCAAACATTTTCACAAACACAAAATAACTCACACTCACTTCACTTATTTGTTTATGCAATAAATATGTGAGGGTAGTGCGTCTATTATGGTGGGTAATAGAACACTGAAGTACGTTTGAATGCAATAGTACATTTTGTGCCCTATTATCGTTGCACCAATCAGGTAACGACACGTGTCATAACTTGATGTTGCGGTCGCGCATTCCTATCTCTTGATTCCCGGAAATAAGTGTCAAAACAAATTACGTCATACCTACCTATATTACCTATGGTGGTGGAAAATGTCGAACATTTTTTTTAAATTTAAAGTGTTAAGTAAGTATTGGAGTACTTCAGGCCGTTTAGTGTACATTATTTTCAATTTCAAATTAATTGGAATAAATTGCTTAGCTAAAATTTCATGACTCTTCATACAAATTTGATATGGCTATATCTCCGAAAGTACGAGTCCAATTAAAAAAAGTTAAAGAGTAAAAACTTTTTAAATTTATGTCTAGATACTAAAAAAATACATTTTAGTTCTTAAGCTAACTTTATAATCCCAGCCCACTGTGCGCCGTGAGCGACGTCACGTTGTGTTCGATGTCCGCAAGCAGTGCGTGTACTACCGTGGTGCTCGCGACCGCTCACGTTGTTGTTGATGATGCTTTAGGTAATCCGTGTCTTGTTCGTGCATTGTTAGATAGCGCTTCGCAGAGTAATTTTTTGACTCAAAATTGTTGTCAACGCCTTGGGTTTAGTATTAATAACCGGCAAGCCCGATCAGTTGTTAAGGGGTTCGGTGGTTTAAAATCAACCATTCATGGTTCGATTAAAATTAAATTTACAACGCGTTTTAATTCCGATATTTGTTTCGATATGGATTCGCTTGTTGTAGATAAAATTACGGAACAATTGCCTACTGTCCCGGTTGACACGTCTTTATTGACTAAATTTAAAGATCTACCGCTGGCAGATGAATCTTATGGTGTCCCTGGATACGTCGATATGTTGATCGGCGCTTCGATTCTCCCGCACCTTCAGTTATCGCGTAAGGTTCAAGGTCATTCGTCGTACCCCGCACCGCACGCCCTAGAAACAGTTCTAGGTTTTGTTATTGTTGGTTCCGCACCCGCACATTTAGATAATTACTCGACTGTGTCACACTGCTGCACTGTTGAGCCGCCGCTGGAGTCTACCATCCGCAGGTTTTGGGAAATTGAAGAGGTCAATGTCCCGCCTATCCTAAGCCCTGATGATAAGGTGGCCGAGGAGATTTATTGTCGCACGACTACTCGAGATAATGATGGTCGTTATGTTGTCGCGCTTCCATTCAAGGGAGATATTTTCTCGCTCGGTGACTCCTACGCTTCCGCTGAAAAACGCTTTTCTTGTTTAGATTGTAAGATGCAAGCATCTCCGAAGTTGAAGCAAGCCTATGATGAGGTAGTTATCGAATACCTAGATAAAGGATACATCTCACCTGCGCCTATCACCGAAACTGACGAGGCTCGAGATCATCCATCTTACATCATCCCGCACCACGGAGTGGTTAGAGAAGACAAGCTTACTACTAAGCTTCGCGTGGTTTTAGACGGCAGTGCTAAGACTAGCACTTCTGTATCGCTTAATGACATTTTGCATTGTGGTCAAAACCTTCAAGGTAACTTATTTGACATTATTGTAAATTTCCGCTTGTTTGCTGTCGCGCTTTCCGCCGACATAAGGCAAATGTTTCTTTCCATTGGTATTCGCGACTGCGACCGCAAATTTCAACGTTTTTTGTATAGATTTTCGCTTCAAGAACCTTTAAAGGTTTACGAGTTTAATCGTGTGTGTTTTGGGCTTAAGTCGAGTCCTTTCCATGCACTTCGCACTATCAAGCAATTAGCCGCTGATGAGGGTGAAAGATTCCCGAAAGCGAAAGACACTATTGAGACTGGGCTATACATGGATGACTTTGTTTATAGTGTAGCCAGCGAAGCAGAGGCCGTTGAGACCGCCACTCAAGTAATAAATCTTATGAAAGCCGGTCAGTTTGATCTGGTGAAGTGGACAAGTAACTCGCAAACCGCTCTTGATTCGATTCCACTATCTCATCAATTATCTTCAGTGAAGGAATTCGATGGTGATGATACGCACAAGGTTCTAGGCTTAAGTTGGTCACCCGCGTCTGACATGTTCAGTCTTAAAGTTAGTTCGACTCCGCAAATTTGTACTAAACGCATTATCCTTTCGTGTGTAGCACGTATATGGGATGTTATGGGATTTGTAGCTCCTGTCGTTTTATATGCCAAGTTGCTTATAAAGGAACTTTGGCTTTCCAATAGTGATTGGGACGACCCCGCGCCCGACAATATTGTTAAATTGTGGGCTCGCTTTCGGAACGAGCTTCCATTGCTCGATCAAATAAAAATTCCTCGCCATGTTGGTATATGGTTGGACAGTATAGTTACTGTTGTAGGCTTCGCAGACGCCAGTGAAAAGGCTTACGGGGGAGTAGTTTACTTCCACGTTTTGAATGCTGACAAGGTCTCGGTTAGTCTTATAAGCGCTAAATCCAAGGTCTCCCCTCGCAAGGTCGTTTCTCTGGCACGCCTGGAGCTGTGCGCTATACTTTTGTTAGTGCAACTAATTACCTCTATTGTTAATGCTTGTAGACACCGCATTGTTATTAATAGAATTATGGCTTTTTCTGACTCTACTGTTGCTTTGTGTTGGGCACATTCTTCACCCCATCGCTGGGACACATTCGTCGCTAATAGAGTGGCTAAAATTCAGTCCGAATTGCCACCAGAAAATCTCTTTCACGTTGCTGGCACAGATAACCCCGCCGATTGTCTCTCCCGTGGATTGCTCCCTTCGCAAATCTTAGATCATCCATTGTGGTTCTGCGCTCCTCCTTGGATTCATAGCGTGCCTGAGGAATGGCCGGTTAAGCCTTTTAACCCTGCTGCTATTTCAGAACCCCCCGAAGAGAAGAAGCATTCGCTTGTAATTTCGGTCCCACGTGAAGAGTCGATTATTTTATTGTTGTCTGATCGCGTCTCGTCTTGGTCGAGACTTTTGCGTTGTGTGGTGTATGTCTGTCGTTTTCTAAAACTGTTACCCATGCACGGTAATATAACCGCCGCTGATCTGTATAAAGCTGAGTCAGTCGTGATTCGTGAATTGCAAAGATTTTATTTCGCATCAGAATTTAGTAGTCTAGAGTCCAATAAAACTTGTAGCCGCGCTTTTCAACATTTGAAACCCTTTTTGCAGAATGGTCTCATTCGAGTAGGTGGTCGGTTGAGAAATTCCGAATTAGGATTTGAACAAAAGCATCCAGTAGTTTTACCCCGCAAGGACCATATTTTAGATTTGATTGTAGATTATCATCATAAGGTGAATTGTCACGCAGGTCCGGACTTGTTGATGTCTATCCTTAGACAGAAGTATTGGATACTTTCCGCTCGCAATTTGATTCGCGCTAGAGTGCACAAATGTGTACCCTGCTTTAAGCTTCGCCCGCGTTTTATCACGCCTGAAATGGCTGATCATCGCTCATGTCGTGTTGTTCAATCTACTAAACCTTTCGTACACACCGGTACAGACTTCGCCGGCCCGTTTCGGGTAACTATTGCCCGTGGTCGTGGTATACGCTCCACAAAAGCTTACGTTTGTCTATTTATTTGTATGACCACTCGTGCGGTTCACATAGAACTGACCGGTGATTTAAGTACGCAAAGTTTTATGTCCGCGTTTAAACGTTTTTTGTCACGCCGTGGTCCGGTGAAACGTTTATATTCGGACAACGGTACTAATTATGTTGGAGCTCGTCGTAGTATCTCGGAATTACACGCATTCTTGCGGTCAAAGTATTATCAGAGTGAATTCGCTCATGTTTTGGCTGAAAATCGTATTGAATGGCATTTTAATACTCCCGCTGCTAGTCATTTTGGTGGTAATTGGGAGACTAATATTAAGAGCCTCAAGTCGCATCTGTTCCGCGTTATAGGCGTACAGATTCTCTCTTATGAGGAGCTGAGTACTGTACTCGCTCAGGTAGAGGCAGTAATGAATACTCATCCACTGTGTCGAACTCTATCTAGTGACCCGTCGGAGTCTTTAGCTTTAACGCCGGCTCACTTCTTAACCACGACTCCTCTTAAGTATTTGCCCGCTATGGATGTTGATGAAGACAGACTGCATCTCCTAAAGCATCACGCTCTTTTAGATAGATTGGTTCAATCCTTTTGGAGGCGTTGGAGAACAGATTATTTGCACACGCTGCAGTCGCGTCAAAAATGGAATACTCCATCGAATCCAGTCACCGCTGGTACTGTGGTAGTTTTAATGACCGAGAGTGCGCCCCCTCTACACTGGCCTCTAGGTGTAGTGGAGGAAGTTTTCCCTGATCAAAGAGGAGTAACGCGTATAGTACGAGTTAAAACCGCAACCGGTTCGTATTTACGTCCGGTTATTCGCCTCTGTCCTCTGCCTAATCAGCAGCAGGTTTCATCTTAGTTTGTAGTTTTAGTTACGCTTTATATGTATATAGTTTAGGAATAAGTTAGCAGTTAGAGGTTACAACAGATTTTAGTTATTTGATTAGTTTCGCTTATTGTTTTGAAGGTGACCCTTCAAACCCGGGGGGAATGGTTGCGCCAACATTCAAATATCATTTGATATCCGCTATTTCCTATTCCCATCCCTTTCCCGCACATACCTCGCGAGTGAAATGCATTGATTCGCGATTATTTCCGCCGCTCACGCACTTCCGAAACGCACCGCGACAAGTGTGCATTGGCGTCGGACCGCTCCGCTAGAAATTGCACTGAACTGAATCTCCGCAATTTCCATATACCTACTCGTAATAAGACTCTCAATAAACTTGTGTGTGAGTGAGGACAGTGTCTTGAAGCCCAACAGCCCCCTGGACCAGGAACGTGAACCGGTGCACCGGCGACGACGCGGCGACTCGAGCACGTGGCTCCTGTAAAGGTTTGTGCTTCCCTCCCTTACTATTTCGGGTTGTACTCCATGATCCTACACCCACCGCAACTCGAACCTCCTATCGCCAAAGCGTTTGTCAATTGTTTTTGTTTCGCAACACAGTATAATAAAATTACAGTCCACTAAATTCGCCTTTCGCGCCACCACTAATTATTCGCCCACATCGCACTATATAGTAAGCTTAACCCTATGTTATAAGGGGCAAACCTATTTCAACACCCCTTATTACTCATATTATAATTCGGATTATAGGTAAATAAGATTAAGCCAAATAACGTTTTGAAATTGTCACGCGACGAAACATCAAACGCATTGTGGTGGAACACTTTGGAAAAGCAAAATGTGCTTGAAAGGATGGCTGCACGATATCTTAATCTGCTCGTCACAGTCTCCTTGAGCGTTAAACACCATGACAAAATATGATAAAACACACAAAGAAAAAAGTTTATTTATGACCCATACCCGACACGAATGAGACATAATTATCTCAGTTTTTTTGTTATTTTAAATATAGCTAAAACATATTTTTTATGTTCGAAATCAATGGCTACCATCAAAATATTGCTTTAAGGTTTTGTTCAGGAGATGTTTGTTCCGGCTAATCTCCGATACGGGTGTGTAGTTTGACTTAAATTTACCTATTTTATAGAAAATTAAAAAAATTAATAAACTTTTGATAATAGGCATCAAAAATAACAAATCTATTTAGTCCGTCAGTTAGAGCACTGGAAAATTATGGACACATATTTTTTTGTAAATTAATGTTTAAGGTTCATAAATTCACTGTATTGTCTATTTCCACAAATATAAGATTAACATTAATTTATACTAGGATGAATGGTGAACGATATGGGATTATGAGTCACGCGCACGGTATGTGGCCGAATTACGTACTGAACCATTGCGGTGTAAGTGCAATAATATAAATGATGGAGTCATACTGAGCGTGTGGCGCAATAATGATGACCCAGGTCAACGTACTGTACGGTGGATGACCCATACATTGACAAAGATAAAACGTATCAAAACTCGGGAGTGGGGGCTCATGACGTCAGTATGCTCTAAAAATTATACCTAGGCGTGACGTATTGCGAATCTTAAAAGCGCCGTAACTTCGGCATATAGCGAGCGTAGCGAGCTTGAAATTTTTTGACACCTTGTTGCGAACAGATTTGAATAGTTTCGATCCAATTAAATAGTAAGTAATTGTTTCGATCCTTCTTACAAGAGTTACTTGAACGACTTTTACACAGAGACTAAAGAAAGTAGTCCAAAGAGCAAGCGAAGCGAACTCGAAAATTTTAGTATACCTACAGTGGACAGGTTAGCATTATTTCAAATAACCGCATTTACTTGGGTAAGTCATAGACAAACTTAAGATACAAGAGAAACTAGGCTGCATGAACGAGCGTAGCGAGTTCGAAAAATGTAAATATTTCCTCAAAAAAATTCACATCATTTTGTAATTTGAGATCAAAATGTCCACAAGCTCCATTCTTTGCGACCTTGTATGTCATTTAATTGGCTATTATATGCATTTAGTCGATTTAGTAAAAACCTGTTATTTTTTAATTACAAATAGACATTTCAACTATTTTTTTTTGTATAGATGATTCCAAGTGAGCTGCTAGAATTTTCCATTGATATACAAGCTGAAAACATTATGTGTATGAGGGGCCAAAAGGGTGGCGGCCAAAGGCTGGTGCCCAGGGCGGTCGCTCTACTGCGCCCTACCCTAACGCCGCTACTGAAGCTACCTATACGAAGGGTTAACACTATTCTGAATATCTGGGGCTAACATCTACTTATTGCCATTTACCCAAAATTTACAGTTTTCTTTACCAATGCTACAGGAACCCCTCTAAATTACTCTATAAGGACAATCTTTTGGAATCAGCCGTTCGATGCCAACAGGGTGACCCTCTTGGGCCAGTTATTTTTAGTCTAGCAATAAATCCAATTATTCGACAGCTAAATTCTAAATTCAACGTATGGTACCTAGATGATGGAACCCTGGGAGGTGATGTGGACACAGTCTTAAATGATTTAACTTTCTTAAAAGAAAAATTTTGTTCCATTGGCCTAGACCTTAACCTTTCGAAGTGCGAAATTTACCTTCCAGAAACTACTGACAGACAGACTACCATTTCTAAATTTAACTCTTTGGCACCAAATATCAAAATTACCGAAAAAAATTCTCTTCACCTCCTAGGATCACCAATATTTGACGAATCTTTTCCGTCTTTCATTGAAGAAAAAATCCAAAATTTTAATGATGTTTCATAAATGATAAATGATATTTATTCAGCAAGTAGGTTTTCTCAAACACTTTTACACGTCATTTTTTTTTTAAACTAGATGGGGCCGGTGTTTCGTATCTGACTACTCTGAGAAGAAACAGCCGAAACAAACTCAGAGGTCATAGTCTCTTTTGAAGTCCAGACAATCTTGCTTAATTCACATGAGGACTATGCAGATTAGTGTCTGAGATGGTCTTTTAAAGAAAGAACCACACAGATTTGAGTGGACCTGTCCAGTCAGTGCAAGCATTTGTCAGTTATCGTGTAGCTCGACTTATAACACAAGGAGCTCAACGAAACGACGAACAATACCAAAGAAAGGACATTTGGGTAGGTCGCTTATAGAACTCAAACTGCCAGACAGTCGTGGGAAAAAACAAAAACAAAATGTGACCCACATGGTCCTCACATTCACAATTATTAAATAAAATAAATAATAATTTACAAAAACGAATGTCAATAAAAATACGATATGTCAAATACACACATAAGACTAACAAAATTAAAAGTAAAAAATAATAAAATACTGAAGTAAGTATTCATGTCAATTCATTAATGTCAGTCACAAGTAAATATTCATGTCAAATACACACACATAAAATAAAATAAAAAATAAAAATAAGGTAAAAAATAATAAAATACTGAACTAAGTATTCATGTCAAATCATTCAATGTCACAGTGTATAAAATAAAGGAATCAACAATAAACCAGCGAAGTCCGAAATTTCAACATTCACAGAGCAAATTTCATTGGAGCAGTTTAATCCCAAGCCTTTTTATCTTCGAGATAGTGATTGACATGATAGAAAGCTTTCAGGCATAGCTTCTGTTTTATAAACGATTTGAATTTATTCAGGCTTAGTGCTTGAATATGGCTCGGAAGTTTATTGTAAAAACGTATACATTGGCATCTGAACGTACCCCCTATTTTTTTGAGCCTCGTTGCAGGAACAACAAATTTGTGTTTGTTCCTCGTATTTATGTTGTGGATATCACTGTATTTTTTAAACAAATTAATATTTTTGTGTGCGTATAAAAGGTTTTCATAAATAAATTGAGAGGGCACAGTAAGAATTTTAATCTCCTTAAATTTTTCTCTGAGGGAGTATCTGGGACTTAGTTTATAAATTGAACGAATTGCCCTTTTTTGTAAAACAAATATTGTTTGAATATCGGCGGCATTGCCCCACAAGAGAATACCGTACGACATCACGCTATGGAAATAACTAAAGTAAACTAAACGAGCTGTCTCTAAATCAGTTAAGTCACGAATTCTTCTAACGGCGTATGCTGCAGAGCTAAGTTTTTTCGACAATTTGTTTATATGCCTAAGAACACTGTGCTATCTTCCGGTTTCAACTCTTCATCCTTGATTACTACACTAGTTTCCACTTGTCTTACATGGGGTATCGTAAACTTAATACATTTAGTTTTTTTTCATTTAAGAGTAGATTATTAACATTAAACCAATTAACAACTTTTGCCAGGGCGCTATTAACATTATCCACAACTGGCTGCTGACGTTTGAGTTTAAATAAAAGAGAAGTGTCGTCTGCAAACAATACCACGTCATGATTATCCTTTATGAGGTAAGGCAAGTCATTTATGTAAATAAGAAACAAAAATGGACCAAGAATTGAGCCCTGGGGTACCCCCATTTTTACTACGGATCCGGGAGATCTTTTCCCATTAACATCAACTCTCTGAATCCTATCACTCAAATAAGAAGTAAGAAGATCCAGAGAGGCGTTACGGATTCCGTAGTGGTGTAGTTTCCTGATTAATGTTTCATGAAGAACGCAATCGAAAGCTTTAGATAAATCGCAAAAAATTCCCAAAGCATCGCATTTGTCCTCCCAGGCATTATAAATGTGTCCTAAAAGTTCAACACCGGCATCAGTAGTTGAACGACCCCTTGTAAAACCGAACTGTTTTTTGTGCAATAACTTATGTTTATTGAAAAAACTTTGCAATTGTGCCAAAATTAATTTTTCAAAAATTTTACTAAAGGTGGGTAGTACTGAAATGGGTCTATAATTAGTGGGGTCTGATGTACTACCCGATTTAAACAATGGTATTATTTTACTATATTTCATTAGATCAGGAAACTCACCACGGTCAATACAATCGTTAAATATAACAGCTAAAGAAGGAGCTACAACGTTTATAATGGATTTAGCTACGTCCACAGAATGACCCCATAGATCAGCGGTCTTTTTAACATTTAAGGTGTGAAAAGTTTTAATAATATCTCTACAGGTGACATATTGGAAGTTAAATTCGGAATCACAGTTTGAAACGTTTTCCCTTAGTAAAGACTCGGCAGCAGCAGGCGACGAGTTAAGCGATTTAGTTGTCGATACGGGAATATCTGCAAAGAAATTTTCAAAGGCTGTGGCAACTTGAGTGTCTGAATTTAGAATATTATCGCCAATAGCAAGGCTGTAGTCACTATTTCGCTTGCAAGACCTTCCCGTTTCGCTATTAATAATGTTCCATGTCATTTTAATTACATTACTACTATTTTTAATTTTTGAACTCAAGTAACGTGACTTTGCTAATAAACAAACTTTTTTAAATAACTTAGAGTAATTCTTAACGTACAAATTAAATTCTACTGTGTTAGTATAAGTCCGCTCTTCATACAGTTCATAAAGTCGTTTTCGACTCTTATGAATACCAACGGTGGCCCAGTCATTGAAAGAAGCGTTACTATTTACCGAGATTGTCTTAGGGACAAATGTGGTTTCAAATTGTGCACAATACATGCTGAAAAAATCGTTATAGTGTTGATTGGGATCATCATTGGCTGACAAAAGTGGTAGTTTTGATAAGAGTTTAGTTTTAAAAGTTTCCAGGCGATTTTTACTTTTTGGATTAACAATGATATTCTTTTTAGTGACTTTCATGTTTACATTAGGAATTGTGATCAATTGCCCACAATGATCTGAATCTATTAAATTAATAATTGCCTTTTGGGTGGGTATAATATCAGTGTAAATATTATCTAGGCAAGTGGCAGTAGTAGGGGTTATTCTAGTGGGCTCGAGAAATTTATTTTCAAGATTGTATGACTGAAACAGGCTTAAAATTTTTGTACTTAACCCAGAATTTTCTAACAAATTAATATTAAAATCACCACAAGTAGGTAATTATAGACTTCTTAGAACTACAGATTTTATGTAACACTTCATCCATTACCTTTTCAAAACAATCATACAACCCTGAAGGAGGTCTATATACACTTAAAATGATAAACTGCTCCAATTCTATACAGGCTATTTCAACTGTTCGCTCAACAGATAGGCTTACAATATCCTTGCGTTCTTTAAATTTAAGATGATTACTTACTAGGATTAATGCGCCGCCGTGTATAGCATTTACTCTGCAGAATGAACTACCAACCTGTTGATTGCTAAAATTGAAAATTAATTGGTGACATTTAAGCCAGTGCTCCGTTATACAAAGAATATCGATGTTGTTACAATTCAAAAAAAGTTCTACTTCTAATTCTTTGTTCAATAATCCTTGAATATTTTGATGAACCAGGTTGATACTATTAAAACTCTCAAAACATTCGGCTGATTCACTATCTGGTTTCCTTATAATATTGCAAGAGGTTGCCTCTGTTGTCTCAATTTCTAATTTAAATGATTCATAGATTCAGTTAATGTAGACAAATTATTGGCAGAGTAATTTAACTCGATATTGCATTGATTAACAGAGGCAACTTGATTAGCCAAGTTCTTGGCTGTAATAGAAAAATAATAAGATAGCGATGCAGCTACTTGTCTTTTGCAATAGTTTGTAAGATAGCACCTGTCTACAAGATATCTATCTTTTGTCAAATAAAAATTATTGCCAATATAATTGTTTATGTCAATTAAGTGAAATACATTACTATTCATGGTCAAATTATGCAATGTATTATTAATATTATATCTATAGTAATTTTCTTCCTGTGGCAAACTTTTACTATAAGGAAGTGTAAACAATACAATTTTTCTCAAATTTAAGTTTGACAAAGTTCTATAATACTGAAGCAATTCTCCTTTGTTTACTTTTCCTCTATTACCTATTAAAATTAATAAAATGGAATCCTCGTTAAACTTACATTTAATAATTTCTTTCATAATATTATATAAAGAACATCCTGGCATACAGTTGTTTATTACTGAGTGTCCTGGATATTCATCTGTTAACAAATTACCAAGATCTTTTCCAATCTCGGAGAGACTTTTCAAAATTAACATTCATTCAGCCTTCACTCTTATTCGATACTGTTGTTTTGGACCTATATTCACGTATAGCCTTCGCTCTTCTCATCTTTGGAAGTATCCACAGCTTTTAGAAAAAGTCGACCAAATTATTAGGAACACACTTACTTCAGTACTTAATGTGGCCCTGGACGACCGAGCGTGGCAGCAAGCCACACTTCCCATTCGCTTGGGTGGTCTCGGCGTCCGCAAAATTTCAAGTATAAGTTTACCAGCCTTCCTCTCCTCGGTCTACGGTATCGAGAAATTAACCAGGGATATTTTATCTGTTTCACTGGTTGATGTTCAGGTGCCGTATCTGACTGATGCGTTGAACGCTTGGAAAATGGCTGGTCCCAATACGGATTTTCCCAACAACCTGTCCTCCCAGAGTCAGTGGGACGTGCCGCTCTGCAGTATTGTACGGAATACCCTATTACATACGTCAATCAATACTGTGGAGCGTGCCCGTCTGTTGGCTGTGGGGGAATGGGAGTCGGGCTTGTGGCTTCAGGCACTTCCGTCATTCACCATTGGCACTATGATGGATGACGCATCGTTCCGGGTCGCTACGAGTCTACGCTTAGGCGCACCTTGTGTTGCTTCGCATCGTTGTCACTGCGGTGTAGCTGTCGACAGCCTCGGACATCATGGCCTGTCCTGCTACAGGAGCGCAGGTCGCATTGCACGGCACGCCAGCATCAACGACATTATCCGTCGGGCTCTTGCCAGCGCCGGCGTACCAGCGGTTTTAGAACCAAACGGCTTGGTGCGTGACGATGGCAAGAGACCGGACGGCATGACGTTAGTGCCTTGGAGCGTTGGCAGGCCTTTGGTGTGGGATGCAACTTGTGTCGACACCCTTGCGCCTTGCCATGTTGCAAGCACTGCAGGCTGTGCAGGCGCTGCTGCTGCAGCTGCTGAGATCCTCAAACGGCGCAAATACTATAACCTTATTGGTAACTACAGCTTTGAGCCGTTTGGGGTCGAAACGCTCGGGTCGTGGGGTCCGAGTGCGCGTCTCCTTTTTAAGGAAATCTGCCGCCGACTGATCGACACTTCGCGCGACCAGAGGGCTGGCTACTTCTTTGGCCAAAGAATTAGCATTGCCATTCAACGTGGCAATGCTGCCAGTCTTCTGGGCACATTTCCCGATGACAGCGATGCGGAGGAGTATTTTGACGCCTAAATGTCCTATTGACATTGTTGTATATATATTGTGTACTAGTTTTATGTTTAGTTTTATTTTTGTAATTATATGTAGTTTTAGATGTAGTATGTTTAATTATGCTAATAAATTTAAGTCATTGCCATTTGATTAATGCCACATATAAATAACCATTCACATACAAGCCATTATTATAAACATTGCCTGTATTCGTACGGGTTTGAATTGCAGTGACCCCGGTGCCGTAGAAATCTTGCCCAGGGCGCTGGTAGTCCTAAAACCGGTGACCAATCAGTTCACCAAACATTAATTCACAAACTTTTACTTGACAATCAACATTTGTCATTTCATCATTATACAACAACAAGTTTAACAAATAATTCGCTTCGCAAAATAATTAACCGATAAACTTTTATTTAATAACGTATTATTTGACAAACAATTCTTTTTATTTTCGTTTTATCTCATAGAACAACGTTTGGAATAAAGACATTACACATATTGATTGTGCCATACCAAAAATAGAAGAAAATAAATGAATTTGGTTTCCTATATGCACAAATTTTGTGGCTGAAACGAATCGCTGCAAAACCAACTCCACGTAGTCTTTTTTGCCCTACCCCTAGAGTGTAATTTAAACCCGCGTAGGCGCGGAGAGGCGAGGCGGGCCGCGAGCTGAGGAGCACCGGTGGTGAGCGTTGAAACCCTCTGCGACGATAAGGTCGCGTGTGACCGCCGGAGCCCCGCAGCGCCGGAACCGTGACAGAAACTATGCCTGCTGTATGTTGCATGCTGCATACTGCATGCTTGCTGCTTGCTGGTTGCGTGCATGCTGCATGCTTACTGCTCGCTTGCTGCATGCTTCCTGCTCGCTTGCTACATGCTTGCTGCCTGCTTGCTGCTTTCTTGCTACATGCATGTAGTATGCTTGTTTGCATGTTATGAAAAATCTACCCATTTCCTTATTTTTTTTCTTAAAAAAGAGTAATAAAAAAAATACTAGCCTGTAAATTATTTTGTAGAAACGTGATTTATTTAAATAAGAAATGAAAACTGTACAAATGATTAAATATTATCTGATGCATTTGATAAAAGAAGTATTTGCCAAATAAATGTTTGTAAAACGAATATTTTTAAAATAAAACATTTGCGAAATAAATAGTATACGAAACGTTGCAATACGGGTATTTGATACTAAAAGATGGCCAATAATGAGGTTTTTGAAATTTGCTTTTATAACAATATTTTTATTTCGTAGAATAGTATAATACATCGTACACGTTATGACGGCCATCTGAATGCGCCAGAGTTAGCAAATGATCAGTAGCGTCTGTCGGAACATAGCCAGCGTTGCCAGACCGTACCAAAAGGTACGGTTTTCCGTATTATTTATCACACAATCGTACCACAACCGTACCTCAGTGTAGACCGTACTGCCGGGGTTGCGGGCCTGTTCGAAAGAGATACCGCGGCCCCGGAACGTAAAAGGCGAGGAAGGAACATGGATGGTTTTTAGTCAGTAAGAGTCTGACACTCCCTCCCGCTCCGCCCAGAGTGGGGGGGGGGTCATTTGATGATTTCCCATCCTTAAAAAAAAAAAAAAAAAAAGTGTAGACCGTACCTGTTTCGTACCTTTTCTATACTAGTGATTTATTTTTCACGGGTAAAAAAAAAAAATATTATACAAACTCGTAAAATATTTATAAACTCACAGTCTATCGAGAAAGTAATAGAAAATAATGAGACTCATACTTTCTTCAACTTTCTGTCACATTTGACACTAAAATAATTGGACACAAATTACTTAAATGGAATTTTCTCAGTTCCTAACAAACAACTTGTTTTCGCTGTAGAATATGAGTAGATATCGTCTACTCATATTCTACAGCGAAAACATGTATATTTTTCAAAATTCTAGCAAAACCGTAAGGGTCGGAATACTTCTGCAAGAACTAGATCAGTTTTTTTCTTCGAGTTGCGACTGATCCGAACTTCGATTTATAAAGTCTTTTTAGACCTAAAAATATCAAATTACATCAAAATTTTTGTACTGGTATTATAATTCAATTAAACAAAAATATTCTTACTACGTTTCAAGTTTCTGACAGGTATGTAAACAACAGAATTTTGCACACTTGTTTAAAAACAATAAAATAAAACAATACTTTTTGTTCCTTTAAATACAGGGTGTAAACCACCTCATCACAAATCCGTTAATCAAGCATTCTGTAAGTCATCAAACTAAGTAACTATGCAAAAATTATTGCACTTTTTTTTTGAGGTTATAAATTATGTATTGTGGTAGAACTCAATGTAACGCACTTAAAACACTGTGCTGATGGATGCATTGGGTCGTGGAGGTGTTAAAAGTCGAAATTTGACAAAAAAAAACTTTTCAAAAAGTTGTAACTTTGACCCCCCCATATCTCCGTAACTAGGAGGTTCCCAGGTATGGTGTAGAAAAATAAAATATCGCAATGATGGGGAGAACAAGTGCCTCTCGGCTTTGTGAAGAGGTGTTGTACACCCGTTATGAACAATAATATCGCTTCATATCTGAACTTCCTCAAAACAAAAAAAAAAACATTGCATCATTAACGAATTTAGTGACTTTACTTCATTTTCTAATTGATTTACAAATGATTTTTTTCGATATTGGCAATCGGTAAAAATGTTCTGCTTTACCATATCCCTTTGAATATTCGATTCCCTATAGCTTTTTTTCCAACCTATGGTCGCAGAAAAAAAACGACATCTAGTTCTTGCAGAAGTATCCCGCCCCAACCGTACCTTGAAGTTGAAAACCGTACCTTTTCAGAAAGCCGGCCGTACTTTTTTGGGAATTCATACTGGCAACACTGAACATAGCTATTGTCTAGAGTGCACGGTCTGTTCTAGGCGCCTTAAAAAATCAGACTTTGCGCGGTGATATAATCAAAAATGTAAGTGTTATTAACAAGTGTTGATGATGGATTCTGGTGATGGAGGTATGTAGCTTATTTTATACACTGTTTCACTAATGTACATCTTTTGAATCATTTTTGTGGCTTAAATAAAAAACAGTAAAAATTATGAAAAAAATATCGAACTAACTTAATAAATGAGTAACTTTCTTATATTTCCGGGCTAGTCCGATTAGAAAAAGGAACAGAATCGTAATCAAGAAGAATGTGGGAAGTTAATAATGAACAAAGATGTTGCTGAAATAGACGGTTTTTTTAATGTTTTTTTCGTCAAATACATCCGCAGTTTTAACAACCAATCGATTAATTACTTTATTTTAAAACAACATTCTTTTTGTTCCAGATGCATCAAATATATTATTCACGAAGAAAGAATTGTACGCCCTGTGGAATCTGGAGTAACTGGATATATTCTGGACGAGGAAAATTCGGAAAATTATGAAAACAGTGATAGTGATAAAAGACGATTTTGTATTAAGTATGCTTTTATTAAAATGTGTAAAGTCTGTATGTATTATTTTGTGTTTTATTTAATGCCAATCGATTTTGAAAACAATTTTGCTGAGAAACAATCAAAAAATATTTTTGGCCATATTTTAGTATTAAATACCCGTATGTGCGTTGGTTGTAAAATGAAAATTTGTCAATGGACTTTTGGTAAAACATTAGGGAACCCCTAAAACCGGCACTGAGTAGCTTCGTCCGGAACGAAGATCTACACAACACACAATGGCTTTTTAATTGTGTCTGTAATAACGGCATACAAGAGGGTGATATATTTCTGTTATATTTAATATTACAAAATAACTGAGATAAATGTTCTAAGGGTCGTGACCGTTCTTCTTTACACTTAATTTCGAATTTTCTTGGAAACACAATGGTTTCGCGGCCCATTGCGTGTCAGTTACGCCAGATGCACGGAAGACGCGCTGGCGCCGCATAATTATTCTCTCTCGCTCGTACGAAGGCGACGTGCATGGGTTGGAGAAGGAGAAGAATATCAATGCAACGAGCCAATAAAGAAAAACGATAATCGAATCTAAAGAATTTCGTCAATGCGAAGACAATACTTAATCTAATTCGATGTGTTTATATCTACATACATAGTTGCGAAACGTATGAATCCGCGATACCACCCCGGCAAGCCAATTTAAATAGACCGATTCAAAATCCGGGCTGTTAACACTTTCCCGGACTTGGGAATCGAACGGAAGTCCCTATGCTCAGAAATAGTGCTCGCGACTTACCGGTATGGTACAGTATGATATAAGGGGGGTATGGGCCGGGATGATATGGGCCAAGTTGTCTGAAAATAATGATTTTATTATATTATTATTATTTTAGTGTTGTAGGCAAATGAATTCATAATGATTTAAATAATAGGGGATCGGCACTGTTACTTCATAATACAGGCTATTCTATAGCCTAGCAAGGAGGACAGCACGTCACTCACTGGATTGTCAGTGATTTAATACTACCCACTTTGTGAAATGTTTTACATGAATTAAAATCTGTTGTTTTTTAAATATAAATAAAGATTTTTATTATTAAATTCGTTCGATTTTTTATTGATTCTAAAATCATCTTTTTATTTTTTTTGGTTTGATTCCATTTTTTTTTTCCAAATGGTGTGACGAGGTAAAACCTTGCCGAATTATCAAAACTTTTAATAATATTCGAATCAACAATTATGTAAATAGTAGAACCATTTGTATTTTACCTCATTCGAACAAGTTCTCGAAAAAAACTCAAAGTTGAATTTACAAAAATTGGTTTTTAAATGAAATAATAAATTCCTCATTTTGTAAACAAAGTTGTGGTGTTAATGATAAAATTCTCTGTAGGTATCCACAATATTCGTTTTATTTTTGTATTTTTTTATCATTTGTAAAATTATGAAGACAGATGTTGAAGTTCATCTAATAACAAATTCATAACGATTGATTGACTTGATTACGATAGCACAGAAAGCCTCATATTTGTTTTAAAATAAATGTGTTGTCAGCCTACCTAACACACCTCACATCACACCACACTGCACAACACCATGCCACACCACACCACATCATACCACAACACCACACCATTCCACACCACACCACACCACACTACACTATAACATACTCCACTATTTCATTATCAAATTTGTCAAAGATAATTTTATTTTGTAAATTTAGTTTTTCTGTTTGTTTGATTATTGTGTTCTTCTGCTAAAGGTTACAATAATTTGTTAGCATTTAAGATTTCATACTAAAACACTGTTTTTGGGGGGGGGCTGGTAATCTGTGTGACAGGGTTTCCCTAGTGCAGATACCAGTCTCTCACAAAGGATTTATCTGATGTAGATTCATATTTTTAAGGCGCCTTTGTGGAAGGGAAATAAAAATGTTTATTATTATGTTTATTATTATAAAATAAAAGCCATTTTCAATGGACAATCATGGACATTAAGCCACATTACTTTTTAATCTTATTACATATTGACGAATTGTGTGGTACACCTCTGTTTAACCCTTCGGGATATGTGGGCGTGAATATACACATAAAATTATGTATTATTTTTAACACAATTTGGTCTTACCTTTCAACGTCCCCCTAAACCCTCTTGGGTACAAAGCTTCCATTGTTGGCGTAGGGGGTTCGTAGTATCTATCCCCGTAATATCTTTCTATCTCTTCAGCTTCACATAATGCAATAAACACGGATAAATATAGGACCACAGAGTTGTACAAACAGGACATATTTCGACCACTTGGAGAGTTGAATGATTCGATACAAACTTGTGAAGATGCTGCTCACCGGTTTTAAAGGTCATATGTGATAAAACAGGAAATTTGATAACAGGAAATTCGTAAGTCTTTGGCTCTGTAGGGCCACCATGAGTTGTCATAGTTAAATCGCGTGACGTAACTACAATAGTTATGTCAATACGCAGATAGTATAATTAAGTAGTTAGCTTCTCTAATGGTACCATGAGCTATGTTAGTGCTTACCACTAACGATATAGTTACAACTACACCGTGAAGGTTTGCGTTGTTATGTTGGCATCATTTTAGAAAACGATGCTCACTTCACAATGCATATTTTCATCTCTTTTTAAATAATGCACGATGGTAGAGACAAAAGACAGGTCATATGTGTAAGCTTACAACTCGCAGGCATTATCAAGTCCATGCGCGTAGTTCACAATATTGGCATGGACATAAGAAGTCCATGCTTACACCAACTTATAGTTTGAAGTGGATTTCCAACTAGAACACGCATCTCACTTTGAAACGGTCTTCGTTCGCGTCGTTTATCTTCTATTTCGGCAGCAGCTAACATTTCCCTCTAAAGATGAGATCAATGGTGATCTCAATGTCGATGCAGCAAAAACTTGTTGCTGACCTACATGATGACAATAACGCACTACATGATGTCTCTATTTGCGATCTTTCTTTCAGTGAAGAGAACATATTGAAGGAGCTTAATTCCTTAGATCCAGCGAAGGGCCCAGGACCTGATGGACTGTCGCCTTATTTTCTTAGGAAAACTGCGTCTTCCATCTGTAAACCTCTTTTTATTATTTATAATAAGTGTATAACCGAGGGATTTGTACCTGATCTGTGGAAGCATGCGTACATTGTGCCTGTTCACAAAAGTGGATCCAAACGCAACGTTGAACACTATCGTCCTGTTTCCATTCTGTCTGCATTGTCGAAACTCTTTGAAAGGTTAGTTCATAACGAAATCTATCCTGTACTCCACAACAAACTGATTCCACAACAGCACGGTTTCGTTAAGCGTCGGTCGACAAATACCAATTTATTATTGTTTTCTAGCTTTTTGTTTGACTGTGTTGATAACCGTGTACAAGTAGATGCAGTGTATACGGACTTCTGTAAGGCGTTCGATAAGATAGACCATGAAATACTGCTTAATAAAATAGCGTTCAACGGTATTCGTGGGAATCTTCTGAGGTGGTTTACTTCTTATATTACCAACCGAAGTCAGAGGGTTGTAATCAATGGTCACCAATCAAACATCGCGCAAGTGACCTCTGGTGTGCCTCAAGGCTCCATACTTGGTCCGCTTTTGTTTATCTTATATATTAATGACATCAGCCAATGTTTTCTTAATACTAAGTTTTTATTATATGCCGACGACCTCAAGGTATATAGAGCCATACGACAACAAAATGATTGCCTTCTGCTACAGCAAGATTTGGACAGACTATCCTGTTATCTATATTTATGTATGTCAGGAAAATAAGTTGCAACTAAGTGTACCCAAATGCAACTTCTTAAACTTCACAAAAAATAAAACCAAAATAAACCATACATACACGTTATGCAATGCCCGCCTACTTAAAGTTGATTCTATTCGAGACCTCGGTGTTACCATCGATTCTAAGCTTTGCTTAGACCTACACATCGGAAAAATTGTTAATATATTTGGAAAATGTGGAGGAGATGGAGTCCCAGGTGTCAGGCTGAGAGGTGTCGCTCTGTTCATGAACAGAGATACAGAAAAGCTAGGCATAAGCTTCTGCATAGGTTCAAGCCGAGCTGGAGCCCGTATCCCTATCTCACCAGGCCTTGCCGCCTTAATCAACGGAAGCACCACCAAAACGAGCATGAAAGGCAGTAAGTACGCTACACTGCCTCAAGTGGAAGTAGCCACCCACCGATGCCGTCTAGTGCGATTCAAAGGAAAGACGATCGCACTACTCGAGTGGCAGGAGGAGACTTCATTTGCTCAGGCAAGCTCATTGCTTCAAAAGATCAGGGATTCCGGAGAACACATGCCAGTCACAGCCCGCACAATAAGCGTTGACGCGATGAAGGTCGGAGGAGAGAGAGGAGACGTCGCAGACCGCTTCGGCTGCTTAAAAGCCTCGGAACAACATGAGGTAGTCGTCTATGAGGACAGAGGGGAAACTTTAAGTTTCCTGAAAGCCCCCAGAGACCCAACAGCCATCGCGACGAGCTCCACAACTAGCACGACCGCACAAAGCGGATCAGAGAGGGCTCAGCAGAAGGCAGCCGCCGAAAAAGCTGCAAAGGAGCAGAGTGCCCCCATCAGCCCAGAGGACCAAGCCAGGTCGAGGAGTCGCCTGAAAGCCTTCGGCACTTTTCTGAAAGCACTGCTCCCAAGCACCAGCCGCGCATCACTGGCCGAGAAACAAGAAGCAGCAGTGGAGAGATTCTTCAGGAAGGCACCATCAGAACCAACCCAATGGAAGCCTACACCAACGAGAGCCACAGAGAGAACTCGGGCACCACAGATCACGTGAAGAGCGCTTTCCTTGAGTACGTAGCAATCGTGAGGGCGACCAGAGAGGTCAACCTCATGACATGCAGGAAGATCCTGCAGACCTTTCAAAGGAACACAGAAGGACTGCTAAAGGTACTACTCAAGGAGGTAGAGGCAGCGGTGTACGACAACGTTAAATCTCAAGTCATCAAAGGGGAAATGACAGGGTCGTACATGGCAGCCTACAGCGCAAAGAACGGTTTTGTGGCCCTTGACGAGGAGGAAACGGAACGCGTGGGAAAAATAACATTCAGAACCCCAAATGACGACCCGATAGTGGTTACCGCCAAATGTACCAAGATTATGCTGGACGATAAGATCCTTGAAATGGCACAGTCCATTTCAGGGATCCCGGACAACACAGCATCTCAGGGAAATTGGACGGTGCCCAATATCAGGTGGGTAAACGGAGTTCCCGGTTGCGGCAAGACAACCTGGGTGGTGAAACACTTCGATGAGGAGAATGACGTTGTCGCCACCACGACGACCGAAGCTGCCAAAGACCTCAGAGAGAAGCTCGCGCACCGCTTAGGAGACCGAGTAAAGACAAAGGTGCGCACTATGGCCTCAATCTTAGCCAACGGGTTCAAGAAAGAAGAGAAATGCTACCGCCTAACGGTGGACGAGGCTCTTATGAACCATTTTGGGGCCATAGTAATGGCAGTCAAGTTGTCAGGAGCGAGCGAGGTTGTCCTCATCGGAGACATAAACCAGCTACCATTTCTGGACAGAGAGAACCTTTTCGAGCTAAGGTATACCCGTCCAAATCTGGTGGCTGGCATCACCCAGGAGCTGCTCTGCACACACCGCAATCCAATGGATGTGGCATTTGCGTTGAGCGAGATATACTCCTCCAAGCTGTCGCTGTCGCGGGTCCACTCACTGAGCGTGAAAGGTTACACAGGAGTGCAAATACCGAGCACCGCCCAAAACACCCTATTTCTGGTTCATACGCAAGAAGAGAAAGCTGTTCTCATCAGCCAGGGATACGGCTCCGGCGAAGGGTCGCGCACGCTAACCATCCACGAGGCCCAGGGTCTTACCTTCGACAGCGTGATTATCATCAACACCAAGTCTAGGAGACTCCAAATCCACGACAGCATTTCCCACGCGGTAGTGGCGGTGTCGAGACATACAGTCAGTTGCGTCTATTACACCGACGACGCCGATGACGCCACTGGCCGCTTTGCAAAGAGAGCGATGGATGCGCCAACTAAAACGGTCGTTGAGTACAACCTGAAGACGGCCATGCAGCGTCGAGATACAGTCGTTGTGGAAGCTTTGCTCAGGCTAGCGAAGTCCCTGATCAGACGACGTGATTAACAAAAAACCCCCATCCTAACCCCAAACCCAAGCCAATACATCCCACTCCCAAACAACTCTGTTACCAAAAAGAGAATGTAAAACTGCATGGCAAGGTGAGTATGTCATACTCACGTAAAAAAGAGTGCCGATGGTGGCGCTGCACATCCGGTCGCTAAGTTCCCTACAAAATGGTTGAGCTAAGCGGCGCGGATGTGCAGGTCATGTCCGTGAACGGGTGCCGACGGTTGCTGCCGGTCGACTCACATTGCCATGCAGTTATGAAACAGCTTGGTGTAGATTTTTGTTAATTTTAATTAGTAATTAAAAAAAATATATATATATATATATATTTGATGGACTCACGTAGATCTTAAGTTACTAATAATAAGCTTAGTTTAATGTAACGTGTCCAATGATGGAGCACGATCGTAGTTTTAATTATTTCTAAATCAATTAAACAATAAATAAAATGTAAATAAGAGCGCGGACCCCCACGTCTGCGGTAGAAAAAAAAAAAAAAAAAAAGTGGTTGCCTGTAAAGTCGGTTTTACGGGCGAAGATTTTACGTGACAACGTCATAGTTGAGTGGGAGAGAGACGCAAGGCATTCGGCGGGCTTCTCTCTCGTTCGGTGACTCATCGTAACGTTACCGGGCGTTACACTTTTTCATAAGTGACTCCCAGCCGCAACCTAATTTAAGACGTTGTCACGTCAAAAAAAAAAAAAAAAATTGTTAATAAAGCGATCAACAGTCGATTTTAAAAAGCCTTCTTCCTATTTATGCTTATATAAGGCTCTTGTACGCTCCCAGCTGGAGTATGCCGTGTCCGTTTGGAGTCCTTACTACAAAAAGTATATTGAAATGATTGAGTGTGTTCAATACAAGTTCTTACGTGCTATGCATTACAGATGTTATGGATATTATTTGCCTTACCATGATTTACTCGCTAAATATAAGCTCGCAACACTTGAAAATAGACGTAGGTACTTAGAAGCCATGAATTTATATAATATTGCTCGAAATAAATTTGACTGTATTGAACTGTCCAATATGTTATGTTATGCGGTTCCTAGGACGGTCCACATGCGAAAAGTGCGCGCTGGCAGATTATTTTCAGTTGGCACTTGCAAGTCCAACTCTGGCCTGCGTTCGCCTGTCCGCAGAATGGTCGATTCCTACAATAGAACTTTCGAGCATATTGACATTTTTGCATGTTCTCACTATAAGTTTAAAAAACTCATATTAAAGGAGTTTTCTTAAATATTTATACACCATTTACTGTTTTCTTTTTTTTTTACAAATTTTAGTATTTGTTTTAATCTTTTTTTTGTATTTGTAACCCTAGCGATTATTTTTAATATTATGTATCCTAGAGTTAAGCTGTGAACAGCGTTGTGGGCTGCAATGTTATTTTTAAGTTATGTATATATTTCTTATTTCTACTCGTATGTTTTATATTGCAGCTGTTTGTTGTTCCATTTGAATAAAATTAAAATAAAAAAAGACCTTGAACTAAAGCAATATCAGTCTTGTAAATATGTGATTATCTTGTTAAGATGTGACGTTGCTATTATAAGTATTTCATCATATTTGAATAAGTTCATTTTTATGGGTTACTAGCTTTGCGCACGGCTTCGGTCTCCTTAGTTTAGAATTCTACCATGGAATCAATTTGGGTTGTGTAGTATACAACTCAATCAAGTTTTGAAAGACATAGCGTCTATTATGATAAGAACATTATTGTAGTTTTCCTCGGGAACAATGCTTTTTTTCGGGATAAAAGTGCCCTATGTCTGTTTTTTACATTACATTATACAATATTACGGTTTCACTTCGAAAGATTACAATCTACCGAAAAATAATGCGTTCTATTGTAAGCAGTAAGTTTGTTTGACAATCTTTCGAGACTTTACATTCTCTCTAGTTATATCTAACGCGTTTGACAATTTTACGGTGACATGTGCATTAGATTGATCAATCGTATCAGTGGTTTAGGCGAGAAACGACCTAGATCTTTTAAATTACGCAACGGATTCTAATGCAGTTTTCTAGAACAGTAGAAGAAATGGAATATTTTGTTCCCACTAGTTCTACGATTTTGTACCACCTCAAATCGTAGGAAAAATGGAATTCCTATTAGTTCTAACGTCAAACTGCATGGTAGAATTAGTGGGAATGAACCAAAATAGCGGGAAGCTGTCGAATATTTTGCGGTTTTGATAAAATTAATAAAAAGTTCTGGATGAAATGTAATGTATCGCTGCGTTTTGTACCTAAATACTTAGATAATGATTATGAATTCCAATATGATAATATTGTAACTAAGTATGTAATAGTATGGGTAGTAAATATTGGCATGGATGGATATAGGCCTATTCCGTGGGCCATACTTCATAGTTAGAAAATCAGACTGTTATATATTATGGTTGACGAAATGGGATTCAATGTATGAAGATTAAAATAGTTACGAGTTGGAACACTTTTTCACATGTTTTGCACGTCTTTTGTTTAGTTGTCAAAAGGGGAAAGTTACGAGATGGGAAGGAGCCACACTTATCAGAGCTGAAAGAAGCAAAAGAGCCGAAAGAATCGAATGTTCGAATTACTTGTATGAAATCCTATAAAACCTCGCACACTTATTCCCGTTGAATCGGACGTATAGATGACGTTATACGGATGAGAAACAATTCTTTCGGCGCGGTCGATTCTTTCGGCGCGGATATGTGTGCGTCCACCTTTATTAACCTCTAATAAACAAAGAACATAATGTAAATACAAAAGTTTTATTTTTTGAACGAGTCTTAGTCAAAATCAGTTTGGAATCATCCGCTGCTGATTAGAGGTCTCCCCTTTCTTCTGCTTTATCTCCCAGCTCAGTACTTCCCTCATCAAAATGTTAACAGCGATTTCGACAATATCAACAACCAAACGAGTTTTTGAACAAGTAAATGAAACACAGCCCTGCTTTCTCAAAAACTTTAATTTTTGACAAAAACACGGATCTAAAGAGCGTACACCCTGACGTAGTCCACTTTCAAGGAAGCGTCATACCACGAGGGGTGCCAAAAGTCCTTGGTCCTCCAGAAGTTCAGCATGGCCTTGCTGGCGCCGTTCCTCCAGGGCTTGTCTTCCAGGTCATCAGAAAAGTCTTTCACTCCACCCACGCGAAGACCAAGGGTTATGTGGAACTTTGGACGAGAAAATAAAATTCAGTGATTACGGACAGTCCCGCAGCCTCGTAAGGAAGGTAGTTCCCCTTACTCGCGATCGCACCTTCAGGTTTTTATAAAATAACGAACGTCTGTATTTCGTGGGCTCATAGTCCACGAGCAATTAATACAAAAATAGTTATATCTTTTTGAAGAAGTTCTTCGACGAAGAGTAGGTGGTTTTAATACCAACATACCTCTGGAGAACGTTGCTGTTTTTCGTTCGGTTGTTATTGTGGGTATGTGCGTTGGACACTGAGCAAGCAAGTAAGCAGTTCATAAGGCCTCTGTCCCAGCAATGTGAACTTTATGAACTTTTTTTTCTCTTCGTTAGAGGCACTGAGCCGTAATCAAAATAATATACGGAATGCTGGATGTCAGAATGTCTTTATATTTTTGGTTCTAGGACCCTATATACACAGTAGCATCAAGATAAATAGCGACAAGTTTAAAATTGTTTATCCTGTCAGCTTTAATAAGGTAAGTACCCAGTGTCTCTTAGACGTTTATGTCTCTTCTCTTACCATCTTATCTAGCGGTGCCATAACGGTTCCCTTCTGCCAGCGGGAGGCGTGAGCCACGTTGTTCTGCTTGGCGGCCTTAAAGAAACCCCCTTTAGGGTTCACGGTACCGTACTGCTCATCATCCACCAACAAATCGATGCCATCTGTGACATAAAGTTGGTAAACTTATGTAATAGGCACGATTCATCACAGGTTTTTAAAGTGGATGTCATATGTTTTCGGGCAATTGCAAATTGCTCCGGACTTACAGAAACGTCCGCTATTTTGTCCATACCAGTTAGATCGATCTCTAATTTCGTTGCGAGATCCAAAACAGTGGAGGTTGGAATCATATGTCCAAAGAGCTAACATTTCTGTGTGATTACGACTTCAAATCGAATTTGCGCAATAATCTAGCGGTACTAAACCTACCTGGTCTCCATTTCATGGTATAGTTATGGAAGTCCTTGTGCCAGTCGTCGATACCAATCTTCTCCTGCAGCAGGGCAGACCTGAAGGGTTCAGACTCTGAGAGCACAGGGCCTCCATACAGCTTCTTGGCAAGTTCAGAGTTTCCTCGGACGAAGGCGACTCGCATCAGACCGGACTTGTAGTTATCTGGACCGTACGTGTTGTCTGATGATTCCAAGTTGATTTCTAGAGAAAAGAAGTTTCATAAGGTGTTGCATACGATACAAAATAAATGAGAAAATATGTATGTAGGCTATTATCTGGATACATATTCTCCAAAACCCTGAGGTTTGGAGAATATGTCCCATTCCACAAGCAATAAATGAAGAATTTTTTTCTAAAGTAACGAAGTATTCTCTAAGCAAGATTCAAGCTTAACTGCTTTGAACCCAAACATTTTCCACGAACCAGGTATTAGCCAGCTTCCAGAGGGTAACTTTGCGCGCACTTCTACCCTCCCGTACATGAAGTTAAAACTGCGTCTTGTGGTGATCTTCGCCGTCGTCACAGGTGGTATTGTCTGAGCCCCTGCCACCTCTCGTTTGCACTCTGGCGTGCCTGCCAGGCCTGTGCATCTGAAAATTTAAGATAACTGGTAGGCTTTTGCTGTCGGCCATATGACACAATGGGTTGTCGAGCGAATCGTAAGCAATGGGCGCTGAATCCGACATTTTCCGAATGCCTGTGTCGGCGACCATGGGAGACAATGGGACTGTAAGGAATTATTCACTGTTGTTGTGTATGGCACGGGAGTGCTCTCCATGGACGGTATGCAGTATGCTAGGACACGCGCCCGCACCGCCGCCGCCGACGTCATGTACGAGGCCTTAAAAAGACTGCAAGTCTTCGGCGGCGACTGCTAAAGACGTCACGAGGGTGCGAAGGACCGGTGACAGCAGGTAACGAGCAGGTGGTTGAAGTAGCGGCACGTCCGCGCGCGGCGGTGGTCAGGTTGCGAGTGAGATTTTGGGCCGCATAGACGTGACTTTTCGTTTATTTTGTTCGGTCAACACAAACGTGTGTAAGCGCTGACAGAGGGCGCCTCTCACTGTAGGATAATAAAAGATTTGCAAATAGTAGTACTTTAATCGTTATGACAAAGATTTTTTTTTATGTAGCTGTTCCCGAATAAATGAAAAATATTCAAGTACCTGTCACCCAGGTCCAGAAATCCCTCATCATGTTGAGACTCAGTCAGCTTTGGAGTGATGACCAGGGAGCCTTCTTCGAAACTTATTGTCTTGTCCGGAATGTACACGTTGAAGGGATAGTCCTGAAATAAACATCGAAATATACTTGATTTCGTACAAGGTGTAAATGGGCCCTCCATGAAGCCGCCAACCAAGCGTTCTGTGCATCAAAATAAGTAATCTTACGCAATCAAAATATACAGGGAATTCAACCAATTCAATTCTCTGTAGTTCCGGACGCCGCCGCCGCGCATGTCTTCCCTCTCGCTTTAACGACTATGCACTAGATGCATAGGAGAGGGAAAGCAATAACGTAGTCCCGCCGTTTACGCCGACGCCGACGCGGGAGATAGTCGACGCATAGCCACGATCGAGCCACGATAAGGCGCACACGAAAGCGAAACTTCACGAACTGCCGCGCGCCGAGACGCGCCCGCGCTCTAAGCTCTAACCACCCGCGTGTTTTCTTTTATCGGTTTGTTTTAATATCAGTTCCCGTGACAATCATTTTAGAATAGTTTTAGTGTAACCTTTACTCCTGTTTACCGTGATTATGCGACACTAAGTTATACAAGTGTTTGATTTCCGAATCCACTTCAACCCAGTATGAACGCAGTTGCGAAAATACGCTTTTTTGTGTTGAAAAATCACGTTTCACGACAAACACACATCATGTCAGATGTCAGTCCGACTTCAGGACCAAGCCTCGGAACTTATCCTTCTGCAGCGAGGTGTGGGACAGGGAGACGTCATATCTCGGAAACTTTTAGGTATCAACGTCAATGGCGAGTACATCGCTCACCATCGGTTTGACAACGATGAAATGGTCGTGGCCGAGAACATGGAAGACCTCACTTCAATGTTTTATGACCTCAGTAGAGCTTTCAAAAGAGTTTTAACATGAACAATTGAACATAGACAAAAAAAAATATCATGTTGAATGCCCATGCCATAGCCACTCCTATAAAGAGCGGAGACTCTACTAATGGAAAGTTTTAAATACAGCTATTTGGTAAGTTTTCGGAATCTCCATCCGGATCAGTAGTTCCGAAGATTAAATCCTCCATTCAAACGTATAAACTTGACCTCTCAAAGGTATAAACAAACTGAAGTTGACTTTCACACGCGAGTTTCAATCAGAAGTTTTTAAGATCATGTACTTTAAATAATAATCTATTTATTATCAAATGCGTCCATAAGAACAATGTTTTTAGTGAACTACATTGAATTTTACAGTAAAACGTGTTTTTTTTTTACAAAAAAGCCGCTTCTCAGCAATAATTTTTGCATAGTGTTACATTACTTTGTTTGATGTACAGAATGCTTGGTTGAAGGCTTCGTGAAGTTTTTGTTTACACCCTGCACAACTCAAGTGCACTGAACAAACCGGCTCTCCTGGAAACTGGATCATCACGTCCCATTCATTCAACTGCCTAAGACTTTGTCTTCTTTTCGCGAACTCTTCGCTGAATAGCAACTGATCCTTGCAAGTTTTAGGATTTCCTTGATTTACTGTTTTGGAAATTACACATTTTCCAGGTTCCAGGTCAGTGCTAACGTATGGTGCACCTTCATTGACGAAGCCTGGAAAAGCCATTTGTGATTCATAATTACTTTCGCAGTTGTGTATATTGCCTCTATGTTAGCCCTCTCATGTAGGTATCAATCAGCCTTTGGCATTCTGAATGCTGCGTCATAGGCCTCCTCACTGTGGTCCATTGTCCACCATGCGGCCCAGTCCAAGTTGGCGGATAATCATCGAATTTTTGATTCATCGATATGCGAGTTTCTCCACTATGTTTTATTTAACCATTTTGAGAGAAAAAGACAGTGAATTCTGCAGCATCACTGTTTTTGTTGTGAGTTCTTTGTTGATCATTATTCGGAACTCGACAAAGGTAAACCCATCATCGAAAAGCAAAGGATTATTAAGTCTGGCTTTTGCAGTGAATGATGTTACCAAGCTCCCAGATAAAAATAACAAAATGTCTGTGATTCCGAAAGGGTAAGTTGGAGGTATACTAATAATTCGCCCACATCGCACTAGTTAGCTTGTAACCCCTAGTTGCTAGTTGCCCCTATGTAATAAGGTGCAAACCTATTTCAACACCCCCTATTACTCATATTATAGGTAATGCAGATTATGGGTAAATATGATTAAGCGAAATAACGATTTGAAATTGGCGCGCGACGAAACATGAAACGCATTGTGATGGAACACTTTGAAAAAGCAAGATGTGCTTGAAAGGATGGCTGCACGATATCTTAATCTGCTCGGTCACAGTCTCCTTGAGCATTGTACACCATGAAAAATGATAAAAAACACAAAGAAAAAAGGTCATTTGTGACCCAGACCCGACACGAATGAGACATAGCCAAAATATGTTTTTTATATTCGAAATAAATGGCTACCATCAAAATATTGCCTTATGGTTTTGTTCAGATTTAGATGAAACATCGTAAATTATATGTGAATCACGATACAATAATTATGGAATTATTTAGGTGACCTGGTTATGTAGCTACATCACATCTCTGTGACTATTTCTAGTTTGATCAGAATCACGAGCAGAACAATTGAACCACTTTTTAATATAGGTCACATTATTTTTTCAAAAAATCTTCAGTAAAAATGTTGTTATGTCTATTTATTCATAGGTCAAGCCATCAAGTCCGGTAAAAAACAAGCCATCAAACCGTCATTAAATAGAATGTCGTGAATTAAAACGCACAGAATTTCGATGTAGAAAAACGTTTTTTTTTTTTGTGAATGGCATCTCGCAGGTCTTCCTACTCGTAGAAGGTTGTATAGTCTACTTGAGCTTGAGTGTATCAATAATTTGTGCGTTTTATCTAAATTGGCGTTGTCATTTTAAATAGATATAGTTGCTATCATTACAAAAATCATTTTAAAATATTTTACCTGAACAAAATCAAATGGCAATAACTAGATGCTAGCCACTGATATTCAGAATGGTGTGAATATATTTCTGTTATATATAATATTACAAAATAACTGAGATATGCTCAATTTGTGTCGGGTCGTGACCGTTCTTCTTTACACTTAATTTCGAATTTTCTTGGGAGCACAATGGTTCGCAGCCTGTTGCGTGTCAGTTACGCCAAACGCACGGTAAGACGCGCTGGCGCATGGCGCCGCATATTTCTCCTCGCTCGTACGAAGGACTGGAGAAGAATAGGAATAACAATGCAACGAGCCAATAAACAAAAACGATAATCTAATCTAAAGAATTTCGTCAATACGAAGACAATATAATCTAATTCGATGCGCTTATACATAGTTGCAATCCGTATGAATCCGCGATACCACCTCGGCAAGCCAATTTCAATAGACCGGGCATACATTCAAAATCCGGGCTGTTAACACTTTTCCTGAATTGGGAATCAAACCAAAGTCCCTATGCTCAGCAATAGCGCTCGCGACTTGCCAGGATGTTATAGCTATAGGCAACTGAATTCATGTTTATTTATTTATTTATTTAAGGATCTCCAACAGAAGATATACACAAAGCATTTTTAGTAAATGGATAACACAAAGTATTAGGTAGGTGTACTCCTTCACTTATTGGAGACCACAGCGTCCACAATTAAGTTAACAAATTGAGCCCATAATTATTTTGATTTAAATTCGTTCGGTTGATTTGTTTGATTTGATTGTTATTGATTCTTAAATCATCTTTTTCATAATTTTTTGTTTGATTCCATTTTGTTTTTACAAAACAGAGTGTAACGAGGAAAGATACCTTGCCGAATGATCACAACTTTTAATAATATCCGAATCAACAATTATGTATATGGTAGAACGATTTGTTTTTTACCTCATTTGAACAAGTTTTCGCTTTGTGTGCTAGCGATACTATGAAACATCAGAGATGAAATGACGACATTAGGTATTTGTAAGAAGATGAAGACCCGTTATGACCGGAAGTCAAACGGTAGGGGTTTTGACGAGGGTTCACGGGTGTGGTTGCTTATCCCAGCGCGGAGCAAGAGGAATTCTCCAAAATTGCAGGCAAAATGGGATGGACCATACCGAGTCGTGACTACGATCAAAAAAGAAATAATAAATTCCTCATATTGTAGACAAAGTTGCGGTGTTAGTGATAACATTCTCTGGTTTAATAATCATTTTTCTGTCATTCGAAAAAATAAGAAGACAGATGTTGAAGTTCATCTGATAACAAATTCATAAAAGAAAAGCCATTTTCAATCACGGACAATAGGCCACATTACTTTATCTTACGAGTGTTACATATTGGCGAATTGTGTGGTACACCTTTGTTTAACCCTTCGGGATATAAGGGCGTGAATATACACTTAAATTATGTATTATTTTTAACACAATATGGTCTTACCTGTCAGCGACCCCCTAAACCCTTGAGGGTACATATATTCTGTTGTTGGCGTACGGGGTTCGTCTGAGGGATTTTCAGGCGGTACCTCGCCTGGGCGAATGCCTGGTGGAAGAGGAGGTTCCAGGCCAGTGCTAACGTTTGGTGCATCTTCATTGACGAAGCCTGGAAAAGCCATTTGTAATTCATAATTACTTTCACAGTTGTAGATTTTTAGATATATTGCCTCTATGTTAGCCCTCTCATGTAGGTAGCAATCAGCCTTTGGTATTTTGAATGCTGCGTCATAGGCCTCCTCACTGTGGTCGAGAGCGGGCCATTGTCCACCATGCGGCCCAGTGCAAGTTGGTGGATAATCATCGAATTTTTGATTCATCGATATGCGAGTTTCTCCACTATGTTTTTTTTAACCATTTTGAGAGCAAAATACAGTGATGCTGCAGAATTGTGCAGCATCACTGTCTTCAGTTGTGAGTTCTTGGTTGATCATTATTCGGAACTCGACAGGGGTAAACCCATCATATAAATGCAAAGGATTAATAAGTCTAGCTTTTGCAGTGAATGACGTTACCAAGCTCCTAGATAAAAATAACAACATGTCTCTGATTCCGAAAGGGTAAGTTGGAGAACTTGGAGGTATACTAATTATTCGCCCACATCGCACTAGTTAGCTTAACCCTGTGTACTATGGGGCAAACCTATTTCAACACCCCCTATTACTCATATTATAGGTAATGCAGATTATAGGTAAATATGATTAAGCGAAATAACGATTTGAAATTGGCACGCGACGAAACATGAAACGCATTGTGATGGAACACTTCGGAAAAGCAAGTGTGCTTGAAAGGATGGCTGCACGATATCTTAATCTGCTCGGTCACAGTCTCCTTGAGCATTGAACACCATGAAAAATGATAAAACACACAAAGAAAGAAGGTCATTTGTGACCCAGACCCGACACGAATGAGACATAACTATCTCAGTTTTTTATTATTTTAAATATAGCCAAAATAGATTTTTTTATATTCGAAATAAATGGCTACCATCAAAAATATTGCCTTATGGTTTTGTTCAGATTTAGATGAAACATCGTAAATTATATGTCAATCACGATACAATAATTATGGAATTATTCAGGTGACCTGGTTATGTAGCTACATCACATCTCTGTGACTATCTCTAGTTTGATCAGAATCACGAGCAGAATCAATTGAACCACTTTTTAATATGGGTCACATCAAAATCTTCAGTAAAAATGTTGTTATATCTATTTATTCATAGGTCAAGCCATCAAGTCCGGTAAAAAACAAGCCATCAAACCGTCATAAAATAGAATGTCGTGAATAAAAACGCACAGAATTTCGATATAGAAAAAGGTTTTTTTTTTGTGAATAGCATCTCGCAGGTGATCCTAGGAGGTTGTAGTCTACTTGAGCTTGAGTGTATCAATTATTTGTGCGTTTTATCTAAATTGGCATGGTCATTTTAAATAGATATAATTGCTATCATTACAAAAATCATTTTAAAATATTTTACCTGAACAAAATCAAATGGCAATAACTAGATGCTAGCCACTGATATTCAGAATAGTGTTAATATATTTCCGTTATATTTTATATTACAAAATAACTGAGATATGTTCCATTTGTGTCGGGTCGTGACCGTTCTTCTTTACATTTAATTTTGAATTTTCTTGGGAGCACAATGGTTCCCAGCCTGTTGCGTGTCAGTTACGCCAAACGCACGGTAAGACGCGCTGGCGCATGGCACCGCATATTTCTCCTCGCTCGTACGAAGGACTGGAGAAGAATAGGAATAACAATGCAACGAGCCAATAAACAAAAACGATAATCTAATCTGAAGAATTTCGTCAATACGAAGACAATATAATCTAATTCGATGCGCTTATATCTACATACATAGTTGCAATCCGTATGAATCCGCGATACCACCCCGGCAAGCCAATTTCAATAGACCGGGCATACATTCAAAATCCGGCTGTTAACACTTTTCCTGAATTGGGAATCAAAAATTGTTATGAACTGGTGTAAACAATAGAGAGACATGAGATTTCAGGGATCCCAGTACATTTGCTATCATTTATTGAGAAGTTCCCGCCGCCTATCTTCCGAAGTTCTTCATCAGATCTTCACCAAATTGAAATGGGATCACTCCAAGAACGTACATTTCCTTAAACTACCCAAATCGCTTCTGGTGTGCCTATAAAATTTAAGGAATTCCCTCTATTTCTCCAGGATCCCATTAAATGGAACTTAACACATCTAACTGTCGAAATCTGGGTGTATTGTACACTTCTGCGTACTCCCTCAGAGCAAACAGGCGTGATGTTACGTCACTATGTTACATAAACAATAAACAACCAAGCGATTGCAGCAATTACTGCAGCTTTGCCGTTTTTTTTTTAATAGTTCTATTTATATCTCCGAAGATCAGGGTCACATCTTAACCAAAATGAAATGGGACCACACGACAAGTACCAGCTTTCAAATAAAAAAATAATCATCAAAATCAGTGCACCCAGTCGAAAGTTCCGAGGTAACAAACACAAAAAAAAAATACAGACGAATTGAGAACCTCCTCTTTTTGGGAGTCGGTTGAAAACAGGGTGTAACGAGGAAAAATACCTTGCCGAATGATCACAACTTTTAATAATATCCGAATCAACAATTATGTATATAATTGTACTCATTTGAACAAGTTTTCGCTTTGTGTGCTAGCGATACTATGAAACGTCAGAGATGAAATGACGACATTAGGTATTTGTAAGAAGATGAAGACCCGTTATGACCGGAAGCCAAACGGTAGGGGTTTTGACGAGGGTTCACGGGTGTGGTTGTTTATCCCTGTGCGGGGCAAGAGGAATTCTCCAAAATTGAAAGCAAAATGGGATGGACCATACCGAGTCGTGACTACGATCAAAAAAGAAATAATTTATTTATTTATTATTTATTAAAACTTTATGCACAAGTAAACACTGTACAAAGGCGGACTTAATGCCTTGGGCATTTTCTACCAGTCTACCTTAGGGTGATGCAGAGACAATACAAAGTAGGTGCAATAGCAGAAACAAAATAGTTAAAACATAAAACTAAAATACAATAATAAATACATATATACATACATAAAGCAAAATATAAAAAAAGGTTATGAGAGATTAACAAAAAAAACTACAAGTTAGTTCTGAGACGACTCTGCCAACTTCTTGTGAATGTGCTCTCGAGCTTTCACTTTAAAAGTAAACCGATTGGTTACCGTCCTGATATTCTGAGGGAGCGCATTCCAAAGAAAGACCGCCTGGACAAAGAAAGATGACTTTATAAAGCCAGAGCGATGAGAAGGACAACGAAGAAGACGATTGGTCTCGGACCGAAGATTCTTGTTGTGTGCAGAGCATAAATATTGACAAAGAGAAGTCAGGTAACTCCTCATTTTGTAAACAAAGCTGCGGTGTTAGTTATAACGTTCTCTGGTTTAATAATCATTTTTTTGGTCATTCGAAAAATTAAGACGACAGATGTTGAAGTTTTCTGATAACAAATTCATAAAATAAAAGCCAATTTCAATCACGGACAATAGGCCACATTACTTTATCCTATTACATACTCGTATTGGCGAATTGTGTGGTACACCTCTGTTTAACCCTTCGGGATATAAAGGCGTGAATATACACATAAATTATTCCAGCCCGATGACCCCATCACTCTCTTGCAGGAAAGTCGTAGGGAAACCAGCACACTTAGAAAGCACACAAGACGACACACATACAAACTGCGAATCCGGTCTCGCCGCCGAGGCACGCCACAACCTCCCAGTAAAATCATTACGCCCCGACTCTTGCTCGACGAGCCAGCCCACGACGCTGAGCATGTAACGATGTTAAACTCCCTAAATAATATTCCGACCCAGCCTGTCCCTTGCTGCCCTCCCGATAATGACGCACTAAGTCGAGGCCCGAACCCCACAGGGGGTGCCCTTAGTGATCGTCATTTAAATGTAAATATTTTTAGTTTGTAAGCCCTGGCTGGGGGCTTTAAAGTAATTTTTGGCCACCCACAGGATAGTTCGGTTAAGTAGTTAAGCAACCTTATCGAGTTGCAACTACGACTGGTCATACCTAAAAAAATAAAAATAAATAATGTATTATTTTTAACACAATATGGTCTTACCTGTCAACGACCCCCTAAACCCTATAGGGTACCTATCTTCTGTTATTGGCGTAGGGGGTTCGTAGTGTCTATACCCGTGTAATATTGTTATCTCTTCAGCTTCACATAATGCAATAAACACGGATAAATATAGGACCACAGAGTTGTATAAACACGACATGTTTCGATCACTTGGAGAGCTGAATGATTCGATACAAACTTGTGAAGATGCTGCTTACCGGTTTTAAAGGTCATCTATACTAATATTATAAAGCAGAAGAGTTTGTTTGTTTGTTTGTTTGGTTGAACGCGCTAATGTCAGAAACGACCGGATCGAATTAAAAAATTATTTTTGTGTTGGATAGTCCATTTATCGAGGAAGGCTATAGGCTATATACCATCACGCTATGACCAATAGGAGCGAAGCAGCAATAACAAATGTTGCAAGCGGGAAAAAGCTTCCGTTGAGCAGGCGATGCGTTGCGATATCAAAACTTCATGCGAACGAAGTCGCGGGCAGAAGCTAATAATAAATATGTAATAAAACAGGAAATTCGATGACGAAATAGTGGTCTTTGGTAGTAGTTTTATACTTATTTTTTTATCTTTTAGCTTTTCCCGTGGTTTCGTTCGCTTGGAGGTAGGAAATCATTCCACGGTTACCGGTCTAGGGTAAAATGTAAGTTATGTTCTGGCCTAGGTTTCTCTGTGTGCCAAATTTCACGTTTGGTTTAGAAGAAAAAAAAATGTATCTCCACAATATTGCGGCCATTTGGTTTCTGAATAGTCTGCTTGCCTTATTGTAGACTCAGCGGTTTTGCTGATATCGTCAATCCAAGGAGTTTTTGAACAATTAAATGGAACACAATCCTGCTTTCTCAAAATCTTTAATTGTTATCAAAAATACAGATCTAAATAGCATACACCCTGACGTAGTCGACCCTCAAGGCGGTGTCATACCACGAGGGGTGCCAGGGTTCCATCCTCCTCCAAAAGTTCAGCATGGCCTTACTGGCGCCATTCTTCCAGGGCTTGTCTTCCAGGTCATCAGAGAAGTCGTTCACTCCACCCACGCGAAGACCAAGGGTTATATGGAACTGAGGTAGAGAAAATAAAGTTTAGTAAAATAAGGCCAGAATGTTTAAGAATTTTTCATCTAATTATTATTTTATACCGATATACCGACGGGTATGTCCTTTATTATATCTATGGGTATTTCGCTATTAAAAAACTGTTTTTCCAGTACCTACTTACTACGTTATTTTTTGAGAATTAAATTAAAATTATATATCTTGATTTTTAAAGAAGTATATTCCTTAGATATTCAGCTTGTCATCGTAAATTTTATTTTGCTCTAAAATGATATTTGATGTGGTATACCTATGTTTTAAATTTTAATGTTATTAACAATTATAATTTATGTATATGTGTATTTTTGTTTGTTTCAGTGCTGTCCTACTAACCCAACAACAAGTCTTACAACGAGTTTTTTTTTTATTCTTAATTTTTTTTTTTTTTTGTTTTTTTTTTTCTCTTTCTTTCCTTTTCTATATACATTTCTTGCTTTCTCATTTCACTTCTGACATTGGCAGAATTGTCGACATTGGCATCGACCGCACTTGCCATAAATAAAAATAGAATAGAACTCTTCTACTTTGCGATCGTCAGGTGTTTTTTTCTAATGTGTCAAATTACATGCGATCATTCGCGAGTCTTACGCATAGGTCGATTATTAAAAATTAGCCGGTCATAAGTCAATTTCTTAAATGAAAAGGTTATCAACCAATAATAGCTAAGATAGAAAGAGAAATATACCAGTAACAAGAATTTACTCCCCCCACCTACTAAACATGCCTCATTTGCTTGCGACAGCGCAGATTCGAACTTGATCTTGACGCAATTGTAATTTATTGTTCTCCGCGATCTCAATTGACGGAATTAAAGAAAAAGATTTTAGTGTTTTCTACTTGATATTTCGTAACGATTGTGATGGATTCCAGTAATTCAGGTTGTGATAACTTCATTTTATAGCATCGGTTCAATTTTAAAAGAGGGTATATAAACAATTTATTTTTTTGGTTAATTTTTTCGTTCAAATGTAATTAAGTTATGTTATCGCCTTCTCTCGCGAAATATTTTTTTTGGTTTTATATATTTTACATATGAGGCTAGTTTACGACAGATATTTTAAGTGCGAATTGCCGCGAATTTCCGACTTAAAGGTTTTTAAAGATTGAAAGTCATACAAAAATAAAATAACTTTTTTCTATAAAATTTTATAAAGTGTATTTTTTTTGCTTTAGGTACCTCTGGTAAAAAAATAGTGACACGACGTTATCTTTACGATAAAATGCAACTGCAAGATTTGCCTAATTTGAGTGATAAACTAAATTATTTGGAAAACTACCTTTTGACCTGTTATGGTGACACACCTGATAACATAAGCAATTTAAAGCAAAAAATTGCATATTTTAAAACTTCAATGAGAGAAAAATGGTCTAAAGCTCATAGAAAACAAGCTTTAATTTTGAAAACTAATGAAAATTGGTTAAGCGGAACGTTTGAACTTCCGATAAAGTGAGGAATAAATAAATAGTAAATTTTTATATTTGCTTTGGCCTAAAGCTGATTTATATTATTTTGAAATACATATATACAAATACAAAAAAATGTTATAACTACTTATATAATAAAAATATGGTAATACTCTTAATTTTTGTTGAATTATTTCCGTGTTTCGTCAGTAAAACATGCTTTTTACACAAAGAACAACACTAGATGATAAAATAAAGCTAAAAAAAGCAAAATACACTGTAAAATATTTTTGACCGCCTAAATGCCTAAAATCGACTTATGTGCGCTGTTCGGCACATCAAGGTCGCGCAGGCCGCGCGTGTGTCTGCGAATGGCTGCTACGGTTTAAGTTCAACTGATGAAGATGACTGTGATTTTGTGAGGTGATGGATAAAAGATAGAACTGCAGAATGTATGACTATTTTACTTTTCTCATACTTACTTTTTTATCTTAACAATGATTCTTTTTTATCTTAACAATGTTTTTTTTATGGCGAGAAAGCTTTTTTTTTACACGCTTTGGTTTTTTCAATAAATAGGGTAGATCATTCAAATATACTAGAAAGAGGTAAGGACCCAATATTGAGCATTGTGGAGCCCCCATTTTTTAAAACCCTGTGTATAAAAAACGTTTCTCTGAACATGTTGTTGTCCGTCATTCAAATTAGATCTTACCAAACTAAGAGCAAGTTTACCCAGTCCGTAATTCTCAAGTTTCAAAAGTAATGTGTCGTGATTTACGCAATCAAACGCTTTGGAGGTCACTAAATATCCTATGATTACACGCTGTCACAGAATGCGTAAGAAAAATAAAGATTCACAGCTCCTCCCCCGTAGGTGATAGCGTGATAATATGTAGCTTATATGTTGACCAAACCTCTTAGTAATATTCATGCAACATTTGAAGTAAATCCATGCAGGACTTTTTGAGTTTATCCCGGACATACATACAGACAAACAGACAAAAATTCTAAAAACTATATTTTTGGTTTCGATATCGATTGTAGATCACGCCCCAAGTATTATTTAAAAAAATATTCAATGTACAGTTTTGACCTTCCTACGATTTTATTATATGTATATATTACTTACCCTATATTATTATATCATATTATTTAACATTTATCGTCTACGTTATATGCTTTCATGTGACATGATTTCAGAACGAAATCGAAATGCAATCTATGGGACGCCATGTTGAAAAGAATTTGGCAATAATTGAGGAATTTTTATTTTGAACCGACTTCTAAAAAAGGAGGAGGTTATCAATTCGGACGTTTCAATTTATTTTTATGTTTGTTCGCGCAGAACTCCGTCGCTTGCCAACCGATTTGAAAAAAAAACGTTTTTTGTTGGAGTAGGTATACTTTCTAAACTGTCCCATAGTCACCAAGTTCGTATCTCATGATGGAATCTTGGCGAAATCGAGGGAACTCTTTAATTTTTATAGACACACCAGAAGCGATTTGGGTAGTTTTAGGAAGAACTTTCTCGGAGTGATACCATTTACAATTTGGTAAAGAACTGATGAAGAATTTCGGAGATAGGCAACGGAACTCCTCAATAAATGATAGCAAATGTACTGGGATTGCTAAAATCTCATGTTTGTCTATTGTTTACACCAGTTCATAACAAAAAATCACGCCGGTACGCTGTGAAAGGGTAAGCACATGTGAACCACAAAAAAGTGAAAAAAAAAACATTAAAAAAATATAACTGACTTTAAAAGTCACAAAAATGTGAAAAATAACTCTAGCTTCAGAAGTCAGTGACCTTTGTTTGATTGATTTAGTAATTTTTTTCAGCGACTTCTGAAGCTTTACGTGCACAAGAAATCAGGCTTAAAAACACGAAAGCCGACGATATTTTTCCTGATTTCCTTTTATGACCGAAAATTAAACATGTCCTTTGTAATCCTTCCAGTTTTTACAATGTTAGTACCCTGTATATCTTAGGCTTTTATCTCTCTCCTCTCACCATCTTATCAAGCGGCGCCATGACGGTTCCCTTCTGCCAGCGTGAGGCGTGAGCCACATTGTTCTTCTTGGCAGCCTCAAAAAAACCGCCATTAGGGTTCACGGTACCATACTGCTCACCATCCACCAACAAATCGATGCCATCTGTGTCAAAGTTGGTAAACTGATTTAATATTAAATAGGCACGATTCGTCACATTTATTAAAGAGAAAGTCTTATTTCGTACAACTGCGAATTGATCCGGACCCGGACACCTAGATGCAGAATTACAGAATTTCGTCCATTCCGGTTTGGTCAATTCATAATGATTTTGATGTGGGATCAGAGTTGAATTGTTTCTGCAGAACTTATAAAGCTTTTTTATCGCAGGCGCTTTTATTGGTTATGGCGTGCCCTATTGGTTATAGAAAGACCAACAGGACTCGGGGATGTTGGGTTGGTTGTTGGTTGTGGGTGATTTCATCTTATTATAGTTCTAAGCTTCAATTAAGAATTCATACCACTTTTTTTTCTTTTTTGGTCGGGAAGTCATCAAATGACCCCTCTCACTCTGGACGGAGCGAGAGAGATTATCACACTTTTACTGCCTAAAAAACATCCATGTTCCTTACTCGCCGTTTATGTTCCGGGCCCGCGGTATCTCTTTCGAACAGTCCCGCAGCCCAGGCAGGGTTCGGCCCTTGCGGGCCCCTTCCTTTATGATGATATCTCTTTGAGGCGCTCATGGAACACGAACGCGCGTCGACACGGCCTGTCGTCATAAGACGTGGGTGGCTAGCTAGCCCATAGCTAACCGTCCACAGTACCGCCGGTAGCCACCACGTGGCCCCCGACACACGGTGCGTCTCCCGCGGCGGCTGGGAAGAGAGGCTCTCTCCCTCTCTCGTTCCGCCACCTCCTTCGCTAGCATGACTGCTTCGCAGAAGGAGGTGACGGCTTCCGATTCTGTCTCGCTCCGCACCATGGATTGAACCAGGGTCGAACGCGAGAGGTCACCGCCGCCGCCGATCGCTGATACGAGGACACGGCGTTGCTCCGCCCACGCGGGGCAGACCTCCACCGTGTGCTCCATCGTGTCTTCCGGTCGATCCTCGCAGTGGAAACACCCGGGCGTTTCCAAGAATTCATACCTGTGCTATTGCTCTCTTCACTGCTGCTTTGGCTAAGATAGACGATCAGTGGAAGTCGGAATCATACCTACTTTTCCATATGAACTGACATCTCTGTATGATTATGTACCTTTAAATCGAATTTGTGCAATAATCAAGCGGTGATGAACCTACCTGGTCTCCATGTTATGGTATAGTTATGGAAGTTCTTGTGCCAGTTGTCGATACCGATCTTCTCCTGCAGCAGGGCAGACCTGAAGGGTTCGGACTCTGAGAGCACAGGGCCTCCATACAGCTTCTTGGCAAGTTCAAGGTTTCCTCGGACGAAGGCAACTCGCATCAGACCGGACTCGTAGTTATCTGGACCGTACACGTTGTCTGTTGATTCCAAGTTGATTTCTGGAGAAAAGAGTTTTCATGAGGTGTTGAATACGATAAAAACTAAATGGGAAAATACGTAGCTATGGTTAGTAGCTGCTCCCAAATATAACTCCTGACTAAAATGGTTAAAAATTATGACCGATGGAAATTGCATCTGAGGTCTGGAAAAATATGTCCGATTCCACAAGTTAAGATGAATTTTTTTTTTCTAAAGTTACGTAGTATCTCACTTTTCACGAACCAGGCAGCATCCAGCTTCCAGAGGGTAACTTCGCGCGCACTTCTACCCTTCCGAACATGAAGTTAAAACTGCGTCTTGTGGTGATCTTCGCCGTCGTCACAGGTGGTATCGCCTGGGCGCCTACCAGTTCTCGTCTGCACTCTAACGTGCCTGTCAGGCCTGTGCATCTGAAAATTTAAGATAACTGGTAGGCCTTTGTCGGCGGCCATGGGAGATAATGGGTTCGCATCGTAAACAATGGGCCATACATTCGCTTGAAATGAGAATCGTCAAGTAGGAAATGCCTGAAAAACTCCGAATAGAGTTTGTCAAGCATGTCGACGGTAGAATAAAGTCAACTTTAAGTTAACCGACAGAGAGTGAAGCTCTCGCCAAAAAACCTAACAAAATAACTCCCCGGGTGGATATGGATAGATACACACCCAAGTAACACTATGTGAGTAGCTGTGAACGGAATCAGTGGCTAGTTTTGACTAGAAGATCCCCAAGGCCAAGCTCCAAGCTTTTGAATCTTATGGATTGCCTCGCCATGAAGTGGTTTGGTGGTAGGATTGGGTCACAACCCCCTTGGTTTCGTTGGCACCGTAAGGCTTCCACCAAGAACACGTTTGGCGACAAATCCGAAAAATAAAATAGACGAACAAGAGCAGTCTTAGAAAAGACAGGAAATATTTGGTGGGCGTAGTCGAGGACTACTGATGACGAACCGGTAACAGCAGGTAATGAGCAGGACGGCACGTCCGTGCACGGTGGCGGTCTGGCGACGAGTGAGATTATTGCACTGCGTAGACGTGACTGTTGCATTTATTTGGTTCGGTCAACACAAACGCGTGTTAGCGCTGACAGAGGCCGCCTCTAACTTGCCTACACAAATGGATGTCATCTTATATACGCGATGTTCGCGTGTACGACCATCACTTTAGTTAGGACACGGGGTATTATGAGCGAACAGGCAGATACTATTTTCAAAAAATTGCTACATTTAGCCCTTTCTTATGCTTAGCTGTCGCGTTTGCGAGGCAGTATATTAAAATATATCCAGTAGTAGTATAGTAGTAATTTAATACAAAGATTTTTTTTACAATAGCTGGTGCCGTTTGTGCGAAAAAATATTCAAAGACCTGTCAGCTAGGTCCAGGATTCCATTTTGAGATTGGGTCAGCACCGGAGTGATGACCAGGGAGTCTTCCTCGAAGCTCACCGTCTTGTCTGGAATGTACGCATTGAATGGATAGTCCTGAAATAAAGAATGAAAGATACTAGATTTCATATATTTTCGACTGTACTTGTCGTGTTTCAAACAATGTTTTTAATAGAATTCTAAACCCGACGGGTCATATTAATGGATATAGTAAAACAACATGATTTACGAATATTCGTGCTGGACTGCTTAAACTCGCTTGACCACAACTACAATGTCTTCATAAAACTTCTGCAGTTTAGTCTTAGTCAACCTCTGTCTGTCTGTTTCAAATTATTTGAAACTACCTAATCCATAACTCAAGTGCACTGAACTAACCGGCTCTCCTGGAAACTGGATAAGCGCGTCCCATTTATCCAACGCCCTAAGACTTGTTTTCGCGAACTCTTCGCTGAATAGCAGCTGGTCTTTGCAAATGTTTGCAATACCTTGAACTATAGTCTTGGAAACTGCACAGTCTGATGGCACGGTAATATCTTCATATGTAGTTTCATTCGGAAGTGAAGGGGAAAATGAGGAGGTGTCTGGAGGTGGTCTTGTGGATGGACTGGTTGTCGTTGTTAGGGCTTCTTTATATCTAGTGTCATTCGAAAGTGGACTGAAATGAAAACCAGTGTATTGAGGAAGTCTTGTTAGGTCTTCTTCATATCTAGTGTCATTCGAAAAAGGACTGAAATAAAAACCAGTGTATTGAGGAAGTCTTGTTAGGTCTTCTTCATATCTAGTGTCATTCGAAAGAGGACTGAAATGAAAACCAGTGTCTTGAGGAAGTCTTGTGGATGGATTAAGCGCTGTTAGGGCTTCTTCATGTCTATGGTCATTCGAAAGTGAACTGAAATAAAAACCAGTGCCTTGAGGAAGTCTTGTGGATGGGCTGGGCCTTGTTAGAGCTTGTTCATATCTATGGTCATTCGGAAGTGAATGGAAAATTAAAGAGGAGGTTTCTTGAGGTAGTGTTTTGGATGGACTTGGCGGTATCTGGGTATCTTCATATCTAGGGTCATTCGAAAGTGGACTAAAAACCAAACCAGTGTCTCGAGGTAGTCTTGTAAGATTGGATGGTATCTGGGCTTGGCTTCCAGCTGGTGTACCATCTTCATTGAAGGTACCTAGAAAATGAAAAACAGTACTTAAGTAATATTAAAGATCCAGCTGAATTTTAAAGATATACGTATCTCCAGACGTTGCTCATAAATTAGCTGGTTTCAAAGCAGAACAGAGGAACTTTGCTGAAGTATTATGTAAAATCTTAAACGATTGTCTAGGATGGAAGTACTATGGCTGGTAAATTGTATAACGATGTGATACGTAGCTAAGAAGAAAGACAAAAATTAAAGAAAAATAAGATTTGTGTTAGTGAAAACCATGAAAACTACACACATGAAGGAAAAACAAATAAAATCCTAGGCGCCTTCGTGGATTTTCATTTTGACCTTATTTTCGTTATCAGCGACACCGAAAATCACGCAAACGACAACCATGACGGAAATACAAAAAAAACCTAAGACGCCATTTCGATTTTCATTTCAATCTCAGTTTTGTAATCAGCGACCTCGAAAACCTAAAAACGACCCCCGCGATGGAAAAACCAAATCTTGTCCTCGGCGCCATCTTGGATTTTAATTTCGACCTCATTTTCTTTATCAGCGACCCCAAAAACCATGAAAACGACACCCACGACGGAAAACCAAATATTTTCTTCAACACCATTTGGATATTAATTTTGACCTCATGTTCATAATAAGCAAAACCAAAAACCATGAAAACAACACCCATGACGGAAAATCCAAAAAAATGTCCACCTTCATGTAATGACAGAAGTGAGGTTATGTTTACTGTTGTGATGGATGGAGGGGAGAGGAAGACCAAAGAAAAGATGGATGGATTGTGTGAGGAATAAACGAGTATGAAAGAAAAAGGAGTAAATGATAGCGTGACCGTTGACAGAAGAGAATGGAAGAAGAAAACGTGTTGCGCAGACCCCAAGTAACATGAGACAAGGGTAGGAAGATGATCACCATTTGAACGCGCCCCAAAAAGTGGTGGCCGTAAAGATGGTCCGTGGGTACCGCACGATCTCTCGCGAGGCGGCGGGCCTGCTTGCCGGATTGCCGCCGTGGGATCTGGAGGCGATAGTCCTCGCGCGCCTGCATGAGTGGCGCGCGGAGGTACTACGCCGGGGGGAAACTCCGCTGCCGCGGCAAATTGCCGCTCAGCGGACTGACCTCCGGCGCGATCTCATGGCGACATGGAGAGAGCGACTGTCGCAACCCCGTGCAGGGCACGCCACGATAGTGGCGGTAAGTCCCCTCTTTGAGGAGTGGCTGGAGAGGCGCCACGGCGTCCTCACCTTCCGCCTGACGCAGGTCCTCACCGGACACGGATGTTTCGGGAGGTACCTGCACCGAATCGGGCGGGAGGAATCGCCCGGGTGTCTCCACTGCGAGGATCGACCGGAGGACACGGTGGAGCACACGGTGGAAGTCTGCCCTGCGTGGGCGGAGCTCCGCCGTGTCCTCGTGGCGGCGATCGGCGGCGGCGACCTCTCGCGTCCGGCCCTGGTTCAATCCATGGTCCGGAGCGAGACGGAATGGGAAGCCGTCGCCTCCTTCTGCGAAGCAGTGATGCTAGCGAAGGAGGTGGCGGAACGAGAGAGGGAGAGATCCTCTCTTCCCGGCCGCCGCGGGAGACGCAACGGGCGTCGGGGGCCACGTGGTGGCTACCGGCCACCGTAGATGCGGGCCTGTGGACGGCTGGCTATGGGCAATAGCTGGCCGTCCGGCCGTCTAACGACGACGACAGGCCGTGTCGACGGCGCGTTCGTGTTCCACGCGCGCCTCAAAGAGTGTCAGCAAAAAGAGAGGGGCCCGCAAGGGCCTAAGCCTGCCGGGGTTGCGGGCCTGTTCGAAAGAGATACCGCGGCCCCGGAACATAAAAGGCGAGGAAGGAACATGGATGGTTTTTAGTCAGTAAGAGTCTGACACTCCCTCCCGCTCCGCCCAGAGTGGGGGGGGTCATTTGATGATTTCCCATCCTTAAAAAAAAAAAAAAAAAAAAGGGTAGGAAGATGATGATGATGATGATGTTATGTTTACTCTACAGAGTAAACCTCAGTGGCCATTAAGTCGCGCAATTCTCCTAATACCCCAATAACCCTGTACAGAAGTCGAATCCGCCATCTTCTCGATCTCAAAATAAATACCATATTCGTAATCAGCACCCCTGATAATCTCGGAAGCGACACCTATATTGATTTTTAATTTTTCATTCCAACCCCATTGCACCCCAACAGGAATGATGTAACCAAGATTTTGTAACAACATTATGATTTAAAAGAGTGTCCATGGAGTTTCTTGCCCGTTCTTCTCCATAGAGATCTACGCTAGGGAATGCGCAACTACAGTACTTTCACAGTTGACGCATTAATAAACTAAAATAAATAACAGGACAAATCATGCTACCTGATATTTTTTGAATACGGCAGTTTTGTCGATTATCAAAATCAAAATCAAAGCATTTATTTCAAGTAGGCCAGTTACAGGCGCTTTTGAATTGTCGAAACAAAGATGATAATTAAATGGAGCTACAGTCCCAGTCACAAGACATAAAAACTGTGAAAGTACTGTAGTTGCCCATTCCCTAACGTAGATCTCTATGGAGAAGAACGGGCAAGAAACTCCATGGACACTCTTTTAAATCAAAATATTGTTACAAAATCTTGGTTACATCATTCATGTTGAGATGGTATATTATGTGAGAACAATGTAGCAAGTATGCACGTTAAAAGTGTCCATAGCAAAACAAAAATAAAATACAACTCAAAAACAAAATAATTAATTCAAATAAACCATGGCGACTAAGAGATGACCAGTCACAACTGACAGCGCCCGTTCACGAACATGACGCATGGATCAGCACCATTCAGCTCAACCATTTTGAAGGGAGCTAAATGGTCCGACACACGCGCCACCATCAGCGAGACATTTGAGAGAGCATGACATACTCTCAACCGCCAGGGCACATTCTAGTCAAGAACTGCTGTAGGCTTTCAGTGAATGATAGCTTTCTAGTACACCCTCTAATACGCATTTGGCAACTATACTGACCCAATACTTTTGAAACGACGACGCCGTCGGCCATCATAGTTGCCGCAAAAAAACAAAACGCACCTTTAAAATAAATGCTTTAAAAATCATCAAAACTTGCTATTTCCATGCATTGATCGTCTACAGTCTCTTTAATACAATATGTCCCAACTCTATACCGTTTATCTATGCCCAAAGGCATCGACAGACGTCAAAATAATATAAACAATTTAGTGTAAACAAACCCGGCCATTTTTTCCCGTGTTGCGTCTGCGCAGTGTCGTATTTAAATTGTTTTATTATCGAAATAGTCGTATTTTAGTATAGTATTATACATCAAAATGAAGGTGAAGAACCGTGCTACAATATTATGTTAAAGTAATTTAGTTTCCGAATCTCAAAGTTGCAGTAATTTGCCTGTGAAAAACTGATAGGTATGTATACCTATAGTGCTGTGTGTAAACATTGAATAAGTAATTTTATGTGATTAAAACGTGTGTAATAACGGATAAATAGTAATTATTTAGTATGGTGAGTATATTCTTTAATTTTATAAACAACAAAAAGAGGTATCTTAGAGTTAAAGTTACGTAAATATTTGAGTTTTAAAAACGTGCGCGGGCGCCGGCCGCATCAAAACAAACTGAGTTTCCACATTCCAGTTAGATTCTAAATGGTTTCTAATTAACACGTTACTAAGATTTTGGTCTTAATGGAAAGGAAATATAATCTAGTTTCTAATAAGATTTTTTTTATTGATAAGGAGTTAATAGATTTTCGTAAAATAAATATTTTAATCGCGAAATAGCCGTTTTCGTGACTGTTTTTCAAACTTTACATTTATTTTAGAGTATTAAATTAATGTTATATTTCTTGGTTTTTAGTTAAATAGATTCTTTATGTATTCAGCTTTACAACCATGTTTTTTAAGTTGCTCTAGCACTTGTAGTTTGCGATCTACAGGTGTTTTTATTGCAACGGTCGGACAACATTAATCGGTCGCGCCGGTCGTTCGGATAGGATCGCATTTCGCGAACGTTTTTGCATCTGTTGCGCAGCTGATTAGGCTAGACAGCGGGTAAAGTGTGCGTTTAATGCATGTTTTAAATTTCGTCTCATTCAGTTCAAGAATACTTTGTGGAATTTTATTATAGCATCTCAAACAGTACCCTATGAAAGATGAGTCTACTTTGGCGAGTTTAAAGACTGGCAGAACTAATTGGTCCCTATTTCTAGTACTGTAGTTATGTCTGTCACCTCTTTTACCAAAAAGATGCAAATTTTTTCTGACGTACATTATGTTTTCGTAGATGTATTGACAATGTACTGTCATAATGCCAATATCCTTAAACAGCTCTCTTAGAGAATCGCGCCTACGAAGATTATATATGGCTCTAATGGCTCTTTTCTGCAGAATAAATATAGACTCAATATCTGCAGCTCGTCCCCATAGCAAAATACCGTAAGACATTATACTATGGAAGTAACTAAAATAGACCAGTCTAGCGGTATCTACATCAGTAAATTGACGGATTTTTCTAATGGCATATGCTGCTGAGCTTAGCCGCCCCGCAAGAGATGTTAAATGAGTAAAATAAGTAAAATTGTTACTAACGCTATGGACTCCGGTCTGAAACAAAAAGTTTCTATTCTATTCTATTCTATTCTAATGCTAGTTAGCAAAATAAATAAATGACCTTAAGAAAAGAAACTTCGATTTTTGGTTTAGTAAGTTGAAAATCTCTGGTATTATCGTCGCCGTTTGGAGGGAAAGCCCTATCTTTGTTTTGTATATATCTGTCAGATATCAATATTATTTATTTGGTGGTGGGTAAACATAATGAATAAATACTCTTTGATGTTCGATTCGTTTAAGGGGCCTACTGAAAGCACTTCATGAAGGGCCCTGCCAGCAGGGACACTGCCAATCGCATGTGTATGCATGCAGAGCCGATATTTTAAGGTCCTGCGGCGTGTGATTAAGGCGATTACATGAGCTAAACGCGAGTTTTATAACTACTAAAAGTAAATGATACACTGCTATAAACAAGACCAGAAAAATATATGATATTCTTCAGGATATAATATATGGTAGCATGATACTGTTTTGAATACATAATACAATTAATTTGGCTCGATAAAAGAAATCACAAACTTATCTCTAAAAATATATTTCAAACAATAAAAAGCATACAAACATGCATGCGATCATTCAGATTTTTTGGCAAATCATTCTACAAGCAATATATTATTAGCATGATACTGTTTCAGTTTTTTAATCCAATCAACAGTTTTTTGGTAAATCGATCGAAACCACTAATTTGGCGCTATTTGGTCCGCAGTGGCGTCCGCGTAACAACCACTTTGTAGTGCAAGCTGATTAGAACTTTATTCTAACAGCATTTCAAACGAAGTTTGAACCACCACAAATAGAGTTGCTAATTTAGCTCGAGTTTGTGAGTATGTATGGTGGGATGGATGGATGTTTGTTACTCTTTCACGTTAAAACTACTGAACGGATTTGGCTGAAATTTTGCACACAGATAGTTTATAACCTGGATTAACAAGATTCCATGTTAGTAAGATTCCATGGGACAATTATAAAACTACACGCGGGTGAAGCCGCTGGCAGAAGCTAGTTACATAATATATCAACCATAGATATAATAAAAGTCACTATGACAAATAAAAATCACAAAATCCAGGAACCATAATTCTTACTCACTAGCAAGAATTGTTTTGAATTACTGCATACATATATGTATATAGGACACAAAACCGTTCTAACCTTTAGGTGTTTGGGGATAAATCCTTCATCCAACCGAGGATTCAGCTTATCCACCAAATAACTTAAGTGCTCTCGATGTAGCTGTCTTTTTTTAATTTCTCCTCTGCCATTTGGAATGGGTTGGATTGGTCTCGTAATCTTTCCAATTGAATACTCTCTAGATAGTTTCTAAAACATACCTAGTTATTTCTTATTAGTTAGAACATAAAACCTGGAAGTGGCTTTGATTATGAGAAGTGGATATATCCACTTATTTACACACTATTAATTTAGCAAGTGCATTAGATGTTTAGTACGCATATCCCTGTAAGTTTCCATGAATGCATTTCGTTTTGCATCATAATAAAATCTGCCGATCGACAACAGCTGCAATCACATAAGCTTTCATACTGAACTCAAAAACACCCAAACTGTCAAGAAAAACGACAAATATTGTGGTTTGTAAATTTTAGTTCATGACAACTAATTCTATTCCACACCTTTTTAATCTCGATTAAAAATAGTCTGATATATTTTGAAAATCAAAATTTTAGGTCAAAAACGTTAATTTCAGAATAGCAAAACTGCTATTTTCACTAAATTGAATAAATTAGTGCTGTCAAACTATAATTTAATTAAGTTAGTTTGACAGGAATATACTAAATTTTAGTGTTTTTTAGTCTAGTTTAGAGAAATTTGTCCCGAGAGAATTGGCACCAGTATTTGGCTTTTTATTTCAAACTAGCTTCTGCCAGCGGCTTCGCCCGCGTGAAGTTTGAAATTATCCCACGGGATCTTATTACCGGGATAAAAAGTATCCTATGTGTTAATCCAGGTAATAAACTATCTGTGTGCTAAATTTGATCCAAATCCGTTCAGTAGTTTTTGCGTGAAAGAGTAACAAACATCCATACATCCATACTTACAAACTTTCGCATTTATAATATTAGTAGGAAGTAGGATTAAACAAAAAACAGATTTATGTACCTAATAATGAAAGACCCGTTTGTTGGTCTTTTGTCGGCGATATTTGGAATAGCACTTTTTAACAAAAAAAACATCTCTGTATCTATGTTCAATATACAGGGTTATTTTTTGTTTATACTAAACCCGAAAAGGGGTCATTGTACTCATCATTTTGAACAATTTTTTCTATGGGACGAACCCTGAAATCGCGAAAAAAAAATCTGCTGTTCCCTACATTTATGTTCGCATAACTCGTCAAAATGTAGGGAACAGCTGATTTTTTTTTCGCGATTTCAGGGTTCGTCCCATAGAAAAAGTTGTTCAAAATGATGAGTACAATGACCCCTTCTCGGGTTTAGTATAAACAAAAAATAAGGTTGTATATATTGTAGTATCTAATTATATGCAATTCTCTGGAAGGGCTTGATGAGGTTAATCGTAAAAAAAATGGATCGAAGCTCATAACCTTAGTAGTTTTTGTGAACAAGACTGTTTATTTTAAAAAAACGTACTAAAAAGCCCTCACCAACATCTTTTACCATGGGACCAAAACTTGAAATTTCATCTGCAAGTACAGTACATTTATGTTCGCCTGACTGTACAGCTGATTTTTTTTAAGTTGTTTGTTGTCATAAGCACAATCACTTGTTTAAGTATCGTACAGTAATTGCCAGTCACCCTGTATAATTATGAATAGCTTACAGATAACTAACTATACTACGAAATGCAGTGTCATCAATGTCGAAATAGTCTAAGTATAATTATGTGTGTTTTATAACATTTCCTACAGATTTCAGATTTATATATAATTACCAATTTAAAACATTTGGAAACCTTTAAAGAAAGTTGAAAAAACATTGACAAATCCTGTCACAACTGAACAAAAATAAAAGTATTGCAAATAATTATAATAAAAAAAGTTAAGAATTTTGGAAAATTATTAACGTACAATACCAGATTTTTAATAGAACTCAAAATAAAAAGAATTTTTATGTTAGATTTTTATTTTCTTAAGTGTTAGATTTTTTATTATAGAATTAGCTACGCGGAACCCCTATTTCTGATGCAGGGTATGAAGGAACCTAACGTGGGGGTGCCCCAAGTCCCGATTATGGGGGCAGAGATACTTCCGTATGTTCAGTTGACAATATTTCGAGAGTTTACAAACTCGCTAGAGAGATTACAATCTAACGTGTTTGACAATTTTACGGTGATAGATACACCTCTATGTAACCCTTCCGGATAAAGAGGCGTGACTATACAGGGTGGAATTTTTCAATGCCACCAGGAGGGAGAGTACTCTAAATACTGGAGATCGCAAATTTTACTCAAAGGAAACATTTCGTTTGCCACACTCGGGAATCAAACCGACTAAAGTTGAAAAAAAGTAGCATTTTGTATTTTTTTTACTCTATCGATTGATGTCAAAAAGGTACAGAATGTTATTTTTTCGAACATTAGTCGATCCATTACGGGTTCGATGCCAGAGTGTGATAAACAAATTTTCACAATTCGGTGAATGCAGATTTGTTTCTTAAAAAAAAGATTTTTTTCCTTTGCGTAAAATTTGTATTTCGAGTACTTTCCCTCCAGGTGGCATTGCAAAATTCCATCCTGTATATTATTTTAAACACATAAAACGGTCTTACCTTTCAACGCCACCCTTAATCCTCTAGGGTACAAAGCATCCAACGTTGGCGTAGGGACTTCGTAATCATTACTCCCTAGAGCTTCACATATTGTAATAAACACGGATAAATATAGGACCACAGAATTGTACAAACACGTCATGTTTTGAGCACTTGGAAAGCCGAATGATTCGATGCAAGCTTGTGAAGATGATGCTCACCGGGTTTTAAAGGTCGTATGTAATAAAAACAGGAAATTCGATAACGAAATTCAAGATTCTTGGTAATAGTTTTATACTTATTTATTTATCTTTTAGTTTTTTCCGTGGCTTCGTTCGCTTGAAGGTTGGATATATATATACCTACGGGAACAGTTTTTGTAAAATGGGTAAAATGTAAGTTATACAGGGTGTAAACCACCTCATCATAAAGCCGTTAACCAAGCATTCTGTACATCAAACTAAGTAACTTTACGCAAAAATTATTGCTGGGAAACAACTTATTTTTTTGAGGTTATAAATCATGTTTTGTGGTAGAACTCAATGTAACGCACTTAAAACATTGTGCTGATGGATGCATTGAGTGGATGTGTTAAAAGTCAAAATTTTACAAAAACAACTTGTGTTAAAAAAAAACTTGTCAAAAAGTTGTAACTTTGACCCCTCATATCTTCGTAACTATAAGGTTGCACATAAATGTAATGTTGGTTCAGTCCCTAATATTTCCTTTACTAGACTATGGTGATGTGTGTTACTAGAATACGACCTGAATGCAGATCTCCTCAATAAACTTGACCGACTTCTAAATAACTGTATTCGATTCGTGTTTAATCTCCGTAAGTATGATCATGTGTCCGCACATCGGTAACGCATAAAATGGTTACCCGTCAGACAGCGCAGAGCGTTAAGGGCTTTAACAACTTTGTTTTCTCTTCTACGTAAACCCACTTCTCCTTTTTATCTCATGTCTCACCTCCAGTAATAATTATGCTCTGCGATGCAGCAAGGATCGTCGTTCTTCCAATAATCGTCTTCTACGATGTTCTATTCACCGCTCTGGTGTTCTTAAATTTTCTTTTCCTGTCCAGGTGGTCTTTCTTTGGAATGCGCTCCGTCTGAATATCAGTATGGCAACCAGTCGGCTCACATTTAAAATAAGAGAGACATAAGAAGTTGGCAGACTTATAACACATTTAATTTGTTTGTTTTCTTCATCTATGTTTCTTTTTGTATCTTTCTCATTTTGTTTTTTTTTTTGTATGTATATATCACCGTAAAATTGTCAAATACGTTATGTTGTAATATCTCTAGCGATATTGTAAACTCTCGAATTATTGTCAAACGAACATACTGCTTACAATAAAACGCATTATTTTTCGTGATATGCATGCGATGGTAGTCAACTCACGCGGTGTGGAGGGAAGGAGGGGTCCCCCTTGCCCAGTGGTCCCACTCTCATGAAAAGATACTGTACCATTTCTGAGAAATATCGATTAATATAACCTAACCTTAAAACACTTTATATTCCCCTAAAAAACGTAGTCGACGGAGCCCCGCTTCGCGGGGCCCGTATTACCGAGTGCAGGGCTTAAAGGAACCTAACTAACCTAACGGGGGGTGCCCCAAGTCCCGATCATGGGGACAGAGATACTTCCATATGTTCAGTTGACAACAATTCGAGAGTTTACAATATCGCTAGAGAGAAACACTTTATATTGTAATATAACGTGTTTGACAATTTTACGGTGACATATATTGTTATTTACGTATTTATTGATGTAAGTATTTTATTCTTCAAAATTGTCTGTACTATTGCACCTACTGTTTTATCTCTGCATCACCCTAAAGTGAATTAGGGTAGAAAATGCCCAAGGCCTTAAGTCCGCCCTTGTACATTATGTGCATAAAGTTTTGATAAATAAAATAAACAAATATTATTTATTATTAAGAGTTGCAGAGCATATGAATTTTGTCATGTGAATCATGAACATCACAGCCTCTTTGAGTAAATGTTACTTTGTAACCACTGTTAACAATAGTACTCACTGAGAATAGATTGACTGCTAGATCAGGAGCATATAAGACATATTTTAACTGAATGTTCCTACCCCACGCTAGTTTAACATCAGTATATCCAAACCCTTCAGCTGACAGCGGCTTTTTATTAGCTACTGTTATATTCTTCACCGGTGGCTCTGGGACATTATAAATAAAATTATTCCAAATCCTATTTAACTATGTGCATTCAAGACTGAGGGCGACATCTAGGTGTGAGAAATAAAACTAATGTCCTACGTCATAACACGTCACACGCCTTTCACTTGCGCAATTGGTCAAAATATTGTTCCCTGTGACCCCTCTCCTCGAATCTTGTACATGTATTTATTATTACAATCATTTTGCCTTTGCACAATACGCATCTTTTATTTAATCTAAAAACCCTTCGAAAATTCATCGCATCTCATCAATCAGCTTGCTTGCGCCAAAAAGCCTTCACTGCTGCTGCACCATAATTTGGTCCTTCGAGCCGGATCCAATAAATAATTTGAGCCATCTACGTAAAATCGTTACGACAAGATCGACGAGCGACCTTTGGACCGTGGACCCCTTGCACGTGGCGGATCGAAGAAAACGCTGATTTTCAACCAATGGGACGAGATTTCAAAGAAAAAGCCTGCCTAACGGACAACTGCAACCATAACAACAGTTTGGAGGCCAAGCGCACGTGGGAACTGTAGTAATCGTTGAGTTTCATCGAAAATCATACGCAAATCGGTGAGGCCAATCCTAACTTTTTCCCTTCACCTCCTTACCTATTCTATCTGTGCTATACTGTGTCTATATTATAATTTCAGTGGAATTACTGCAGTGTATTCTCGGAATATTGCGATCTCCAGTCCAGTACAAATCTGGTGACGTTGCTTGCATCAGTGTCGTGTGATTGGGCTGAAGACTGTAAAACCGTGAGTACTCCTCCTTTCACTGACCACCAAAATGTCCTTAACTGAATCTGCTAGATCTCGTCATAAATCTCCTCTGCTTAGTGTAGATAGTAGTGACGTGTTTCGTGATTTAGTTAGGAAGCGTGGAATAGCAAAGGGTAGGCTTACTAAATTCAGTACTTATCTAGATTCTTTAAAAGAGGATGACCTTTCAAATCAACAACGCATTGATTTGAAGTTAAGAATTCAAGGATGTGCTAGTTTATTTGCTGAATTTAATATTATTCAAACTAAAATAGAAGAAAGAGTTGAGTTGAATGCACAATTAACGCAACGAGAACTATTTGAAGACAGTTACTACGATTCAATATCTCGTGCTGAGTTTATGCTGAGCACTGGTGAGTTCGCTGAGTGCTCCTCGGCATGTCATAATCATAGTCATAATAACACAAAGTCCATAAAATTGCCTGTTATTTCCATGTCTACATTTGACGGTTCTTATGAGCGCTGGCTGGAGTTCAGAGATACATTTACCTCACTCGTTCATGATTCAAAAGATATTTCGACTATTCAAAAGTTCCACTATCTCAAATCTTCTCTAAAAGGTGACGCAGAACTAGTCATACATTCAATAGAATTTTCTGCCAACAATTATCAGGTTGCGTGGGACTTATTGCTCAACCGATACAACAATTGTCATCTTTTAGTTCACAATCATGTCAAAGCTTTGTTTACTATATCCCCAATAACTAAAGAGTCCCCATCGTTAATTAGGAACTTAATAGATACAATTTTGAAAAATTTACGCGCCCTTAAGATCCTAGGGGAATCTACAGACACCTGGGATACTTTAATTATTTATATCATAGTTTCAAAACTGGATAAAGTTACCGAAAGAGAATGGGAAACTCACAAATACACATGGTCACCAAATCCGAATGAAAACAATTCTAAATCGCGATTAAATGTAACTGATATAATTCATTTCCTTCGTAACAAAGCGGATGTGCTGGACGCATTGCAGCGCCCACATGGCGAAGACGTACAAAACACAGACAATAAGAAACAACACACAAAATCTCACAACACGTCGCACTGCAATGTTTCCAGCGAGCCCAATAAAACGAGCGAGAAACGCGTTAGATTATGTTTTAAATGTAATGAAAAACATCGCCTGTATACGTGTAAAAAGTTTATCGAGGGTAATTTAGACAGTAAACTTAAACTTGTACGCGATCACAATTTATGCGAGAATTGTTTAAATTCGGGGCACTTGTTAATCGATTGTAAGTTTGGGCCTTGTAGGTACTGTAACCAAATACATAACTCATTATTGTATAATGATGCTAATAGTTCAGTCGCTTGCCATTCTTCAACGAACACTGAGGCGTCAAGTTCGAGTAGTGCGCCGGCGCATGTCCCCGCGGCCGCACCCGTCTCCTCAAACTCCGCCCATTCAATTCAAGTAAACAAGGCACACATGCAAACGGAATGTATTAACTCTGTAGATGTGCAATCTGTGTTATTGTCAACAGCTATCGTGGAGGTAGCCGATGTACATGGCACATATCATAAAGCGCGGGCGCTCCTAGACAATGGCAGCCAGCGTTGTTTTATTTCTAAGGCATTATGCCAATTACTAAATTCACCACTTATACAGTCCACTAACGAAGTTCGAGGCGTAGGTGATTCGGTAATACATTGTTCACAAGCTTGTAATATCGTTATCAAATCCTGCGTCGATAATTCATTTACTACTCGCATTCATTGTTTTGTATTGTCTAGGATCACGGGTTCGATGCCTGCCGTATGTAAATTAAGCGCAAATATCTGTATTCCAGATAACATACGGTTAGCCGATCCCGATTTCTTAGACTCCAAAACTATCGATATTTTAATTGGTGTAGATAGGTTTTGGGATCTGTTAGAACAGGGAAAAATTCGATTGCCTAGTGGTCCGTTTTTACATAATACCAAACTAGGCTGGATTATTTCTGGGCCTATCGTTAATAAAACGCGCAAAACTGCACCAATTTATTGCAATATTACTAATTCAAGTAATTCATTAGATACGCAACTTCGACTGTTCTGGGAGATTGAGGAACTGCCCAAGGTCAGAGACGCGCAGACTGAGGAAGAACGGGAATGTGAGAATCACTTTGTTCGCACTACTACACGCAATAGTGAAGGGAGATTCTGCGTGCTCATTCCACTTCGTCAGTCACCTGAAACCTTGGGAGACTCTTATATCCAGGCAGAGCGTAGATTTCTAGCACTAGAAAAACGCTTGCAGCGTTCGTCAGAATACAAAGATCTTTACACTAATTTTATGCAGGAATACCTCAGCTTGGGCCATATGACACAGGTAGACTCCTACGAATCCCCATGTTATTTGGCGTGTTCCGCGAGCTCAGCACCACCACCAAGTTGCGCGTGGTGTTTGATGCAAGCGCGCCGTCAAGCTCCGGTAAGTCCCTGAATGATTTTCAGCTGGTTGGCCCTCCTATACAGGGTGACCTCATTGTTATTCTTCTCCGATTTCGGCAGCATAAGTACGTTGCATGCGCCGATGTGGAGAAGATGTATCGGCAGTGCCTAGTGGATGAGGGTCAGCGTAGCTTGCAAATGATTCTGTGGCGTGACCATCCGTCGAAGCCTTTAAGTATGTTCAAATTGAATACCGTAACGTACGGAACTGCCTCCGCACCCTTTCTTAGTGTCAGGTGTCTAAAACAATTAGGTATCGAGTCTCCTGATGCTGATGTTGCCCAAGCAATAAAAGAAGACTTTTATGTTGACGATTTCATTACGGGTCTAGATAATAAATTAAATTTACTAGATTTGTGCGATAAAACCCAGAAATCGTTGCAGTCAGGCTGCTTTCCACTTAGGAAATGGGTATTTAATTTTATTCGCGATGATGATAATCATTCATCTAGTCTCTTTAAACCGTTAAACTTAGATGATAATATTTGTTCTAAAACATTAGGTATAGGTTGGCACAATACAAGTGACAACTTTTATTTTAACTCGCAAATTCAAACTGAAAATAACAAACAGTTTACTAAACGAGCTATTTTATCTAAAGTTTCTCAAATTTTTGACCCCCTCGGCTTGTTAAGTCCCGCTATAATTGTGGTCAAAGTTCTTCTACAACAATTATGGCTATTAAAAATAGGTTGGGACGACACCGTTCCTGATAAGACGGCGCACGTGTGGAACCGGTTTGTTATTTCACTTCAAGCGCTAAACACAATTCGCATTCCTCGTCATGTTATAGGTACGCAGCCTATGTATATCGAGCTTCATGTTTTAAGTGATGCGTCTCAAACGGCTTACGGCGCGTGCATTTATGTTCGTACAGTTAATACTGATCTAACGGTAACGGTTAGACTATTATTTTCTAAATCTAAGGTCGCGCCGTTAAAACCTATTAGTGTCCCTCGTCTCGAACTTTGTGGGGCTTTATTAGGCGCCCGTCTGTATGACAAGGTACGCAACTCATTACGTTGTGAGTTTAATAAAATCGTATTTTGGACCGATTCCACGATCGTCTTAGGTTGGCTACACATGAGGCCGAACCAACTTAAGACATTCGTCCAAAATAGGGTCGCGGAAGTTCATGACCTTACACTGGGGGTTCTGTGGCGTCACGTCAGGAGTGAAGACAATCCTGCTGATCTGGCGTCGCGCGGTATTCGGTTGGAAGAACTTCCATCTTCTACCCTATGGTGGGAGGGTCCTGAATTATTTCGGGATCCTAACTTTTCAATAGATGATCACAGAAGTTCAGATTCATTTAAACAGGTCGAGTTACCTGAGGTTAAATCATCTGTCACCGCGGTTGTAGCCCAAGATTCTTGTGAATCATCTTTGTTTCCGTTCCATCGGTTTTCACAATTTAAACGTATGAGGCGTGCAGCGGCCTTTATGTTGCGTTTCATTCATAATATCAGACATAAAAAAGAAAGACATGTAGGCAGCCTTAGTCTTGACGAGTTAGATTTTGCTGATAGAACATTGGCTCGGTTATGCCAAATTGAATCTTATCCAATAGAATATAAGGCACTATTTAATCATGGGACTATTAAAAATAAAAGTTGTTTATCTAAATTGAATTTATTTATAGATGACCATAAAATATTGCGTGTTGGTGGTCGTCTAGTTAATTCAGATGAATTTATTTACGGTAAAAAACATCCCATTGTAATTTCAAGTAAACATTACTTGTTGCAAACGCAAAGTAAACATTTGCATAACGAAACAAACTTTGTTGTTTCGTCATGAGCACATCCAGCTTCTCCACGCTGCTCCTCAGGCATTACTGTTTCACCTACGCGAATCTTGGTGGCCTGTAGGAGGCAGGAACTTAGCTCGTCAGGTAGTACATGGCTGTGTCACCTGTACGCGTATTCGCGGTAAGACGCTTACCCCTATGATGGGTAACTTACCTATGGAGCGAGTTACACCTAGTCTTCCATTCGTTCGGTGTGGGGTAGATTACGCAGGGCCGGTGCTCATTCTGAACCGCAAAGGTAGGGGCGCTAGGCTTATCAAGGGTTACATATGTCTATTTATTTGTTTCGCGACACGCGCGATCCACCTTGAGCTAGTCAGTGACCTCTCCAGTGAAGCATATTTACTAACTTTAAAGCGATTTATTTCATGCCGCGGTAAACCTGCAGAGATTTATTCTGATAACGGTCGCAACTTCGTAGGTGTAATGAACGATTTTTCAAAATTTTTAAACAAATGTAGTTCAGATATTTTAGAGTTTGCTGTTAGTCAAAATATTAAATTTCATTTCATTCCCCCTTATTCTCCGCATTTTGGTGGTCTGTGGGAGGCAGGAGTAAAGTCAAGTATATAATACCATCTTCGACGTGTAATAGGAAACGCGCACCTTACCTTCGAAGAGTATAGCACAGTACTAGCACAAATAGAAGCTGTACTGAATTCCCGACCTCTGTCTCCTCTCTCTCCCGATCCACAGGATTTTTCCCCGCTCACTCCCGGTCATTTCCTGATTGGCCGAACACTGACTGCGCCAGCCTGTGATGACCTACGTGATGTGCCTGCCAGTCGTCTCCAGCGGAACCAGAGGGTGGAACAACTTCGCCAACACTTCTGGACTCGGTGGGTGAAAGAGTACATTTCTGAACTGCAGGTGCGGACAAAATGGACGGCGAATAGGGGCGAGCTTCAACCAGACTCCTTAGTGGTTATTAAGGACAACAACCTACCGCCGTTGAAGTGGCATTTGGGACGTGTCCTTCGTACTATCCCAGGAACAGATGGTATATCCCGTGTGGCCGACATACAGACGTCATCGGGTGTGGTGAGACGCGCATTCGCCAAGATTTGTCCCTTACTACGAGACGTGGACCAGGATGCTGCTACTGAAGACCATTGAAAGCCATTGCTTCCAAGGCCGGGGGCATGTTCCAAATCCTATTTAACTATGTGCATTCAAGACTGAGGGCGACATCTAGGTGTGAGAAATAAAACTAATGTCCTACGTCATAACACGTCACACGCCTTTCACTTGCGCAATTGGTCAAAATATTGTTCCCTGTGACCCCTCTCCTCGAATCTTGTACATGTATTTATTACTAGCTGACCCGCGCAACTTCGTCTACGTAAGACGAACCAACAGTTCCTAAAATTAGCGCGTTCAACCAACCTAACAAACAAACTCTGCAGCTTTATAATAATAATTCAGATTGTAGCAGATATATTACATAAGCTGCTACTAGTTTTTCAAACCAAACAAATAACCTTGGTCAACAACATTTTGAGGTTATTTTGCCAATGAAACCATGAACCCGAAACACGTTAGAGAATGGATAACCAGCATCATACATGAGACGGTTAGGTGTTAGATAGCTCAAAACAGTATTTACTTAGAATTGAGAAGTTGTAAATAACTAGTAATCATGTGAACACTAACCAATGTCGGCAATATTGACATGCAGATTGTTCATTGTCTACGGCACAGATTCGGGTCATAAAACCATCTTTGGAATCCTCATAAAACATACAATCCAAATAAAACAATGGTTATAGGATTTATTAAAACTTTTTATTTGACATCAAAAATAATTTTATTATAGAAGTTGTCGCGTTTCATTCCACGCAACCGTCAAATCATACGGGTCGCGCTCAGTCATTGTAAAGATACACTTAAAAATCCATAACTTTATCAAGAGTATATTTACGCAAACAATTCAGTCATGTGTGTGTATGGGATACGGCAACGTATTAATTAAGATGTATCACCTTAAAATTAGAATTAATAAATATAAGCAATTCATTTTCCATGTTGCCATGTTAAGTGAAACGAATTGTCAATTTTGCATATTTGTGAATTTCCGTTTTTAGACGTCAGTCTGGGTCCAACATCCGCGCACGCTTCACGTGAGAACCCGGACTCCCGGCGTTGTTCGTTTTTTTTTAAATTTAAGATGGCGGAGTAAAAATTTTCCACGCGTCCATATGCGCAATATTTCTTTTTCGTTGTAATTTTTAACGCAATTCTGCGATGGACTACGGCCTGTAGCCACGAGGATGTCGGTTAAATCGATTTCGTCACCTCCGTAAATGTGGCGCAAGCAAATCAACGCTGCGAGAACTTAGCGCGTGGCTTCATCGATGACCGCGTGTCCACGGTAACCTCACGACCGGCTGAAGGAGGTCGAGAAGACGCGGACGTAGCGATATCTTCGCTCAGCTCAGCGTGCCAGCGTCCTTGGGAGGCGTCCCGTCCGTCGGGCTCCGCATTAGCGTGAGTGTCTGCCACCATCCATGTGTGGTAGGCGACCCCAGGGACTATTCGTCGTGCCTGCTTCGCTTCCCGCACCCGCCTTCTACACCAGCCTCCGCGCGCCCAGGCGCGAGGCCACGACGATCGCTATCGAGCACGTGCTCTGGCGATCGCCCGGTCCCCCAGCCCCGCGGAGAACCGCGAGAGCTTCGGCGACGTTCTACGGCGTAGGGAGTGCGATCATGGTACCATGAGTAAGTTCACCTTTTTATATAATCTGGCCAGAGAAAAACTAGAGTCAGTGCGCGTTTAACTTCAGAGGCCCGCTGCCCTATTCCTACTTCAGAATACTTAGTAGTAAGGTGTAAACGACTTTGTACAGCCTTCGATAACTTATGTAAATAACTTGTGTTAATATATTACCATTGTTATTGTTCTGGTTGGACTTCCTAGTTTTATTCTGAACAAACCTCCCATAGTCTTTCCAAAGCAAGAGGTCCTTGAACCAATAGTTTGATGCATACTCCGAGAGCTTGAAGACCTTTTTATTTGTAATCCTAAAATCATCGTGTGTTTACCTTCTACTTACTTACAACCTTAAACCACAACCTTTTTTCTTTTGCACCTCAACTACAACACTTTAACTATAACAATTATTTTTTTATTTTATTATTATTTTTTTTTTTTTTTTTTTTTTTCTCACACACAACAAGATTCAGATTGAAGTCAGTAACAATTTATTTTTTCTCGAATAGGTTTATATTAAACTCCAAAATATTCAACTTATGTTTGTCCGAATAAGGACTCTTCCCAGCCTTCTCGACAGCCATACGTTTCCATCCTTGGACACTCGACGATATCATACTCCAGCTAGGTCGAAAGTTCTCATCAAGTGGCATGACATGAGCCGAGACACGTAAACGCTGCTTCAAACTGTTGCGGACCTCTCGCATCTGCCTTCTTTCTCCAAAGTCAGACTTTCAATGATAGTCATACTCCAGGCAGGTCAACACAATACGATGTAGATACTGTAAACTCTTGAAAACCTATTGCAAATTCTTTTCGTCTCCTTGCCTCCATCATGAGACCTTCGATGACAGTCATATTCTAGCTATTTCTAAAGTTCTCATCAAGGTGCATTAAGGTCCATGTTCACCGAAAAGATGACCGTCTGATTATCTAAAAACAGCTGTCACTGTGACATGTTGTCATACAAAAATGCGTTTTAAACAACCGAAACAGACCTAAGTGAGCCCAATGACGATATAGCTGCTGTTAACTGTTGAGGATCTCTTGCTACTACCTTCAGTCTCCATTGTTAGACCATCGATGACAGTCATGATCCAGCTAGGTTTAAAGTTCTTATCAAGATGCACGAAATGAGCCTTAGACACGATAGAGCAGATTTGAAGTGTTGTGGAACTCTTGTGACTGCTTTTCATCTCCATCGTCAGATCTCCGATAATACTCATATTCTGGCAAGGTCTAAAGTGTATATCAAGGTGCGTGAAATGAGCCGACACACGATATAGCTGCTGTAACTGATCACAGTCAAACTTCAGACAGGTCTAAAGTTGTCAAAAAGGTTTATGAAATAAGCCCCAAAACGATCTTCTTCTTTATCGTGTGGTTAGTGCCTAACCTGTTGTCAGAGTTTTTATGCCGCCCAAGGTTCTCTGTCTTGGCTTTACATGCCGTCGAGGAATGACTCTCAGGCATGCTGTGGTTTTCTCACGATATCTTTCTTTACCGAAGCAAGCGATTTTTCCTAACCTGGTGTCAGAGTTTTTATGCTGCCCATGGGCCTCTGACTTGGCTTAACATGCCAAATGTCTCTCAGGCATGTTTGTTTCCTCACGATGTTTCAGCAAGCGATGATTATACAATACGCACATGAATTCGAACACAACTATATTCAATAAAAAATGGGACAAACTTTGCTAAACACACTTTTCAATCAAAATAATCATGAAAATCGGACTTCTATGGAAAAAGTTATGCGTACAGGCCTCTCTTTGTTTGTGCCAAGCTCCACGCTCTTGTGCCAGTCTCATCCAGGATATTCCCGCAATAGCAACAATATCGTCTGCTTATCTCACCGCTGGACGAACAAAATTTCTGTTTGGATTTCTAGAATGCCACTTGGTCACAGCTTTACTCCACCTGACATCACCGCGCCTTGCTAGGTGTCCTGCCCTACTCCATTTGAATTACCATCATTAATCATTATTTCAGCGCAAAGACGTCCACTGCTGGACATAGGCCTATCAAGTGTCGCCACATTGACCGGTCTCGTGCGACTTCATCATTCGGTCATTTGAGTATTGCTCAGCCATAATATAGGTACCTACATAAAGAGAAACAGGCGTTGAATTGAGAACTTCTTCCAAAAAACCCAAACTTGAGACATCTGACACGGAAGAAGTCATCCCCAGAGTGGGAGAAGTCATTTGATGATTTCACATCCTAAAAAAAAACAAAAAAAAGACATCTGACACGGGCGAATGCCAGTATCATTCTTTCACGGAAAATCATAACACCGTGATTCAGAAAATGGAGTCAAATGAACAACGCCATTTATAGAGCATGAAGTTAAACTGCTAAAACATATGCATGGAAAGCAGTCGAACGGACACTCTACTGGCTTTGTAGATTCTTAAAGCAAGGTCATGTTGACTATTCTGTTCTTCTCTATCTTGTGATTTTTATTCATTAGTACCATTTTGGTTTCATAGATGTCATTGCATGTTTCTTTTTTTTTTTTTTAAGTATGGGAAATCATCAAATGACCCCCCCCCCACTCTGGGCGGAGCGGGAGGGAGTGTCAGACTCTTACTGACTAAAAACCATCCATGTTCCTTCCTCGCCTTTTACGTTCTGGGGCCGCGGTATTAGATCATGATGATAAGTTCTCCTTAAAAACTTTAAAGTCACATATCTTTTGATGGAGAGCACCGATTGCAAAGAAACAAAAATCAAAACTTTCTCTAAGTTATGCACAATAATAATTTGTGCATTCAATAAAACCACATTGGTTTTTTAATTTACACGTGAAAGGGCTACGTAGAGACACACAGACACAGACGAAAATTTAAGAAATAGTAAAAAAAAGGTTCTGTGTGTAATCCTTTAACAGTTTAAGCGCCATGTTTACAGATTTATTATTTGAAATAAATGACTCCCAAACTGTCGTTTAAGTGTTCAAAAAAATATGTATAAAACTATGATTTGGAAATATGTAAGCTTTAAAAAAACAAAATACTTTGTTACAAAAAGTGAAAACCGGTTGGTTTTTGAACGTGCGAACCAAAGTTATTATCAGAAATCTTACAGCATTAAATCAAAAAGTATTTTTTGTCTGTACTGAGGCTTGATCTTGCGACTCACTGTTTGAAAGGCGGTTGCCGTCACCGACGGGCTATTTGTTCTCTTGACAATTAGTTTAAAATAGTTATTCTATTACAATGCATGTTATGACAGTTGTCAGTTGTCAAACAGTTGACAACTATGGACGAAATGCAATATTGCTCACCCCCGTCAATAATTAGCGTGATAATATATAGCCTATGTCCTTCCCTGGGTTGAAATACATCTTCTTGCCAAATTTCATTACGATCCAATCAGCCGTTTTCTCGTGAAAAGGTAGCAGACAGACAGACAGAGTTACTTTCACATTTATATAATGGTATGGATATGGATATGGATATGGATTACAATCATTTTTGCCTTTGCACAATACGCATCTTTTATTTAATCTAAAATCCCTTCGAAAATTCATCGCATCTCATCAATCAGCTTGCTTGCGCCAAAAAGCCTTCACTGCTGCTGCACCAAAATAAATAAATAAATATCGCTTGACATTAACACACAGCGCCACCTATTGCCACACTAAGCAAAGCTTGTGTCGTAGACACTAGATAGTTGATATACTACATATATACTTTTTTGTTTGTAAATACATACTCTTATTATACATATAAACATCCATGACTCGGAAACAAATGTCCGTGCTCATCAAAAACATTTGTTCTTACCGGGATTCGAAACCCTAACATCGTAAGGCAGCGTCGGCACTACGCCAACCGGGTCGTCGACATTGCACATCCACTGTCTATTACTTGTCATATGCATGGATTCACCTGATTCCATGAACCATTTGCTATGATTCAATGCTGAAAATGCTAAAAAAGTTGCAAAGAAACTTGTATCCTTTATGCCTTTTTCATTCTCAGTCTTGTTAACCTCAGCACCTGTGCAAGACTTCGCAAAGTGTTCATAATTATTGCAATTGAAGTATCTTGGCCCTTGAGCTATTGGTTGTTGTGGCTGACGTTGATGTTGTTTCCTTGATATTGAGCTAACATATAAAGCGCTACTGACCCCAAATTCACAAACGCTCGACTCGTTTCCGATTCGACAACTCGTATATCTGTCTTCTTCTGGCGTTACGAAAACGACCGAGATAGACATAAGACTTCCCGAATCGGAAGCGAATCGAAGCGTTGTGAATACGGGGGCTGGTCTCTACTGCTCTAACTTCCTGTAGGAAGGGTCTTAGGTCTAAGATCTTGATAAAATCGGCACTAATTGCCGCGCCAAGACTAATAAGCCCCATAATCATCGAAGCATAGATGTCGGGTAGATCGGTCGCATCAAGGTGCCCAGCCATCATCATCATTATGATCAGCCTTTAATGTTCCCACTGCTGGGACAGGCGTCTTCTCCATGAGAGGGAAGGTGCCCAGCCACTCGTCGTTAACTTCAAACCCTATGTTGCGTAACGTCTAAACCGCTGAGTCTTCAATACGGCAAGCTGATAAGGGAGCGTCCATTAATTACGTCAGGGGTTCTACGGGGGAGGGGATCTTTCCAAATCTCACTTAGGGGGGAGGAGGGGTCTTGGCAAATATCACGTAATTATTTTTCTCGCAGAAAACGGTGTAAAATAGCATGAAAAATTATTTCTAGAATAAAATTTGGCCAAATCTGAGAAAATAATACTTGTCGTATTCGTCCGAACTTCGCAGAGCAGCGAAGTAGCGCTCGATTGTGTAGCTGTATTGACACGTGCGACTCGACAAATGTCACGGTGTAAAGAGCCAGTCTCAACAGCTAGTCTATATATATAAAAATCAATTGCTGTTCGTTAGTCTCGCTAAAACTCGAGAACGGCTGGACCGATTTGGCTCATTTTGGTTTTGAATTATTCGTGGAAGTCCAGGGAAGGTTTAAAAGGGTTTTTTATTTTGGGTAGGTAGTAGTAGGTAGGTAGTAGTAGGTAGGTAGTAGTAGGTAGGTAGTAGTAGATAGGTAGTAGTAGGTAGGCAGTGGTAGGTAGTAGTAGTACTTAGATAGTAGTAGGTAGGTAGTAGTAGGTAGGTAGTAGTAGGTAGCTTTTTCCCTCTTATGTGACGCAGACGAAGTTGCGTGGGTCAGGTAGTCTACAATAAAAGTAATAGAACAAGTTTTTTTTTTATTTGTTCTATTACTCACACAAATAGAAGTTTTGAAGAATCTCTCGTGAGATTAGATTATTACCCCTCCCCTAATCTCACGGACTGCATTGAGGAAAATCTTACGATAACTCACCAAAAAAAAAACGAAAAATTCTAAGGCAAGCAGACTATTCAGAAACCTAACATCATGAACAGTAGTAAAATACTACAAATGACCGCAATATTGTGGAGTTACAATTTTTTTTCTTCCCAACCCAAAGTGAAAGGAGACCCCCAAACTCCATTAAACTTGGGCATGGCGTCACAGGGCTAGAATTTTTCCATGAATTAGAGAATTCGGGAGGGTTTCACGAGCCCAATTTTCACGTCTCCCAACAATAGCCAAATTGGTAAAATAAGACATGTTTATTTACATTTTAGGTTATTTTCAAACGACTTCCAAAAAGAGGAAGTTATCAATTCGTCTGTATATTTTTTTTCTTTTGTGTTTGTTACCTCAGAACTTTGGACTGGGTGAACCGATTTTGATAATTCTTTTTTTATTTGACAGTTGGTGCTTCTCGTTTGGTCCCATTTGAATTTGCTGAAGATCTGATGCTGATCTTCCGAGATATACAATGGAACTCTTCAAAAATAGACGGCAAATCTGCAGTAATTGCTGCAATCGCTTGTAAGTTCATTGTTCATACTACATCATGACGTAACATCACGCCTGTATGCTCTGAGGGGGTACGCAGATGTGTACAATAATCCCAGATTTCGACAATGTTTGTTGCCTCTGAACTTTCGACTGGGTTAACCGATTTTGATGATTATTTTTTTATTTGGAAGCTGGTGCTGTCCGTGTGGTCCCATTTCAATTTGGTTAAGATCTGACGCTGATCTTCAGAGATATAAATGGAACTCTTAAAAAATACACGGCAAAGCTGCAGTAATTGCTGCAATCGCTTAGTTGTTTATTGTTTATGTAACATAGTGACGTAACATCACGCCTGTTGGCTCTGACGGAGTACCTACGCAGAAGTGTACAATACACCCAGATTTCGACTGTTAGATGTGTTAAGTTGCATTGGGATCCTGGAGAAATAGAGGGAATTCCTTAAATTTTATAGGCACACCAGAAGCGATTTGGATAGTTTTAGGAAGAGTACGTTCTTGGAGTGATCCCATTTCAATTTGGTAAAGATCTGATGAAGAACTTCGGAAGATAGGCGACCGGAACTCCTCAATAAATGATAGCAAATGTACTGGGAATGTACTCCCCGAAATCTCATGTCTCTCTATTGTTTACACCAGTTCATAACAAAAAATCACGCCGTTACGCTGTGAAAGGGTAAGCACATATGAACCACTAAAAAGTGAAAAATAAAAACTTTTTTGTGACAAAAAAACTAAATCAATCAAACAAAGGTCACCGACTTCTGAAGCTAAAGTTATTTTTCACTTTTTGTGTGAAGTCGGTTATGTAACCGACTTCACTTTTTTGCAAAAAAGTTTTTACTCTTTCAGTTATTGTGATACTGTTTCTAATTAGCTTTAAAAAGAGTAACTTAAAGTTAGTTTTGTTTTTAGAGTCATATCAAGCCTTATTTATATTAATTTAAAGGGAAAAATGGACTAAGAAAATTGATCTCTTACAATTACGCTGTTTGAAAATGACATATTTAATTATTTCAACCTTATTAATTAGACCAAAAGGTAAGTCTGTAATCAAAACCGCAAGAGAATTCACACTGATTGATTTGTTGGTTTAGGAAATGTAGTAAAAATTGTAAAGTATTTCAATTTATACTACATTTTGTATCCAGAATAGATTTTTAAATATTACTATCTAGGAAATTGTATTTCATTGTGATTTTTATTGGCTTCGAGGGTTGACAGACTTCTAAATTTACCCATTAAGGTACCGAAAGTAGTTTTAAGAATTTTCAGAATTGTTACTGTTCACAATTGATAGAAATGGAACGCAACCATAAGGCAAGACTTTTATTACTCTACTGTAAGTGATCATTCTCGAAGCAATTACCTTGTGACGTTTACCCACAGAGCATCTACGTTTAACTTTCTATAATAAATTACACAATTGAATATTATAAATGCTCGCTTTATTACCAATATTTCTACATACAGAGCGTGGTTCATTAACAAAGTATGTGTACTAACGTGCAGAATTTATCAATGCTTTGTGTACGTGCATCAGAACAAAATTTAGCTTAATACACGTGCAGGTGACCGGGAAAAAAAATCGTCGAATCACATCAACCTCGATAAGTTGATTGGGCGTGAAAACTTTGCAACGTGGTTTACTGTCAAGACATACCTAGAACATGAAGACTTGTGGCAATGACGACTCGAATGGAGTAGTGGGAGTGAGGCTGCCTTACGTTTATAGGGTCCTGGGTTCGAATCCCGGTAGGACGTTATGTTTGTGTGATGAGCATGGACATTTCTTTCCGAGTCATGGATGTTTATATGTATAATAAGTATCTATGTAATTTACAAACAAAAAAGTATATATGTAGTATATCAACTATCTGGTGTCCACGTCACAAGCCTTGCTTAGAGTGGCACTAGATGGCGCTGTGTGTTAATGTCCAGCGATATTTATTTATTTATTTAATGCGTGGAGCGTGGATGGTTTGTACCTGTAGATCCTGGTAAGGATGTGAAGGCGAAGTCCAAGTTAATATCGTCAACCCAACGAGTTTTTGAACAAGTAAATGAAACACAACCGTGATTTTACTAAATAAGTTATTGCTATCAAAACACAGATTTAAAGAGCGTAAACTCTGACGTAGTCGACCCTCAAGGAGGCGTCATACCACAAAGGGTACCAGGAGTCCTTGCTCTTCCAGAAGTCCAACATGGCCTTGCTGGCGCCGTTCCTCCAGGGCTTGTCTTCCAGATCATCAGAGAAGTCGTTCACTCCACCCACGCGAAGACCAAGGGTTATATGGAACTGAGGTAGAGAAATTAAATTCAGTGATGTAAGCAAGAAGGCCAGAATGTCTAAAAAGAAAGAAGAATTAAGATTTCGTCAGATGAAAAGATGAAAGATGATGATGTCAAGATAGAAAGCCTTCTTTGTGCAAGAAATGAAAACGCATGATTGAATTCTAAACGATGTTTCTTTTTGACACATTTTTATGATCTTCATCATCATCATCATTTCAGCCGAAAGACGTCCACTGCTGGACATAGGTCTCCCCCAAGTGTTGCCACATTGACCGGTCCCTTGCGACTCGCATCCAACGGATTCCCGCAACCTTCACCACGTCATCGGTCCACCTAGTGGGAGGTCTTCCAACGCATCGTCTTCCGGTTCGCGGTCGCCACTCCAGAACTTTTCGGCCCCATCGACCATCCGTTCTGCGAGCAATGTGACCTGCCCACTGCCACTTAAGTTTGGCAATTCTTCGGGCTACGTGGGTGTGAAACAACAAGGCCTGTCAATGCCCGGCTGAAGAATTTATAGGCCCCTCACACTTCTAAGCCATGTCTACTAGTTGTTGTTTTCAAAAGACATCACAAATCGTCTCACGCGCAGGTTTTACGATTTACAGCCTCTCGAACAAGCCAATTTCCGAAAAGGCCGACGCGTACGTTGCGGACGGGTGGACGCGTAAATAGCGACAAGTTTGAATCCTTCTTTAAAATTGTTAATCCTTCTAGCTTTTACATTGTATGTGCACTGTATCCCTTAGACTCTTACCATCTTATCCAGCGGCGCCATGACGGTTCCCTTCTGCCAGTGCGAGGCGTGAGTCACGTTGTACTTTTTGGCGGCCTCAAAGAAACCCGCGTTAGGGTTCACGGTACCGTACTGCTCACCATCCACCAACAAATCGATGCCATCTGTGACACAAAGTTGGTAAACTTTTTTAGTGAAAACATTGCATAGGCACGATTCGTCACATTTTTAAAAGTGGAAGTCATATTATTTCGGGCAATTGGAATTGCTACGGACCATAACACCTTGCAGACGTATGTATGGCCGATTCATAATATTATTGTGAGATCCAAAACCATTCTAGAGCTTCTCCGGAACTTGTAAAACTTTTTTACCGCAGGCGCTTTTCTGATGGTTGCCCCTGTTGGATCTGGCGCGCAGATAGGATCGGTATTCTACCCTCTTATCTAGTATACAGAGTGGATTTTTTCAATGCCACCTGAAGTGAAAGTACTCGAAACACTGGAGATAGACTATTTTACCAAAAGGCTCCATTTTTTATTTTTTTTAAAGAAACAAATTTGCATCCACATTTTTTCATAAAATCGCTTGCCACACTCGGGAATTGACATTAATCGATAGGGCCATATGGATTAAATCTCTCTAACAAACATGATAAACGAAATGAAAGGAAAACCATGAAAACTAAAGAACAGTTATAAAATAATTCAGTGGGATAAATTAAACAAGATAAAGCACTATTATTCATGGTTTTCCTTTCATTTTATTTAGAGATTTGATCCATTTGATCGACCCTATCGATTGATGTCAAAAAGGTACAGAATGTTATTTTGTCGAACTTTAGCCAATTCATCCCGGGTTCGATGCCCGAGTGTGGCAAAATATTTTTTGTAAAACTGTGAAAGCAAGTTTGTTTCTTTTTTTAAATAAAGCAATGTCTCCTTTGCGTAAAATTTGCTATCTCCATTTAGAGTACTTTCCCTCCAGGTGGCATTGTAAAATTTCACTGTGTTTAGTTCTGCTACTACTACTACGAGTATATACATAGTGAAGAGCGGGTATCCCGAAAGTTCGCAACGTCGCAAATAAAAAAAAATATATATATACCTACATATATATATAGTAAATGAAAATAATAAATATGGCTCTATGTGCACTAAAATATTGAATATGAATTGCAATTAAAACCCCAAATTTGATGTTGCAAACGTTTCAGGTGTAAAAAAGGCATTTAGCAAGTTCCCAAATACTTTTTTTACATCTAAAACTATATTTTCGGTGTTATGATATTAATTATTGCATTCCCTTATCAATTTTTTAGACCACTATAGAGCCATATTTCTTATTATCATACAGTAAATTGTCAAATTAAATAAAACGTGTAAATATTTGAAAACTATTTGCGACGTTGACAACTTTTGGGATACAGTTTTACTATTCCAAGCTTCAATTAAGGATTCATACCTGTGCAATCGCTCATTTTACTACTACCTTGGCTAAGTAAGTCGATCAGTGGAAGTAGGAATCATACCTTTTCGTACGTTTCCACATGAAATGACATCTTTGTATGTAGTTTAATTCGATTTTTGCAGTAATCAATCGGTGCTGAACCTACCTGGTCTCCATATCATGGTATAGTTATGGAAGTTCTTGGGCCAGTTATCAATACCGATCTTCTCCTGCAGCAGGGCAGACCTGAAGGGTTCAGACTCTGAGAGCACAGGGCCTCCATACAGCTTCTTGGCAAGTCCAAGGTTTCCTCGGACGAAGGCGACTCGCATCAGACCGGACTCGTAGTTATCTGGGCCGTACGCGTTGTCTGATGATTCTAAGTTGATTTCTAGAGAAAAGGTTAAGTACATGGTGGGTTAAAAGTGGCTCCAAAATATGACTTACAAGTGAAATGGTTCCAGATTATTTTATAAATTGTGTCTAAGGTTTGAAATGTCACTTGTAAAAGATTTGTGGTCTTTTTTTCTTTTGTAATTTTATTAGACTTTATTTTCTAAGCCTCTTAGCAAGATTCTAGCATAATTAACTACTTTAAGCATAAATCAATTCTTTATTAAAAATATTTCTCACAAACCAGGCAATAGCCAGCTTCCAGAGGGTAACTTAGCGCGCACTTCTATCCTCCCGTACATGAAGTTAAAACTGCTTCTTGTCGTGATCTTTGCCGTCGTCACAGGTGGTATTGTCTGGGCCCCTACCACTTCTCGTCTGCACTCTGGCGTGCCTGCCTGGCCTGTGCATCTGAAAATCGGTAATTTTGTTCGGTCAACACAAACGTGTGCTACCGCTGACGAAGGGTTCCTCTCACTGGTCCAAACAAATGAGTGACATAATTATAAACGCGACGATCCCGTTTACAATTTTATTATTTAGCACAGGCAGATACCATTTAAGAAAATTAGCAACACGTTGCTGACTCCAATGCTTAGAGGTGGCGTCTGCGAGGCGGGCTAATGCCGTTAGGGATTTTATAATTTGATTCTCCAAAAAAAAAATCATCAAAATCGGTTAACCCAGTCGAAAGTTCAGAGGCAACAAACATTGTCGAAATCTGGGAGTTTTGTACACATCTAGGTACCCCCTCAGAGCATATAGGCGTGATGTTACGTCATGATGTAGTATGAACAGTGAACCTACAAGCGATTGCAGCAATTACTGCAGATTTGCCGTCCATTTTTGAAGAGTTCCATTGTATATCTCGGAAGATCAGCATCAGATCTTCAACAAATTAAATTGGGACCAATCGAGAAGCATCAGCTTTTTAACAAAAAAAGAATCATTAAAATCGGTTCACCCAGTCGAAAGTTCTGAGGTAACAAACACAAAAAAAAAAAACAGACGAATTGATAACCTCCTCTTTTTGGAAGTCGGTTGAAAATCGAATTGATCAATTGTTAATGAGCACTTTTATAACTAAATGTTATTTATGTTTCATTTATACAGGGTGTCCGGTAATGAATGGATAACCTTGAAATGTCTTATAGTACAACTTATGGCCGTTCAGAAAAAAAAATGAAACAAAATATATCATAAGTAGTACCTAAGATATGATTTTTTTAAAAGAAAGGTCTAATTTTTTTTACCTTGTTTTACTTTTATGAACACTACGATCAGAAATGAATGGATTCCATCGGTTTGTTGTTATTTTATTATTATACACGAACTATGCTAATAGATAAACAGTGAATAGTATGACTAGCTATGGCACTTTTTTATTAAAAAATTAGCAAATTAATTAATTTTGGAAAAACTTTGCAAAAATTATTTTTTAAACAATGTTTAAACATCTTGGGTATAAAAAAAATGTATGAATACATGAGTGGCCAGTAATTTTAAAATAGTGTCACTTTCAAGTAGATTTTGTAATGGTACAATTCATAAATGTATCTACAATAAATAGTGAATTATTGCCATTAATGTAGAAAAGGAGAAAATTTTACTAGAACTAAAACTTGAAAATCCCCATCTTATTCGTGAAGATAGATCACAATATCAATTTAAAATCAATTATTGGACTGGAATATTAAGTGGAATAATAATTGGGCCATTTGAATTACCGGGGAATTTAACAGGGCAAAGCTATTTGGAGGTTCTTCAAAATGGTCTCCCCAATTTATTAGAAGAAGTGCCCGAGGAGCTGAGGGAGTCATATTGGTTGCAAAATGACGGCTGTCCTGCGCATTATGCTGTATCTGTTCATGCATTTTTAAATAACACGTACCCAGATAGATGGATCGGGCGGCTAGGGCCAATTTTGTGGCCTCCATGTTCACCGGACCTAAATCCATCGGATTTTTTTATTGGAGCTGCCTTAAAGAGGAAGTATACCGTAAGCCTAAGGTCTTTAGAAGAATTAAGAAGACGAGTCAAAGCAGCCGCATCAAAAATTTGTGAACGACGCGGCGACGGTACACAAGACTGCTCCGTAGATCATTTATCCGTAGATGTAGGGCCTGCATAAGAGTGGGAGGCCGACAGTTTGAACATTTATTATAAATGAATGTATGATAAAGTGTTGTTTATGTTAAATGTTGTTTTTTATTAATCCCCAAAGTTCAGGTACAACTTAATTTAAAAAATGTTCTCATATTACAAATTTTGATATTTAGTAAAATTTTCTCCTTTTCTACATTAATGGCAATAATTCACTATTTATTGTAGATACATTTATGAATTGTACCATTATAAAATCTACTTGAAAGTGACATCATTTTAAAATTATTGGCCATTCATGTATTCATACATTTTTTTATACCCAAGATGTTTAAACATTGTTTAAAAAATAAATTTTGCAAAGTTTTTCTAAAATTAATTAATTTGTTAATTTTTTAATAAAAAAGTGCAATAGCTAGTCATACTATTCACTGTTTATCTATTAGCATAGTTCGTGTATAATAATAAATTAACAACAAACCGATGGAATCCATTCATTTCTGATCGTAGTGGTCATAAAAGTAAAACAAGGTAAAAAAATTAGACCTTTCTTTTAAAAAAATCATATCTTAGGTACTACTTATGATATATTTTGTTTCATTTTTTTTTCTGAACGGCCATAAGTTGTACTATAAGACATTTCAAGGTTATCCATTCATTACCGGACACCCTGTATATATATATATATATATATATATATATAACTGCGTCTTTATTAGTCAGTCGATCTACGGATAAATTACAAATGAAATAAGTTTAAGGTAACTTATGATTTAAACATAATCAATTAATATTTGGTAAAGTAATAGTCCACTTTTTAATTTTTTGTATTTTTCGCAAGAGTGAACGAAGCGAGAGACTTGAGGCATCCCGATTCCGCTGCGGGACTATTCGAAAGAGATACCATGTGAGATAACATAAAGGGCGAGGAAGGAACATGGATGGGTTTTAGTCAGTAAAAGTCTGATACCCCGTCCCGCTCCACACAGTGTGGGAGAAGTTATTTGAGGATTTCCCATCCGAAAAAAAAGGCATCCCGATTCCGGACAGGTTAGGTTCGAAGGAGATGGCAGAGCCTAAAGAGCGAGTGAACAAAGACCCCGCCATCCTCTTCATGTTAGGTTACTTTAAACCCTGCAGACAGAATTAGGAGCCCGTGCCGAGTCGAGCCGCGTGGCCTAGGGCTATAACATTTTGATATTTACCTTGCCGTTAATTTTAATCGTACCTAATTTGATCTTCCAAATTTTTATTAATTGTGTTCGACCTTGACTACTGGGTGAAATTGAAATAGACAAAATTGTAATTTAGATCGAATTAATGTTCAACGTGTAACAGAAAGGGTATAAGTGTTATGGAAGGGTGTGCTGCCTGTGGACTGTTAGCTATGGCCTAGCTAGCCGTCAGTCCGTCTAATGACAACAGGCCGTGTCGACGGCGCGTTCGGGTGCCACGCGCGCCTCAAAGAGATGTCAGCATAAAGGGAGGGGCCTGCAAGGGCCGTAGCCTGCCGGGGTTGCGGGTCTGTTCGAAAGAGATATCGCGGTCCCGGAACATAAAGGGCGAGGAAGGAACATGGATTGGTTTTAGTCAGTAAAAGTCTGATACTCCCTCCCGCTCCGCCCAGAGTGGGAGAAGTTATTAAAATTTGATAATTTCCCATCCTAAAAATAAAATAAAAAAGGGTGTGCTACAGACCATCAAACTTAACAACTTACCATTGGACCGCCATAGTAGTCGCGAAAAAATAATCAACTAATTAAAAATTCCAATACCTACTCGACCCAAATGTATGGGACAGCTGATTATTTTTTTACAATTACGGATTTACCCATAGAGAAAGTTACTGAAGTATAAAAGTAATAAAAAAAGGAGAAGAAGTCATAAGTTTCATGAAAATTTCTCTTATAATCAACAACAAGTAATCATCAGACTTAATTTTTATACCTACCTCAAACATTATTTGCGTAATTCTAAACCGATTAAATATTTATTGATTAGATTTATTTTATGTCTCAAAGAAAAAAGATAAGATATATTAAGAAAGAAGACAGTTTAGATTGTTTTGCTTGCAATTTTTGCATAATTTAAACGATATTTTAAATAGATTGCATAAAATTATTTCAAAATATTCTAGTAATATTTCATTAATAGTTATGACAAGGAAGCATTTTTTTTTTATAAATAGCTAGTGCCGAATATATGAATAATTATTCAAGTACCTGTCAGCTAGGTCCAGAAATCCATTTGGAGACTCAGTCAGCATCGGAGTGATGACCAGGCAGTCTGCCTCGTAGCTCACCGTCTTGTCCGGAATGTACACATTGAAGGGATAGTCCTGAAATAAAACAAATAAAGATACTGGATTTCATATATTTTCGACAAAGTATGACTTGTCGACTTTCAAACAAAGTTCGCCATTTGTGTTATTAATATTATTTATTTTGTGTAACAGACAGAATCCTTCTCAAGGCGATTAGATGAGCAAAATTAGCAACTTTATTTGTGGTTCAAACTTAGTTTGAAATGCTGTTAGAATAAAGTTCTAATCAGCTTGCACCACAAAGTGTTTGTTACGTCAGTCAGTGCGGGCCAAATACCGCGAAATGAGTGGTTTCGACCGATTTACAAAAAAACTATTGATTGGATTAAAAAAACTAAAACACTATCATGCTAATATATTGCGTGTAGAATTATTTGCCAAAAAATCAGAAAGATCGCATTCATAATAGTATGTTTTTTTTTGTTTGAAAGATATTTTTGGAGATAAGTCCGTGATTTTTTTTTATCGAGTCAAATTAATTGTATTATGTTTTCAAAACACTATCATGCTAGCATAATCATTATATTATTTGGTCTTGTTTATAGCGGTGAATCATATACTTTTAGTAATTATAAAACTCGCGTTTAGCTCATGTAATCGCCGTAACTCAACGGGTCACATTAATAGATGTCTACGATAATAATTCAACATTATTGATTTATGCCAGACTGCTCAAACTCGCTTTAGAAGAATAATACTTTAAGTTCCGTCTTAGTTGACCTCTGTTTGGTGCTACCAATTTACAGTTGATTTTAATTGAAAACGACATTGCTGGGCCAGAAACAATACCAACTTGATGATAATTATTTTTATTTATACTAGGTGGTAAGATTATGTAACAGAATGTATTATGTACTCGAGGTACAGTCAATTTCACAATGTGGGTACCCCCTTGAAAGCACCTTCGTTTTAACCCGGGGAGTACAGACGCACCGGGTGTGGGGGGCCACCGTAGGCGCAGTCCGTAGTCCGTCCGTCTTATGACGACAGGACGTGTTGACGGCGCGTTTGTGTTCCACGCGCGCCATCAACACGGCCTGTCAAGGGCCGAAGCCTGCTGGGGCCGCGGGACTGTTCGAAAGAGATACCGCGACCCCGGAACATAAAGGGCGAGGAAAGAACATGGATGGGTTTTAGTCAGTAAAAGTCTGACACTCCTTCCCGCTCAGCCCAGAGTTAGAGAAGTTATTTGATGTTTTCCATACAACAATAAAAAAGGGGTACTGGGCACTGTGCAATCTGTAACTGATTGAAACTCGCACTTGTCTCACTGAACGCTCATCAGTAATCTATAACTCAAGTACACTGAACATACTGGCTCTCCTGGAAACTGGGTCATCACGTCCCATTTATCCAACGCCCCATGACTTGTTGTTATCGCAAACTCTTCGCTGAACAGCAACTGGTCTTTGCAAATATTTGGATTGCCTTGAACCATGGTCTTCGACACTGCACAGTCTGATGGCATGGTAATTGTTTCATATCTAGGGTCTATCGGATTTTCAGGGAAAAATATAGCGGTGTTTTCATCAGTGGGTGGACTGTGTGGTATCTGGGCTTGGGCACTAGCTGGTGTACCATCTTCATTGACGAATCCTGGAAAATTGAAGAAGCCATTTTGTAAGAAATGATTACGTTATGGGAGTAATTGCAATCACCGTTGCACCCCTCCCATGTATGTAGCATATTCAGGATATGATACGACTGCTGAGCCATAGGCCTTCTCTTTATGATCACCTTGCAGCCCAGTGCAAGTTGACGAAGATTACAATTCAGCGAATTTTTGGTTCTTTTATAAGAATATACGTGTCTCCACCAAGTTTTCTTCGCCGTTTTGGGAGCTCTCATATGGTAAGGTTATAAAAGCCAAAAATGATAATGCCTAACTAGGAAACTAATTTCATGGTTGTGGGTTCAAACCACAGTTTAAACTAGAAGTCGGTGCCATTTTGTAGACCATTCGTGCTACTGCAAAGATTTTTTGAGACCAGACTGGCTAACTACCATAAATGTTCAAAAACTCACCTGTAACTGTGTATGCCAGATCTGTGTTATAATATCCCTTGCCATTTCTGCGGATATACATCCAGTAAAATATGGTGTCTCCAACTTTCAGTACAACATTACGATCCCTATACACCCACTTGTTACCTTTGGGTCTGGGTATGTCCCCATGAAGGACACCTTCGTCTAGTCCTTGGAATTCCTGGTTGATGTTTCCACGGAACCCGACGAAGGTATACCCATCATCTAAAAACAAAGGATTATTTAGTCTGCCTTTTGCAGTCAATGACGTTACTAAGCTTCCAGAGAAAAAATCAACACGCCTGTCATCCCGAAAGGGTGAGTTTGAGGTTTACTTATTGTTCGCTCACATCTCATCAGTTATGTTTAAGCCCTATGCAATAGGGGGCAAACCTCTTTCCATTTTTTTTTTGATTAGCCTGTATTGTCCCACTGCTGGGCAAAGGCCTCCCCCATAGTCTTCCACTCCTCTCTACGTGCGGCTGTCTCAGGCCAATCCATCGCAAACGCTTCTAAGTCGTCACGCCAGCGTTTTCTAGGCCTCCCTCGGCGACGCTGCCCGTCTTCTGGCACCCACTAAGTCGTGACATAGTGGTGATAGGTCCATTAACTGGGCTTAAATTCAAACTCCAGGCTGCTAACTTTTTCCCCGACCTAGGAATCGAACCGAAGTTCCTATGCCCAGCAATAGCGCTTGCAAGTTACCGGGATTGTATAGTTGTAGGCAAGCAACTGAATGCATGTAAATAATAAAGCAATAAATATTTGAATTTGAATTTGAATTTATGTTGATTTTAGTTCATTCGGTTTTTTTGTGATTCTAAAAAAACATTTTAATTTTGGAACGATTTGTTTTAACAGAACAACAAAAACCAAACGTACAAACACAACTTTTAATATATCCAAATCAACAAATTAAATCATAGAATAATTTCAGTATTACTTCATTCGAACAACTTTTCGCTTTGTGCTGTCGATACTTTAAAAAGTCAAAGTTAAAATGACGAAAATAGCAAACAAAGAAGTATGGACCAATATTATTTCTTTTCGTATTTTTATACATTGAAGTTTCTTTGCCTCTAAATAAATTATGAAGATATAAATATGTTGAAGGTGGCATGGCGACAGTTTAAAAAAAAATCTAATCTATTTAGTCCGTCAGTTAGAGTATTGGAAAAAAATGGACACGTATTTTTTGTTTTTGTAATTCATTGAATATTAACAAAGATAAAACGCATCAAAACTCGGGAGTGGGGGCTCGTGACGTCAGAAATAGCTAAAAATTATACCTAGGCGTGACGTATTGAGGTTTTAAAGTTTCGTATATTCGCCAATTATGGTTTATATAACAAAAGAAAAAATACGGGTCAAATATATGTTGAAAATCTAACTGACGTTTTTTTTTTTTTTTGTCGTCTCCTCTAAAAAATAATTGTGAATGTACTATTATAGATACACCGCTGTCTAATCTTTCGGAATATCTATTATTTTTATTTAAAACAATAAACGGTCTTACCTTTCAACGTCACCCTAAATCCTCTAGGGTACAAAGCTTCTACCGTTGGCGTAGGGACTTCGTAGTCATTACTTCCTATAGCTTCACATATTGCAATAAAGACGGATAAATATAAGACTACAGCCTTGTATATAGACGTCATGTTTTGACTACTCGGAAAGCCGAATGATTCGATACAAGTTTGTGAAGATGCTGCTCACCGGTTTTTAAAGGTCGGATTTTTTTAACAACAGGAAAATTTAATACCTAAATTCATTAGTGTTCTTGGTAATAGTTTTGTTGGTTTCGGTGTAAATGTTACGTAGTTTATAACCTTTCAGGTTATCCCGTGGCTTTGACAGCTTGTAGGTCGGAAATTATTCCATGGGAACGGTTGCTAGAGTTAAATGGAAGTAAAGTTCTGATATAGGTTTCCTTGTGTGCCAAATTTCACGCCAGGTTTAAAAGAAAAAAAATAGAACTCCACATTACAGCCATTTGTTAATTATGTTAGGTTTCTGAATAGTCTGCTTACCTTATGAGCTTGCCGTATTGTAGACTCAGCGGTTTTAACGATATCGTCAGTCCAACTAGTTGTTGAGCAAGTAAATGAACCACAACCCTGCTTTTTCAAAATCTTTAATTGTTGTCAAAAATACAGATCTAAATAGCGTACACCCTGACGTAGTCGACCCTCAAGGCGGTGTCATACCACGAGGGGTGCCAGGAGTCCATCCTCCTCCAAAAGTTTAGCATGGCCTTGCTGGCGCCATTCTTCCAGGGCTTGTCTTCCAGGTCATCAGAGAAGTCGTTCACTCCACCCACGCGAAGACCGAGGCTTATGTGGAACTGAGAGAAAGAGAATAAAGTTCAGTGATGCAAGTAAGGAGGCCAGAACTTTAACAGTCTTAGGCCAGCTGTAGAAGATGACCGTTTAAGGTTTGTGAGATGATAGATAGAAAGTCTTCTTTATACAAGAGGTGAAAACGCAAGAATGAATGTTTTTTTAACCTTTTAACACGTTTTTATAAGGTCCCCGCTCTTCTGCTCCGGCCGAGAATACGACACGCGCAGTTACCATTAAGTCTTGCGCAGTCTTGCTTCGCACGCGCCGTCGATTAGTCGCGCTGTGTGTTGTTCGTCTGCTCGGGTTTTTAGAAGTCGTTGGGTAAACAATGGCTACTAATGTTGTAAAATGTGCTAGCTGCAATGTCGTCATAAATGAGACATTAGCATTTATCTGCAATAAACTGGACGTGATGGACGAGCAAAGTATAGCCCGCATTTGTATCAGTGCATTTTCGGAAAGTGAAATTTTGAACGCTAAAAACTTGTTGTTTGATTCTATTCCGACAACAAAGCGCAAGAAGATAAGGAAAAGACAGGGGAAGACATTACGTGACATTGACGATATTGTCTGCCTGTTAAAAGAAACAGATCCCGAAGAAATCCCTATCTTTGTCGCTAGGGATTTACAAAAACTACCCCCGGTTTTGTTTGACCATGTAGATGTGACAAGACTTCTCAAGGATCTGTTGCAGATGCGAAGTGAGATAGATCGTATTTCCGAAGAGTACGCTACAGTGAACCAGGTTAAGGAGCTGGTAGTAGAAGTTGAAGCACTTAAGAACGCGTCTATAGTTAACAATGTCTGTAGAAACATTAACGTGAGACGTGGTGCCTGTGCATTGTCGAGCTTCGAGCATGAAAGTGGACCTATGGGTTTGTCTCCTGTATGTGGCGCAGCATATAAATCTGCAGAAAAACAGCCTACGGTGACACTTAAAAAAGCAGTGTTATATTTCGTCGGACGTGGGTAGCGTAAAAACACCGCGCGTAGTTGTGGACGGAGCGACCCCGGCGAGTGTGAAGTTAACGGCGGATCTCGGTCTGTCTAATGCGACGGTGAGTCACACAGCGTTACCGACCTCTGCCGTAAACTGTGTGCAAAATTCTGACCGACCAACCGGTCAACAGTCATACGTCGAAAATGGAAAGAGTTTCTCTGTTACTGTGAAGGATGGAGTGTCCAAACTACGGCCCAAAACTCCAGTATGTAATGAGGATTGGACCCTGGTTCAGAAAAAGAGGCACAGATTGAGAAACCGGTTCGTAGGAAACACGGGAAAGGCTATTGTTGATTCGGACAATAATTTCAAGGCAGCGAGTACTCAAGTTCCAATCTATATTTACAATGTGTCTAAAAAGACGTGTGAAACCGATATTAAATCTTATCTACTAAAGAAAACAAACTTAGACATAAAATTAGAGAAGATGAGTATGAAATCAAACAAGGATTACAATGGATACATTGTTTTTGTGCCTAAATATAAGTTTGATATGTTTATGAAGGATGACTTTTGGCCCGACGGGGTACAATATCGCCGTTATGTCGATTTTAGTCGCAACGCGGACAGACCCACCTACCGGGAGATAAATGGAGCATTATCGTCAGTTAATGGATAGTACAATTAAGCTTGTTACATTTAACTGCAAGAGTGTGACTAGGTCGGTTGAATCTGTGAAGAGTCTTTGTGAGTCAGCGGACATTGTGGCACTGCAGGAGACTTGGCTTTTGCCTCACGACGTTCAGTTCCTGGGCAGCATTGATGACGCATTTTCCTTTACTGGAAAGTCTGCTGTTGATACATCCACTGGAGTGCTTAGAGGAAGGCCGTATGGTGGAGTCGCTTTGTTGTGGAGGAAAGCGATGTTTCCAACAGTGTCTGTGATCGCGTGTACTAGTGTGCGTCTCACTGCGATAAAGGTTGTGCTTCAAGACCGGTCTATGCTCGTAATATCAGTGTACATGCCTACTGACTCGATCGAAAATCTGTCCGAGTTTACAGAGTGCCTCAGTGAGTTAAACGCGATTATTGAAAGTAATGACGTGGAATCTGTGTTCATTCTGGGAGACTTCAACGCACACCCAGGTGAGCTATTCGCTAATGAGTTGCTAGCTTTTTGCGCGGAACAATCGTGGTCGTGTCTAGACGTTGAGTGGCTGCCTAGCGATACGTATACATTTGTTAGTGACGCGCACGGGTGCCAGCGATGGCTTGATCACTGTGTAGTGACAAGTGCGGCGCGGTGCGCAGTCGTGGATGTGTGCGTACTGTACGATACATATTGGTCTGATCACTATCCGTTACTGATTGAATGTAATGTGAATATTGTTAGATCTAAAGTTGCAACCGTTCCAAATACGTTCAATTATATAAAATGGGGACATAGGGACAATAAACAAATACAAGATTATACTAGTTATTGTAACTTGAGATTTAAGCAGATTGACTTCCCATCCGAGTGTTGTAATTGTGCAGATGTAAGGTGTAGTGATCAGAACCATAAAATGACAATAAATAGGATGTATTGTAATATTGTAAATATTTTGACTGAGGCCGCTAAGAGAACCTGCATTGCACCTAAGCGTCACAATTTTAGGTATGTAACGGGGTGGAACAGGCATGTTAGTGACGCACATCGGGAGGCCAGGCTTTGTTTTCAGACGTGGGTGTCTTATGGGCGTCCTAGGTCCGGGTATCATTATAATAATATGTGTGAGTCTAGGAAACTGTTTAAAGAAAAATTAAAGTACTGCCAAAATAATGAAATACAAATAAAGATGGACATAATTGCGGAACATCATGGGAATAAAAAGTTTTGTGATTTTTGGAAAAATACCCATAAACTGAATCCAAGGTCGGGCTCTCCGGCGAGTGTTGGTGGTATGCATGAGCCACGGGACATAGCCTGTGCCTTTCAGCGGCATTTTAGTGTGGTATCACCGCTCGGGTCAGCGTCGCAGGTGCTCGCGGCTGAGAATCGCCCTGGGCATGTTAACGTTCGGTTCTCCGCCAAGGATGTGGCCCAAATTATAAAGAAGATGGTGAGAGGCAAGTCCCCAGGTCACGATAGTCTTAGCATCGAGCACCTGAAGTACGCGGGCGTGCACCTGCCAAGAGTCCTTGCACTATTATTTAACTTGTGTGTTAGTCATGATTATTTACCCGATGATTTAATGCACACAGTTGTAGTGCCAATTGTTAAGCATAGGACGGGTGACTCATCGGATCTGTCTAACTACAGACCGATCTCGCTTGCGACTGCCATAGCTAAGGTGCTGGATAGTTTGCTTGACCGGCAGTTGGAGAAGGAACTTGCATGACGCACAGTTTGGGTTCAGATCCGGTTTGTCAACCGAGAGTGCTATCCTCTGTCTCAAGCAAACTGTTCAGTACTATACAGTCATTTTACACGTGCAGCCTGTGGACCAACTTTACGCAGCGGGCGTACAGCGCACTGCGCGTGCAGTACAACAATGCTTTCAGGATACTGTTAGGGCTTCCGCGGTTTTGTAGTGCTTCGACTATGTTCGCTGAGGCGCGGATCGATGATTTTTTCGCAATCATGAGGAAGCGGAGCGCTTCACTATTAAGTCGCCTACGAAGCAGCTCGAACAGTCTCCTGAGGGTTTTTTCCGAGCGGTGGGACCTGCCCCTGATACAGAGGTGGATGCAGCTTCATGTTAGCGCCTCTCCTCGTTTAATTTGACATACGGGTATGATTATTTGTGTAGGTATTAATTTTGTAATTTTGTTATTGATATTGAATGTTTTAATGTGTATTATTTTAATGTATACTAGCTTCTGCCAGCGGCTTCGCCCGCGTGAAGTTTGATTATTGTCCCATGGGATCTTACTACCGGAATAAAATGTATCCTATGTTTTATGTGGGTCATAGCGTGATGATATAAACGTAAGAGTAAACAAATATAATAATAACAAATCTCCGAACTGCTAAGCTATCGGGAGTTACACGTGTTATTGTGAGTCAACTATAAAAGATAGACATATGCTGTCGTGGGATATTTTTTATATAATTTTATGTGGAATATTTCCGTTATACATGATTTCTATGTAGCTTTAACCATTAAGGCTGCACACGCGACGGAAGCTAAAAAACCAAGTAACTTCTCCCGTTTTCCCAACATTTCCTTTCACTGCTCTGCTCCTATTAATGGTAGCGTGATGAAAAGTATACTATTACCTGCTCAGGAGTATGTAGAATAATTGTACCAAGTTTCGTTAAAATCCGTCGAGTAGTTTTTTTTTTCTATAAATAACATACAGACAGACAGACAGACAGACAGACAAAAATTTTACTGATTGCATTTTTGGCATCAGTATCGATCACTAATCACCCCCCGATAGTTATTTTGTAAATATATTTCATGTACAGAATTGACCTCTCTACAGATTTATTATAAGTATAGATTTAATTTGATTATGTAATTTGAATGTGTATGTGTAATTGTAATTTTATTTTAATTGATGATGATTATTTTAATGTAATGTGTTTTTGATTTTTATATTCTGTATGGACTATGTCTGAAATAAATAAATAATTATTATTTATTATTATTAACCCTTTTTTTTTTTTTTTTAGGATGGGAAATCATCAAATAACTTCTCCCGCTCCGGGCGGAGCAGCAGGGAGTGTCAGACTTTTACTGCGGTATCTCTTTCGAATAGGCCCGCAACCCCGGAGCTACCTTTGACCCTCAAACCCTCAACGCAATTATACTGCCTCAAACAATTCAGCTGCAATACAACCTAAGCAGCGGAAAGGAGGAAAGCAGAACCGTCGCTGTGAAACCCTTCCGAGGATTCCGGTAAAGCGCTGTCCAGCAAAGCAGGAGTGTGGTGAGAACGGCTTCACTTTAGTTCAGAAGAAAAGAACCCCCTACCCGCCTACTTGTCATAATCAATGCGGTACTGGACTGTCAGGACCGAATATGCTGTATCCCGACTGCATCACTCCACAAAAGTTCAAGAGGTCGTAGAGTACATGAAGGTGGAAACTAGTTGGACCTTGAGGGTCGAGAAGTTAGATCCGCGTCACAACACCAACTTCGAGTGCTTCGAACTTCGGTGCGAGTTCCGACACAATATCTCGACAAGTTTCTCTCGTCTACCGACGTTTTCGCGGCAGGTTTCATGATATCGCGCAGCGTAACACGACGCCGCTACTTCATGTGTCATAATTCATAGTTTGTAAGCTATAGTACAATATGTGTTAGTAAATTTTGTAATATTACACATTTGCTCGTAAAGAGTCTCTTATTTCACCAATTTCAATATCGTAATGTATCTCATTACGTACTTATGCGGTAATGTAAAGTAAATCGCCCGGTTTATGCTCCGTCTAAAACGAACTGTATTTTTTTAAATCTTAGCAAAGAGTTTTTAGATCAGAAAAGTGGTCAATATTTTCTGAATAAAAATGGCTTTGGTAGAAAAAATATATTAAATAAACATGGAATTCTCTAATTTAATTAATTTTTACAGTAAAATACAAACATTTATCTGTATCAAAACACAAAAATATTTATTTTCTTATTTAGTAATAATACTGGCTGTTTTTGTGCTAAAAAAATTTCCTAAAAAAAGCGCTGATACGCACGCATCGCAAAGGAGACCATTTTTTTTTGTTCGGGGATTAGGCCACCCACATAAATTGTAGCATTTAATAATGAAACTTACATTGATTTCTTCCTTATAACCTCTAGATTCCATTGGTTAAATTAGCTAAGCATTGTCTAACCGGAATAAATGCGAAAAATCTGCAAAAACACTTATGAAAACCAAAACAAACAGAAAAAGTAAATGTCAAAATAATGAAGTTGTCTGTTATTGACCACAACAGGAATGATTTGACTCGCAAAAAGATATCATAACAGCTTTTATAATATGATTTTAAGATTCCGTTTACATTTCTACGGAATATTTCGTTTAATATCATAGTAAAATGGTTACTCTTTTTGGTGTTATTTTGAATAATAAATGCAACGATCAGGTGGGCGCAAAAAAATGTATCTCCTTTGTGAACAAGTAAAAATTATTCCGCGCGCTTTTTCTTTTCGCTGTATTGTTTTATTTATTTCCTCGCAATATGTTATAAAACGTCGTATGACATACGTGCGCTTTGATAATTACAGCCTCTGATTTCTTTTAGCCCTCGCCTACGGCTCGGGCAAGCAATATCGCCTCGGCTGCAATTTTCAACTTACCGCACTTATATCATAATGATATTGTTCTTATTCTTTATTGCACACAAAAAAAAAACAACAAATATGCATAATACTTGCAATAATATAGCTTATGTACAAAGGCGAGCTTAACCCAGAGTTGGGTTTTCTTACATCAAACCTAATTTTGAAAGCGAGATTTGCAAAAGAGGATATACTTACGTATGTGCATTTACATTACAGTCTAGATAAAACTTAAAAAAAAACTACATTCATTCAATAAAATACACGTAATACATACAGCTTAGATATATTTTAAACATACCTATAAAATCCGATATTTATATACATACATATTGATCATGCAGACAGGAAATGGTCCTTTATTCCCTTCCTGAACACCTCTAACGAAGGGCTATCCCGCAAGGAGTGTGGAATTGAATTCCAAAGGCGCACAGCACGAACTGTGAATGATCCATCATACCGACTTGAGGAGTGGGGAGGAAAACGAAGGAGAAGAGATGATGATGAGCGACAAGGTTTACCTCTAGGTACGAGATACTCAAAGCGTTCACTAAGATAGGAAGGAGCCTTAGAATTATGGAAAAGAGAAAAGAAAGAATGTGACAATCTCGACGCTGACGAATAGGTAGCCACTTCAGCTGCTTCCGAAATTCCGACACATGGTCGTACTTACGAAGCCCGAAAATGAAGCGGATACACAGATTCTGCAGACGTTCGAGCTTATTCAGAAGTTCCTCAGTCGCATCAAGAAAACAGATATCAGCATAGTCTAGAAGAGGTAGAAGAAGAGACTGGGCAAGAGTAATTTTAGTTTGAAATGGTAGGAATTTCTGAAGACGCTTAAGAGACCTATACGAACAAAAAATTCTCCTGCTTACTTCAACATTGTGTATTTTATCTATGGGCCTTCAGATGCCTGATTATAAAATGATTGATTGATTGATTGAAAAATAAGTTTGAATTCGTCATCGTAGAACATGCCGTATTACATAATGGCGTGCCGGATTGTAAGACGATGCCGTTATGTAATGCGGTGTGTTAACGTTCAGTCGGATTACAATTCGGCTGAAATAAATTATGCCGCATTGAATGAGCACTTTACTTTACGTTAGGGAATGGGCAACTACAGTACTTGCACAGTTTTTATGTCTTGTGACTGGGACTGTAGCTACATTTAATTTTCATCTTTGTTTCGACAATTCAAAAGTGCCTGTTATTAGCCTACTTGAAATAAATGCTTTGATTTTGCGTTCGTCATAGCGCGCATACATGCCGCCCAAATACAAAACGGCGCATTGTCGTTAAGCCGCTTTGAAAGCGAGCGAAGAGAGCTCGGTACTCAGGACACTAACGTTAGTTAGGTTACTTTAAACGTTGGAAGCCGCTTTGTCGAATGTTTGGCTACCATAATCCAGCTAAACATGAAGACGCTGCTTTTCATAACGGTGATACTTAACAACAGCGCGCCATTATATAATACAGCGTATTATACGAATTGGCAGCGACATGTACCTTGTATTCCTCAGTTAGACTCTTACCATCTTATCTAATGGTGCCATGACGGTTCCCTTCTGCCAGTGCGAGGCGTGAGCCACGTTGTACTTTTTGGCGGCCTCAAAGAAACCCCCGTTAGGGTTCACGGTACCGTACTGCTCACCATCCACCAACAAATCGATGCCATCTGTGATATAAAGTTGGTAAGCTTATTTATTAAAATATTTGATTCCTTTCATCATATTTTTATAAGTGGAAGTCATATTATTTCGAACGATTGCAAATTGCTCCGGACCCGGAAACCTTGCAGACTTACAGAAACGTCCGCAATTTTGTCCACACCGGCTTGGGCGATTCATAATTTTGTTGTGGGATCCAAAACAGTTGAATCGTTTCTCCGGAACTTATAAAGCTCTTTTAGCTCAGCACCCCTGTTGGTTATAGCGTGCTCTGTTGGTTATAGGTTTTTGTAGTTCTGAGTTTAATAAAAAAATTATACCTGTGCAATTGCTCTTTATACTACTGCCTTGGCTAAGGAAATCGATCAGTGGAAGTCGGAATCGTACCTAGGTTTCCACATGAACTGACATCTCTGTATGATTACGACTTTAAATCGAATTAAGCGGTGCTGAACCTACCTGGTCTCCATATCATGGTATAGTTGTGGAAGTCCTTGTGCCAGTTGTCGATACCGATCTTCTCCTGCAGCAGGGCAGACCTGAAGGGTTCGGACTCTGAGAGCACAGGGCCTCCATACAGCTTCTTGGCAAGTTCAGAGTTTCCTCGGACGAAGGCGACTCGCATCAGACCGGACTCGTAGTTATCTGGACCGTACGTGTTGTCTGATGATTCCAAGTTGATTTCTAGCGAAAGGAGGTTTCATGAGGTGTTGAAAAATGCTCCAAAATATGACTGAATGGTTGGAACCATTCAGTCTTATTATTGTATAAATTGTGTCTAAGGTTTGAAATGTCCATTGTACAAGAGTTGTATAATGGACACGAAAAATAAAAGATTTTTCATGAACCAGGTAGCAGCCAGCTTCCAGAAGGTAACTTCGCGCGCACTTCTATCCTCCCGAACATGAAGTTAAAACTGCTTCTTGTGGTGATCTTCGCCGTCGTCACAGGTGGTATAGTCTGAGCCCCTACCACTTCTCGTCTGCACTCTAGCGTGCCTGCCTGACCTGTGCATCTGAAAATCGTTTGCGTTAATTTTGTTCTGTCAACACAAACGCATGTTAGCGCCGACAGAGGGCTCCTCTCACTGGTCCAAACAAATGAGTGACATAATTTATAATCGCGACGATCCTGTTTACGCGCGGCCTATCACTTTAGTTAGTATGCTATACGGACCTGATTTGGTATAGAAAGACCTGGTTTGCTCAAAGCCTCAAACTAAACATGCTTTTGCTAGTCGATTCTATGTGTTTTTAGGACCTTTTCTGTATAATAGACTGAACAAGAAACTAAACTTCTATTGTCTAAGTTATAGGTAGTTTTGTTCTATCAGATTATTTAGCGACACTTAATTACACGGACACGGAAAAACTTCTAGAAGTCCTAGTTTGATTATGTTATGCCCTCGTATCTAATTTGTACACATCTCCTAAAATTTGTTGTAATGTTTATTGTTTTGTACCAGTTTGATTTTTGTTGTAATTGTTATTAGATTTATTTTATTTTGAAAACTTTTACTGTCCTAATTAAATTATGCAATGTAAAGTGCTGGTCTGAAACACAGGTTTAAATAAACCTAGATCAGGTTGGTCGCTACCTAACATTTGTATTTGACAATTTCGTTACCAGCAACGGCAGCAACTGTTATATATTATTGTAATTGTAGTTTAATTATAAGCACTAATTATACAATTGTTAAAAATAACTCTACTGCACTTAAATGTAAACTTTTGTAATACCTTCTTTTTTAAATAAATTATTCCTAAATTGTTCCTATTCCTATAGCATTTGCGAAAATTGGCATCACTGCAATGCTTAGCAGTTGCATTTGCTAGGCGGGCTAATTCCATCAGGGTTTATATAATTTGATTCTCCAATATCGAATTGATCTATTGTAAATGAGCACTTTTAAAACTAAATGTTTTTTTTATGTGTCATCTTTTATATTTTTTATTGCATCTTTACTAGTCGATCTACGGATGAATTACAAATTAACTGCGTTTAAGGTTACTTAATAATAAGTTTTAAACATACTCAATATATTTGGTATCATCATCATCATCATTTCAGCCGAAAGACGTGTACTGCTGGACATAAGCCTCCAAGTGTCGCCACACTGACCGATCCCATGCGACTCGCAAATTTGGTATAGAAAAATATTATTCCACTTTTTAATTATTTGTATTTTTCGCAAGAGTGAGCTAAGCGAGCTCGAGACTTGGGGCATTCCGAATCCGGACAGGTTAGGTTCGAAGAAAATGGCAAGGTCTAAAGAGCGCTGCCGGGGCTGCGGGACTGTTCGAATATAATACCGCGGCCCCGTTACATAGAGAGCGGGAAACTTGGATGGGTTTTAGTCAGAAAAAACTGACACTATTTGATGATTTCCCACCCCAAAAAAAAGCGTTCTAAAGAGCGAGTGAACTAAGACCTCGCCATCCTCTTGATTACGGTGGTGGTGCCATTTAGAAAGTAGTTGTATAAGAGTAAAGAAAAAAAAGAAGAAGAAGGGAAGTGAAGTATGTTTAAAGATTATTTCTCGTAGTTTTAGGTCCAGAAGGAAACTATCAGACGTAATTTTTACTTCTCAAACATTGCGTAGTTCTAAACAGATTACTATATCGATTGCTGAGATTTATTTTAAAGAAGACAGTTTAGATTATTTTGCTGGCTATTTTTGAAAAATTCATGCCATGAAGTTGTATCAAAATAATGTAGTAAAAAAAAATGTAGTGATACTTTAATTGTTATGTCAAAAAAGTGTTTTTTTTTTTTTAAATAGCTGAAAAAAAATTCAAATACCTGTCAGCTAGATCCAGAAATGCATTTTGAGACGCAGTCAGTACCGGAGTGATTACCAGGGAGTCTTCCTCGAAGCTCACCGTGTTGTCCGGAATGTACACATTGAAGGGATAGTCCTGAAATAGAAAATGAAAGATACTGGATTTCATATATTTTCAAGTTTGTATGACATGTCAAGTTTCAAACAAAGTTCTTTGTGTGTGTTATTAATATTGTTTATTTTGTGCAATAGACAGGGTCATACTTATTAACAGATGTGTATGATAGTAAATTAATATGATTTATTTTTGCCAGACTGCTCAAACTCACAATATCACTATTGTTGTATGGCGAATCATTAGGATTAGATGAGGTAATGAAAAAAAAAATTGTTTCTTTACCAAATCAGAACAAAAGTTGATGATTGGAATCTCCTTTTAAGCATAGAAAAAGCCTGTATTAGTAGACTCCTCTCTTTCAAAGCTAGATAATTTTGCAATAGAACAGAATATACGTTTTACATTTTTTCATTATTCACGTGATTGTGTATAGGGATGGGGGTGACACACACACACGCACACACACACATCCCCACCGGGTCTGAGCTAATTTTATGATAAAACTTACTGTTTTAGTGAAAATCGTTTTCTTGACCTTTAACCTTCAATTTTTTTTTCCACACGTTGGATTCATGAGGATAATTGACAAATTGTGTGTAATAGGGTTCCCAACATTTATGCCAATTTTTAGCTGGGTGCGAATTAATGTAGCCTTGAATGTCTATTTTGACCGGAGTACAGATTGAACAAGTTACACATAAACTTCATTAAGGAAATTATGATTATGAAAATATGAAGTTTCCTGATATTCACTAATTAATTACAGAATTTTGACTGAAAATGAGTAAATATGAAAATTAAGTCAAATGGACATTATCAAAAGAGAATTTTAGAAAATCATATGAAATGAACGTAAATGTTATAAATAAGAACAAAATATGTTTATAAGTAATGTAACATTAGATCACATGAAAACAAGTTATTTGTTTTTACAGCATATGAAAATTATATCATAAGTGAACGTTATTTCAAGTGAAAATATACTATCTGTTATTATTCCATAATAACACACCCGTTTGGTTTTACTAAATTAAGGATGACTTTTAGTTGAAAACACCACTTTGTGGAACCAGAAGCAATGTCTACTTGATGATAATCTTTTAATAGGTGCAACTAAGACAATGTAACAGAATGTATACTGTATGTACACGAGGTACAATCAGCTAGGTCCAGGATGTGGGTACCCCTGGCTAACCCAACTAGGCTACCCAATTGATGCAGCATGCCGCACATTCTATCACTGATTGAAACTCGGAACTGGCTCACTGAACGCCGATATTATTACACATCAGTAATCTATAACTCAAGTGCACTGAACAAACCGGATCTCCTGGAAACTGGATCATCACGTCCCATTTATCCAACTGCTTAAGACTTGTTTTTGCGAACTCTTCTTTGAATAGCAACTGGTCCTTGCAAACGTTTGGATTGCCTTGAACCATGGACTTGGAAACTGCACAATCTGATGGCACGGTGTTAACTTCATGTCTAGGCTTTGTCGGTTTTGTAGGAGAAAGTGTAGAGGTGTCTTGAACAGTAGGTGGACTAGGCGGTATCTCGGCTTGGCCACTAGTTGGTGTACCATCTTCATTGACGAATTCTGGAACATTGAACAAGCCATTAACCAACAAATGCACAATTACAAATTTTGTAATTTTGCATTCGTATTTGGTAAGAAATGATTATTTTTTCATTTTCATCGTTATGGGAATATTTGCTATCACCGTTGCAGACTTGCCAAGCTTCTGCCTTCCCATGTAGCGTAATCAGAACATGATACGATTTCTGGGCCATAGAGATTTCTGCGCCATAGACCTTCTCTTCGTGGTCAGCAGCTGACCATCCACCTTGCGGCCCAGTGCAAGTTGGTGAAGGTCACAAATTATCGAATTTTTGGTTCAAAGATATGTGTTTCTCCTGTATGTTTTATTTAGCCGTTTTGAGAGCTTTGGTGAAGGTATAAACGTCACAAATGACAATGTTTGTCTTAGATACAAATATGGTGGTCGATTTTTGCTAATGCAAAGAAGACTATTTGCCACCAGACAGATTAGGTTAGGTTATGTTCAAAAACTTACCAGTAACTTTGTATGTCAGGTCTGTCTTATAATATCCCTTGTCATTTCTGCGGACATAGATCCAGTAAAATAGGGTGTCTCCAAGTTTCAGTTCAAAACTACGATCACTGAACACCCACTCGTTATCTTTGCGTTCGAGTGTGTGCTCACGAATGCCGCCTACAATCAGGTCTTGGAATTCATGTTTTATTTTTCCACGAAATCGGACGTAGGTATACCCATCATCTAAAAACAAGGGATAATTATTTAGTCTTTTGCAGTCAATGACGACCTTAGTAAAGGTCTCAGAGAAAAATATCAACATGCCTGTAATCCCGACAGGGTAAGTTGGAGGTGTACTTATTGTCCGCTCACATATATCTATACTAAAATTATAAAACAGAAGAGTTTGTTTGTTTGTTTGGTTGAACGCGCTAATCTCAGGAACCACTGAATCAAATTGAAAAATTATTTTTGTTTGGATAGTCCATTTATCGATGACGGTTTTAGGCTACATAACATCACGCTACGACTATTAGGAGCGGAGTAGGAATGAAAAATGTTGCAAAAACGGGGTTTTTTTTCCTATGGTTTTTCTCTCTTATGTGACGCAGACGAAGTTGCGTGGGTCAGCTAGTTTAATATAAAATATGTTTACCCAATAAATAAAATACCAATTGAAGTCGCATAGCTGAATTGAATAAATACTTTTGTCAGTGAAACTTACGAGTAAATTGTTATCTAGTGCTTATGTGTTGCGTAAATATAAAAAAAAATTAAATAACGTTGTAGTGAACCCCAGTTATGCATAAGTACCCGGAACCAATACTTTATGAACATTAATTATTTGGGGAACCGAAAACCAATAGTGTGCAGTCCTATATAAATACTCCGTGGCTGTGCTCAACGTGTTTGTCTGAACCATACACGCTGTAGACAACTGCCATAAACGTATTTCGATACAAGTAACTTTAATTAAAGGAATCAAAACACCAGACTACCATTTTATATTACGTAGGTGCTTAGGTAGGGTGAAATAAATAAATGAATGAAAATAATAAATAACAGATTACAAAGCTTCGAAGATACGAGATAAAACAACTAAACTGTGGTCACTCAGTGCACACAAGAAAGATAAATATTAAACGTTGCTACCCTACCGATTGAGCTTTAAGAAGCAAGACGCCGAATAATATATGCTAACGCGTGGCGTCAAGGTACAATTTAGATCGGGCGCGCCCAGTTTAGGTATTTAAAATGTCGGCTTTCTTCAAGATCAAAGGTGTGCAACTTCTGTATGCTGGTCAAAAGTGTGACATACTTAAGTCATTGTTGTCCTTGGATCTAAATAATGGGCCCTGGTCCAGATGGTCTCCCACATACATTCTTTAAGCACAACAAATCGACCTATTTCTATTTTATCCACTTTTTCCAAGGTTTTCGAGAATTTAGTGCAAATTAATTTGTTTCCACAACTTAGTCATCTCATTATTTCCGAACAGAATGGCTTTGTTCAATTTCAATCTAGCAGTACAAACTTAATGATTTTTACACAATTTTAGTTTACAAATATGGATAAAGGCACGCAGGTTGATGCTGTGTATGCTGATTTTCGGAAGGCTTTAGACAAGGTGGACCACAAACTGCTGTTGGACAAAATTGACTGCTCAGACGGTTTGTGTCGCACATATTCCACAGAACATAGAAAGTTGTCATCATTGATGACGATACGAGATCCAAGTTCTATTACACAGTTGTTGAATCCGGTGTGCCCCAAGGTTCAGTCTTGGGTCCTTTATTGTTTATCTTGTTTATTAACGACAAAGTCCTGGTTAGTTAACTCTAAATTCTTCATATGCGCGGATGACATCAAATCTTTAAATCCTGTACAAGTATGCAGGACTGCTTGCTATTACAAGATGCCCTACGAAGATTTTCGCAATATTGTCTTCAGAATAAACTTTATCTCAGTTTTCCAAAAATGAAACAAGTATTAAATTTCGTTACACGCTGAAGGGCATAAACTTGAATACAACTGATTGCATGAGTGATCTTGGCACACTCCAGATAGTAAGTTACATTTTGATATCTATATTGACAACATTATCAATAGAGCCATTCAGATGTATATGGTTTCATAATGCGGCCTTGTTAAGAATTTAAAAATACTTCTACTTTCCTCTTTTTGTATAAAACTTTAGTCCGTCCCAGATGGAATACGTGGTCCCAATTTGAAGCCCATTTTAGGAAAAATATAAGCACAGACTAGAAATGGTACAGAATAAATTTCTTCGCACTACACATTATAAAGTGTAACGATACCAAGATTTCCTATGCGGATCTAGTGAAACAATATAACATATTAAGCTTGGAGCACAGGCGTACACTGCTGATGGTTATGATGCTGTATGGCATATGGTTTAATTGTATGGAATTCTCAAATAAATTATGTTATTTAGTACCTAGGACTGTTCATCGGCGAGAAGTGCGAGTAACCCGCTTATTCTACACAGAGAAGTGTAGAACAAATGCTGGGGAGAGAGCTCCATTCCACCGATTATTAGAAACGTGCAACTCACATTTTATTAGTTTGGATATTTTCGACAATTTTAGAAAAATTGCTTCTGAATTACTTTCTGGTCATCCTTAATGATTACTGCTTCTTGCTGATGTTATGTTGTGACAATAGTGTGGGTTATGCGTTTGTTAACTTTTTAGACCCAAGCTATTTGTTAATATTGGAACGTGTAACTGTTTTTTGACCCAAATAAATAAAATGAAATAAACAAAGTGACGAATCGTGAGTGTACACACGTGTGTGTCTATAGATACACCTCTGACTAACCCCTCGGGATATAGAGGCGTGAATATATATTATTTAAAACACAATAAGCGGTCTTACCTTTTAACGTTATCCTAAAGCCTTTTGGGTACAAAGCAACCACAGTTGGCGTAGGGACTTCGTAATCATTATTTCCTACAGCTTCACATATTGCAATAAACACGGATAAATATAGAACCACAGCATTGTATAAACACGTCATGTTTCGACCACTTGGAGAGCCGAATGATTCAATACAAGCTTGTGCAGATGCTGCTCAGAGGTTTTTAAAGGTCATAAGTTAAAAAAACAGGAAAATTCGATGAATAAATTCAAGATCCTTTGTTGATCCTTGTTTTATATATTATCTTTAAGCTTTTCCTGTGGCTTTGCTCACTTGGATGTCGGGAATTATTCCACGGGAACGGTTCCAAGAGTAAAATTAAATAATATTATATTTATGTTCTGATCTAGGTTTGCTTGTGTACCAAAGGAAACAGAACCGAAACGATTACATACATTCTTGGGACTGAACGTAACGAGATGACAGTGATAATATGAATGAATAGATTCAGACTTTGTAAGACCCTCGCTCAAATTTTTTTTAAGTTTTAACCATCTGAGAGCTGAGTTATTTTATGTTTAGTAAAAGTGAGGATGTACATATTTATAAGGGGTCCACCCTTTATAGCAGAACTTTTTATGCCATATTATTACTTTGCATAACAGCGGATAGCATAAACTTCATTTCGCAGAAAATCGTTTGGCGGACACGCATTTATCATACATTCAAACTCATAATTTTGTAAGTCAGAATCATCTAAAGGCATAAATTTCATATGCATAAAAATTAAAAGTCGAACCATCTTGTCGCAGATAGTTGGAGGTCAGTATCATCGTTTTGCATAAATTTCATATGCATAAACATTAAACGTTGAACCATCCTATCGCAGAAAGTTTAGGGTTAGAATCATCTATTGGCATAAATTTCATATCAATAGTCATTGAATGGCAGTACTATCACATCTCAGGAAGTTTATAGTTTGTAAATATATTTTATAAATTTTATACGTTATTCAATTATACCAGTGTTATTAATTTAATAAAATATACAATAATTTTAATTAGTTGGTACTAGTGCAAAATCTTTCGACGATATTATGTGTTTCTTTATGTTTTTCGAGCGTATAGCACTCGTGGCCTGCAGGTGAAAATCATAATGTTTTGGGTTTAACGGCTAAATAAACATCATTTTCTTTCTTTCTTTTATTAAAACAGTAGATTGAGATCATGTGGTTTTTATTTTCATGTAAGAATCAGGCAGACATGCAAACAAACATACACCATGCATGCAGCAAGCATGCAGCAAACATGCAAACCTGCATACACCATGCATGCAGTAAGCATACAGCAAGCATGCAGCAAGCCTGCAGCAAGCATGCATCAAACGTGCAGCAAGCATGCAGCAAACATGCAAACCCGCATATACCATGCATGCAATGAGCATGCAATGAGCATGCAGTAAGCATGCAGTAAGCATGCAGCAAGCATGCAGCAAGCATGCAGCAAACGAGAATGCAACATGCAGCAGGCATGGTTTCTGTCACGGCTCCGGCGCTGCGGGGCCCCGGCGGTCCCACGCGATTTTAAATTACACTCTAGGGGTAGGGCAGACAAGACTACGTGGAGTCGGTTTTGGAGCGATTCGTTTCTGTCACTAACTTTACTAGCACAACGTATTGACTTTTTAAGATAATATTTTAATTTTAAATTAAGGTTAAAATGCTATTTTGTGGCATTAAAAAATGGCAATACTGCCAAATAAAATTATTCCAAATGAAATTCTGCAATCTTCATAGTATGCCAAGTGAAATTATGTCAAATAATCGTCGTTCTAAATAAACATTATTCTAAACGAAATTATGCGAAATTTGAACAATGCCAAAGGTAATTATGCCAAATAAAAAACTGCCATCTAAAAGTATGCCATTCGAAATTCGGTCATACACACATTCACCCAAACAATAAGTATATTTAAAAAAAAATATGCCTTTAATATATTCGTTTAAAGAAAATTATGCCAAGTGTGTTATGCTAAATGAATTTCGGAGCAACAAGATTCTGCCAGATAGATGGAACCCATTTATAAGTACCTTAAGCAAATCAAATCAAATCAAATCAAATCGTTTATTTGTGATACATGGGTTAAATGCAGGTGTTCATTACATAATTATAAACTAATAATGTTCATACCATGATCAGCCACTTGGGCATACAAATTATTAAATAACAATCAAAATATGAGTCGAAATTCTAATTACATTTAAGATTAAATATTGATTATATTATTACTGTTATTCATGCATGACAGACACAAGACAAACAACAACAATTAATTATCGTCAAGCGGACACGATACTTTTAAAAAGTTCTAGTCGATAAAAAATCATCTACAGAGTAATAACACTTCTCCACAAGAAATTGGAACAATTTGTTTTTAAAGTTATTAATATTGCTACATTCTTTTACGTCATTAGGAATTCTATTGTAGATCTTCGTGGCCATTGCAAAGACACTTTTCCCAAAGAGGGTTGTTCTATATTGACTCGTAACGTTGTTATACAAATGACTTCGATTTCGCGATCTGAGCTCTAGTGTAAATAGTGATGGATGATTTCTTATAAAGAGGGCCACTTCAAAAATATATAAAGATGGCACGGTAAGTATGTTCAGTTTTTTAAAGTAATCCTTGCAGCTATCAGTTCTGTTGAGACCACACATTGCTCGCACGCACCTTTTTTGACATTTAAAAACTTTGTCCCAGTTGGTAGCATTCCCCCAAAATATGATTGCATATCTTAGTCTAGAAGCCACATTACTATGATAAGCACTACTGTTTAATTATTATATTTAGTGGAGAATGTTTGAAAACTCATTAATTATGTTTAACAATGGCTTGAAGCCAAAAACAGACAATTATGTATTTACCGATAAAGCGTTCAGAATAAATAAAAAAACTAAATTTAATGTAGTACAAGCAGTACAAGTACGTAGGAATCAATAGGACTCGATAAGATAAATTTGACAGTTATTCTCGATAAAATGAGTTCTAAGGAGTCAAAAACTCCTTTTATCGAGAAAACTGTCAAATTTATCTTATCGAGTCCTATCGATTCCTACGTACTTGTACTGATGGTTTGTATTGTATTGTACAATATAGTGGTTTATTCATCTTGTATCCTTTTTTCATTTGTTAACAAATTTCTTACATTTTTAAATATTACTTTAGAAATATATGTAAAAACATAAAAAAATATTTTAAAAAAATGTAGCCCACCGGCACTGGAAACAGGATCTAAATACCGAGTCCAAGTACCGGTCAGGGCTCCAGAGAGAAGAACCCCCTAATGATACGAACCGTGTACCGCTTTCTGAATCAAGCCTTTGATACAAGCAACCCAAAACTTAATATTGCTTACCAAGGCTGCAATATTGCAGAAGAAAATCAGGCGAAGTTTTTAGGTATAGTGATCGACAGCAAACTGACTTGGAAACCTCATATTGAAGTTGTATGCCAAAAAGTCAGTAAATCAATACTCAATACTCAATACATTTATTGCATTCCACAATGTGAACTTAGGTGGTAGGTACATAAAAATACATAATATAGTTTTGGAGCATTGTGGGCCCTGTCGGGCATAACAACATAAAAATTAAAAATAAGGAGGAGGGCTATTATAAATATTTGTTCACAACTTCAACATTAAAGTTTTCTTAATATCTATGATTAATATTATGTAGGTAGGTGGGCTTATAATTAATTGCATCACATAATTTTTGCGACTTATATATTGAATTTATGCATCAATATTTATTTAATTTATACATGTATCACGCACGTTTTTCGGTAAAGAGTTTGGCACGGTCCTCGGCCGTACCAAAAGGCTAGGCGCCGGGCCAGTGTCGCGCATGCGCAGCTACCGGCACACACACCCCCCCCCGCGCGCCGCCGCCGCGCGGTCGGCAACGCGGCGTCCCCGGGCTCGGGAGTCGCGCGCGCACCTACGCATACGTCCGTCACACCGATTCTTCCGCGGCTCCCGCTCGCTCCCGCCAACAGTTGTTAAGCTAATTCTAAAATATAAGTTTTCGTGTGAATAAACTGTTTAGTCGTGTTAAAAAACTCGTGTTTCACTGGCTACTAACCTACACACCACCATAGTGACGCCCAACTCGCGGCCGTGTTATTTTAACTTTTAACAGCGGCAAAACGAACCCAGTGCAGGTTAATACCTACAACAACCATATTCGGTTCATAATCAGTGATCACAGAGACATTATCATGCCACGAAGCCCACGAATGACGCGGGCAACCCGAGCAAAAACCGACCGGAAGGCGGAGGAGCAAGGAAGCGACGGTTTCTCCGACTCGGACTGCGACTCAGTGGTGGAGCCGCGCGCCCGCGCCGGCGCCGCTACCACCCAACCACGCAACACAACCGACGCGGCCGAGGAGATGCGCGCCCAGGGGGGCGCCGCCCTCAACCGCACGCTCCACGTGGCCCAGACCGGCGCACCCGCTGCAGCGATCAACACCGAGGAGATGCGCGCCCAGGGGGGCGCCGCCCTCGACTACACGCTTCACGGGGCCCAGACCGAGGCACCCGCCGCAGGGCTCAACACCGAGCGGCTGCTGTCCACCGTGATGGAATCTTTCGCCAGGATGCAGGCGGAGACCAATCGCACGCTAGTGGAAACCCTACGATCCCTACATCATGGCGACCAGTGGAACCCAGTCGCGTCGACACCGGCGGCATCGCCCTCGGCGAACGCACCCGCGGCCTCCGGTAGTAACTTTTCAAAGTGCACCGCCAGGTTCGACGGACAGTCACGTGACCCCGAGACACTAGAGGCGTTCATCGATGCAGTGGAGGTATACAAGGAGTGCACCGACGTGACCGACGACCACGCGCTACGCGGCCTCTCCATGTTGCTGAGCGGCGACGCGGCGGTATGGTGGCGCGGCGCCCGGGCCTGCGTCGGCTCGTGGCCGGACGCGCTCGCGCGCCTGCGCGCTACCTACGGCGTGCAAAAGCCCGCGTACAGAATACTGCGCGAAGTATTTACGTGTGAACAAAGTGAGTGTGAACGCGCCGAAGTTTTCATATCAAAGGTACGATCTTTATTAGTTAAAATACCCTACGCTGTGCCAAGCGTGATGATAGTGGATATTGTGTACGGCTTATTACATCGTCGAATACGTAAACGTTTGTCGCGAGACACTATTAGCGATATTGATCAGTTGTTAGAGAGAGCGAGACTCGTGGAAGATTCGATAACGGAATTAAAAAACTCGTCGATCGTTTCTGATTCCGCGAACCCGAAAATACCTACCGCTCGCGACCGGGGTACTACGAGTCCAAGCGCAACTACAGGTTCCAAACTCACCTCTAACTCGAACGAAACCTCGAAACGTAATCGCAACAGATGTTCTTTTTGCAAAGCGTTCGGTCACGCGGCTAACGAATGTCGTAAGGCCAGTAGGGCCGATAATCACAATCCAACTAACACCGTAGGTACTAGCGATAATAGAGTAATTAATCCGATACGTTGTTATGGGTGCGGCCAACCAGGGGTAGTCAAGTCAAAGTGTGAAACTTGCTCGATTAAACCCGCGCCTGCTAAACCATCCGATTTTAATATCCTTAAAGGTAACTTCTTCGCGACGTCGACATCACATCCTTCGGTATCGATAAGCGTTGTAGGCAAGGAAGGAGTAGCGATAGTCGATACCGGAGCCACACACAGTGTTGCGAGCCCATTATTACATTCGCTATTAGTAAATAACGGTGTTCGATTCCACGAGAGCGAGCGTTATGTCGGGCTCGCCGACGGCTCGTGTAATAAAAAAATTGTGAAGACCGCCACGGTACCCGTCACCTTGAATGGCCGAATAGTCGACACCGAGTTCATGGTGTTCCCAGGCGACGACACCAGGACACTTTTAGGTCATGATTTTATTGCCAACGCCGCTATTGTTTTAGACATAGCCCAGGAGTCCTGGCATTTTGCAGATAGTCCAGGAGACCGGTTCCCGTTTAGCCAATCGTATGTATCGAACAGCGCGGCCGTGATGCAAGCAGATGTCTGCGATGTATCACTGCGCCAAAATGAAGGTACGAGCTTGTCGCCGGAGCACAGGGCCGCACTCAACGAGTTTTTAAAAGACAGAGTCGCTCAATTCGCTTCGGCTGGACCTCCTACCGACTTCGCTGTTCATAAGATTAAGGTAAGTGAGACACAGGAACCTTTGGCTTCTCCTCCCTATAGATTGTCGTCGCCTAAGAGAGAGGCACTCGAGAAAGAGCTGCACAACCTTGTCAGCTCGGACGTCATCGAGGAATGCGAGTCACCGTGGGCGTCGAATGTTGTACTCGTCAAAAAGAAGGACGGCAGCTTCAGACTGTGTGTTGACTACCGCAAGCTCAATGCTGTCACCGAGCCTGACAGGTATCCTCTCCCAAGGATCGAGGACATTCTTCACGACGCAAAAACTGCAAGGTACATGACCACCCTCGACCTCCGAGCTGGCTACTTTCAAGTGAACGTCGACCCTAGCGATAGGGACAAGACAGCATTCACAACACCGCTCGGCACCTATAGATTTAAACGCATGCCAATGGGTTTGCGCAACTCAGGCGCTACGTTCCAGAGGCTGATTGACAGATTCAAGTCGAACTTACCAGGTACCACTCTACTAGCGTATTTAGATGACTTGTTGGTGATGTCCGACGGGACTTTCGAGAAGCATCTCGCCGACCTCACATCCGTGTTTGATCGACTCGCCATGTTCAACCTGCGAGTAAACCGCGAGAAGAGTCACTTTGCGAGAGGATCGGTAAAGTTCTTAGGGCACATTATCTTACCAGGTGGAATTCACGTCGACCCAGGGAAGACCGCAGCCATTGCGGACATGCCGACGCCTCGGAACGTAAAACATCTTAAGTGTTTCCTGCAGACTTCCAGTTGGTTCAGGCGTTTTGTCCCCGACTACGCAGAGGTCGCCAAACCGTTGACAGCGCTGTTAAAAAAGGTAAGTATATGGAAATGGGGCCCGGAGCAGCAGGCGGCTTTCGAGAAGATCAAGCAACTGCTAGTATCGGCGCCAATCCTGCGTCAAGCTGATGCGACGTTGCCTTTCGTCCTCAGAACCGATAGCAGTGGGTATGCTCTCGGGGCGGTTCTCCTCCAGGGGGAGGGAACCGACGAGCGCCCGATAGAATACGCCAGTCGCCTCTTGACAGCGGCTGAAAGAAACTACAGCACGACGGAGAGGGAGGCCCTAGCCGTCGTCTGGGCAGTCTCCAAGTTCAGGGGTTACATAGATGGCACTGAAGTCGTAATCAAGTCAGACCATCAGCCGCTTAGGTGGCTGATGAGCATGAAGTCTCCAAGCGGTCGCCTAGCAAGGTGGGCCCTGAGCCTTCAGGAATTTAACCTGAAAATAGAGTACACACCAGGTAAGGCCAATGTTATAGCCGACACTCTGTCACGTCCGGCATGCGCCGAAGATAGCGATTGTGACCTGTGCTGCGTCGCGGTCGACGCGCCCTCCCGCAGTCTGAAGGACCTGCGCGAGAACCAAATAAAGGACCCAGAGGTCAGTAAAATCGTCGAGGCCCTAGAATCCGACGAACCCTCTAGGGGGAGGGTATGGGCGGACAAAGGTTACGTGCTCGCTGAAGGCGTATTATATAGATATTGTCCAGAGAACGAGGAGCACGACGATGCCAGTCTGGTGGTCCCAGAACAGGAACGCGCCAAAGTATTGGCCGACTTTCACGATGCACCCACCGCTGGTCACATGGGCGCGGAACGTACGCTGCAACGCTTAGTCGGTAAGTACTACTGGCCGGGAATGCGTTCCTACGTTACGCAATATGTGAAAAACTGCGTGCCCTGCCAGCGTTATAAGGCAGATAACAGAAAACCGGCCGGCTTATTGCAGTCGCCCGCCTCTACACGCCGGTTTGAGGTGTTAGCTGTAGACTTGTTCGGTCCCCTACCGGAAACAGCGAAAGGACACAAATGGATTCTGATAGTTGAGGACACCTGCACGCGCTGGGTGGAGCTGTTCGCTCTTGCCTCAGCTACCAGTGAGGAATGCGCAAAGGTACTCGTATCAGAGGTCTACTTACGGTTTGGAGTTCCCAGGCGCCTTGTCAGCGACAACGGTGTCCAATTTATAAGTGACGTGATGCAGCAGACCTGCCACGCGATGGGAATAACGCAATCGCTTACCTCATTGTACCACCCTGAAGCGAACCCGGTAGAACGCAAGAACAGGGACCTCAAGCCACAACTGGCGATCCTGGTAGGTAAGGATCATGACACGTGGGATATCCACTTACCTGCGGTCCGATTTGCCATGAACTCGGCGGTCACGTCGGGAACGGGGTACTCACCCGCTTACTTAAACTTCGCGCGAGATATGCGCGCGCCAGCGGATGTCATATCCGAGATGCGCACCATCATCGAGAATGATAATTATGTAGGTGACATCACTAATTATCTTAAAAGGATTTCGTCGGTACTTTTGGACGCCCGTGACGTTTATGAGAGTGCCCAGGCAGCGCATAAGAAGTACACTGACGAACATCGTCGACCCGCTCCCGATTATAAGGCCGGTGACCTGGTTCTATTAAAAACCCAAGGGGCAAATGACACCGCCAGGGGGCAGACGTCAAAGTTTATCCCCCGCCGTGACGGACCATATAAGATCCAGGCTGTTGTCAGTCCCACTACGTACATCCTCGAGCGCCTCAGTGACGGTACGGTGCTAGGCAAGTACCACGCTTCTGTATTGACTCCCTTCGTCGGTCATGTCCAAGCCCCTGTGCAGGAGAAACGTCGGAGGGGAAGGCCTCGTAGAAGCTAACCCAAACGCGAGGGCGTTCGTTCGGGTTAGAGGGGGAGACTATCACGCACGTTTTTCGGTAAAGAGTTTGGCACGGTCCTCGGCCGTACCAAAAGGCTAGGCGCCGGGCCAGTGTCGCGCATGCGCAGCTACCGGCACACACACCCCCCCCCGCGCGCCGCCGCCGCGCGGTCGGCAACGCGGCGTCCCCGGGCTCGGGAGTCGCGCGCGCACCTACGCATACGTCCGTCACACCGATTCTTCCGCGGCTCCCGCTCGCTCCCGCCAACAGTTGTTAAGCTAATTCTAAAATATAAGTTTTCGTGTGAATAAACTGTTTAGTCGTGTTAAAAAACTCGTGTTTCACTGGCTACTAACCTACACACCACCATACATGTATTATTATTATTTGTATTTACTTATTTATTTATTATATGGCTTCTCAACAATGAGTACACTGTTTCAATGTCATTTGTACATCCCAAACTTAAATCTAAGCGCCTCATCACTTATAGAAAAGCACAGCATGCACTACATTATGCGGAGATAAATATACAATTAAATCATTAATTAAAACAATAAATACTTAGTTTGGTAAAATAATTATGCAGGTTACACTTAAATATTTAAATTAAAATAAATAACATGGATTAAATTAAATTACAATTGATAAAGTTAGAAAAAATATAAAATTGGAACAAATTAGATTAGAATTTATTAAATTAGAAAAAAATAAATTGGAATAAATTAAATTAAATTTGAGTAAATTAAATTTGAATTAAATTGTTTTATGTTTAATTGTTTAATCTGCGTATGCTTTCAAAAAAAGTCAACAGTCAGGCTCTTTTAGCAGCCAAACATGGACTTGTTGCATCTGTTTTGCGGTATGGTGTTATTTTCTGGGGACAGTCTACCGATAAGGAACTAGTATTTAGAATGCAGAAGCGTTGTATAAGGTCAATGTGCGGTCTTAAAACAACTGATAGCTGTCTTCCTTATTTCATATCTTTAAAATTTTTACCTATCCTTCTTTGTACATTTTGGAAACAGCTCTTTTTGTAAAAAATAATCCACAATTATTTGAAAAACTGTCGGCAGTTAGAAAAATCTGGTACGAAGTCAATATGTAAACCAAATATGTCAAGTCAAATGTAAAACCGCACTAATGCAGAAAAGTTTTTTTGGTATCGCCCCACGCATTTATAATAAAGTACCTGATGTTATAAAAATATGACTGTAATAAAGTTTAAAAAGGCTCTGAACCAAATTTTAATTGAGAAATGTTATTACACCATTGACGATTTCCTTAATGATAAATCGCTGTACTGATTGACAAACTATTATTATTATGATTGACATACATTTAACTATTCTGATATTTTATTTATCCTTCTTATTGACATACGCATCATTCTGTTTGACATTACTGATTATTTTTTACTGCTGACATTTTATTTTTTTGTAATTCTAATGTTTTTACATCTAAATTTGTTCGGTATCAATACAATTAATTGATTTTAGAATTTAATATTATTTGCATGCCTATAAGACGGTAGAATATGGAGAACTATATTATATATGAAAACATCTATGTACCAATTACCCATATTTGCAAAGAAATAAATGATTTTTAATAAATATAAAGAATACAACAAGATTATCTACATTGCCTTCATTGACTTCGCAAAGGCTTTCGACAGCTTAAGTCATGAATACATATGGGAAACTCTAAAGCAACAAGGTATACCAGGCGCATACATCAAAATTATTCAATCCATTTACTCCAACAGCACGGCCAGAATCCAATTGGAATCTCTGGGAAACGAATTCCGCGTAGAAAGAGGGGTGAGACAAGGCGACCCACTATCTCCAAAATTGTTCTCTGCCGTGTTAGAAAACATATTTCGCAACTTAAACTGGGAACATTTTGGTCTGAATATAAATGGGCTGAAAATGAACAACCTCAGATTTGCCGACGACTTAGTGTTATTCGAAGAAATACCAGAAAACTTGCAAACTATGATACAAAATCTGAGCGAAGAAAGCGAAAAAATTGGTCTAAAAATAAACTACAGCAAGACAAAACTGATGACTAACTCTAAAAAGGTAGATATAATAATGAAACAGGAAGCTTTGGCCTACGTAGAGGACTACATTTACCTTGGTCAAGTCATATCCACCAAAGACCAAACTAGTCAGGAAATTAATATGAGGATTGCAATTGGTTGGAAAAAATACTGGTCCCTCAAGGAGATCATGAAGTCAAAGGACCTAGGCATGACATTGAAAAGAAAGACCTTCAACACATGTATACTCCCGTGTCTAACTTATGGGTGTGAGACATGGGCACTCACCAAATCGCTTAGAGAAAAGCTTGCCAAGTGTCAAAGAGCAATGGAGAGAAGCATGGTAGGCTCAAAGAGACAGGACAGAATTAGGAACGCAGATCTCCGGTCCAAAACAAAACTGACCGATATCCTAACAAAAATAGACCAACAAAAATGGAGGTGGACAGGCCACATGATGCGTGACACTAAAGGCAAGTGGAGCAAGGTAGTGACAGAATGGTACCCAAGAGACGGCAAAAGAAATCGGGGAAGGCAGCCTGTACGCTGGGAGGATGAAATAAAACTGACAGCAGGTTCAAACTGGAGGAGGGTACCCAGCGACAGACGACAATGGAAATTGTTAGAGGAGGCCTATGCCGCGAGGCACACCGAAATTCGAGACATTTTGTGATTTTTGTTTTTTGTGATTATTGTTAGTGTAATTGTTTGGTTTCGGAATAAAAGGCTTTATTATTATTATAAATGATTTTGATGATTTTGAAGCAGCTTCCTAACGAGAGCCTCCTCAGTTATTGGTCGAGGCTCTTGGCAATTAAGCCATCGGCACAATGATCACTGAGTACACATCTCTTGTGTCGACAACCACGCGAGCCAAGTCAAGATACTTGATCTGTTTATCTTTCTCGGCTTTCACGAGGTTCTCATCATGTGGGACCGTTATGTCAACAATCATTGCGCGCCTGTTCAGGCCTGTTGGCTATAACAGCCCTGTCAGTGATGATGGATTGATTCCAGTACAATGCACAATGTGATACTGCCATTATCGAGGACTGGGTCGGGCAAGTACCTATAGTAGGGCACTTCCTATTCTACAAGGTTGTATTTTAAAGCAAGTTGCTGATGGATAATCCTGGCTACAAGGTTCTGTCTGTGCAAATCAGCTAGACAGGAACACCCGGAGGTAGTGTGACGGATTGATTCGCGGACGTCATCATCATTACTTTATCCATAATTGCACAGACAAAAACTTCAGTTTCTCCGAAGAGGTCCCCGGAACTTAGCCGGACGGAACGGACGCTAGAAAATCTACATCGGGTCCATGAAGAGCCCGGTAAAAGCGCCCGTGAAGCTCCTTGCCCTGCCATTCTTTCCTGCGGTCATCAGTAGTTAGTACTACAGGTTTGCACCAGTTCTCGTTAGCCAAGGTGAGCGGGGTGTGGCCCTTGTCCATCCCGACGTCGGCTTCTAGGAGATATTATCTGAGTTTATATTGTTAAAACAGTGTTTGAATATTCTCTGAGACTGCATATTATATCGCGATTGTGGAGAGTCTTAGCGTTTAAAAAGCCTCGACCACCACACTTCCGCGTGATTTATAGTCTCATTACCGAAGAACGCGGGTGATGCATTGGATATGCCATCAACCACCTTCGAATCCAATGCGTCCAGTTCTGTTTGAGTCCATTTGAGTATGCCGCCAGAGTACATTAAAACATCAGCATCAACATCAACATTGTCGGAAGCGCTGGGCATCACAGTTGCGGGCATGACTCAACCGTTGAAGACACGCACTTACTTATTTCCGCCCAATAAAAGACTACTAAATACTTTTTTCAGGCGCCCAAAGAAGCGTTCCTTCAACGATTGCTTCATGTCAGCAACTGTGATGCCCAGCGCTTCCGACATACCCAAATACTTATAGGTTTCGGTTCCTGAGAGGGATTTAAGAATTATGAAATCTGAGAGCTGGGTGCCCACCGATTCCACAATATCCCCTCGCTTTACATGCATGACCGCACATTTGTCCACACCTAATTCCATCCTGATGGCGCTACTGAAGGTTTCAGTTACCTTCAGTAGCTCCATCAGTCGCAAATTGTTGGGGGCAAAGAGTTTGAAGTCATCCATGTAAATAAGGTAAGATATAATTCGACACTCTTTCCGCAACCGATAGCCTAAACTTGTATCCTCCAGCAGTGTGCTAAGAGTATTCATGGCTAAGCAGAACCAAAGTGGACTCTCGCCCTGAAATATACTTCGCTCTATCCTTATCAGCTCGCTATTCCTCTGAATTTGCCGACATCCTGGATAGCGAAGGACTGTCCTCCAATGCCCCATACATGACATCAGGAAGGTGCGCAGAATGATGCGTATGTCAATAAGAAGGATAAATAAAATGTCAGAATAGTTAAATGTATGTCAATCATAATAATAATAGTTTGTCAATCAGTACAGCGATTTATCGACTTATTTGACGACTCGAATGGCGTAGTGGTAGTGACGCTGCCTTACGTTCTTAGGGTCCTGGGTTCGAATCCCGGTAGGAGCAAATGTGTGTGTGATGAGCATGGACATTTGTTTCCGAGTCATGGATGTTTATATGTATAATAAGTATGTATTTACAAACAAAAAGTATATATGTAGTATATCAACTACCTGGTGTTCACGACACAAGCCTTGCTTAGTGTGGCACTAGGTGGCGCTGTGTGTTAGTGTCCAGCGATATTTATTTATTTATCATTAAGGAAATCGTCAATGGTGTAATAACATTTCTCACTTAAAATTTGGTTCAGAGCCTTTTTAAACTTTATTACAGTCATATTTTTTATAATATCAGGTACTTTATTATAAATGCGTGGGGCGATACCAAAAAAACTTTTCTGCATTAGTGCGGTTTTACATTTGACTTGACATATTTGGTTTACATATTGACTTCGTATCGGATTTTTTCTAACTGCCGACAGTTTTTCAAATAATTGTGGATTATTTTTTACAAATAGGGCTGTTTCCAAAATGTACAAAGAAGGAAAAGTTAAAATTTTTAAAGATTTGAAATAGGGAAGACAGCTATCAGTTGTTTTAAGACCGCACATTGACCTTATACATCGCTTCTGCATTCTAAATACTAGTTCCTTATCAGTAGACTGTCCCCAGAAAATAACACCATACCGCAAAACAGAGGCAACAAGTCCATGGTCATGGTGATGATGATGATGAAGTCCATGGTAGGCTGCTAAAAGAGCCTGACTGTTGACTTTTTTTGAAAGTTGACGGAGAGCATACGCAGATTTGCTGACTATAACTTGGCTTTTGCAAAATCTTTAATTGTTATCAAAAATACAGATCTAAATAGCGTACACCCTGACGTAGTCGACTTTCAAAGAGGGGTCAAGCCACGAGCGGTGCCAGGACTTCTTCTTACTCCAGAACTCCAGCATGGCCTTCTTGCCGCCATTCTTCCAGGGCTTGTCTTCCAGGTCATCAGAGAAGTCGTTCACTCCACCCACGCGAAGACCGAGGGTTATATGGAACTGAGGGAGAAAAAAAAGTACAGTGATGGAAGTAAGAAAACCGGAATGTCTACTGACACTCTCAGTCCAGCTGTTTAAGATAAATGTGTCGTGAGTATTTAAGATTGTGTGAGATGATAGATAGAAAGTCTTCTTTATGCAAGAGTTGAAAATGCATGAATTAATGCTTTTTAAACCTTAACAGTGTTTTTTTTAAAACAATTTTATTAGCATCACCTGGTCTTAGAAGTAAGTTTCACCCAATTCCCGTTTTCCGATCGAGCTCTGATTTTGCATAGGTACATACTTTCTTTGGATTTCAATGTATGCAATTTCAAGCGTTGTGGTGGTTTGTCTGGATGAATAATGGCAGACTATTTTAAACATTCCCATATGAGTATTAAATGAAAGGGTTTAACCTACGCGGTTATAAAAAAATAGAATGACGTCTCCTTATGAAAGCGTGTTCATTTGTTTTTAGGATTGAGTTCCTCCTGCGCTTACGTTGGTCACATGCGTCGGTCGCGCGTATGAGTATATATGTCACTGTAAAATTGTCAAATACGTTATATTGTAATATCTCTAGCGATATTGTAAAGTCTCGAATTATTGTCAAATGAACATACTGCTTACAACAAAACGCATTATTTTTCGTGAAATGCATGCGATGGTAGTCAACTTACGCGGTGTGGAGGGAAGGAGGGGTCCCCCTTGTCCAGTGGCACAACTCTCATGAAAAGATAATGCACCATTCCTGAGAAATTCCGATTAATATAACATAACCTTAAAACACTTTATATTCCCCCTAAAAAGCGTAGTCGACGGAGCCCCGCTTCGCGGGGCCCCTATTTCCGAGTGCAGGGTTTAAAGGAACCTAACTAACCCAACGGGGGGGTGCCCCAAGTCAATATTATGGGGGCAGAGATACTTCCGTATGTTCATTTGACAATAATTCGAGACATTACAATATCGCGAGAAAAAACACGTTATATTGTAATACAACGTGTTTGACAATTTTACGGTGACATATACATTCTGTTCTACATTAATAGCACCATACTGCGAAGCTGACGTCAGCGGCACGTATATTGCTACTGTTTATCTCAGTGATGTTCACGACTGACTGTGCGCGACCAACGTCAGTGTGGCAGGAATTCAGGGCCTCGATTCTGCTATTACAATAGTGTCAGAGTATTCGATCATTAATTTCATAATGATCAAGTTCTGTAAAATTTTGACAAGTTTGTTAATTCTACTATCATAATGGCGCCATTATGACTTCTCAATGAACAACCACTGACACTCCATTGAAAAAAATGTCCTAGAATATTAATCTCGTACATGAAATCAGCAGTACAAGTACGTACAAATCGATACGACTCGATAAGATAAATTTGACAGTCATTCTCGATAAAATGAGTTTTTATGAAGTCAAAAACTCATTTTATCGAGAATGACCGTCAAATTTATTTTTTCGAGTCCTATGGATTCCTACGTACTTGTGCTGCTGGCATGAATAAATGTTTGCATTTAGTAGTAGATTTCGAAAACAATTTGTACTAAGGATTTTATTATAATGACAATAGGACAATGCCATTAAAACACAACTTTATTACGAGACCATTGACCGACCATTGTGAATTTAGCAGATTACGAACTTTAAGCAAAATGACAATGGGATGAGAATGGAATCGTGTTGGAGTGACGACTTTATTAAAATAGCAGAATTAGGCCCCAGGCCTTCTGTTCAGTTCCTAATTATTGCTCGTATTTTTTTTTTTCTGTGTTCAAATTATGCCGCAAATCGCTTATCGCTTATATTTTTGACATTTTTACAAGCAATAAAAAATGTATAGCACCTCCTTTTGGAGAAGCCTTTCGACGAAGAGTAGGTAGGTGATTGAGATGGCAGAATCCATACCAACCGAACGTATTCACTTTATACATTTGACATTGCTGGGACAGACCTCTTTGTGAAAAAGAGTGAGCCATAGTCCACAACGAGCGCTTAAAGGTAAGCGTCTACCTGTCCGCATCGTACGCATCAGACGCGCTCAGCGCTCATACGCTACTAAGCGTATGTGCGCTGTATGAGCGTAGGTAGCTAGTCCGCTAAGTTTTGCTTATAAATGCAATCGCAGACTTCCTGATCACTTAAAACGGTCGGAACTCCTATAACGGCAAATTCTTGGTCGTCTTTTATAAGGTTCTTCAATTTTCATGTTGGAATTATTTAGCTGTGACGATTGTCTAAGTTTTTCAATGTCTTTTTTTGTCTCCGTGCTGAAAATAACGCCCCGCTTTTTTGTTTTCCGTAATCCCCGCACGTACAATTTCATTTGTTACGGGCATATTATTTATTGGACCAGTTGTTGTGTTGTCATTAGACTTAGATAAATTGCAATAGAGCTGAGGTTATTTGGGACAAAGTAATTATTGTTATTCGTTTTAACCACGTCACGTAACTTTTCAGCTTTGTTTGCTGATAATTTTCAAGGCAATTCGTGAAGTCTCGTTTTTCTTTCAAAAGTTAAGCAATTTTTGTATTTTTTTTACCCTGAGCCTCAAGTCCTGGTAGTAAACTGCCAATTGTGAGACGCCATGTTCTAAAAGCGAAAGTTCTGGGCCCTGCCTGTTTCTTCGCAATATACACAGTAGTAACAAGGTAAATAGTTTAGATAGACAAGTTTGAAATGGTTAATCTTTGTAGCTTTTACATGGTATGCATGTACACTGTATCAGGTAGACTCTTACCATCTTATCCAGCGGCGCCATGACGGTTCCCTTCTGCCAGCGCGAGGCGTGAGCCACGTTGTACTTTTTGGCGGCCTCAAAGAAACCCCCCTTAGGGTTCACGATACCGTACAGCTTACCATTCACCAACAAATCGATGCCATCTGTGATATAAAGTTGGTAAGCTTATTTACTAAAGACATTGCAAAAGCAGGACTCGTCAAATTTTTTAAGTGGAAGTCATATTATTTCGGGCAACTGCGAATTGCTCCGGACCCGGATACCTTGCAGACTTACAGAATCGTCCGCAGTTTTTTCCATACTGATTGGACCGATTCATAATGTTCAGTGTTTATATGTTTAAGTATGTATTTATAAACAAAAAGTATATAATGTAGTATATCGACTGTCTGTTGACCACGACACAAGCCCTGCTTAGTGTGGCACTAGATGGTGCTGTGTGTAATGTCCAGCGATATTTATTTATTTATTTATTTTATTATAATTTTGTGGTGGGATCCAAATCAGTTGAATCACTTCTCCAGAACTTTAAAGTTTTTTTTATTGCGGGCGATTTTCTGATGGCCGCCCCTGTTGATTATGGCATGCATTGATTAGATAGGATCGGTGACTTTCGATCTTATTATAGTTCTAAGATTCAATTTAAGAATTGATACCTGTGCCATTGCTGCTTTTACTACTGCCTTGGCTAAGTTTCCACATGAACTGACATATACAGAGATTTCAGTTCATGTGGAAACGATTACGACTTTAAATCGAATTTCTGCAATAATCAACCGGTGCTGAACCTACCTGGTCTCCATATCATGGTATAGTTATGGAAGTCCTTGTGCCAGTTGTCAATACCGTTCACCTCCTGCAGCAGGGCAGACCTGAAGGGTTCGGACTCTGAGAGCACAGGGCCTCCATACAGCTTCTTGGCAAGTTCAGAGTTTCCTCGGACGAAGGCGACTCGCATCAGACCAGACTCGTAGTTATCTGGACCGTACGTGTTGTCTGATGATTCCAAGTTGATTTCTAGCAAAAAGAGGTTTCATGAGGTGTTGAAAGTTGCTCCAAAGTTTGACTTACTTGTAAAATGGTTCCAAATCGTTTTATAAATTGTGTCTAAGGTTTGAAATGTCCATTCCACAAGAGTTGTAGTCTTTTTTATCTAAAACTAGTTGACCCACGCAACTGCGCTTCGTCTGCGTCACATAAGAGAGAAAGAGCTCACAAAGGGAATAAAATTTCCTCTGTTTTGCAACATTTGTTATTGCTGCTCCGCTCCTATTGGTCATTGCGTGATGCTATATAGCCTAAGCCTTCCTCGATATATGGACTATCCAACACAAAAGAATTTAATCAAAGAATTTTTCAATTCGAGCCGGTAGTTCCTGAGATTAGCGCGTTTAACCAAACAAACAAACAAACTCTTCTGCTTTATAATATTACTATAGATAAAAAAGCAGCAAATACCATAAGTAATATTTATTTATTTTTATTGGATGAAAATGACGTATTAGATCTCGTTCAAACCAAAATTGGTTTGACGGTGGAAGTTTACATGGTACTGTACATCATGTATTTTTTTAGTTTTATCGTTTTCTTGTTTTAGAAGTAACAGGGACATTTACCACTTTGGAAGTGTCTCTCGTGCAAACTATTCAGTTTAGTAAAAATATATGTTAAAAACCTCAATATCATTTTAGACCTATCCATCCATACCCACACGTATGGGATTGATGAAAAAAAAATTGAGTGTTAGTTCTAAGTAATGGGAACCCCCAAAATTTATTGTTTTTTTTTCTAATAGGTAATTGTGTAAAAATCATAATGCCGTTCACAGAATATATCTACTTACCAAGTTTTAACGGCATAGTTCTTAAAGATTCGGAAAAAAGTAGCAGTGACATACGAACGGACAGACAGACAGACAAGACGAATCCATAAGGGTTCCGTTTTTTGCTATTTGGCTACGGAACCCTAAAAAGTATCTTACTCTTGAGCCCCTTAGCAAGATTCAAGCTTAACTACCTACTTTGAACATAAATACATTCTTAACTACAAAGATTTCTCACGAACCAGGTAGCAGCCAGCGTCCAGACGGTAACTTCGCGCGCACTTCTATCCTCCCGAACATGAAGTTAAAACTGCGTCTTGTGGTTATCTTCGCCGTCGTCACAGGTGGTATCGCCAGGGGCCCTCCCACTTCTCGTTTACACTGTAGCGTGCCTGCTTGGCCTGTGCATCTGAAAATCGGTTGAGTTAATTTTGTTGGGTCAACAAAAATGAGTGTACGCTGAAAGAGGGCGCTGCTCACTAAGCCACCTGCTCCTCAGCTCGCAGCCTGCCTCGCCCCTTCGCGTCAGCGCGGGCTTAAATTATACTCTAGGGGTAGGGCAGAAAAGACTACGTGGAATCGGTTCTACAGCGATTCATTTCTGTCACAGAATTTGTGCTTATAGGAAACCAAATTCATTTATTTTCCTTTCTTGTTGGAATAGTACAATCAATATGTGTAATGTTGTCACGTCGTGACGCGAATGAAAATAAAAATAATTTTAAATAATAGAAATGGCATGGCAATACCAAATGGATTCCTCAATGATAAAGACAAAATGTTTGTCTATGGTAAGTTCCCGCCTAAAACGAAACGTCGTGGCGTGGAGTCAACTTTTTGCTCCGCCTGCTTTTGTCCTCTGCGGTGAACTAACAAGTCGCTTGTCGACGAAGTGCTGTGTGAAAGCTAAGTAAATACATTCTTAACCAAAAAGAAGGAAAGGGAAAGGGGTTCCTTCTATCTGACAGAATCTCGATGCTCCGAAATGTATTAGGCATAACGCACTTGGCATAATTTTCTTTAAACGAATATTTTAAAGCCATATTTAAAAAATATGTATAATTATTGTTTGGCCGAACGTTTGTTAGTCCGAATTTGCAATGGCATACTTTTAAGCTGATGGCAGAATTTTATATGGCATAATTATTACCTTTGGCAATATTTAAATTCCGTATAATTTCGTTTAGAATAATGTTTATTTAGAGCGACGATTATTTGGTATAATTTCATTTGGCATACTACTACTACATCATACTATACGAAATGAAGTTTATGCTATCAGCTGGTATGCAAAAAAATATTAGGGCATAAAAAGTTCTGCTATAAAGGGTAGACCCGTAACGGGTCTACCCTCACCCTACCTCACCCTTTATAACTCGTTCGAAGGAGATGGCAGGGTCTAAAGAACGAGCGAACTAAAACCCGCTGTCCCCTTCGTTTTAGGTTACTTGACATTGATTTTATTCGGTATATCTGTCACCGTAAAATTGTCAAATACGTTATATTGTAATCTCTCTAGCGATATTGTAAACTCTCGAATTATTATCAAACGAACATACTGCTTACAATAAAACGCATTATTTTTCGTGAAATGCATGCGATGGTAGTCAACTCACGCGGTGTGGAGGGAAGGAGGGGTCCCCCTTGCCCAGTGGTTCCACTCTCATGAAAATATACTGTACCATTCCTGAGAAATATCGATTAATATAACCTAACCTTAAAAAACTTTATATTCCCCTTAACCTAACCTAGAACCCAACTAACCTCGGGGGGGGGGGGGGTCTCCAAGTCCCGATTAAGGTGGCAGAGATACTTCCATCTGTTCAGTTGACAATAATTCGACAGTTTACAATATCGCCAGAGAGAAACACGTTATATTGTAACATAACGTGTTTGACAATTTGACGGTGACATATCCATTTTGATTTATTTTTAAAGTCACACTGCCACGCATAAGACCTAACCCGAAGAACATAGAAGTCAATACAAACAAGTTTTGTATGAAGCAAAATGTTCTAAAGTGTCACGTTTTCGAGCTATCAAGGTTTAAGTCCATTCACTGACAGTATCTCCAGCACAACTTTGACTTGATCAGACACGCATGTGTATCAGTCGATAGCTGGTGCGCAATTGAAATATAAAATGTTCAAGTACCTCTCCTCCAGGTCCAGATCTTCATCTTGTTGAGACTCAGAAATCAGCACCGGAGTGATGACCAGGCAGCCTTCCTCGAAGCTCACCGTGTTGTCTGGAATGTACGCATTGAAGGGATAGTCCTGAAATAAAAAATGAAAGATACTGGATTTCAAATATTTTCGACTAAGTACAAATGACTTGTCGAGCTTCAAACAAAGTTCGTCATGTGTGTAATTATTAATATTATTTATTTTGTGTAACAATCAGAATCTTTCTTAACTCGACGGGTCAAATTAAAAGATGTCTGCGATAAATCAACATGATTTTTTTGTGCTAGACTGCCCAACTCACTTAGAAGAATAAAACTTTCAGTTTCGTCTTAGTTGGAAAGGACAACTAAGAACTTTTGCAGAACCGGAAACAATACCTACTTGATGATAATTAATTATTTAAATGCATTGTGCAAGATTATGTAACAGAATGTACGTATGTACTCGAGGTACAGTCAATAGTCAGTTGCACAATGTGGGGACTCCCTTGAACGTTTGAACCCGGGGTACTGGGTACTGTGCCTTCTATCACTGGTGGAAACTCGCATCTGGGTCACTGAACGCCAATATTATTACACATCAGTAATCTATAACTCAAGTAAACTGAACAAACCGGCTCTCCTGGAAACTCGGTCATCACGACCCATTTATCCAATGCCCTAAAACTTTTTTTCGCAAACTCTTCGCTGAATAGCAACTCTTCTTTGCAAATATTTCGGTTGCCTTGAACCATGGTCTTCGAAACTGCACAGTCTGGTGGCATGTTAATAGCTTCATATCTAGTTTGTGTCGTGTTTCCAGGGAAAAATATAGAGGTGTCTTGATAATTGGGTAGACTGGGCGGTGTCGTGGGTGGACTGGGCGGTATCGTGGCTTGGACACCGGTTGGTGTACCATCTTCATTGACGAATCCTGGAAAATTTAACAAGCCGTTTGTAATAGTTGGCTTTAGTAAGAAATGTTTTTTGTTGTCATCAGTATTGGGTCATAGGCCTTCTTTTTATGGTCTGCAACAGGTCTTCCACCTTGCAGTCCAGTGCTAGTTGGTGATGGTCACAAATCATCAATTGTTTGGCTCAGGGATATGCGTTTCTTCTTTCTTAGCCGTTTTGAGAGCTGTGGTGAAGGCACTGAGGTTTAAATTTCAGAAATGATAACGCTGTTCAAACTCGAAGTCGGATCCAATTCGTAAGCAGTTCGTGCTTATGCAAAGAAGACTATTTGAGAGTAGACTTATCATAATTCTGTTCAAAAACTTACCAGTAACTGTGTATGCTAGATCTGTGTTATAATAACTCTTGTCATTTCTGCGGACCTGCATCCAGTAAAATATGATGTCTCCAACTTTCAGTTCAACATTACGATTCCAGTAAATCCACTTGTTGCCTTTGGGTCTGGTTATGTCCGCATGAAGGCCACCATGGGTTAGTCCTTGGAATTCTTCGTTTATCTTTCCACGGAACCCGACGCGGGAATACCCATCATCTATAAACAAATGATTATTTAGTCTGGCTTTTGCAGTTAATGACGTTATTAAGAAGGTCGTGGCTAAATAATAACAGCCGCTCGGGTTGATCTTTAGGTTAAACCGTTAAGCCGTGCTTGTCTGTAGATGCTTGACCACAACTTTTTTTTTTTTGGGATTAGAAATCATCAAATGACTTCTCCCACTCTGGGCGGAGCGGGAGGGAGTGTCAGGCTCTTACTGACTAAAACCCATCCATGTTCCTTCCTCGCCCTTTATGTTCCGTGGCCACGGTATCTCTTTCGAACAGGCCCGCAACCCCGGTAGGCTTCTGCCCTTGCGGGCCCCTCCCCTTATGCTGACATCTCTTTGAGGCGCGCGTGGAACACAAACGTACCGTCGACACGGCCTGTCGTTGTTAGACGGACGGACGGCTAGCTAGCCCATAGTCGACCGTCCACAGGCCCGCATCTACGGTGGCCGGTAGGCACCACGTGGCCCCCGACGCCCGGTGCGTCTCCCGCGGCGGCCGGGAAGAGAGGATCTCTCCCTCTCTTGTTCCGCCACCTCCTTCGCTAGCATGACTGCTTCGCAGAAGGAGGTGACGGCTTCCCATTCCGTCTCGCTCCGGACCATGGATTGAACCAGGGCGTCCGGCCCTGGTTCAATCCGAGAGGTCGCCGCCGCCGATCGCCACTACGAGGACACGGCGGTGCTCTGCCCATGCTGGACCACCCTTACATACCGAGTTTCCCCCGCTCCTCGGAAAGCAAGTAAAGCTGTTGTTCCCGGTTGTAATTTATAGATGTTTGACAGTCTTGCAAAGTGTCGTACTGCCCAGTACTAACTAGGTTGTGGAGGTCAGATAGGCAGTCAATAATGTAGGTATTCAGCTGCATCCGGTTATAGCGGAAGCCAACCCCAACATAGTTTGGGAAAAGGCTAGGCAGATGATGATGACGTTACTAAGCTCTCAGAAAAAAACATCACGCCTTTACAGGCATGATGAACCTACAACTTACCCTTTCAACATAACTCAGTTATGTTAAAGCCCTATGTAATAAGGGGCAAACCTATTTCCATATACTGGGCATAAATTCGAACTCCAGGCTGCTAACACTGCCCAACCTAGGAATCGAACCGAAGTTCCTATGCCCAGCAAAAGCGCTTGCAACTTACCAGGATGGTAAAGCTGTAGGCAACTGAATTCATTTTGGTTTCAGATCGTTCGATTTTTTTGTGACTTTGAAACATAATATTGTTTACTATTTTTGATTTGATACATTTTGTTTTTACAGAACAAGAAAAACTATAATTATTATAACAACTTTTTAAAATATCCAAATCAACAAATGAAATCATAGAATCATTTTTATTATACATCAACTTTCCGCTTTGTGTGCCGTCGATAGTTTATAAAGTCAAAGTTTAAATGACGAAAATAGATTTTCGTATAAGGAAATAATTTAATAGCATAATAAAATAGTATGTTACAGTATTCCTTTCTTTCTGTATATTTTTGTGTTGATGTTTCTTTGTCTGTAAATTGTTGTATCAAAATGTTGAAGTTCATTTATGTTAACGAATAAATAAATTATATACCAATTTCAATCATAGACAGTAGACCACATTATTTAATCCTATTACATATTGGTACTTAAGGGGCCGCCGCCCGGCGAGGCGGAGTATACGTCGTTCATACAAACGTAATACCAAAATAATTTGTAAATCAAACATATTCTTAAAATAGTGTGTATTTATTTCGATTGGATTACAGAATATCTAGGTTCCCAAATATTTGTATTTTGAATGGACACTGATTTAAACAAGAGTTATGAGAAAAATAAGTTTTCTATTTAAATTTAAATTCCTCATATCTCGTCTTTATCATTATCCTTTCAAAATATATATTTGGGAACATAGATATTCTGTATCCAATCTAAATATATATACACTACCATACGAATATGTTTGATACACAAATTATTTTGGTATTAGGTACGTTTGTATGAACAATGCATGCTCCGCCGGCCCCTTAAACAAACTGGTGATTTGTGGGTGTACTATTAAAGATACACCCCTGTATAATCATTTGGGACATCAATTATTTATAACACAGTAAACGGTCTTACCTTTCAACGTCACCCTTAATCCTCTAGGGTACAAAGCTTCCAACGTTGGCGTAGGGAGTTCGTAATCGTTACTCCCTAGAGCTTCACATATTGCAATAAACACGGATAAATATACGACCACAGCATTGTATAAACACGTCATGTTTTGAGCACTTGGAAAGCTGAATGATTCGATACAAGCTTGTGAAGATGCTTCTCATCAGGTTTTAAAGGTCAGATTTTTAATAAACAGGAAAATTCGATAGCTAAATTCCATTTGTGGAAATAGTTTTGTTTGTTTTGGTGTAAAAGTTGTGTGGTTTATGATCTTTTAGGTCTTTTTCCGTGACTGCGTTAGCTTGGAGGTCGGAAATGAATCCATTGGAACGTGCTAAGGTAAAATATAGGTTATTGTTACATCGGACCTACTAGAACATTCGAGAAAGTACGTGATTACAGCGTGTGTACGTTGGAATTTCGAGTGCGTTCCGTTATTATTACTTTTAAAGTTAGGTAGGTACAAATTCGTGACCTATTTAAAGACATAAGAATTTGGACCGTACGCCTAGGGCATACGGTTCATATTTGTTTATTATATTCTGAAGGTTAGCCAAATTGATTGCGTTACAGGTTTCCAGTGACTGCCTCGTTAATTGTTCTAGTGGACGCAAGCACGACTAAGCATTCCGATGCAGTTCCGATTCCCATGTCGGGCAATGTTTATCAGAAATTTCTCAGCAACGGAGTCTGGATTTATGGTTGATGGCATTAGGGTTGCTCTTCTTCTTCTTGTTCGTATCGATGATTTCCCCTTTTTATTTTTAAATTATTGTCGACCTCTCTACTCTGCTACCTCGACAGCGTTGGGGGTGGCCTCGGAAAGGTCCCTCGGAGTGCAGGTGGAGCCACACATAGTGCAGGACAGGAGGTGGTTACATGGGATTATATGCATACTTGGCGAAATGTGGGTGTGATGGGAACAACTCTAGTCCTCTACCCAACCCCTATGGGAATCACAGGTGAGACGTTGTTTTTTACGGCGGCGTAATCATTTTTTGAATATTGAAATTGTGTTTATAAATTCATTATCATAGATAAACATGATTCTTTAAAACTAACATTTTCTTTTATAAGTAACCAAATTTACATTAACTTAATACTTTAAAACTATTTTTTATATTAGGCTCTGTAATAGCTTTACACCTTTGCTTCTCCTTCAACCTGGCGAAAGCAAGCGCGGAAAAAAAACATAGTCTCGTAATAATTCATGACACAAATATTTTAAGTACTTACATTCTTTTATTGTATTTCTTCAAAAGTGTAGGTATTGAAAAACACCCTCGCCTTACGGCTCGTGTGTTAATACCGCCTTGAACTACAATAACAAACATTCTCCACTTGTATCAAAATGTACTATTGTATTTATCTATAGTAAACTACTATGTAATTTGTTTGTTTTTTTTACCTTTGCAAGTTGAAAGAGAACCCAAGTTACGAACCGGCAAAACCGACTAATATTTAAAAAAACCCTCCGGCAAGCCGCAGGAGCCATATAAATAAAACAAATGTCGCTGGACATTACACCCAACGCCATCTAGTGCCACACTAAGCAAGGCTTGTGTCGTGGTCACCAGACAGTTGATATACTACATAATATATACTTTTTTTTGTTGTAAATACATACTTATTATACATTATAAACATCCATGACTCGGAAAAAAATGTCCATGCTCATCACACAAACAATTGCTCCTACTGGGATTCGAACCCGGGACCCTAACAACGTAAGGCAGCTTCACTACCGCTGCGCCATTCGGGTCGTCGGGGTATATTATATTATTAATCTAGCTTTGGGTTCAAGGCCAAGAAACAGGAATGAAACCAGCTTCCATTCTCTAGAAAAACCCCAAAAAAAAAGGCGAAACTCAATAAAAAAAAACAAAAATTCTCATTTCACTTTTATTTTAAAATCGTATGAACTATAATCTCAGAAACATCACAGATCACTATCCAAGTCTACAAGGCGTACACTTTGAGAGAATCCACTTTCAGATTGGTGTTGTACCAAGACGGAAACCAGTTGTTCTTGTGCTTCCAGAAGTCGAGCATAGCCTTGCTGGCTCTGTTCCTCCAGGGCTTGTCCGGAAGGTCGTCGCTGAAGTCGTGGACACCTCCCACGCGAAGACCCAGGGAGAGGTAGAACTGTGAAGAGGATGGGACAGACTGTTAGGTGTCAATTTATTTGGATATGCCTCCAGGTTTGGTCCAACCGGTGCAGCGCTGTGGACAAATTGTTGAAAGGCTAACAGAAATTTCAGAAAATTATCTGTCATGATGACTCTGGTGTCCGGAGCCACGCCTGTTACCATGAGCGCGATGGTTATTATGGGAAAATTTATCATTACAGGGATAAAACATGTCCGTGTTTGTAGATAGACATACATATTAATTATAATAGTTGCTATTTGAATTTGTAAAGCAATTTATGACATTTAGATATTAGGGTATAAACAACCACATTGTTGAATTGACAATAGTTTAAATACCAAAATAGAAATCAATCTCATATCTAACAGTTATGCCTTTCATACTAGATGAGAAGTTACCGTTTCATCTAGAGGCGCCATGACAGTTTCCCTGAGGCAGATGCTAGAGGGCGTTAGGAGCTCATCATCATCCTACAGCAGTCCACAGTTGGGCATAGGCCGCGTCAATTAGACGCTACTTTGGTCCATGTTCACCGAGAAGGTAACAGCCTGATTATCTAAAAACAGCTGTCAATGTGACATGCTCCCATACAAAAATGTGTTTTAGACGGCTGTTTTGAGATAATCGTCAGTCATTTTTTTGGTGAACATGGACCTTAGTGGTACTCTGCGGAGATCCCACCAGCTTGGGGCCATAATCACCTCTCCCCATTTTACTTGCCGTTTCGATATAGCCCACACCTTGCCACTTCAGCTTGTTTATTCTGTGATCTATGTAGCTTTAATGCAACTTTATCTGTGATAATTCTACAAAAGACTTTATCGTTTCAGATGGAAGATCCTCCCTTTTCCCTTTTCCCCTTTTCACTGTAGTAGAGAAGAGGTTACCGTTTCATCAAGAGGCGCCATGACAGTTCCTCTAAGCCAGTTGCTAGCGTGCGGTACAGCGTTTTCACGCGCAAGAGAGAAGAACCCTTCGCCAGGGTTGATGTTGCCGTATTGTTCTCCGTCAACTAAGAGTTCGAGACCGTCTGGAAGAGAAATGAGTTGTTTACTTTATGAATACTTTGGTTCAGTATATTTAACAAACAGATAGTCAAGAATGGAATATCTTGTTTACAGTAATATTTGACAAAAGTGGTGATACAGTGACAAAGAGTTCGACTGTACGAACCCAAGCAGGCACAAAACGGTGATCGAAAATATCATGTCCTAGAACCAAAGTTCGGAGAAATGTAAAAAAAACCCATGACCCACTCCTCTTAGAAAGCAGTTTTGAGCTCCAGTGCAGTTGAAATAAAGAAGGCTATATGTGAACTTCGGGAAGAAGCTGCAGCCAGTGATGCTCCTGTGCCAACGTTATACAAAAGCAAAGTTAACAAAATACTTGATCAAGGACACAACTTTGCTGGTGATTGTCCAAATTTTAAAAATATTAAATCCGGCCTTTACCACAAAAGAAACAGATCCTGTTTTAACCACACGATATCACCACATATTATACCATCTCAACATGAATGATGTAACCAAGATTTTGTAACAATAATTTAATTTATAAGAGTGTCCATGGAGTTTCTTACCTGTCCTTCTCCATCAGATCTACTCTAGGGAATGGGCAACTACAGTACTTTAACAGTTTTTATGTCTTGTGTCTAGGACTGTAGCTACATTTAATTTTATCTTTGTTTCGACAACTCAATAGTGCTTGTAATTGGCCTACTTGAAATAAATGCTTTGATTTTGATTTTGCATTTTATTTTTTTTAATGTTCAAACTACATGTATGGCTTTTATAAACAAAAAGCTAAAAAGTTTGAAGCCTCGTATCCACTAGGCAACATTTGACGCGCGACACGTGAATCTCAACATGTACGGCGGCGTTGCCCGACATCGCGCGACGTTGCCAGTTCGCGCGCAACATGACAAAACAATATAAAAGTTGCTAAACAAAAGTTCCGCGCTGACTTTCAACACGTACAGCAACAGGTTGTGCAACATGTTGCGCGTCAATTGTTGCCTAGTGGAAACGCGGCTTAAAATCATCTGCCTAACCTGCCTAACTTTGGTTCCACAGTTCTACGATTTTGTGTTGTTTCCTCAAATCGTAGGTTAGTGTGAAAAAATATTCCCTTTAGTTCTAACGTAGAACTGCATGGTGGAATTAGTGGGAATGAACCAAAATCGCGGGAACCTGTCGAATGTTTTGCTGTTTTGATAAAGTTAATAAACATTGCTGAATGAAATGTAATATATCGCTGCGTTTTGAACCGAAATACTTAGATAACGATTATTATGAATTGCAATATGACAATATTGTAACTGCTAGTATGGGTAGTCAAAATTTGTATGGACGGATAGAGGCCTAATCCCGTAGACCAGTGTGTATAATTACGTCATAATTAAATAATCAGACTGTTATATTATGCTTGACGAAATGGTATTAAAATAGTTACGAGTTGGCACAATTCTTCACATGTTTTGCACGTCTTTTGTTTAGTTGTTAAAGCGGGAAAGTTACGAGACGGGAAGGAGCCACACTTATCAGAGCCGAAAGAAGCCAATGAGCCGAAAGAATCGAATTTTAAAATTATTTGTATGAAATTCTATAAAACCTCGCACACTTATCCGTGCCGACGGACGAATAGATGACGTTATACGGATGAGAAATCATTCTTTTGTCGCGAGTCTGTGCTCCACCTTTATTAACCTGCAAGAAACAAAAATTATAATAAAAATACAATAGTTTTATGTTTTGAACAAGTCTTACTCATCATAATATCAGATCGAAATCTCCACTGCTGAGTAGCGGTCTCCCCTTTCTGCTACACCTCCCGGATCTGTACTTCCCTCATCCAGATATTGCCCGCGATTTTGACAATATCGACAACCCAACGAGTTTTTGAACAAGTGAATGAAACACAACCCTGCTTTCTCAAATTCTTTATTTTTTGTCAATAACACGTCTAAAGAGCGTACACCCTGACGTAGTCCACTTTCAAGGAGGCGTCATACCACGAGGGGTGCCAAAAGTCTTTGGTCCTCCAGAAATTCAACATGGCCTTGCTGGCGCCGTTCCTCCAGGGCTTGTCTTCCAGGTCATCAGAGAAGTCTTTCACTCCACCCACGCGAAGACCAAGGGTTATGTGGAACTGTGGACGAGAAAATAAAATTCAGTGATTACGGACAGTCCCGCAGCCCCGTAAGGAAGGTAGTTCCCCTTACTCGCGATCGCACCTTCAGGTTTTATAAAATAACGAAGGTCTGAATTTTGCGGGCTCATAGTCCAGAAGCAATTAATACAAAAATAGTTATATCTTTTTGAAGAAGTTCTTCGACGAAGAGTACGTGGTTCTAACATACCAACATACCTCTGGAGAACGTTGCGGTTTTTTCGGTTGTTATTGTGGGTACATAATATGTGTGTCGGACACTGAGCAAGCAAGTAAGCAGTTCATAAAGTTCACATTGCTGGGACAGAGGCTTCTGTCCCAGCAATGTGAACTTTATGAACTCTTTTTTCTCTTCGTTAGAGGCACTGAGCCGTAATCTAAATAATATACGGAATGCTGGATGTCAGAATGTCTTTATATTTTTGGTTACACAGGTTATCTTGATACACAGTAGCATCAAGATAAATAGCGACAAGTTTAAAATTGTTTATCCTGTCAGCTTTAATAAGGTAAGTACCCTGTGTCTCTTAGACGTTTATGTCTCTTCTCTTACCATCTTATCTAGCGGTGCCATAACGGTTCCCTTCTGCCAGCGTGAGGCGTGAGCCACGTTGTTCTGCTTGGCGGCCTTAAAGAAACCCCCAATAGGATTCACGGTACCGTACTGCTCATCATCCACCAATAAATCGATGCCATCTGTGACATAAAGTTGGTAAACTTATGTAATAGGCACGACTCATCACAGTTTTTTAAAGTGGATGTCATATTATTTCGGGCAATTGCAAATTGCTACGGACTTACAGAAACGTCCGCTATTTTGTCCATACCAGTTAGATCGATCTCTGATTTCGTTGCAGGATCCAAAACAGTGGAGGTCGGAATCATACGTCCACATGAACTGACATTTCTGTATGATAACGACTTTAAATCGAATTTGTGCAATAATCTAGCGGTACTAAACCTACCTCGTCTCCATATCATGGTATAGTTATGGAAGTCCTTGTGCCAGTCGTCGATACCAATCTTCTCCTGCAGCAGGGCAGACCTGAAGGGTTCAGACTCTGAGAGCACAGGGCCTCCATACAGCTTCTTGGCAAGTTCAGAGTTTCCTCGAACGAAGGCAACTCGCATCAGACCAGACTCGTAGTTATCTGGACCGTACGTGTTGTCTGATGATTCCAAGTTGATTTCTAGAGAAAAGTAGTTTCATGAGGTGTTGCATACGATATAAAATAAATTAGAAAATAATGTATGTAGGCTATTATCTGGTTCATTTGATTCGTGAGTTAAATAGTTACAAAGTATTACCGATGTAAATTGCATGCTTCTGGAATGGGACATATTCTCCAAACCTCAGGGTTTTGGAGACTATGTCCCATTCCAGAAGCAATAACTGAAGTATTTTTTTCATAAGTAACGAAGCATTCTCTAAGCAAGATTCAAGCTTAACTGCTTTGAACCCAAACATTTTCCACGAACCAGGTATTAGCCAGCTTCCAGAGGGTAACTTTGCGCGCACTTCTACCCTCCCGTACATGAAGTTAAAACTGCGTCTTGTGGTGATCTTCGCCGTCGTCACAGGTGGTATTGTCTGAGCCCCTGCCACCTCTCGTTTGCACTCTGGCGTGCCTGCCAGGCCTGTGCATCTGAAAATTTAAGATAACTGGTAGGCTTTTGCTGTCGGCCATATGACACAATGGGTTGTCGAGCGAATCGTAAGCAATGGGCGCTGAATCCGACATTCTCCGAATGCCTGTGTCGGCGACCATGGGAGACAATGGGACTGTAAGGAATTATTCACTGTTGTTGTGTATGGCACGGGAGTGCTCTCCATGGACGGTATGCAGTATGCTAGGACACGCGCCCGCACCGCCGCCGCCGACGTCATGTACGAGGCCTTAAAAAAGACTGCAAGTCTTCGGCGGCGACTGCTAAAGACGTCACGAGGGTGCGAAGGACCGGTGACAGCAGGTAACGAGCAGGTGGTTGAAGTAGCGGCACGTCCGCGCGCGGCGGTGGTCAGGTTGCGAGTGAGATTTTGGGCCGCATAGACGTGACTTTTCGTTTATTTTGTTCGGTCTACACAAACGTGTGTAAGCGCTGACAGAGGGCGCCTCTCACTGTAGGATAATAAAAGATTTGCAAATAGTAGTACTTTAATCGTTATGACAAAGATTTTTTTTATGTAGCTGTTCCCGAATAAATGAAAAATATTCAAGTACCTGTCACCCAGGTCCAGAAATCCCTCATCATGTTGAGACTCAGTCAGCTTTGGAGTGATGACCAGGGAGCCTTCTTCGAAACTTATTGTCTTGTCCGGAATGTACACGTTGAAGGGATAGTCCTGAAATAAACATCGAAATATACTTGATTTCGTACAAGGTGTAAATGGGCCCTCCATGAAGCCGCCAACCAAGCGTTCTGTGCATCAAAATAAGTAATCTTACGCAATCAAAATATACAGGGAATTCAACCAATTCAATTCTCTGTAGTTCCGGACGCCGCCGCCGCGCATGTCTTCCCTCTCGCTTTAACGACTATGCACTAGATGCATAGGAGAGGGAAAGCAATAACGTAGTCCCGCCGTTTACGCCGACGCCGACGCGGGAGATAGTCGACGCATAGCCACGATCGAGCCACGATAAGGCGCACACGAAAGCGAAACTTCACGAACTGCCGCGCGCCGAGACGCGCCCGCGCTCTAAGCTCTAACCACCCGCGTGTTTTCTTTTATCGGTTTGTTTTAATATCAGTTCCCGTGACAATCATTTTAGAATAGTTTTAGTGTAACCTTTACTCCTGTTTACCGTGATTATGCGACACTAAGTTATACAAGTGTTTGATTTCCGAATCCACTTCAACCCAGTATGAACGCAGTTGCGAAAATACGCTTTTTTGTGTTGAAAAATCACGTTTCACGACAAACACACATCATGTCAGATGTCAGTCCGACTTCAGGACCAAGCCTCGGAACTTATCCTTCTGCAGCGAGGTGTGGGACAGGGAGACGTCATATCTCGGAAACTTTTAGGTATCAACGTCAATGGCGAGTACATCGCTCACCATCGGTTTGACAACGATGAAATGGTCGTGGCCGAGAACATGGAAGACCTCACTTCAATGTTCAATGTTCCCCTTCCCCCCGGACCTCGAACACGAGCAGACGTGCTACAGATCTACGCAGTTTTATCCTAAATGTTATTTAAATTCAAAATTCAAAATTAAATATCTATCGTGAAAATAGGAGTGCATAGCTCAGAGGAGTCGGCGGACTCAACTACATCGAACAAGTTCGGCACACGGCGCGGCCGCGTGACCACAGAAGCCCCACCCATCTGCAGCGCAACCCAGAGGTATAGTACTATCTCTGTCGCACGCACGTCGCGCCTCGCTACGCTAGCAACGTTCCGATTACTCCGCTGACTATCTGCGCTCCTGGTACTCGCTATCTCGCAAATTCAGGACATCACATCGGCGCGTGCGCACTGGTTACCATCTGCAGCGAAACCCAGTCTCTGTCGTACGCACGTCACGCTTCGCTACGCTAGCTACATTCCGTTCACTCCGCTGACTGTCTGCGCTCCTAGTACTCGCCTACCCAGGACATCGCATTGGCGCGTGCGCACTGTTTACAACAACTATCTTCGTAACAGTGGGGTTCATTCTGCATGCTGCACCTGGAATAACCATTACCACCTGCATTGTCTGGGCACCTTCTACTAAAAGCTTATTGTATTACATACTCTAAACATCATCGCTGTCTGAAGCGGACACCAGCCCGATACACAATACAATACTATACTCCTGTCTCAGCTTGTTGTCCTAGTATCATTATACAGGAGGAAGTATGCCGCAAAATCGCACTCCACCAGTTTCACCCGTCTCGCTAACGCCCTCGGAAAGCAGTCGTAGTGTAAAAATGTTTGCATCGACTAAAGAACAAAATGCATCATCCCTACTACACTGCGAGTCAGAACCCGATCTTCATACCCTAGCGGCTAGTATAACGGAAAGGAAAAAGCGGAAACATGACGGGGAAAAATCAGACATTTCAGAAATTATTAAAAAAATGTTCTCTTCCTTCTCCAATGAACAGGATAAACGTTTCCAAGACCTTCAAGCAAGTATAGACCTAATGTCAAACAAATATGACGAGTTTTTATCGAAAATAGCCTATCTTGAGAAAGAAAGGCAGTCAGACAAATTAATTATTAAAGAGCTGGAGGACAAACTGGAAACTTTAGAACGGAAATCTCGTGGGGTGGCGATAGAAATTCGTAACATACCAAAACAAAATGGAGAAACTAAGGAGACTCTCGTTAGTCAGATTTCTAAATTAGGGGAAATCTTAAAAGTAGATATTAATTCAAACAATATAAAAGATATATATAGATTAAAATCAAAGGATTCTTCAGACCCCATCGTAGTCGATTTCACCACTGTTCTCTTGAAAGAAAAGGTCCTAAATTCTGTAAAATCCTTCAACAAAATTAAACAAAAAGGTAACAAGTTAAACACGACCCAACTAAACCCAAGTTACAGTCACAAACCGATTTACATATCAGAGGCCCTCACGCACAAAACCCAGAGACTGTATTACTTAGCCCGTCAATTCCGGAAAAGTCATGGATACAGCTTCTGCTGGACAACAAATGGTATTGTTTACCTGAAAAACAACGAAAACTCCTCACATATACGAATAAACTGCGATGCTGATTTGGAAAAATTACGTAATAATGTTGAACTTCTGTGACTAACTGTTGCTCTAGAATACCCAATTTGTTTAATTTTTACCTTAAATATAAGATTGCATGCTAATTTTAAGCTTAAATTTATAGATTATCTTTATGATTATAAAATACTACTCAAGGACCACACTAACATTCCACATTTAATCAGGGAAAGCCAAAATCACATAACAAAATACTCTTTACTCATAGCCATAGCTGAATTGAACACTACTCCAGAAACACACTCAACTTGTTTTCCAAACATACTTCGATTACACAACTCACTTACTCATCATATTCAATCACAAACACTCGATGCTTAAAACATTATATTACCCATAAACACTGCTTTACTATTCACATACGAACTCTTTCCACAATCGATGTACCTACCATGACCACAACTCTTGTCTATACATACCCTCCTGTTAACTATTCGATGACGTAACTAATCTATCTGAAAACATTGACCAGTTATCCGTATCTCACTCACAAATCGCGGACCTAGAGGATTGTCAAAATATTATTACCTCTACTACGGACAAACTAATTATATTGACCCAAAATATACGAAGCATTAACCGAAATATGCCCGGCTTAGTGGTTTTACTAGAAAGACTTAAACTAACTTGCGATATAATAATTTTAACAGAGTGTTGGCTAAAAAGTGCAACGGCAATCCCACACTTATCTGGCTACTCTTATGTAGCAACAAAAATAAACCCCATTCAAAATGACGGAGTAGTTATATACTTCAAAGAAAACATTGATCTAACAATAATAGAACCTGAATTCAATGAGAGTAGTTGCCTACTAGCCACCGTTGGAAAAAAAGTTGCCATTATGGCCTTATACAGATCGCCTTCCTACACTAATTTGGATCCGTTTATCTTGTCTTTGGATAAAATGTTACAATCAGTTTCGTCTTTTGAGCACATCATTGTTACAGGTGACATGAATATAGCGATAAACTCAAATAAAATCAAATCTGAAGGGGAACGCTATCTAACCGTAGCTGCATCACACGGCCTACTCCCAGCGCACACTTTAGTCACACGGAGCGCTCGCCATACATGCATTGACCATGTACTTATAAAAACTAAAGTCTCCTCTATCACAATAGTCCCCAACTCAACACTAACAGATCACCATCCTGTTTTGTTTTGTTTAAATCTGAAAAAACCACGGCAACACGCAACCTCAACAAAGGCCATAATTGACGATAAAACATTATCACAAGACATTCTAAATATTAACCTTGATCCCATTTACCAAACAGAAAACCCAAACACTAGCCTAAATTACCTAACAAAAATCTTACAAAAAGTAATAGAAAAGAATACAAAAATCATAACACTTTCTAGACGCCAAAAAATCATTAAGCCCTGGATAACTCCAGGACTTCTACGTTGCATGCGAAACAGAGACCAACTGCACAAAAAGGCAAGCATTGATCCGGATAACGAAGTCTTGAAAATTACCTACAAACGTTACAGAAATTTCTGTAACAATCTATTACGAAGGTTAAAAAGAGCGTACGAAAAAAACCAAATCCTGGAATCACAGAGCAACAATAAAAAACTATGGAAAGTCATCAAAAACATCACACACACTTCAAAAACTACGCAACACCATAAAGATCTATTAACTCTCTCATCTTCTCCTAACCAATCACTTCACGAAGCAAACAGCTATTTTATTAATGTGGGTAGCTCACTGGCGGATAAAATTGGACAACAAAATCTTACATTACGATATCAACAATCACTGAATAATGCCCAAGATAAAGTTCCAAATGTCCCCAATTCTTTTGTCTTAACAGAGACAGACATTCAAGAGATAGGACAGCTTATCATGAGCCTAAAAACCGACAGTGCACCGGGATGGGATGGTATCAGCAGCGGATTCCTAAAACAACATAAAAATGTTCTCGTTCATCCCCTGGAGAAAATATTCAATGATTGTTTAAAAACTGGAATATTTCCCGATTCCTTAAAACGATCAGAAGTGTGCCCGATCTATAAGAATGGAGACAGAAGTCGTATAAACAACTATAGACCGATATCAATATTACCCGCAATTTCCAAAATTCTAGAAAAATTAATAAACATCCGTCTAGTAAAATATCTGGAAAAAAATAAACTGCTTTCAGTAAATCAATACGGGTTTAGGCAAGGCAAATCTACAGAACAGGCAGTGAACAAACTTACAGATTTTATTAGTTCAAACCTGGACAAAGGGAAAAAATGTATCTCTATTTTTCTTGACCTGGCTAAGGCATTTGATACGATTTCTGTCTCCCTCTTACTCAATAAATTGGAGGCACTTGGTGTCAGGGGCACGCAGCTTGAACTTTTCAAAAGTTACCTCTCTGGGCGAACTCAGTGTGTCCGAGTGGATAAACACAAAAGTACACATCTTCCTGTTACACACGGCGTGCCTCAGGGAAGTATACTGGGGCCAACCTTGTTCCTCGTGTACATAAATGAGCTTACCTCTCTAAAACTCACCAAAGGTGAAATCATCTCTTTTGCGGATGATACCGCGTTGGTGTTTGCGGGTGATAGTTGGGAGGAGGTCTTCACTAACGCACAAAATGGCTTCGATGCGACTAAGGGATGGTTGCAGAAAAACATACTTACATTAAACGTAGATAAAACTAAATATATTTGCTTCAGCATTAGGCAGGCGGTGAATATTCGTGGCAACCTACGAATTGTCTGGCATGAGTGCACTTCTGCGGAAAGCTGTGTATGTCCGCCTCTGGAACGCGTTGATACTCTAAAGTACCTTGGTATTACATTAGACAATAACCTTAACTTTAAAGAACATGTCAAAACTCTTTGTAACAGAGTACGAAAATTAATTTATGTATTTAAGAATCTACGTCATGTCGCTGACCCTGCTCTGCTGAAGCGAATATATCTGGCTCTGTGTCAGTCCCTTCTCACCTACTGCATCTCATCCTGGGGTGGTATCTGCAAAACCACGCTAAAGGCAGCTGAGGTCGCCCAGAGAGCTATACTAAAGGTTTGCACGTTTAAACCGATGCGGTTTCCTACTGTTGCACTGTTCCAGTTGTGCGAGGTTTTGACAGTAAGACAGTTATTCATCCACAAAATTATCTTGCATCAACATGATAAACAGCCCTATAACCCAATGCTATTGCAGAGACGTCGTAAATATCATGTTTGCGACGTTTTAACCACATTTAAAACAAGCTTTGTTAAAAGATTTGTGAGCTTTCTAGGCCCTTACCTCTATAATAAGCTTAATAAAACAATACATATATATCCCTTGACTAGAAAGCAATGCAAATTAAAAGTATGCCAATATTTGCAGAAATTAAACTACGAGGAGACAGAGCAACTACTATCCATACCTCTCTAAGATCAAGGCTAAGAGCACACTCTCTAGGTAGTTCACCTGCGTACCCTTACACACCTGCTTACTTACACACTCACACACACATTCAGGACATAATTTCTCTAACACACACACCAACATATACTTATTTAGTACACCGTACACGCACATACACATTCTCACATACACACCACGTACACATACACTTAAACACATGTACACCCACACACGGTCCTTTTAACATTTGGATTATACTTACCTTTTAGTAAATTACTTACCTAAAGATTATTTTCTACAATTAGTCTGTAGTACTGATTTAGCTACTTTATATGTCTCTACTGCTTGGCACCTATTAATGTATTGTAAATACTCGAGGGGAATGGTGCTGATAGCCGAAATACAGGCTATGCCTAGTTCGGTTACAGACGCTAATTTCTTTGCCTAAATTGTAATTGTTGCCACATTGCCATTGTAAAATAGTTCTAAGTTGTTTGAAAATAAACTATTATTATTATTATTATTTCCTTTATTTAATTATACACAAATCTTTTACATTTTTAAATATTATTATAAAACTATATATAAAAAACATTTAAAAATATAAAAAATTGTAGCCCACCGGTATCGGGAACAGGGTCCAAGCTACCGGCGGTCAGGGCTCCAGAGAGAGGAACCTCCTAACAATACGAGCCGTGTCAAGAAGTACCGCTTTCTGAATCAAGCCCTTGATCCAGCTGCCTAACGAGAGCCTCCTCAGGTATTGGTCGAGGCTCTTGGCAATTAAGCCATGCGCTGACACGACTATCGGCACAATGATCGCTGAGTCTACTTCCCACATGTCGACAACCTCGCGAGCCAAGTCAATATACTTGATTTGTTTATCTTTCTCGGCTTTCACGAGGTTCTCATCATGCGGGACCGTTATGTCAACAATCATTGCGCGCCGCTCTGATCGATCCATCACCACTATATCAGGCCTATTGGCTATAACAGTCCTGTCAGTGATGATGGATTGATCCCAGTACAGTGTGATACTGCCACTATTGAGAACTGGGTCGGGCACATACCTATAGTACGGCACTTCCGATTCCACAAGATTGTATTTTAGAGCAAGTTGCTGATGGATAATCCTGGCTACAAGGTTGTGTCTGTGCAAGTATTCTCCGTTAGCTAGACGAGAACACCCGGAGATAATGTGACGGATTGATTCGCCTGGACGGTGGCATGCCCGACATATGTCAACCGTACCGTCCTTCACAATAAATCTCCGGTAGTTATTCGTCATCATAACTTCATCCATAATTGCACAGACAAAACCTTCGGTTTCTCCGAAGAGGTCCCCAGATCGTAGCCAGGACACGGACGCTTGAAAATCTACATCGGGCCCATGAAGAGCCCGGTAAAAGCGCCCGTGAAGCTCCTTGCTCTGCCATTCTTTCCTGCGGTCATCAGTAGTAAATACTACAGGTATGCGCCAGTTCTCTTTAGCCAAGGAGAGCGGGGTGAGGCCCTTGTCCATCGCGACCACATCTCGATGCATCCCCACGTCGGCTGCTAGGAAATATTCCCTGAGACTGCATATCTCACGATTGTGGAGAGTCTTAGCGTTTAAAAAGCCTCGACCCCCACACTTCCGCGGGATATATTATTATTATTATTATGTTTTATGACCTCAGTAGAGCTTTCAAAAGAGTTTTAACATGAACAATTGAACATAGACAAAAAAAAATATCATGTTGAATGCCCATGCCATAGCCACTCCTATAAAGAGCGGAGACTCTACTAATGGAAAGTTTTAAATACAGCTATTTGGTAAGTTTTCGGAATCTCCATCCGGATCAGTAGTTCCGAAGATTAAATCCTCCATTCAAACGTATAAACTTGACCTCTCAAAGGTATAAACAAACTGAAGTTGACTTTCACACGCGAGTTTCAATCAGAAGTTTTTAAGATCATGTACTTTAAATAATAATCTATTTATTATCAAATGCGTCCATAAGAACAATGTTTTTAGTGAACTACATTGAATTTTACAGTAAAACGTGTTTTTTTTTTACAAAAAAGCCGCTTCTCAGCAATAATTTTTGCATAGAGTTACATTACTTTGTTTGATGTACAGAATGCTTGGTTGAAGGCTTCGTGAAGTTTTTGTTTACACCCTGCACAACTCAAGTGCACTGAACAAACCGGCTCTCCTGGAAACTGGATCATCACGTCCCATTCATTCAACTGCCTAAGACTTTGTCTTCTTTTCGCGAACTCTTCGCTGAATAGCAACTGATCCTTGCAAGTTTTAGGATTTCCTTGAACTACTGTTTTGGAAATTACACATTTTCCAGGTTCCAGGTCAGTGCTAACGTATGGTGCACCTTCATTGACGAAGCCTGGAAAAGCCATTTGTGATTCATAATTACTTTCGCAGTTGTGTATATTGCCTCTATGTTAGCCCTCTCATGTAGGTATCAATCAGCCTTTGGTATTCTGAATGCTGCGTCATAGGCCTCCTCACTGTGGTCCATTGTCCACCATGCGGCCCAGTCCAAGTTGGCGGATAATCATCGAATTTTTGATTCATCGATATGCGAGTTTCTCCACTATGTTTTATTTAACCATTTTGAGAGAAAAAGACAGTGAATTCTGCAGCATCACTGTTTTTGTTGTGAGTTCTTTGTTGATCATTATTCGGAACTCGACAAAGGTAAACCCATCATCGAAAAGCAAAGGATTATTAAGTCTGGCTTTTGCAGTGAATGATGTTACCAAGCTCCCAGATAAAAATAACAAAATGTCTGTGATTCCGAAAGGGTAAGTTGGAGGTATACTAATAATTCGCCCACATCGCACTAGTTAGCTTGTAACCCCTAGTTGCTAGTTGCCCCTATGTAATAAGGTGCAAACCTATTTCAACACCCCCTATTACTCATATTATAGGTAATGCAGATTATGGGTAAATATGATTAAGCGAAATAACGATTTGAAATTGGCGCGCGACGAAACATGAAACGCATTGTGATGGAACACTTTGAAAAAGCAAGATGTGCTTGAAAGGATGGCTGCACGATATCTTAATCTGCTCGGTCACAGTCTCCTTGAGCATTGAACACCATGAAAAATGATAAAAAACACAAAGAAAAAAGGTCATTTGTGACCCAGACCCGACACGAATGAGACATAGCCAAAATATGTTTTTTATATTCGAAATAAATGGCTACCATCAAAATATTGCCTTATGGTTTTATTCAGATTTAGATGAAACATCGTAAATTATATGTGAATCACGATACAATAATTATGGAATTATTTAGGTGACCTGGTTATGTAGCTACATCACATCTCTGTGACTATTTCTAGTTTGATCAGAATCACGAGCAGAACAATTTAACCACTTTTTAATATAGGTCACATAATTTTTTCAAAAAATCTTCAGTAAAAATTTTGTTATGTCTATTTATTCATAGGTCAAGCCATCAAGTCCGGTAAAAAACAAGCCATCAAACCGTCATTAAATAGAATGTCGTGAATTAAAACGCACAGAATTTCGATGTAGAAAAACGTTTTTTTTTTTTTTGTGAATGGCATCTCGCAGGTCTTCCTACTCGTAGAAGGTTGTATAGTCTACTTGAGCTTGAGTGTATCAATAATTTGTGCGTTTTATCTAAATTGGCGTTGTCATTTTAAATAGATATAGTTGCTATCATTACAAAAATCATTTTAAAATATTTTACCTGAACAAAATCAAATGGCAATAACTAGATGCTAGCCACTGATATTCAGAATGGTGTGAATATATTTCTGTTATATATAATATTACAAAATAACTGAGATATGCTCAATTTGTGTCGGGTCGTGACCGTTCTTCTTTACACTTAATTTCGAATTTTCTTGGGAGCACAATGGTTCGCAGCCTGTTGCGTGTCAGTTACGCCAAACGCACGGTAAGACGCGCTGGCGCATGGCGCCGCATTTTTCTCCTCGCTCGTACGAAGGACTGGAGAAGAATAGGAATAACAATGCAACGAGCCAATAAACAAAAACGATAATCTAATCTAAAGAATTTCGTCAATACGAAGACAATATAATCTAATTCGATGCGCTTATACATAGTTGCAATCCGTATGAATCCGCGATACCACCTCGGCAAGCCAATTTCAATAGACCGGGCATACATTCAAAATCCGGGCTGTTAACACTTTTCCTGAATTGGGAATCAAACCAAAGTCCCTATGCTCAGCAATAGCGCTCGCGACTTGCCAGGATGTTATAGCTATAGGCAACTGAATTCATGTTTATTTATTTATTTATTTAAGGATCTCCAACAAAAGATATACACAAAGCATTTTTAGTAAATGGATAACACAAAGTATTAGGTAGGTGTACTCCTTCACTTATTGGAGACCACAGCGTCCACAATTAAGTTAACAAATTGAGCCCATAATTATTTTGATTTAAATTCGTTCGGTTGATTTGTTTGATTTGATTGTTATTGATTCTTAAATCATCTTTTTCATAATTTTTTGTTTGATTCCATTTTGTTTTTACAAAACAGAGTGTGACGAGGAAAAATACCTTGCCGAATGATCACAACTTTTAATAATATCCGAATCTACAATTATGTATATGGTAGAACGATTTGTTTTTTACCTCATTTGAACAAGTTTTCGCTTTGTGTGCTAGCGATACTATGAAACATCAGAGATGAAATGACGACATTAGGTATTTGTAAGAAGATGAAGACCCGTTATGACCGGAAGTCAAACGGTAGGGGTTTTGACTAGGGTTCACGGGTGTGGTTGCTTATCCCAGCGCGGAGCAAGAGGAATTCTCCAAAATTGCAGGCAAAATGGGATGGACCATACCGAGTCGTGACTACGATCAAAAAAGAAATAATAAATTCCTCATATTGTAGACAAAGTTGCGGTGTTAATGATAACATTCTCTGGTTTAATAATCATTTTTCTGTCATTCGAAAAAATAAGAAGACAGATGTTGAAGTTCATCTGATAACAAATTCATAAAAGAAAAGCCATTTTCAATCACGGACAATAGGCCACATTACTTTATCTTACGAGTGTTACATATTGGCGAATTGTGTGGTACACCTTTGTTTAACCCTTCGGGATATAAGGGCGTGAATATACACTTAAATTATGTATTATTTTTAACACAATATGGTCTTACCTGTCAGCGACCCCCTAAACCCTTGAGGGTACATATATTCTGTTGTTGGCGTACGGGGTTCGTCTGAGGGATTTTCAGGCGGTACCTCGCCTGGGCGAATGCCTGGTGGAAGAGGAGGTTCCAGGCCAGTGCTAACGTTTGGTGCATCTTCATTGACGAAGCCTGGAAAAGCCATTTGTAATTCATAATTACTTTCACAGTTGTAGATTTTTAGATATATTGCCTCTATGTTAGCCCTCTCATGTAGGTAGCAATCAGCCTTTGGTATTTTGAATGCTGCGTCATAGGCCTCCTCACTGTGGTCGAGAGCGGGCCATTGTCCACCATGCGGCCCAGTGCAAGTTGGTGGATAATCATCGAATTTTTGATTCATCGATATGCGAGTTTCTCCACTATGTTTTATTTAACCATTTTGAGAGCAAAATACAGTGATGCTGCAGAATTCTGCAGCATCACTGTCTTTAGTTGTGAGTTCTTGGTTGATCATTATTCGGAACTCGACAGGGGTAAACCCATCATATAAATGCAAAGGATTAATAAGTCTGGCTTTTGCAGTGAATGACGTTACCAAGCTCCTAGATAAAAATAACAACATGTCTCTGATTCCGAAAGGGTAAGTTGGAGGTATACTAATTATTCGCCCACATCGCACTAGTTAGCTTAACCCTGTGTACTATGGGGCAAACCTATTTCAACACCCCCTATTACTCATATTATAGGTAATGCAGATTATAGGTAAATATGATTAAGCGAAATAACGATTTGAAATTGGCACGCGACGAAACATGAAACGCATTGTGATGGAACACTTTGAAAAAGCAAGATGTGCTTGAAAGGATGGCTGCACGATATCTTAATCTGCTCGGTCACAGTCTCCTTGAGCATTGAACACCATGAAAAATGATAAAAAACACAAAGAAAAAAGGTCATTTGTGACCCAGACCCGACACGAATGAGACATAGCCAAAATATGTTTTATATTCGAAATCAATGGCTACCATCAAAATATTGCCTTATGGTTTTGTTCAGATTTAGATGAAACATCGTAAATTATATGTAAATCACGATACAATAATTATGGAATTATTCAGGTGACCTTGTTATGTAGCTACATCACATGTCTGTGACTATCTCTTGTTTGATCAGAATCACAAGCAGAATCAATTGAACCACTTTTTAATATAGGTCACATTATTTTTTCAAAAAATCTTCAGTAAAAATGTTGTTATGTCTATTTATTCATAGGTCAAGCCATCAAATCCGGTAAAAAACAAGCCATCAAACCGTCATAAAATAGAATGTCGTGAATAAAAACGCACAGAATTTCGATATAGATAAAGGTTTTTTTTTTGTGAATGGCATCTCGCAGGTCTTCCTAGGATGTTGTTGTCTACTTGAGCTTGAGTGTATCAATTATTTGTGCGATTTATCCAAATTGGCATTGTCATTTTAAATAGATATAATTGCTATCATTACAAAAATCATTTTAAAATATTTTACCTAAACAAAATCAAATGGCAATAACTAGATGCTAGCCACTGATATTCAGAATAGTGTGAATATATTTCTGTTATTTTTAATATTACAAAATAACTGAGATATGTTCCATTTGTGTCGGGTCGTGACCGTTCTTCTTTACACTTAATTTCGAATTTTCTTGTGAGCACAATGGTTCGCAGCCTGTTGCGTGTCAGTTACGCCAAACGCACTGTCAGGGTGTAACCACACGGGCGGCGCGGCTGCGGCGCGGCGCCTGAGCGGCGCCGCTGCGGTTTTCTACATACAAAAATGCATTGTAGCCACATGGTGCCGTGCGGTGTGCTCCGGCGCCGCGCCGCGCGCGCATCGGAATTGAGACGAGGCGGGGAGGGGTGCAAGCAGAGCGGAGCCGGAGCGGCGCCGCTCGCAGTTGTTTGTTTGCGCAGCATAGGGAAGGACCCCTCATTTTGCAGCCGCTGCGGCGCCGCCGCGGCTCCGTAGAACGTTACGACGCCGCTCTGCCCGTGTGGTCGCCAGCGCGGCGAAATGGCTTGCGGTGCGGCGCCGCACCGCCCGTGTGGTTTGCCTCTAAGACGCGCTGGCGCATGGCGCCGCATATTTCTCCTCGCTCGTACGAAGGACTGGCGAAGAATAGGAATAACAATGCAACGAGCCAATAAACATAAACGAAAATCTAATCTAAAGAATTTCGTCAATACGAAGACAATATAATCTAATTCGATGCGCTTATATCTTCATACATAGTTGCAATTAGTATGAATCCGCGATACCACCCCGGCAAGCCATTTTCAATAGACCGGGCATACATTCAAAATCCGGGCTGTTAACACTTTCCTGAATTGGGAATCAAACCAAAGTCCCTATGCTCAGCAATAGCGCTCGCGACTTGCCAGGATGTTATAGTTGAGCAACTGAATTCATGTTTATTTATTTATTTATTTAAAGGTCAACAACAAAAGATATACACAAAGCATTTTTAGTTAATGGAAAACACAAAGTATTAAGTAGGTGTACTCCTTCACTTATTGGAGACAACACAGCATTCACAATTGAGTTAACAAATTGAGCCCATAATTATGTTGATTTAAATTCGTTCATTTGATTTGATTGTTATTGATTGCGCAGCATAGGGAAGGACCCCTCATTTTGCAGCCGCTGCGGCGCCGCCGCGGCTCCGTAGAACGTTACGACGCCGCTCTGCCCGTGTGGTCGCCAGCGCGGCGAAATGGCTTGCGGTGCGGCGCCGCACCGCCCGTGTGGTTTGCCTCTAAGACGCGGATGGGTATTTGAGTAGAGGAAGACCAAAGAAACGATGGATGGACTGTGTTAAGAAGGATATGGTAAGAAAAGAAGTGTCTGATGAGATGACGAAAAATAGAGGAGTATGGAAGAAGAAGACATGCTGCGCCGACCCCAAATAAATTGGGATAAGGGCAAGAGAATGATGATGATTCTTAAATCATCTTTTTCATTATTTTTTGTTTGATTTCATTTTGTTTTTACAAAATATAACCGACTTCACACAAAAAAGTGAAAAATAACCTTAGCTTCAGAAGTCAGTGACCTTTGTTTGATTGATTTAGTTTTTTTGTCACCGACTTCTGAAGCTAAAGTTATTTTTCACTTTTTTGTGTGAAGTCGGTTACTTATATTTTTAGCAAAAAAGTTTTTATTTTTCATGTGCTTACCCTTTCACAGCGTAACGGCGTGATTTTTTGTTATGAACTGGTGTAAACAATAGAGAGACATGAGATTCCAGCGATCCCAGTACATTTGCTATCATTTATTGAGGAGTTCCCGTCGCCTATCTTCCGAAGTTCTTCATCAGATCTTCACCAAATTGAAATGGGATCACTCCAAGAACGTACTCTTCCTAAAACTACCCAAATCGCTTCTGGTGTGCCTATAAAATTTGCAAATAAACAATAAACAACCAAGCGATTGCAGCAATTACTGCAGCTTTGCCGTTTTTTTTTTGAGGAGTTCTATTTATATCTCCGAAGATCAGGGTCAGATCTTAACCAAATTGAAATGGGACCACACGACAAGTACCAGCTTTCAAATAAAAAAAAATATCAAAATCAGACCCAGTCGAAAGCTCGAGGTAACAAACACAAAAAAAAATACAGATGAATTGAGAACCTCCTCTTTTTGGAAGTCGGTTGAAAACAGGGTGTAACGAGGAAAGATACCTTGCCGAATGATCACAACTTTTAATAATATCCGAATCAACAATTGTGTATTTATAGTAGAACCATTTGTTTTTTACCTCATTTGAACAAGTTTTCGCTTTGTGTGCTAGCGATACTATGAAACATCAGAGATGAAATGACGACATTAGGTATTTGTAAGACGATGAAGACCCGTTATGACCGGAAGTCAAACGGTAGGGGTTTTGACGAGGGTTCACGGGTGTGGTTGCTTATCCCTGTGCGGGGCAAGAGGAAGTCTCCAAAATTGAAAGCAAAATGGGATGGACCATACCGAGTCGTGACTACGATCAAAAAAGAAATAATAAATTCCTCATTTTGTAAACAAAGTTGCGGTGTTAGTGATAACGTTCTCTGGTTTAATAATCATTTTTTTTGTCATTCGAAAAATTTAGAAGACAGATGTTGAAGTTCATCTGATAACAAATTCATAAAATAAAAGCCATTTTCAATCACGGACAATAGGCCACATTACTTTATCCTGTTACATATTGGCAAATTGTGTGGTACACCTCTGTTTAACCCTTCGGGATATAAAGGCGTGAATATACACATAAATTATTCCAGCCCGATGACCCCATCACCCTCTTGCAGGAAAGTCGTAGGGAAACCAGCATACTTAGAAAGCACGCAAGACGACACACATACAAACCGCGAATCCGGTCTCGCCGCAGAGGCACGCCGCGACCTCCCAGTAAAATCATTACTCCCCGACCCTTGCTCGACGAGCCAGCCCGCGACGCTTAGCATGTAACGATGTTAAACTCCCTAAATAATATTCCGACCCAGCCTGTCCCTTGCTGCCCTCCCGATAATGACGCACTAAGTCGGGGGGGCACCCCCTATGGGGTTCGGGCCTCGACTAGTGATCGTCATTTAAATGGAAATATTTTTAGTTTGTAAGCCCTGGCTGGGGGCCTTAAAGTAATTTTTGGCCACCCACAGGATAGTTCGGTTAAGTAGTTAAGCAACCTTATCGAGTTGCAACTACGAGTGGTCATACCTAAAAAAAAAAAAAAAACAAAAATTATGTATTATTTTTAACACAATATGGTCTTACCTGTCAACGACCCCCTAAACCCTATAGGGTACGTATCTTCTGTTATTGGCGTAGGGGGTTCGTAGTGTCTATCCCCGTGTAATGTTTTTATCTCTTCAGCTTCACATAATACAATAAACACGGATAAATATAGGACCACAGAGTTGTATAAATACGACATGTTTCGACCACTTGGAGAGCTGAATGATTCGATACAAACATGTGAAGATGCTGCTTACCGGTTTTAAAGGTCATCTATACTAATATTATAAAGCAGAAGAGTTTGTTTGTTTGTTTGTTTGGTTGAACGCGCTAATGTCAGAAACAACCGGATCGAATTGAAAAAATAGTTTTGTGTTGGATAGTCCATTTATCGAGGAAGGCTATAGGCTATATACCATCACGCTATGACCAATAGGAGCGGAGCAGCAATAAGAAATGTTGCAAGCAGGAAAAAGCTTCCGTTGAGCAGGCGATGCGTTGCGATATCAAAACTTCACGCGAACGAAGTCGCGGGCAGAAGCTAGTAATAAATATGTGATAAAACAGGAAATTTGATGACGAAATTCAAGATCTTTGGTAGTAGTTTTATACTAATTTTTTGATCTTTTAGCTTTTCCCGTGGTTTCGTTCGCTTGGAGGTAGGAAATCATTCCACGGTTACCGGTCTAGGGTAAAATGTAACTTATGTTCTGGCCTAGGTTTCTCTGTGTGCCAAATTTCACGTTTGGTTTAGAAAAAAAAAAATGTATCTCCACAATATTGCGGCCATTTGGTTTCTGAATAGTCTGCTTGCCTTATTGTAGACTCAGCGGTTTTACTGATATCGTCAATCCAAGGAGTTTTTGAACAATTAAATGGAACACAATCCCGCTTTCTCAAAATCTTTAATTGTTATCAAAAATACAGATCTAAATAGCGTACACCCTGACGTAGTCGACCTTCAAGGCGGTGTCATACCACGAGGGGTGCCAGGGTTCCATCCTCCTCCAAAAGTTCAGCATGGCCTTGCTGGCGCCATTCTTCCAGGGCTTGTCTTCCAGGTCATCAGAGAAGTCGTTTACTCCACCCACGCGAAGACCAAGGGTTATATGGAACTGAGGTAGAGAAAATAAAGTTCAGTAAAATAAGGCCAGAATGTTTAAGAATTTTTCATCTAATTATTATTTTATAGCGAAATACCGACGGGCATGTCCTTTATTATATCTATGGGTATTTCGCTATTAAAAAACTGTTTTTCAAGTACCTACTTACTACGTTATTTTTTGAGAATCAAATTAAAATTATAAATTGTGATTTTGTGAGGTGATGGATAAAAGATAGACCTGCAGAATGTATGACTATTTTACTTGTCTCATACTTACTTTTTTATCTTAACAATGATTCTTTTTATCTTAACAATGTTTTTTTTACACGCTTTGGTTTTTTCAATAAATAGGGTAGATCATTCAAATATACTAGAAAGAGGAAAGGACCCAATATTGAGCATTGTGGAGCCCCCATTTTTTTAAAACCCTGTGTATAAGAAACGTTTCTCTGAACATGTTGTTGTCCGTCATTCAAATTAGATCTTAACAAACTAAGATCAAGTTTACCCAGTCCGTAATTCTCAAGTTTCAAAAGTAATGTGTCACACAAACGCTTTGGAGGTCACTAAAAATCCTATGGCGTCTTGGGACCCTTCCCACGCAGTAAATATGTGCTTTAATAAGGCTACACCGGCGTCAGTTGTACAACGTCCCTTGGTGAAACCAAGATTTGTAAGATTCTGTTGGTGTTTAATGGTAGACTATTTGATTAAGCACGTCTTTTTAAAAACCTTGCTAAAACCTATTAACACGGATACAGCTGGTCTATAATTGTTAGTATCTTTACTGTCCCCGGATTTGAAAAGAGGTATGACTTTATTGTATTTCATTAAATTAGGGAAAACTCCTTGGTCTCCACATACTTCGCATCGCCAATCGCCATAGAGCGGGGCGGCAATCGACGAATCGGAAGGCTTCCCGCCAGGTACTTAGATTGAAGAAATATATTGTATTTGGTTAGAATAGTGTTATCTGGATTGTGTTATGTCAAACCATGGTTATTATTTTTGAAATCTTTCAGCATTACAAAATTTGAATCAATACAAAAAGAGGATGTCTCAGCCGAGGTTAGAACTTGCGCAACACTGTTCACAGGGCGGTCGCTTATACCGAGAGGCCACATAATTAGGCCGTTAATGTAGCTTTCGACCAGTAAAATAATTTTAAAATTGGTTTACGAATTCCGAAGATTAGACCCTACATACAAACAAACTTTACCTCTTTATAATAATAGTATGTTATGCTTATAGTTACTTTTAAATTCATATCAATCGTTTATTATATTAACTGATCATTACATCAAATAAAATTAAAGATTCAATTGTGGATTAGAGACTTTGTAATTATATCATATATTATTTGTGCCCGGTTGATAGAAATAAGCTAAATGTGCGAAATGTGGGTGTAGGATTCAACACACACCGAAAGAGCGGCGAAGGGAGTCTCAGGAATGCGCGCGCCTTCCTGAGCCCACCCGCGAATTCATGGGTTTGCTGTAATGCCTTGATTTGGTATTGTATAGGCAGTCGTACATTTGCACCAAATAAATAAGTTTTTCTTCGTCCTCCATCACTTCTGTGTTCGTTGCACTGAAAGGAATGAATGCGAATGCTCGCCTGCAACAAATGCTCAGCGTGCAACAGACGCGAGGGGCGGGATATTGTCAGCGGCCGCTCGCGAATGCTCGAACTTTCTCGGGAATTCCCGTGCAGTCGCATGGCTTCGTTTATGGAATTCCCCGGAATTCCTGCGGCGCCGCGGGCATCCGCACGACTTGTCGAGTTTCTCATGCGATAATAAGTATTATGGTAATGGAAATAAAGTTAAAAATCATATGACACTGAAACTGCGTTCCGCTTCGTTGCCCTTCGCCGCTCTTTCGGTGTGTGTTGAGCCTAACAGTGGCGAAGGGTGAAAATGTCAAGGGAAGTAGAAGAAAAAAAGGAGAATGGTTTTTTTGCTTCTGAAAGGTAACTTTTTTTTCTACGTTAATTTGACCTCATTTTCATTATCAGTGACACAAAAAACCACGGAAACGACACCCATGATGAAAAATCCAAAAATTTTCGTCGGCGCTATTTTGGATGTACATTTTGACCTCATCTTCATTATTAGAGACCCCAAAAAGTAATAAAATGCAGAAAAAAATCCGTCGACTACACGGTTTTAAGGGGAATAGAAAGTGTTTTAAGGTTAGGTTATATTAATCGGTATTTCTCAGAAATGGTACATTATTATTTTCATGAGAGTGGTACCTACTATTGGGCAAAGGGGACCCCTCTTTCCCCCCACACCGCGTGCGTTGAATACCATCACATGCATTTCACGAAAACTAAAGCGTTATAATGTAAGCAGTATGTTCGTTTGACAATATTTTGAGAGTTTACAATATCGCTAGAGAGATTACAATCTGACGTGTTTGGCAATTTTACAATGACCATAACATGTAACTTGATTTGGTTTTTATGAAATCTCATAGATGGCGCTGCTTTAAAATTGTCTTTATACTACTAACATACTTTAAAGTAGATTATGTTTCTCTGCCGTTACTTAAATGGCGTAGTTTTATTGCGTTAAACTAGATAATAGCATGGCTTACTCAAAGACACCATTTAAATATGCGTCGTTAGATTACACGCTGTCACAGAATGCGTAAGAAAAATAAAGATTCCCAGCTCCTCCCCCGAAGGTGATAGCGTGATAATATGTAGCCTATAATTATGTTGACCAGACCTCTTAGTAATATTCATGCTACATTTGAAGTAAATCCATGCAGTCCTTTTTGAGTTTATCGGACATACATACAGACAAACAGACAAAAAATCTAAAAACTATATTTTTGGTTTCGATATCGATTGTAGATCACGCCCCAAGTATTATTTAAAAAAAATATTCAATGTACAGTTTTGACTTTCCTACGGTTTTATTTATGTACCTATATAGATTACTTACCCTATACATATTATTTAACATTTATCGTCTACGTAATATGCTTTGATGTGACATGATTTTAGAACGAAATCGAAATGCAATCTATGGGACGCCATGTTGAAAAGAATCCTACTAATTATTATAAATGCGAAAGTTTGTAAGTATGGATGTATGGATGTTTGTTACTCTTTCACGCAAAAACTACTGAACAGATTTGGATCAAATTTAGCACACAGATAGTTTATTACCTGGATTAACACATAGGATACTTTTTATCCCGGTAATAAGATCCCGTGGGATAATTTCAAACTTCACGCGGGCGAAGCCGCTGGCAGAAGCTAGTTTGGCAATAATTGAGGAATTTTTATTTTGAACCGACTTCTAAAAAAGAAGGAGGTTCTCAATTCGGACGTTTCAACTTTTTTTTTATGTTTGTTCGCGCATAACTCCGTCGCTTTCCAACCGATTTGAAAAAAATAGTTTTTTGTTGGAGTATACTTTTTAAATGGTCTCATAGTCACCAAGTTCGTATCTCATGATGGCATTTTGGCGAAAACGAGGGAACTCTTTAAATTTTATAGACACACCAGAAGCGATTTGGGTAGTTTTAGGAAGAACTTTCTATTTTAAATATTTCTATGGGTAAAGATCTGATGAAAAATTTCGGAGATAGGCAACGGAACTCCTCAATAAATGATAGCAAATGTACTGGGATTGCTAAAATCTCATGTTTGTCTATTGTTTACACCAGTTCATAACAAAAAATCAAGCCGGTCCGCTGTGAAAGGGTAAGCACATGTGAACCACAAAAAAGTGAAAAAAAAACATTAAAAAAATAACTGACTTTAAAAATCACAAAAATGTGAAAAATAACTTTAGCTTCAGAAGTCGGTGACCTTTGTTTGATTGATTTAGTTATTTTTTTCAGCGACTTCTGAAGCTTTACGTGCACAAGAAATCAGGCTTAAAAACACGAAAGCCGACGATATTTTTCCTGATTTCCTCTTATGACCGAAAATTAAACATCTCCTTTGTAATCCTTCCAGTTTTTACAAAGTTAGTACCCTGTATATCTTAGGCTTTCATCTCTCTCCTCTCACCATCTTATCAAGCGGCGCCATGACGGTTCCCTTCTGCCAGCGTGAGGCGTGAGCCACATTGTTCTTCTTGGCAGCCTCAAAAAAACCGCCATTAGGGTTCACGGTACCGTACTGCTCACCATCCACCAACAAATCGATGCCATCTGTGTCAAAGATGGTAAACTGATTTAATATTAAATAGGCACTGACTTACAGAATTTCGTCCGTTCCGGTTTGGTCAATTCATAATTATTTTGTTGTGGGATCGAGTTGAATCGTTTCTCCAGAACTTATGAATGACCAACAGGACTCGGGGATGTTGGGTATGGATGATGGGTGGTTGGGTTGGTTGTTGGTTGTGGGTGATTTCATCTTATTATAGTTCTAAGCTTCAATTAAGAATTCATACCACTTTTATTTTTTTTGGTTGGGAAGTCATCAAATGACCCCTCTCACTCTGGACGGAGCGAGAGAGAGTATCACACTTTTACTTCCTAAAAAACATCCATGTTCCTTCCTCGCCGTTTATGTTCCGGGCCCGCGGTATCTCTTTCGTACAGGCAGGCTTCGGCCTTTGCGGGCCCCTTCCTTTATGATGAAATCTCTTTGAGGCGGTCATGGAACACGAACGCGCCGTCGACACGGCCTGTCATCATAAGACGGACGGGTGGCTAGCTAGCCCATAGCTAACCGTCCACAGGCCCGCATCTACGGTGGCCGGTAGCCACCACGTGGCCCCCGACTCCCGGTGCGTCTCCCGCGGCGACTGTGGCGAGAGGCTCTCTCCCTCTCGCGTTCCGCCAACTCCGTGGCTAGCATGACTGCTTTGCAGAAGGAGGTGACGGCTTCCGATTCCGTCTCGCTCCGGACCATGGATTGAACCAGGGTCGGAAGCGAGAGGTCATCGCCGCCGCCGATCGCTGCTACGAGGACACGGCGTTGCTCCGCCCACGCGGGGAAGACCTCCACCGTGGGCTCCATCGTGTCTTCCGGTCGATCCTCGCAGTGGATACACCCGGGCGTTTCCAAGAATTCATACCAGTGCCATTGCTCTCTTTACTGCTGCTTTAATAATAATAATAATAATAAAATTTATTTCAGACCATCGAGTCCATATTTAAAACATTTCAATTTTTATCATTCATACATAAAACACACAAAACACACATGAAAGAATACAAAAACATAGGTACATAAAATGAAAAGATACACATATACATAATAACGAGAATTTCATTTTAAATATCTAAATGACGCACGATGAGTGGTCATCCAGTGCCACATCATTGGACTGTCCATTCTGTCAGCCATGATAGCCACCAAGCTATTAGAACTACCGCGCACTCGCCGCATCAGTGAGGCTATTCGTGCTCGCATAAGAGCGTAAAAATCAGGCACGCCGTATTCCGCAAACATCCTTGATGCACTGCAGAAGCGCGGTAGTCCCAACAAAACTCTGAAGGCGTTATTATATTGGACTCGCAGAGCATTGTACGAGCTTTTTGTATAGCCGACCCATAGGGCGCAAGTGTACATAGTTTGGCAATACGCTCTAAAGAGTGTAATTTTTACCTCTTCTGTACAACGTGCAAACCTATGGGCCAGCATGTTACATCGAACTGCCAATGCTCTGCGCTCCCTCTCCAAGTCTTCATCATCAGACAGACTATCGGTGACCCAATGTCCCAGGTACTTGAACTTTGTCACCCTAGAGAGCTGAGCGCCCCCTAGTGTGACTGGTGGGACGGTGTCGTAACATTTGTTACCCGCTTTGAACACCAGAAGTTCGCTCTTTGTCGCGTTGTACCTGAGACCATGAGCCACCGCATAGTCCCCACAGATGCCGAGAAGCCTCCTAAGTGCACTGATCTGCTTTGGCTAATATAGATGATCAGTGGCAGTCGGAATCATTCCTACATTTCCATTTGAACTGACATATCTGTATGATTACGACTTTAAATCGAATTTGTGCAATAATCAAGTGGTGATGAACCTACCTGGTCTCCATATCATGGTATAGTTATGGAAGTTCTTGTGCCAGTTGTCGATACCGATTTTCTCCTGCAGCAGGGCAGACCTGAAGGGTTCGGACTTTGAGAGCACAGGGCCTCCATACAGCTTCTTGGCAAGTCCAAGGTTTCCTCGGACAAAGGCGACTCGCATCAGACCGGACTCGTAGTTATCTGGACCGTACACGTTGTCTGTTGATTCCAAGTTGATTTCTGGAGAAAAGAGTTTTCATGAGGTGTTGAATACGATAAAAACTAAATGGGAAAATACGTAGCTATGGTTAGTAGCTGCTCCCAAATGTAACTCCTGACTAAAATGGTTAAAAATTATGACCGATGGAAATTGCATCTGAGGTCTGGAAAAATATGTCCGATTCCACAAGTTAAGAAGAAGTTTTTTTTCTAAAGTTATCTAGTATCTCACTTTTCACGAACCAGGCAGCATCCAGCTTCCAGAGGGTAACTTCGCGCGCACTTCTACCCTTCCGAACATGAAGTTAAAACTGCGTCTTGTGGTGATCTTCGCCGTCGTCACAGGTGGTATCGCCTGGGCCCCTACCAGTTCTCGTCTGCACTCTAACGTGCCTGTCAGGCCTGTGCATCTGAAAATTTAAAATAACTGGTAGGCCTTTGTCGGCGGCCAAGGGAGATAATTGGTTCGCATCGTAAACAATGGGTCATACATTCGTTTGAAGTAAGAGTCATCAAGTAGGAAATGCTTGAAAAACTCCGAAAAGAGTTTGTCAAGCATGTTGACGGTAGAATAAAGTCAACTTTAAGTTAACCGACAGAGAGTGAAGCTCTCGCCAAAAAACCTAACAAAATAACTCCCCGGGTGGATATGGATAGATACACACCCAAGTAACACTATGTGAGTAGCTGTGAACGGAATCAGTGGCTAGTTTTGACTAGAAGATCCCCAAGGCCAAGCTCCAAGCTTTTGAATCTTATGGATTGCCTCGCCATGAAGTGGTTTGGTGGTAGGATTGGGTCACAACCCCCTTGGTTTCGTTGGCACCGTAAGGCTTCCACCAAGAACACGTTTGGCGACAAATCCGAAAAATAAAATAGACGAACAAGAGCAGTCTTAGAAAAGACAGGAAATATCTAGTGGGCGTAGTCGAGGACTACTGATGACGAACCGGTAACAGCAGGTAATGAGCAGGACGGCACGTCCGTGCACGGTGGCGGTCTGGCGACGAGTGAGATTATTGCACTGCGTAGACGTGACTGTTGCATTTATTTGGTTCGGTCAACACAAACGCGTGTTAGCGCTGACAGAGGCCGCCTCTAACTTGCCTACACAAATGGATGTCATCTTATATACGCGATGTTCGCGTGTACGACCATCACTTTAGTTAGGACACGGGGTATATGAGCGAACAGGCAGATACTATTTTCAAAAAATTGCTACATTTAGCCCTTTCTTATGCTTAGCTGTCGCGTTTGCGAGGCAGTATATTAAAATATATCCAAATAGTAGTAATTTAATACAAAGATTTTTTTTACAATAGCTGGTGCCGTTTGTGCGAAAAAATATTCAAAGACCTGTCAGCTAGGTCCAGGATTCCATTTTGAGATTGGGTCAGCACCGGAGTGATGACCAGGGAGTCTTCCTCGAAGCTCACCGTCTTGTCTGGAATGTACGCATTGAATGGATAGTCCTGAAATAAAGAATGAAAGATACTAGATTTCATATATTTTCGACTGTACTTGTCGTGTTTCAAACAATGTTTTTAATAGAATTCTATACCCGACGGGTCATATTAATAGATATAGTAAAACAACATGATTTACGAATATTCGTGCTGGACTGATTAAAGTCGCTTGACCACAACTACAATGTCTTCATAAAACTTCTGCAGTTTAGTCTTAGTCAACCTCTGTCTGTCTGTTTCAAATTATTTGAAACTACCTAATCCATAACTCAAGTGCACTGAACTAACCGGCTCTCCTGGAAACTGGATCAGCGCGTCCCATTTATCCAACGCCCTAAGACTTGTTTTCGCGAACTCTTCGCTGAATAGCAGCTGGTCCTTGCAAATGTTTGCAATACCTTGAACTATAGTCTTGGAAACTGCACAGTCTGATGGCACGGTAATATCTTCATATGTAGTTTCATTCGGAAGTGAAGGGGAAAATGAGGAGGTGTCTGGAGGTGGTCTTGTGGATGGACTGGTTGTCGTTGTTAGGGCTTCTTTATATCTAGTGTCATTCGAAAGTGGACTGAAATAAAAACCAGTGTATTGAGGAAGTCTTGTTAGGTCTTCTTCATATCTAGTGTCATTCGAAAGAGGACTGAAATAAAAACCAGTGTCATTCGAAAGTGAACTGAAATGAAAACCAGTGTCTTGAGGAAGTCTTGTGGATGGATTGGGCGTTGTTAGGGCTTCTACATATCTATGGTCATTCGAAAGTGAACTAAAATGAAAACCAGTGTCTTGAGGAAGTCTTGTGGATGGATTGGGCGTTGTTAGGGCTTCTACATATCTATGGTCATTCGAAAGTGAACTGAAATAAAAACCAGTGCCTTGAGGAAGTCTTGTGGATGGGCTGGGCCTTGTTAGAGCTTGTTCATATCTATGGTCATTCGGAAGTGAATGGAAAATTAAAGAGGAGGTTTCTTGAGGTAGTGTTTTGGATGGACTTGGCGGTATCTGGGTATCTTCATATCTAGGGTCATTCGAAAGTGGACTAAAAACCAAACCAGTGTCTCGAGGTAGTCTTGTAAGATTGGATGGTATCTGGGCTTGGCTACCAGCTGGTGTACCATCTTCATTGAAGATACCTAGAAAATGAAAAACAGTACTTAAGTAATATTAAAGATCCAGCTGAATTTTAAAGATATACGTATCTCCAGACGTTGCTCATAAATTAGCTGGTTTCAAAGCAGAACAGAGGAACTTTGCTGAAGTATTATGTGAAATCTTAAAAGATTGTCTAGGATGGAAGTACTATGGCTGGTAAATTGTATAACGATGTATACGTAAGAAGAAAGACAAAAATTAAAGAAAAATAAGATTTGTGTTAGTGAAAACCATGAAAACTACACACATGAAGGAAAAACAAATAAAATCCTAGGCGCCTTCGTGGATTTTCATTTTGACCTTATTTTCGTTATCAGCGACACCGAAAATCACGCAAACGACAACCATGACGGAAATACAAAAAAAAACCTAAGACGCCATTTCGATTTTCATTTCAATCTCAGTTTTGTAATCAGCGACCTCGAAAACCTAAAAACGACCCCCGCGATGGAAAAACCAAATCTTGTCCTCGGCGCCATTTTGGATTTTAATTTCGACCTCATTTTCTTTATCAGCGACCCCAAAAACCATGAAAACGACACCCACGACGGAAAACCAAAAATTTTCTTAAACACCATTTGGATATTAATTTTGACCTCATGTTCACAATAAGCAAAACCAAAAACCATGAAAACAACACCCATGACGGAAAATCCAAAAAAATGTCCACCTTCATGTAATGACAGGAGTGAGGTTATGTTTACTGTTGTGATGGATGGAGGAGAGAGGAAGACCAAAGAAAAGATGGATGGATTGTGTGAGGAATAAACGAGTATGAAAGAAAAAGGAGTAAATTATAGCGTGACAGTTGACAGAAGAGAATGGAAGAAGAAAACGTGTTGCGCAGACCCCAAGTAAAATGAGACAAGGGCAGGAAGATGATTATGATGATGATGATGTTATGTTTACTCTACAGAGTAAACCTCAGTGGCCATTAAGTCGCACAATTCTCCTAATACCCCAATAACCCTGTACAGAAGTCGAATCCGCCATCTTCTCGATCTCAAAATAAATACCATATTCGTAATCAGCACCCCTGATAATCTCGGAAGCGACACCTATATTGATTTTAAATTTTTCATTCCCACCCTATTGCACCCCAACAGGGGATGACGGAGTTTTAGGTCCGCCACATTAAATCTTAAAATCCCTGTTTTTAAAATACAGTCAACTTGATACACCATACAAACAATACCCATGTTGATTTTCAGACTTTGCCACGCCATTTCTCCTTAGCGGTTGAATTTTTGAAAAAAACTGAAACACAAATGTTAATATTTATCGATAGAAGTACTCCTGTTAAGTTTCGGATAAAATAGTTTCACCCCTTTACAGGGTAAATTATGAAAAATCCTTTCTTTGTGCACCCCTAAACCATATAAGGAACCTAGTTGCCGAATTTGGAGTCTGTAGACCCAGCGGTTGGTTCTGTGCATTGATTTTTAGACTTTGTCACCCCATTTCCCCCTTTAAGGGGTTGAATTCTGAAAAAATCTGAAACCCGTTTCTACTCTTTATGGAGGAGTACTCCTAAATAATCTAATTAATCTTGTTTCCCCATACAAACTTTGGAGCCCCGTTTCACCCCCTAAGAGGATGAATTTTGACCAATCCTTTCTTAGTGCACCCCCTTAAGGGCGCACAGAATGACAGCTAAAATTCAAATTTTGCCCCCGCTTCCTCAGGCTAGATAGTTCTATCTCGCTCACACTATAAAGAAGATTTTTTTTAGGGTGAACTACACTATTGATGGAACGATGGCAAATATAATAATGTGTGTGTTTTATGTATGAACAATAAAAATTGTAATGTTTTAAATATGGACTCGATGGTCTAAAATAAATTTTATTATTATCTCCTTTATTCATTTATCATCTTACTTTATACATTTTTAAGTATTTCTTAAAAAACATATAAAAACATTGCTTACGCAAGTTTCTGTAGTACAAGTTTTACTATAATATATACGAGCGTGGTACACCTCATTGTTTAAATATTTCCAAAACAAACATATTTTTTCATGTTGTCAACATTTATTTGATACACCTATCTCCTTCCTTCCTACTACGTCGCATGTGACAGAAAGAGAAAGGTGCTCGTCAACTTCCGCCGCGGTTTTTGACAAGAGAACGCCACGGTGGAATCTCTCTATTCCGTTTGAATCGTTCACCGCACCGCACACATATTTCTACCGCTTGCTTCCGCGGCGCGCGCCGCAGAAACTAACAGCTGAACCACCGCAAAGACTCTAAACTTTAAAAACGTGTTGGCCAACACAACGTGGGACAATTAATACCAGTGAAGTGCTGAAGAAATCTCCGGAACCCGTGCTGGATCTCAACCCGGCGCACTCCAGTCGCATCTGTCATCGGTCCAGGCGATCATCCTCACCTTCAAGTAAGTCCCTCTTTCCCGTTACTCTCTTATAAGTGTTGGCAACATACATTTCTCATAATCTGTTTTCCCGCGCAAAAATTATAAACCCGCATATTGGTCCTTCGAGAAACTCCCGCTATATCCCAACTTAACCATAAGTTTTTGGTCCATTCGAGTCGGATTCAAAGAATCAGCATTTTTAGGTCTCATACCTAGGATTTTGGTCAAATACCAAAGTCCATAAAACCGCCATATTGAACGCGTACTAACGTTCGTACATCTCGCTAGGTACTTATTCATTGAGAACTACGTACCAACTTAATGTTGCGCCTGCTGCATTAAAATAGCACAGGTCAATATAAAAACCGCTAATTATCGTAAGTTAGTTCGGCACATTTGCCTATAACTTATATTCAACCGCATTCTTTCAATATACCCCACTTACAATAAAATAATTATTGTAAGTCTACCCGCTATAACCAATATCATTATTCGCTGTATTTTCTAAGTAACGATTTCAACATGGAAGATCTTAAAATGAAAGTTAAATTACTTCAAGCTAAAAATCAAGCAATCTTTGAACGTTTATCGTCACTATATGAAACTTCAAAGAAAATAAATACGACTAGTATTGAACTTCGGTCGGTAGAAACGTTCATGGCAGACACCGAAATTCTCTCAATAAATCGTCAGGAATTTAGTACCAACCTAGATAAAATAAATACATATTTCTTACAAATAGATCCTGATCATAAAATCGACTATAACAGTCAAATATCCTTTGACGGCGTTTATACCCGTGTCGAGAGAATTCGTTCACTTATCGCTGCAAAGTCTTCAAGGTCATTAGATGACGCAATGTCACAGGACAACGCGAAACATTCTAGAAGTTCGATCAAACTACCTCCAATTCAGATTCCTTTCTTTGATGGTAGGATTGAAAACTGGCCTGTGTTCTACGAGTCATTTAAATCAAATATCCATAATAATATAAACCTTACTGACTCTCAACGTGTGCAGTATTTAATTGGTAACTTGAAAGGAAACGCATTGCAAATTACGGCCGGAATTATTCCGTCCGGGGAAAATTACGCTTCGATTTGGAACAGTTTGGTTCAAAAGTACCAAGATAAACGAGCACTAGGTTCACACTACATGTGTAACTTATTAAATATTAAACCCGCAACTAATAATTCCGCCTCTCTAAATAGTTTTATTGAAAGTTTTCACGCGTCTGTTTCTGCCTTAGAACAATTACAAATTAACGACTTAAAAGATTTCATTCTATTAAATTTAGCTTTGAAAAAATTAGACCCCGCTACCGTGCATTTATTCGAGATGCATATGAGAGATGAGGAGATACCCACTTATACGGATTTCGTTAACTTCATAAAATCGCAAGTTAAAATATTAGATAGAACTGTTTCTTCTCGGACCTCTTCCGTTAATCATAATAAAAATAATTCTTATCGTAATCAGTCACGTGATGTTCATACTTTTGTTTCTTGTGACAATAATCAAAATTGTTTATATTGTACTAAAAATGATCACTGGAAGCTTTACACCTGTCCAGCCTTTCAGGTACTATCAGCCAACGCGCGTTTGGATTTTATTAAAAACAAACGTGGATGTGTAAACTGTCTTAGTGCAACGCACACTGCTTCACAGTGTAAATCTACACATACTTGTAAGACTTGTCACAAAAAACATCATTCACTGTTACATCTCGACCAAAGTGCACAGCCTGCGAGATCGATATCGACTGACGCTGTACCTAGTTCCGAGCATTCGCCACAGGTGGCGCTGTGTGCATGTTCTCGCGTAGGCTCAAACATTCCGCGTACCACCGTGCTTTTGTCAACAGCACAAGTCTATGTTGATAACAAATATAACAAGTACGTTTCTGTTAGATGCTTAATAGACAACGCTTCGCAAAATAATATAATTACTTCAGCTTGTTGTAAAAAACTACGATTAGACATTATACCGCTTTCAAATTCATTTATAAAGGGCGTAGGAACGTCTTCGCGACCTATTACAGGATACGTTGAGATAACAGTAACTGCTAAAAATAAAACTAATTCTTTTAAAATAACCGCTCTTGTAGTCGATTGTATCACGGATAAATTACCATCTCACTTTGTTGACACTTCCACAGTGCAACATTTGCTTGAATTACCGCTAGCCGATCCACTGTGGCACATTCCCGGTGAGGTTGAACTATTACTAGGGGCTAAACTTTTCCCATATTTATTACTGCATGATAAAATTATCTCACCTACCGCGCCTTCCGCAATTGAAACCGTGTTTGGTTATATTCTTATGGGTGAGGTACCCGCTAGTTTATCTAACAATGATAAAAGTTCCGTTCATTTAAATACCGCTTCATATTTTTCTACCGCGTTAAATACAGATAATTCTCATTGTTTTCTTTCGTTAGACGAATCGTTACATAAATTTTGGAACATTGAAGAAATACCGTCAAAAGCTTTTATGAGCCCTGCTGAACTCGAGTGTGAACAGCTGTTCGCTTCTAGTGTGTCACGTGACTCTAGTGGTAGGTATTGTACTGCATTACCATTCTGTAAAAATCCAGACTCACTCGGAAATTCTTATGCTGTCGCTTATCGACGTTTAATTAATTTGGAAAAAACTAAGCTTCGCGATCCTACTTTGCGCGCGAGTTATAACGAAATAATCCAAGAATATCTTGATCAAAATTATTTAACTGAAACTACACCTAGTTCTGTTGACCAGACTATAGGTTATTATATACCGCATCACCCTGTTATTAGGAATGATAAGCAGACTACTAAAGTTCGTATTGTCCTTGACGCGAGCGCCAAATCTCATAATGGCGTGTCATTGAACGATTTGTTACACACAGGGCCGAATTTACAGGCTGACATATTTTTATTACTTCTAAATTTCCGTTTATTCCCTATTGCAGTTACAGCTGACATAAAACAGATGTATCTTCGAATTGCTGTTATTGATGAGCATCGAAAATACCAGAAAATATTGTTTCGATTTAATACGGTTGAACCTGTTCGCGAATTTCAATTTAACCGAGTTGCATTTGGTCTCAAGCCCAGTCCCTTCCTAGCCATGCGCACTGTGCGCCAGCTGTCAGAGGATGAAAAACATCGCTTCCCGCGCGCATCCGTTGTCGCTTCTCATGAGCTATACATGGATGACTTGGCTAACTCGACCGCTACTTTAGAGGAAGCCAAGATTCTCTCCGCAGAACTTATCGCCTTATTTAAGGCGGGGGGCTTTGATCTTAATAAGTGGGCAAGTAATTCCTCTGAACTACTAGAGACTATTCCACACTCCAACCGTTCTTCTATTAACTTCTCTGACGGGGATAATTTAAAAATTCTTGGACTCAAATGGATTCCTTCCGAGGATTGTTTCACCTTTACCACATCTATTTTGGATAAAAGTTGTACTAAACGCTCCATACTTTCCACTGTTGCCCGCTTGTGGGATATTCTCGGTCTAGTTGCTCCCGTAGTTTTATTCGCGAAATTACTCATAAAAGAATTATGGAAATTAAACACAGATTGGGATGAAACTCCGCCCGAGTCTATTGTAAATCTTTTTCAAAAATTTAAAGAGCAACTGCCTCTACTTTCTTCTTTAAAATTGCCTCGTCATGTAGCCGTTACTATGGGTTGCGTGACAAATATAGTAGGTTTTGCTGACGCCAGCTTGAATGCGTATGGCTGCGTCATATACTTACACGTCACTGACACATATGGTAACATACACGTAACTTTGGTGTGTGCTAAATCCAAAGTTGCACCTGTTAAGGTCGTATCTCTGGCTCGTCTAGAGCTTTGCGCCGCTGTTCTTTTGTCGAACTTAATTAAATTAGTTTATGACACTTACCGCTCTCGAACAGCTATTAATGAAATATTTGCCTTTTCCGATTCTACAATTACACTTTCATGGATTCATTCCTCACCGCACAGATGGAACATTTTTGTTAGTAACCGCGTCGCTAAATGTCAAGAAAATCTTGATCCTAAACACTTTTACCATATTAACGGAAAGGAAAATCCTAGTGACTGTCTATCTCGAGGTCTTCTACCTGAACAGTTGCTAAATCACGGTTTATGGTGGCATGGCCCTGAGTGGCTTCTGCGCCCAACTACTGAGTGGCCTATCACTCCGTTTGTTTCTTCATGCAGCGAGGAATTACCTGAATTTAATAATAAATCACTAACCTTAGTATCTACCGTATCAGAGCTTAATTTAGTATATAGCCTTTCTCTAAAATTTTCATCTTTAAATAAAATATTGCGTATAATTGTATACATTCTAAGATTTTTACGTATTATTCCTTACGACAAGTCACTTAAGACAATTACTGTCCGTGAATTAGCTACCGCTGAAATTTATTTAATCCATTGTATTCAACAATTTCATTTCTTAGATATTTATGACGAAATTAAAAGTAAAAAGCTTCGCTCACAGTTTAAAAAACTCGATCTCTTTATAGACGAGCACAACATAATTAGAATCGGGGGCAGGTTGTCAAATGCGAACCTTCCTTATGAAGCTCAGCATCCCGCTCTCTTACCGAAACATGATAATTTTACACATGTTCTAATAGATTATTATCACCGCGTTTATTGTCATGCCGGTGTAAGCCTTCTAAGCTCTCTGTTACGCCAAAAATATTGGATCCTCTCTTCTAGAGGTGTCATCAGACAAAGAGTACACGCTTGTAACTTTTGTTTCAAAATTTCTCCTTCTCACCCTAGCCCAAAGATGGCTGATTTACCCGCTGGCCGCGTGCAGGAGACTAAGGCTTTTGTGCATACGGGTGTGGATTACGCTGGTCCCATTAAAGTAACTTTGTGTAGACGCAGAGGTCAAAGAAGTCAGAAGGCTTACATTTGTTTATTCATTTGTTTCGTTACCAAAGCGGTTCATATTGAATTAGTTACCGACGTGTCATCGGACACTTTTATTTCCGCTTTTAAATGATTCATCTCCCGCAGAGGACCGGTTTCTTACCTATACTCCGATAACGGGACAAATTTTGTTGGAGCCAAAGCTCAATTGCAAGAACTACTTGCTAACCGCTACCGCATAGAGTGGAAAATGATTCCACCCCGCGCTCCCCACTTTGGAGGACTGTGGGAATCTTATATTAAATCTATTAAATCGCATTTATACCGTGTTATCGGTTCTCAACTTCTCACATATGAGGAGCTTTCTACTGTTCTCACTGAAATTGAGGCAGTTTTAAATTCCAGACCGCTCTGTGTCCTGACTGAGGACCCGTACCCAGAGCCGCTTACTCCCGCGCATTTTATAATGGCTTCTCCGTTGACTTCGTTGCCTGTCGTGAACGTTCCCGAAACAACGAGGCCTCTAACTTGCCGCAAAAGGTTGCTTGACCAAATGGTTTGCAGCTTTTGGAGAAGATGGCGAATAGAATACCTACATAACTTACAAGTTAGGCAAAAATGGTTGAATGCCGCAGACAACATTAAAATTGGTACGGTGGTTCTCATGCATCAGGACGATGTCCCTCCTTTACGTTGGCCAATGGGCATAATCACAGAAGTTTTCCCTGGTAAGGATGGGACAATCCGCGTTGCTATGGTGAAGACATGCAGCGGTTCTTTCAAGAGGCCCGTTGTCAAGCTATGTCCTTTACCTTCTCAGTAATATCACCACGCAATTAAATTTTAGCTGTAATAATTTATTAACATATTCATTTATTTTTCTCTCTCTTAGTCCGCTTTAACATATATTTTTCCTCTTTTTGAGAATACTACATATCCTCAAAGCCGGGCAGGATGCTTACGCAAGTTTCTGTAGTACAAGTTTTACTATAATATATACGAGCGTGGTACACCTCATTGTTTAAATATTTCCAAAACAAACATATTTTTTCATGTTGTCAACATTTATTTGATACACCTATCTCCTTCCTTCCTACTACGTCGCATGTGACAGAAAGAGAAAGGTGCTCGTCAACTTCCGCCGCGGTTTTTGACAAGAGAACGCCACGGTGGAATCTCTCTATTCCGTTTGAATCGTTCACCGCACCGCACACATATTTCTACCGCTTGCTTCCGCGGCGCGCGCCGCAGAAACTAACAGCTGAACCACCGCAAAGACTCTAAACTTTAAAAACGTGTTGGCCAACACAACGTGGGACAATTAATACCAGTGAAGTGCTGAAGAAATCTCCGGAACCCGTGCTGGATCTCAACCCGGCGCACTCCAGTCGCATCTGTCATCGGTCCAGGCGATCATCCTCACCTTCAAGTAAGTCCCTCTTTCCCGTTACTCTCTTATAAGTGTTGGCAACATACATTTCTCATAATCTGTTTTCCCGCGCAAAAATTATAAACCCGCATATTGGTCCTTCGAGAAACTCCCGCTATATCCCAACTTAACCAAACATTTAAAAATATAAAAAATAGGGCTCCGCCGGTGTCGGGAGCAGGGTCCAAGTCACCGGTGGTTAGGGTTGCAGAGGCAGGAACCTCCTCACAATGCGAGCCGTATCGAGGAGTACTGCCTTCTGTATCAGGCCCTTGATCCAACCGCCTAAAGAAAGCTTCGACAGATGTTCGTAACTTATTTGTATTGGTTAGGTGTTAATAGGTTTTGTGCGTAGCCGCTACTTTAAAAAAAAAACAAAATGACAAAAGAAAATCCCGCCCAATAGTTCAAACCCCTTTGCACGGATAAGTCACGTGCTACTTTATTATAATTTTTAATAAAATGAATTTCTTGTGAAAAATAAATTTGTTGATACAAATATCTCTCTCGATAACAGGCACGTTTACCTAGCGACATTTTTGGCGTTGACATAGGATATCGATTTCAAACCATTTCAAAAATTATTTTATCAATTAAAACTACAATATTTTGGAAAAATAAAAACACGGGTGCTTTATTTTTTTATCTAAATTTCATGTTTCATAAATAAGTAATTTCTTTAGAACATAAATCGGTGTCCATCGGGTTTTCTGCGCAAAAACAAAGAAATACAGCCCCCACGTCTGAAGGCCGAAGCCGCACTGACAATTGGTGCATCGGGGTCCTAGCGAGGGCCGGGGGGCAGGGCGGTCCTAGCTGTGACTGGTTATTTAGCTTGAAATTTTAGAAAAGAGGCTATTACGATGGAAATAAATCGTTTAAAAAAAAAGAAAACGTATGAACACTGCGTTATATAGTTTTCGACTATCATGTAAAGTTTCACGACCTAATTTAACGTTTTTAATTGAATATTTGGTTTTGAAATTTATTTTAGAGGTAACTTTGAGGTAGTTTTCTATCGAGAAAATTTTATGGAATCGTGTTTCCGAAACGTATGAACCTTAGAAGCAGTCCTCAACTTTGCCATATATTAATCCCAAGGTGAATGCTTTAGTTATATTAACACGAGACGGGTTTAAAAATCATGATTTTGGGTTATACGGGCCCTTAAACCACATAAAAAACCTGTCTGCCAATTTCGGAATCTTTAGACCCAGCGGTTTGGGCTGTGCGTTGATATATCACCCAGTCAGTCAGTCAGTCAGTCAGTTTACTATTTTATATACAGGGTGGAATGGAATTTTTCAATGCCACCTGGAAGGAAAGTACTCGAAATACTGGAGATAGCAAATTTTTCAAAAAGGAAACACACCTTTATTTTTTAAAAGAAACAAATCAGCATTTACAGATTTTCGAGAATTCGCTTGCTACACTCGGGAATCGTTCAGTTTTGACTCATTAAAATCGTGTGTGACAGTCGCTAACTTGAATAGACCATAGACTAAGATTTGTTGGAGATTAAAATAAAAGCTGAATGAAAGTGAACGAAATGATCTAAATTGCAAAAACAAAAATCTGAGAAAATCAAATAATTATTTAAAATGGTTTATCAATAATCATGAATGAAGTACAGGGGGCATAATAACGGTGTAAAACTTTATTGTTGTTTATATTTCTTTTACCGTTTTTTTGTATCTATGACCATAGTAATCCTGCTAGTGTTGGAAATCGGAAATGATTTAGAACTTTGGCGATACTTTTGGGTTTTCACTGTGGAAAAACACCTATAATATTATTATAATCGACTAAACTGCCGTATTTAAAAAATATCAGAAAGCATGATTTAATAAATAAATAAATAAATAAATAAATATCGCTGGACTTAACACACAGCGCCACCTAGTACCACACTAAGCAAAGCTTGTATCGTGGACACTAGATAGTTGATATACTACATATATATACTTTTTTATTTGTAAATACATACTTATTATACATATAAACATCCATGACTCGGAAACAAATGTCCATGCTCATCACACAAACATTTGCTCCTACCGGGATTCGAACCCAGGACCCTAAGAACGTAAGGCAGCGTCACTACCACTACGCCGTTCGAGTCGTCGAACATTTGTCCTGTTATTTATTTCAGTTTATTAAAGCTAGTTAGCAAAATAAATAATTGATCTTGAGAAAAGAAATTTCGATTTTTGGTTTAGTAAGTTGAAAATCTCCGGTATTGTTGTCGCCGTTTGGAAGGAAAGCCCTATCTTTGTTTTGTATGTCATGTCAGATATCAATATTATTTATTTGGTGGTGGGTAAACATAATGAATAAATACTCTTTGATGTTCGATTCGTTTAAGGGGCCTACTGAAAGCACTTCATGAAGGGCCCTGCCTGCAGGGACACTGCCAATCGCATGTGTATGCATGCAGAGCCGATATTTTAAGGTCCTGCGGCGGGTGATTAAGGCGATTACATGAGCTAAACGCGAGTTTTATAACTACTAAAAGTAAATGATTCACTGCTATAAACAAGACCAGAAAAATATATGATATTCTTCAGGATATATGGTAGCATGATACTGTTTTGAAAACAAAATACAATTAATTTGGCTCGATAAAAATAAATCACGAACTTATCTCTAAAAATATCTTTCAAACAATAAAAAAAAACATACAAATATGCATGTGATCATTCTGATTTTTTGGCAAATAATTCTACAAGCAATATATTAGCATGATACTGTTTCAGTTTTTTAATCCAATCTACAGTTTTTTGGTAAATCGATCGAAACCACTAATTTCGCGCTACTTGGTTCGCAGTGGCTGACGTAACAACCACTTTGTAGTGCAAGCTGATTAGAACTTTATTCTAACAGCATTTCAAACGAAGTTTGAACCACCACAAATAGACTCACCAACATCCAAACTCTGAAGAAAAACGAGAGATATTGTGGTTTGTAAATTTTAGTTCATGACAACTAATTCTATTCACACCTTTTTAATTTCGATTAAAAGTAGTCTGATATAGTTTGAAAATCAAAATTTTAGGTGAAAAACATTAATTTCAGAATAGCAAAACTGCTATTTTCACTAAATTGAATAAATTAGTGCCGTCAGCATTGCTGACGTCACTACTCTCGTTATTGTTCTCAGACATTACAGGATAATGAAAACACCAAACAATAGAAAAACACTTTATACTTTGGTACACTTTAACCTAAGCACTTAATTAAATTAATAAATTAATATTAATAATATTACTAAGCACAGTAATTTAAAACTATAAAAACTATTTACTCACAGGATCTCCTGAGTCTTCTACTCTCTACAATTTCGGCATATCACTTTAGTTAATTTCAGAATGGGAAACGTCGTTTGACAGGAATAAACTAAATTTTAGTGATTTTTAGTCTAGTTTAGAGAAATTTGTCACAAGAGAATCGGCACCAATATTTGGCTTTTTATTTCAAATTAAACAAAAAACAGATTTATGTAATAATGAAAGACCGTATACCCGTTTGTTGGTCTTTTGTCGGCGATATTTGGAATATCACTTTTGAACAAAAAACATCTCTGTATCTATGTTCAATATATAGATTACTAGCTGACCCGCGCAACTTCGTCTGCGTAAGACGAACCAACAGTTCCTAAAATTAATTTAGCGCGTTCAACTAACCAAACAAACAAACTCTGCAGCTTTATAATATTTTTCTCGAATAGGTTTACATTAGTCGCCAAAATATTATACTTTTGTTTTTCCAATTATGGGCTCTTCCTTCGACTGTCTTACGTTTCTATCCTTGGGCACTCGATGATTTCATACTCCAGCTAGGTCGAAAGTCTTCATCAAGTGGCATGGCATGAGCCGCGACACGTTAAAGCTGCTTCAAACTGTTGCGGACCTCTCGCATCTGCCTTCCTTCTCCAAAGTCAGACCTTTGATGTTAGTCATACTCCAAGCAGGTCAACACAACGATGATGTAGTAGATGTAGATGCTGTAAACTCTTGAAAACGTTTTGCAAATGTTTTCGTCTCCAAGCATACATCATGAGACCTTCGATGACAGTAATACTCCAACTATTACTAAAGTTCTCATCAAGGTGCATTAAGTGAGCCCAATGACGACATAGCTGCTGTAAACTGTTGAGGATCTCTTGCAACTGCCTTCAGTCTCCATCGTTAGACCATCGACGACAGTCATACTCCAGCTAGGTTTAAAAGTTCTCATCAAGGTGTACGAAATGAACCTTAAACACGATAGAGCAGATTTGAAGTGTTGCGGACCTCTTGTGACTGCCTTTCGTATCCATCGTTAGACCTTCGATGATAATCATACTCCAGCTAGGTCAAAAGTTTATATCAAGGTGCATGAAATGAGCCTACATACGATATAGCTGCTGTAAACTGTTTCGGACCTTTTGTGACTGTCTTACGTCTCCATCGCTAGACCTTCGATCACAGTTAAACTTCAGCCAGGTCTAAAGATGCCAAAAAGGTTTTCGAAATAGGCCCCAACACGATCAAATATCTCTCAGGCATGCTGGTTTCCTCACGATGTTTCAGCATGCGATGATTATACAATGCGCAAATGAATCTGAAAAATCAGAAGTGCGTGACTTTGATTTGAACACGACTATTTTCAATATAAAATGGGACATTGTTTGCGATACACGCTTTTCAATAAAAAATAATCTTGAAAATCGGACTTCACTGGAAAAAGTTATGCGTCATCATCACCATCATCCATAGTCCAACTTCACCCACTGCTGGGTACAGGCCTCTCTTTGTTTGTGCCAAGCTCCACGCCCGTGTGCCAGTCTCATCCAGGATATCCCCGTAGTGTCAAAAATATCGACGTCTGCTTATCTCACCTCTGGACGACCAAAACTTCTGTTTCGATTTCTAGAACGCCACTTAGTCACAGCTTTACTCCACCTGACATCACCGCGTTCTGCTAGGTGACCTGCCCTACTCCATTTGAATTATCATCATTCATCATTATTTCAGCCGAAAGACGTCTAATGCTGGACATGTGTCGACACATTGACCGGTCTTGTGCGACTCACATACAGCGGATTCTTACAACTTTCATCACGTCATTTAAGTATTGCTCAGCCATAATATAGGTACATAAAGAAAAACAGGCGTTGGATTGAAAACCTCTTCCAACAAACCAAACTTGAGACATCTGAAACGGGCGAATGTCAGTATCATTCTTTCATGGAAAATCATGACACCGTGATCCAGAAAATGAAGTTAAATGAACAACGCCATTAACTATAGAGCACGAAGTTAAACTGCTCTACATATGTTCTACATATGCATGGAAAGCGGTCGAACAGATACTCTACCGGCTATGCAATTTTTTAAAGCAGGGTCATGTTGACTATTCGTTTCTTCTCCCTATCTTGTGATTTTTAACCGACTTCCTTCATTAGTACCATTTTGATTCAATAGATGTCACTCCATGTATCCTTAGATCATGATGACAAGTTCTCCTTAAAAACTTTAAAGTCATGAAATATCTTTTGATGGAGAGCACCGATTACAATTAAAGAAACAAAAATGAAAACCGTTAAGATACGCACAATATTTATTTGTGCATTGAATCGAACAACATTGGTTTTATATTTTACACATGATGCTATAACTAAAGGGCTACGTAGAGACACACAGACATAGACGAAAATTTATGAAATAGTATAAAAAGGGTTCGTGTGATCCTTTAACAGCTTAAGTGCCATATTTACAGATTTATTATTTGAAATAAGTGATTCCCAAACTGTCGTTTAAGTGTTTAAAAAAGTATGTTTTTGAACAATGATTTGGAAATCATTTAAAAAAAAAACAAAAAATACTTTGTTACAAAAAGTGAAAACCGTGTGAGTTTTGAACGTGCGAACCAAAGTTACTATCGGAAATCTTACAGCATTACACAAAATCAAAGTGTATTTTGCATTGTCTTTGCATTGAACTGGCAACTCATTGTTCGAAAGGCGGTAGCCGTCACCGATGGGCTATTTGTTCTAACGTCAATTGGTTAAAAATAGTTATTCTATTACAATCCATGTTATGACGGTTGTCAGTTGTCAAACAGTTGACAGATATAGACGAAATGCATATTGCTCACCCCCGTAAGTAATTAGCGTGATAAAAAATAGCCTATGTCCTTCCCTAGGTTAAAATACATCTCCTTGCCAATTTTCATTACGATCCGATCAGCCGTTTTGTCGTGAAAAGGTAGCAGACAGACAGACAAACAGAGTTACTTTCGCATTTATATTATGGTATGGATGGATTATGGTATGGATAGTATCTAATTATATGCAATTCTCTGGAAGGGCTTGATGAGGTTAATCGTAAAAAAAATGGATCGAAGCTCATAACCTTAGTAGTTTTTGTGTACAAGACTGTTTATTTAAAAAAACGTACCAAAAAGCCCCCACCAACATCTTTTACCATGGGACGAAAACTTGAAATCGCTAAAAAAAATCATCTGCAAGTGCAGTACATTTATGTTCGTCTAATTGGTCAAAATTACTGTACAGCTGATTTTTTTAAGTTGTTTGTCATAAGTACAATCACTTGTTTAAGTATCGTACAGTAATTGCCAGTCACCCTGTATAATTATGAATAGCTTACAGATAACTAACTATATACTACGAAATGCAGTGTTATCAATGACGAAATAGTCTAAGTATAATTATGTGTGTTTTTATAACATTTGCTACAGATTTCAGATTTATATATACGAATTTAAAACATTTGGAAACCTTTAAAACCTTTGGACCTAGAAAGTTGAAAAAACATTGACAAATCTTGCCACAACTGAACAAAAATAAAAGTATTGCAAATAATTAATAAAAAAAAGTTAAGAATTTTGGAAAATTACAAAAAATCTGGTATTGTAATACCAATTTTTTAATAGAACCCAAAATAAAAAGTATTTTTTGTTTTAGATTTTTTATTTTCTTATGTGTTAGATTTTTTATTATAGAATTAGCTACGCGGGACCCCTATTTCTGATGCAGGGTATGAATGAACCTAACTAACCTAACGTGGGGGTGCCCCAAGTCCTGATTATGGGGGCAGAGATACTTCCGTATGTTCAGTTGACAATATTTCAAGAGTTTACAAACTCGCTAGACAGATTACAATCTAACGTGTTTGACAATTTTACGGTGATAGATACACCTCTATGTAACCCTTCCGGATAAAGAGGCGTGACTATACAGGGTGGAATTTTTCAAAGCCACCTGGAGGGAGAGTACTCTTAATACTGGAGATCGCAAATTTTACTCAAAAGAAACATTTCGTTTGCCACACTCAGGAATCAAACCGACTAAAGTTGGAAAAAGTAGCATTTTGTATTTTTTTGACTCTATCGATTGATGTCAAAAAAGTATAGAATGTTATTTTGTCGAACTTCAGTCGATCCATGCCGGGTTTGATGCCAGAGTGTGATAAACAATTTTTCACAAATCCGTGAATGCAGATTTGTTTCTTAAAAAAAAAGGAATTTTTCCTTTGTGTAAAATTTGTATTTCGAGTACTTTCCCTCCAGGTGGCATTGCAAAATTCCACCCTGTATATTATTTTAAACACAATAAACGGTCTTACCTTTCAACGCCACCCTTAATCCTCTAGGGTACAAAGCTTCCAACGTTGGCGTAAGGACTTCGTAATCATTACTCCCTAGAGCTTCACATATTGCAATAAACACGGATAAATATACGACCACAGAATTGTACAAACACGTCATGTTTTGAGCACTTGGAAAGCCGAATGATTCGATGCAAGCTTGTGAAGATGATGCTCACCGGGTTTTAAAGGTCGTATGTGATAAAAACAGGAAATTCGATAACGAAATTCAAGATTCTTGGTAATAGTTTTATACTTATTTATTTATCTTTTAGTTTTTCCGTGGCTTCGTTGGCTATATACCTAACCGCTTGCAGGTTGGATATATACCTACGGGAACAGTTTTTGTAAAATGGGTAAAATGTAAGTTATACAGGGTGTAAACCACCTCATCACAAAGCCGTTAACCAAGCATTCTGTACATCAAATTAAGTAACTTTACGCAAAAATTATTGCTGGGAAACAAGGATCTTCGTTCTTCCAATAATCGTCTTCTACGATGTTCTATTCACCACTCTGGTGTTCTTAATTTTTATTTTCCTGTCCAGGTGGTCTTTCTTTGGAATGAGCTCCGTCTGAATATCAGGATGGCAACCAGTCGGCTCACATTTAAAACAAAAGCTCGCGTACTCTTACATAAGAAGTTGGCAGACTTATAATTTGTTTGTTTTCTTCATCTATGTTTCTTTTTGTATCTTTTCTCATTTTGTATTTTTTTTTGTATGTATATGTCACCGTAAAATTGACAAATTATTGTAATATCTCTAGCGATATTGCAAACTCTCGAATTATTGTCAAACGAACATACTGCTTACAATAAAACGCATTATTTTTCGTGATATGCATGCGATGGTAGTCAACTCCGTTCAACTGCCCAGTGGTACCACTCTCATGAAAAGATACTGTACCATTACTGAGAAATACAGATTAATATCACCTAACCTTAAAACACTTTATATTCCCCTAAAAAACGTAGTCGACGGAGCCCCGCTATGTCCGTATTTCCGAGTGCAGGGTTTAAAGGAACCTAACTAACCTAACGGGGGAGTGCCCCAAGTCCCGATTATGGGGGCAGAGATACTTCCATATGTTCAGTTGACAATAATTCGAGACATTACAATATCGCGAGAAAAAACACGTTACATTGTAATATAACGTGTTTGACAATTTTACGGTGACATATATACATATATATATAGGTACATATTTATTGATGTATTTTATTCTTCAAAATTGTCTGTACTATTGTACCTACTGTTTTATCTCTGCATCACCCTAAGGTACTGGCAGAAAATGCCCAAGGCATTAAGTCCGCCCTTGTACATTATGTGCATAAAGTTTTAATAAATAAAATAAACAAATATTATTTATTATTAAGAGTTGCAGAGCATATGAATTTTGCCATGTAAATCATGAACATCACAGCCTCTTTGAGTAAATGTTACTTTGTAACCACTGTTAACAATAGTACTCACTGAGAATAGGTTGACTGCTAGGTCAGGAGCACATAAGACATATTTTAACTGAATTTTCTTACCCCACGCTAGTTTAACATCAGTATATCCAAACCCTTCAGCTGACAGCGGCTTTTTATTAGCTACTGTTATATTCTTCACCGGTGGCTCTGGGACATTATAAATAAAATAAATAAATAAATATCGCTGGACAACAGCGCCACCCATTGCCACACAAAGCAAAGCTTGTGTCGTGGACACTAGATAGTTGATATACTACATAATTATATACTTTTTTGTTTGTAAATACATTTATTTATTTATTTATTTATTTATTTAAATAACATGGGAGACTTACAGCTAAAACAAACAGATCAAGGACAGTACAATAGTCTGAAAGCCAATTACAGGTCTCCACTTATAAAATACAGAGAAAAAAAAAACTAAATTCTACGGACATTCTCGCTAAATTTCTGTGTATATTATATGCTACAGCATAATTATAATGTTGCTCACACTGCCTATCAACCAGCATAACAAAAGCAACTACATGAAGAAGCTTTGACTCAAGCACTTCCTGGCTGACGACACACTAGTTTGGAATGGATCTATATCGTACTGTTTACAAAGCTTGTTTAAATTTCTGCTTGCACGCACAATGAACGAATTCTGCCTATAATTAGTTGAAGCAAATGGTACACATAAAGGTGGATTGTAACGTTTAGACTTCAAGGGAACGTTGAAAAAAAATTTTGACAAAATATCGCTACAGTTTATGGTGTTGTTAAAAATTTTCAACAAACACACACAGTCAGAAATCTCGCGGCGGTTGAGTAAAGGTAATATATGATATTTTTTACATAGGTTATTGTAGTTTTCCGAATGGTACGGTACTTTTTGATGGTAACATAGATACCTTATGAACCTTCTTTGGATACTCTCAATGCGGTCAATGTATTTGTGGTAGCATGGGTTCCAAATTTCAGATGCATATTCCAAGTGGCTTCTAACAAAAGTACAATATAGAATTTTTAAAGTTTTGGCTTGAGTGAAGCACTTGGATAATCGCATTATGAAACCCAGTGACTTTGATGCCTTAGCGACTATTGCATCTACGTGTAATTCAAAGCTAAGCTTGGAATCATGATGGACCCCCAGATCACGGATAGAGTTTAATCTAGGTAGAATTTGATTGCCTAAGGTATACGATGTAGCGATGATTGAGCGCTTCCGAGAATACGTAATAACCGAGCATTTAGCGGGATTAAGATCCAGCTTGTTTCTTTGGCAGTAGTCCTCGAGGCGACGTAGGTCATTCTGGAGTGCAGTTACGTCCATCTGGGATGATATTGTGGCATAAATTTTCATGTCATCGGCAAAACACAAAAGTTTCGATGAAGTCAAGCAAGAGTCGATGTCATTTATGTAGATTACAAAAAGCAAAGGACCGAGTAATGAACCCTGCGGGACTCCACTAGGGACGGGAACCCAGCTAGATATATAATTATTTAGTACCACTGCTTGGGACCTGTTCACAAGGTAGGAAGAAAACCATCTGAGTAGATCGCCACGTATTCCCATGCTATTCAACTTGGATATAAGAATGTTATGGTCGATTCGATCAAAGGCTTTGCTATAGTCCGTATAAACGACGTCAACCTGCTTACCGTTGCACATGGCATCAGTAATAAATTCGTTAAGGAGGATCAGGTTTGTGGCAGTAGACCTCCCTTTTAGGAAACCGTGTTGGACCGAGCTAAATGAGTTTTTCAGAGTAGAATATACCTGATTATATATTATCCTCTCAAAGACTTTTGCTATGATACACAATTTAGATATAGGTCTGTAATTTTCTATGTCTGTTTTGACACCTTTTTTATGAATAGGCGTTATAAATGCAGATTTCCATATTTGTGGTACAACACAGGTATTCAAAGATTTCTTAAATAAAATTGATATAGGTTGCGCTATCGAAGGTGCACACCGAACAAGAAGTTTAGATGGGATGTTATCAGGGCCTGCCGATTTGCACGTATCCAACTTACGAAGCAAGTTAGTAATTTCATTAGTTTCAACAATAATACTGCAGATATCAGATGTTAGGTTAGACGAATCGTTAAAAAGAGAAGGAGAAGAGACTGGATGACCAACACTGGGATTGAGGAAAGTAGAATGGAAGTATTCCGAAAAAGCTTGACAAATAGATTCCCCTGTCCGCAAGGTATCGCTGTTATAGTTCAAAGTACTTGGGACTGCGTTTGAGTTATGACGTTTTTTTACAAAAGTCCAAAAGTATTTTGGGTTATTTTTAATTGCATTTTCTGTAAGGTCCAAATAGTTGCGGTAGCATTGGGATTCCATAGTTTTCACCCTTTCACGAAGAAGTTTGAATGTAGATTCGTCAGATAAGTTACCATACGTTTTGAATCTTTTTAGGTATTTATATTTTTCTTTAATGGTTTTGATGAGTGACGGACTATACCATGTTGGATATTTTTTATTCCGAAAAAGTTTTTGTGGAATATATTTTAATTGTAGATCATAAATAAACTGATTAAAGAAGCCAACTGCATCATCAATTGACCGCGCGGAGAACTCTGCTTCCCAGTCAGTAGTACAAATCGCTCTACTGATAGAATCATAGTCACCTTTATCATACAAGAATTGAGTACGAGGTGCACATTCAAGTGGAGGTGTTATTGATAGGTCCAAATTAATTAATAACGCTGGGTGATAGGCATCAATAGGCACTAATGGGCTGGAACATTCGGTCACATTGACTTTGTCATTGGAAAGGACAAGGTCTAGGATTCTACCATATCTATTAGTTACAGTGTTATACTGTCCAAGATCAAGAGTGCATAATTCATCACAAAGCAAAATTTCGTCATTACTGTTAGGGTTCGATGGAACAAGCGACATGTTGTCAGAAGGAACCCAGTTAATACCGCTCATATTAAAGTCTCCTATTACGAGAAAGGTGTCAGAAGTATTATTAATAACTGTTTGGTTTAATTTAGCAAGAAAATTAGAAAGTTGTGTGGAAAAAGAATGGCCTAAGTTTTGTTGGCATAAGTAAATATCACAGATATGCAAGGTTATATTGTTCCTCGTGATACGATTTTTTAGGTTTATGGATAGCCAGAGGTCCTCTGCTGTAGAGTGAAAATTAGGTTGGCAAATAACAGATAATTCTCTACGAGTGGCAATGAGTACCCCCCCACCACGCGATTGCCCGGTTAAAACATAGTCTCGGTCGCGGCGCCAAACAATGTACCGATCGTCAAAAAACTCGGAATTCAAAACGCCATCCAATAACCAGGTCTCGGTAAGTACTATGATATCATAGGAGTTTAGTGACATTTGACGATAAAAAGAATGAGTTTTAGTTCTAAGACCTCGAACGTTCTGATAGTAAATGTTTAAGTTATTACCGTTATTAGCCATTGAGAATGTAGTCAATAATTGAATATAAATCGGCATGTTGTATGAGTATTACAATGACAGCATTCAATAAACAATAATGTATATTTGGGTACAATAAGAATATAAATATGCAAGGAAGGTAAGCTTTAAAAAAGTTTGCGCGTGAACATAAATCATACGACATTATGTGGTAAGCAGCTGTGCGAAACAGCAAGCAGTAATGCGTGGTGCGTACAAGCGAGAGCGAGTGAAACATATTGAAATGTATAATATGAGCTTTGAAGTAAACAGCGCGATAAGAAGCGAGTGTCGAGCTCATTAGCGCGATTGAGGTGGTAAAGCTTTTGTTAGTAAATATTGCGATACTTAGGATAACAAAAAATATAAGTGATTGTAATGTAATAAAAGAATGAGATAAAATTAAAATTAAATAATAACTTAGTAGAAATAGGAAGCACTTTACACAATTTTGTTTAAATCAGATTCTTTACGTATAATAGCTACTTTACAATTAGCATTTTTCAATACATGGATTTTCCCATGCTTTACCCAAACGAACTCGTAATATTTCTCCTTGGCCATGGTCTTAACCCTACTTAAAAGCTTCTTGTACTCCACGCTCAGGTGATCGTTGACGTATATACGTTGAGATGTGCTCTGAAACCCGATGTGGGATGTAGATAGATCCTTAACGGCACGTGCAGCTGCGATAAAATCTTCTTTAACATATCGGTTCAGAAAACTCACAATTATCAGCTTTTCGTTGGAATTGAAAATAGGCACCCTTGAGATGTAGTTCACTTGTGATTTTGGGCAGCTATAATTGACCTTGCGACCGATCGCTTCAATAATAGAAAAAAGATTTTCATCTTTTCTTGTAGGGACTCCTTTGATTTCGACGTTGTTCAATCGAGATCGCTGCTCATATTTTGCGAGTTCGAACTTAGATCTCTCTAGATCAGTCTGCAGGCAAATAACTGTTTCCTGAAGCTTGTCAAGTTCTGATGCTTTTGCTTCAACCTCCGCTAGTCTAGTGTCAAATTCGTCGAGCCTACCGCTAGTGCCTTCACAAGTAATTTTTAGCTCAGCTAATTCGTCCTTGATTACTCGAATATCATCAACCAGGGTCGGCAAATTAAGCAATTGGCGTTTCATGTCCCGAATTTCACTTAGAATGGTTTCAAGGGAAGCTGGTTCAGGAACTACTAGAGCTGGTGATGACGTTCGACAGGTGGGGCACTTCCATTGCGCCATTCTGCTGGCGCCGAGCTTTCTCCATCCGCCTTCGGATATATTGGCACATCCAAAATCCAGATGTTTCTTGCAGCTACCACATTGGACTCCGTCATTAAACTGCACGTTGCAGGCTGCACACGTTTTCATTATTGGAACTCAAGATAAATACAGTTAAAAACCAAAACAAAACCAGCAAAGTTTGCACGATGAATGTCCACAGTCGAGTCAAGCAAGCAACAAAAATAATTAATGTTCCAAAAAGTAGAAGTGACGCTCAGATTCGAACCCGCGCCTCTACGTCTCAGGTGCCGCTCCTTAACCGAATCGGCCAACTCAGCTGTTGTAAACACTACGAAATTAGTAGAGTGTTTAACCCGTACTTGTGTTTGCTTTTGTGAACTTGTGACCATATAAGGTCGCGCAATGAGCGTAGTTGAACGTTCTGACTCACCACCAAGCAGCCAATAGGGGCAGCCGTCGAAGCCGTGACTCACTGGCGTATGTTCAATCCGTGATCGTTTGTAGCATGCGTCGTCGGCGTGCGTGGAGAGTGACGACGTAACGCGGCCGGCGTGCGGTAGAGATGTCAGCGGCGCAGGAGCAGGATGGCAATTATGAGGTGGTTCCTTTTCCCTCGCGGGTCGCGGGTGCCCGGGCGCACCTCCGCTATGTAGTTGATCGGTGTACGCGAAATCGGTGATTAGACAGTCAGAGATAAGTACTAGTATTGGCTGGACTAAATATCTTATAAAAGCGGAGCTAAGAGTACACGTCTGTTTCCGTCGAATGTTGTAGACATTATGTAGACATACTCTTATTATACATATAAACATCCATGACTGGGAAACAAATGTCCGTGCTCATCACACAAACATTTGTTCCTACCGGGATTCGAACCCAGGACCCTAACATCGTAAGGCAGCGTCGGCACTACGCCAACCGGGTCGTCGACATTGCACATCCACTGTCTATTACTTGTCATATGCATGGATTCACCTGATTCCATGAACCATTTGCTATGATTCAATGCTGAAAATGCTGAAAAAGTTGCAAAAAAACTTGTATCCTTTATGCCTTTTTCATTCTCAGTCTTGTTAACCTCAGCACCTGTGCAAGACTTCGCAAAGTGTTCATAATTATTGCAATTGAAGTATCTTGGCCCTTGAGCTATTGGTTGTTGTGGCTGACGTTGATGTTGTTTCCTTGATATTGAGCTAACATATAAAGCGCTACTGACCCCATATTCACAAACGCTCGACTCGTTTCCGATTCGACAACTCGTATATCTGTCTTCTTCTGGCATTACGAAAATGACCAAGATAGACATACGACTTCCCGAATCGGAAGCGAATCGAAGCGTTGTGAATACGGGGGCTGGTCTCTACTGGTCTAACTTCCTGTAGGAAGGGTCTTAGGTCTAGGATCTTGATAAAATAGGCACTAATTGTCGCGCCAAGACTCTTAAGCCCATAATCATCGAAGCGTAGATGTCGGGCAGATCGGTCGCATCAAGGTGCCCAGCCATCATCATCATCAGCCTTTAATGTTCCCACTGCTGGGACAGGCCTCACATATTTCCAAATCATTGTTTTATACATATTTTTTTTAACACTTAAACGACAGTTTGGGAATCATTTATTTCAAACAATAAATCTGTAAAAAAAGCGCTTAAACTGTTAAAGGATCACACACTGAACTCTTTTTCTACTATTTCTTAAATTTTCGTCTGTGTCTGTGTGTCTCAACGTAGCCCTTTTACGTGTAAATTAAAAAACCAATGATTGTGGTTTGATTTAATGCACAAATTATTATTGTGCATAACTTAGAGAAAGTTTTGATTTTTGTTTCTTTGCAATCGGTGCTCTCCATCAAAAGATATATGACTTGAAAGTTTTTAAGGAGAACTTATCATCATGATCTAAGGACAATGACATCTATGAAACCAAAAAGGTACTAATGAATAAAAATCACAATATAGAGGAGAAGAGAATAGTCAACATCACCCTGCTTTAAAAATCTATAATAAAGCCAGTAGAGTGTCTGTTCGACCGCTTTCCATGCATATGTTTTAGCAGTTTAACTTCGTGCTCTATAAATGGCGTTGTTCATTTGACTCCATTTTCTGAATCACGCTGTTATTGGGAATGGCTTCTCCCGTGTCAGCTGCTGTCTCAAGTGTGGTTTTTTGGAAGAAGTTCTCAATTCAACGCCTGTTTTTCTTTATGTAGATACCTATATTATGCCGAATGATGAAGTCGCACGAGACCGGTCAATGTGGCGACACTTGATAGGCCTATGTCCAGCAGTGGACGTCTTTCGGCTAAAATAATGATGAATGATGATAATTCAAATGGAGTAGGGTAGGACACCTAGCAAGGCGCGGTGATGTCAGGTGGAGTAAAGCTGTGACAAAGTGGCATTCTAGAAATCCAAACAGAAGTTTTGGTCGTCCAGCGGTGAGATAAGCAGACCATATTGTTGCCATCGGGAATTCCAACCTTCCCTTCCCAACCCAAAGTGAAAGGAGACCCCCAAACTCCATTAAACTTGGGCATGGCGTCACAGGGCTAGAATTTTTCCATGAATTAGAGAATTCGGGAGGGTTTCACGAGCCCAATTTTCACGTCTCCCAACAATAGCCAAATTGGTAAAATAACACATGTTTATTTACATTTTAGGTCATTTTCAAACGACTTCCAAAAAGAGGAAGTTATCAATTCGTCTGTATATTTTTTTTCTTTTGTGTTTGTTACCTCAGAAGTTTGGACTGGATGAACCGATTTTGATAATTCTTTTTTTATTTGACAGTTGGTGCTTCTCGTTTGGTCCCATTTGAATTTGCTGAAGATCTGATGCTGATCTTCCGAGATATACAATGGAACTCTTCAAAAATAGACGGCAAATCTGCAGTAATTGCTGCAATCGCTTGTAAGTTCATGTTATCATTATATCATGTTAAGCCAAGTCAGAGGCCCATGGGCCGCATAAAAACTCTTACACCAGGTTAGGCAACAACACGACAAGGAAGGAAAGATCGCTTGCTTCGGTGAAGAAAGACATCGTGAGAAAACCACGGCATGCCTGAAAGTTATTTCTCGACGGCATGTAAAGCCAAGACAGAGGACCTTGGATGGCATAAAACTCTGACAACAGGTTAGGCACTAACCACACGATAAAAAAGAAGATCGTTTTGTAGCTTATTTCATAAACCTTTTTGACAACTTTAGACCTGTCTGAAGTTTGACTGTGATCAGTTACAGCAGCTATATCGTGTGTCGGCTCATTTCATGCACCTTGATATAAACTTTAGACCTAGCTAGAGTATGAGTATTATCGGAGGTCTGACGATGGAAAGGCGGACAAGAGGTCCGCAACTCTTCAAATCTGCTCTATCGTGTTTAAGGTTCATTTCGTGCATCTTGATAAGAACTTTAAACCTAGCTGGAGCATGACTGTCATCGATGGTCTAACAATGGAGACTGAAGGTAGCAAGAGATCCTCAACAGTTAACAGCAGCTAAATCGTCATTGGGCTCACTTGATGCACCTTGATGAGAACTTTAGAAATTGCTAGAATATGACTGTCATCGAAGGTCTCATGATAGAGGCTTGGAGATGAAAGAATTTGCAATAGGTTTTCAAGAGTTTACAGCATCTACATCGTATTGTGTTGACCTGCCTGGAGTATGACTACCATTGAAGGTCTGACTTTGGAGAAGGAAGGCAGATGCGAGAGATCACTTGATGAGAACTTTCGACCTAGCTGGAGTATGATATTGTCGAGTGTCCAAGGATAGAAACGTAAGGCTGTCGAGGGAAGAGTCCTTATTTGGAAAAACATAAGTTGAATATTTTGGCGTTTAATGTAAACCTATTCGAGAAAAAATAAATTGTTACTGACTTCAATCTGTACTAATATTATAAAGCTGCAGAGTTTGTTTGTTAGGTTGGTTGAACGCGCTAATTTTAAGACCTGTTGGTTCGTCTTACGCAGACGAAGTTGCGCGGGTCAGCTAGTATTATATGAGGAGTGTCTTTTCAAAAGGGGATATTTACATTTTTATTATTTATTAAACTGAGTATGCAGTCTTGTTCTTAGTGCTAAAATACACACTTTCATCACTTGAATCTTAATCAAAACAAGATATTCTCCAAGTAAAGCAGCTTCAAATATGAGTGTTCATTTCAGAACAGGATATTTACACTTACAAAATTAAAAAAATAATAGTGTTTTTTTATTTCATAACAAGAGAGGATATTTACAATAAAAATATTTACACTATACCAATTAGCCGTTTCAAAACGCGATAATTACTTTTACATAGTGTTTTATTTCCTTTAACTTTATGCTTTAGGCTTTATTTTTAGACATTTTATTCTGTAGAACGGAACGCAAAATATTTCTAATTAGCGTATGTTTTGAAGAACGCATCGGTATAGTTTTACTCTCTGGCAAGTTGGGTATTTTGATGTCTGTCATTCAAAATATTTTCGCTCAGCTCCAGTGTCGTTTTTGGTTTTGAGGTTCAGTGTTCTATTAAGAGATACTTTCAACTGGATTTTACCAAATTATGGATGAGAAAACAGTAGAAGATTTAAATAGTGGCGGAAGAAAGGATAGAATTGCGAAAAAACCCCGTAAACAGAAATCGTAAGTGAATGATTCTATGACGTTTTCGTTGTACCTTTTTCTTATACTTTGCGACATTGTTTTGTAACTCCATTGTATTTATATTTTGCAGATATGCAGACAAAGCTCAGGATTTGAACTGTCTAATAATTAAAAAATATAGTTCTGTTTAGTAGCATTAATAAGTATGTCTTTAATTTTGGTAATTATTATTAAACAATAAGAATAATCTGTGTTTTATTATTATTTAAAATCTTGAGATGTACAATACAAAAGAGGATTTTTACAAAATAGTACACAACTAAAGGGGATATTTACAGAGTAAGTACAGAACAAAGGGGGATATTATAAAAAATCCGTGTCAAAAGAGGATATTATGATTTTCCTGAACTCTGTAACTTTAAATTAACAAATTATATTTTTTGGCAAAATGTGTAGTTAGAACACTGTAATGAAATAGTTTCATAACAGAAATAATGCTTTTCGGTAGGTCTGTAAATATTTCCCATATAAGTATTTCCCATTTTGTGAAAAATAAGATAGAATGTAGGTATCCCCTTTTGAAAAGACACTCCTCTATATAAAAATCAATTGCTGTTCGTTAGTCTCGCTAAAACTCGAGAACGGCTGGACCGATTTGGCTCATTTTGGTTTTGAATTATTCGTGGAAGTCCAGGGAAGGTTTAAAAGGGTTTTTTATTTTGGGTAGGTAGTAGTAGGTAGGTAGTAGTAGATAGGTAGTAGTAGGTAGGCAGTGGTAGGTAGTAGTAGTACTTAGATAGTAGTAGGTAGGTAGTAGTAGGTAGGTAGTAGTAGGTAGCTTTTTCCCTCTTATGTGACGCAGACGAAGTTGCGTGGGTCAGTTAGTCTACAATAAAAGAAGAGAAAGTAATAGAACAAGTTTTTTCTTTATTTGTTCTATTACTCACACAAATAGAAGTTTTGAAGAATCTCTCGTGAGATTAGATTATTACCCCTCCCCTAATCTCACGGACTGCATTGAGGAAAATCTTACGATAACTCACCAAAAAAAAAACGAAAAATTCTAAGGCAAGCAGACTATTCAGAAACCTAACATCATGAACAGTAGTAAAATACTACAAATGACCGCAATATTGTGGAGTTACAATTTTTTTTCTTCCCAACCCAAAGTGAAAGGAGACCCCCAAACTCCATTAAACTTGGGCATGGCGTCACAGGGCTAGAATTTTTCCATGAATTAGAGAATTCGGGAGGGTTTCACGAGCCCAATTTTCACGTCTCCCAACAATAGCCAAATTGGTAAAATAAGACATGTTTATTTACATTTTAGGTTATTTTCAAACGACTTCCAAAAAGAGGAAGTTATCAATTCGTCTGTATATTTTTTTTCTTTTGTGTTTGTTACCTCAGAAGTTTGGACTGGATGAACCGATTTTGATAATTCTTTTTTTATTTGACAGTTGGTGCTTCTCGTTTGGTCCCATTTGAATTTGCTGAAGATCTGATGCTGATCTTCCGAGATATACAATGGAACTCTTCAAAAATAGACGGCAAATCTGCAGTAATTGCTGCAATCGCTTGTAAGTTCATTGTTCATACTACATCATGACGTAACATCACGCCTGTATGCTCTGAGGGGGTACGCAGATGTGTACAATACTCCCAGATTTCGACAATGTTTGTTGCCTCTGAACTTTCGACTGGGTTAACCGATTTTGATGATTATTTTTTTATTTGGAAGCTGGTGCTGTCCGTGTGGTCCCATTTCAATTTGGTTAAGATCTGACGCTGATCTTCAGAGATATAAATGGAACTCTTAAAAAATACACGGCAAAGCTGCAGTAATTGCTGCAATCGCTTAGTTGTTTATTGTTTATGTAACATAGTGACGTAACATCACGCCTGTTGGCTCTGACGGAGTACGCAGAAGTGTACAATACACCCAGATTTCGACTGTTAGATGTGTTAAGTTGCATTGGGATCCTGGAGAAATAGAGGGAATTCCTTAAATTTTATAGGCACACCAGAAGCGATTTGGATAGTTTTAGGAAGAGTACGTTCTTGGAGTGATCCCATTTCAATTTGGTAAAGATCTGATGAAGAACTTCGGAAGATAGGCGACCGGAACTCCTCAATAAATGATAGCAAATGTACTGGGAATGTACTCCCCGAAATCTCATGTCTCTCTATTGTTTACACCAGTTCATAACAAAAAATCACGCCGTTACGCTGTGAAAGGGTAAGCACATATGAACCACTAAAAAGTGAAAAATAAAAACTTTTTTGTGACAAAAAAACTAAATCAATCAAACAAAGGTCACCGACTTCTGAAGCTAAAGTTATTTTTCACTTTTTGTGTGAAGTCGGTTACATTTTTTGCAAAAAAGTTTTTACTGTTTCAGTTATTGTGATACTGTTTCTAATTAGCTTTAAAAAGAGTAACTTAAAGTTAGTTTTGTTTTTAGAGTCATATCAAGCCTTATTTATATTAATTTAAAGGGAAAAATGGACTAAGAAAATTGATCTCTTACAATTATGCTGTTTGAAAATGACATATTTAATTATTTTAACCTTATTAATTAGACCAAAATGTAAGTCTGTAATCAAAACCGCAAGAGAATTCACACTGATTGATTTGTTGGTTTAGGAAATGTAGTTGACTCCATTTTTATACTACAAAAAAGGGCAGTCCGCGCGATTTATAAAATGGGTCCTCGCGAGTCACTCAGGCAAAAATTCAAAGAGATCGATATATTAACTCTGCCTTCACTTTATATCTTTGAATGTATTTTATATGTCCGCAAAAATCGAGGGCTTTTCAAAATTAGAAGCGACTTCCACAATAAAAATACACGCAGTAAACATGAAATTGTAATACCTAAATTCAGATTAACAAAAACTAGCAAGTCTTTTATTATAAACAGTATACGCTTTTATAACAAGTTGCCAAAGTCAGTTATAGAACTGACCGATGGAAAGTTCAAGAACCATATTAAACGTGTCCTTATGAAAAAAGCATATTACAAAATCAAGGACTACGTTGATGACAAAGAAGTTTGGCTATGATTCCTTCTGCGCATGCGGCTTCCCTGGTAGCTCATAAACGGCACAGATTTGTGGATGTCTCTAACTATTCTCAATCTCATTATTCTTTTTCTTTTGATTCAGATTATTACAATAGTTTTCAAATCATTTTTTCTCATATTTTGCTCAGAATAGTTACAGCACTGATGACAATATTTGTGTCACTTGTTTAATTTAGTTCTTTAATTATTTTTTTTTAAATATTATATTTTTTATTTTATTTTTTATTTACTTACCTTTGTATAGATGCTTTTTTACCTATTATTTGTGAATGAGTGAACATTGAAGGCCTTTTAGATTCCCGGATGCTGTTTAACTTTTGTTAAATATTTCTTTTGTTTTACATTTTTTGTATAGCAAGCAACGGGGTCCACCCTTTATAGCAGAACTTTTTATGTCATAATATTATTTTGCATACCAGCTGATGGCATAAACTTCATTTCGCAGAAAATAGTTTGGCAGATACTCATTTATCATAGGTTCATACTCATAATTTTGTAAGCCAGAATCATCTTCAGGCATACATTTCATATGCATAAGATTCAAAAGTAGAACCATCTTATCGCAGAAAGTTCACAGTCAGAATCATCTATTGGCATAATTTTCATATAGATAGTCTTTAAAGGCAGAACTATCATATCTCAGAAAGTTTACAGTTAGAATTATTGTTTGGCATACATTTCATATGCATAATAATGGAAAGACTCGTCTATCATACCACAGAAAATTCATAAAACCAGTTGATTGTGAACACTTGGTTTTTATTTCCCTGTAAAAAGCAGGCAAACAAGCATATTATATCGTGCATGTATACAAGCTAGCATGAAGCAAGCATGCAGCACGCAGCATGCAAGCAAGCATGCAGCAGGCAAGCAAGCATGCAGCAGGCATGTAAACATCTGAACATGCATATACCATGCATACAGCATGCATGCAAACAAGCATGCAGCATACAAACAAGCATGCAGCAATCATGTAGCATGCAAGCAAGCATGCAACATGCAGCAGGCATGGTTTCTGTCACGGCTCCGGCGCTGCGGGGCTACGGCGGTCCCACGCGAGCTGTTCGTCGCAGATGGGTTTAACGCTCACCACCGCAGCTTCGGCTTGCTGGCCGGCTTCGCCGGCCAACCTCAGCCGCGGCGGCGAGTGTTACAACCACCTGCTCCTCAACTCGCGGCCCGCCTCGCCCCTCCGCGCCTACGCGATTTTAAATTACACTCTTGGGGTAGGGCAAACAAGACTACGTGGAGTCGGTTTTGGAGCGCTTCTTTTCTGTCACTAACTTTTCTAGCACAACATATTGTCTTTTTAAGATAATATTTTAATTTTAAATTAAGGTTAAAAATGCTATTTTGTGGCATTGAAAAATGGCAATACTGCCAAATAAAATTATTCCAAATGAAATTCTGCAATCTTCATAGTATGCCAAGTGAAATTATATCAAATAATCGTCGTTCTAAGTAAACATTATTCTAAACGAAATTATGCGAAATATGAACAATGCCAAAGGTAATTATGCCAAAATAAATTCTGCTATCTAAAAGTATGCCATTCCAAATTCGGACATACACACATTCAGCCAAACAATAAGTATATTTTAAAAAAAATATGCCTTTAATATATTCGTTTAAAGAAAATTATGCCAAGTGTGTTATGCTAAATGAATTTCGGAGCAACAAGATTCTGCCAGATAGATGGAACCCCAAGCAACGACCTATTGTCGGGCCTACGCTGTCCCCCCATACTTTAGTACGAATGCTGTAATGAAACAATAATATTGTAATATCAAATGATTTGAAAAGAGTAACCATGGAGTTTCTTGCCGGTTCTTCTCCATGGAATCGACCAACGCGAACCGTGCACCTTCGACGTTTTATAAGTGCCCATCCAGGCCTATGTGAAATAAAATATTTTGATTTTGATTGATTTTGATTTTGGAGTAAAAATTGTAAAGTATTTCAATTTTTACTACATTTTGTATCCAGAATAGATTTTTAAATATTACTATCTAGGAAATTGTATTTCATTGTGATTTTTATTGGCTTCGAGGGTTGACAGACTTCTAAATTTACCCATTAAGGTACCGAAAGTAGTTTTAAGAATTTTCAGAATTGTTACTGTTCACAATTGATAGAAATGGAACGCAACCATAAGGCAAGACTTTTATTACTCTACTGTAAGTGATCATTCTCGAAGCAATTACCTTGTGACGTTTACCCACAGAGCATCTACGTTTAACTTTCTATAATAAATTACACAATTGAATATTATAAATGCTCGCTTTATTACCAATATTTCTACATACAGAATGCAGCAACGTGCAGAATTTATCAATGCTTTGTGTACGTGCATCAGAACAAAATTTAGCTTAATACACGTGCAGGTGACCGGGAAAAAAAATCGTCGAATCACATCAACCTCGATAAGTTGATTGGGCGTGAAAACTTTGCAACGTGGTTTACTGTCAAGACATACCTAGAACATGAAGACTTGTGGCAATGACGACTCGAATGGAGTAGTGGGAGTGAGGCTGCCTTACGTTCATAGGGTCCTGGGTTCGAATCCCGGTAGGATGTTATGTTTGTGTGATGAGCATGGACATTTCTTTCCGAGTCATGGATGTTTATATGTATAATAAGTATCTATGTAATTTACAAATAAAAAAGTATATATGTAGTATATCAACTATCTGGTGTCCACGTCACAAGCCTTGCTTAGTGTGGCACTAGATGGCGCTGTGTGTTAATGTCCAGCGATATTTATTTATTTATTTAATGCGTGGAGCGTGGATGGTTTGTACCTGTAGATCCTGGTAAGGATGTGAAGGCGAAGTCCAAGTTAATATCGTCAACCCAACGAGTTTTTGAACAAGTAAATGAAACACAACCGTGATTTTACTAAATAAGTTATTGCTATCAAAACACAGATTTAAAGAGCGTAAACTCTGACGTAGTCGACCCTCAAGGAGGCGTCATGCCACAAAGGGTACCAGGAGTCCTTGCTCTTCCAGAAGTCTAACATGGCCTTGCTGGCGCCGTTCCTCCAGGGCTTGTCTTCCAGATCATCAGAGAAGTCGTTCACTCCACCCACGCGAAGACCAAGGGTTATGTGGAACTGAGGGGGAGAAATTAAATTCAGTGATGTAAGTAACAAGGCCAGAATGTCTAAAAGAGTCGCACGGAACCGGACATTGTGGCCACGTCTTTCGGCTGAAATGATAATATGTATGTCACGAGCGTAAGAGTGCACATTGTGTTCTATATAGCACTATACTGCGACGGTTTTTCTCACTGACATAGGCGACCGACCGTTCGCGACCAACGTCAGCGCTGCAGGAATTCAGGCCTAGTGTTCATTATTTTCTTAATAATTTCTCTTGTTACCTTTTAGTTCACTGATACGCACCGTACGGATCTCTCAAATTTGTTCATACTACGAACCGTTTGGTGCGACGCGTCCGACGCGTACGTTGCGGACGGGTGGACGCGTAAATAGCGACAAGTTTGAATCCTTCTTTAAAATTGTTAATCCTTCAAGCTTTTACATTGTATGTACACTGTATCCCTTAGACTCTTACCATCTTATCCAGCGGCGCCATGACGGTTCCCTTCTGCCAGTGCAAGGCGTGAGTCACGTTGTACGTTTTGGCAACCTCAAAGAAACCCCCCTTAGGGTTCACGGTACCGTACTGCTCACCATCCACCAACAAATCAATGCCATCTGTGACATAAAGTTTGTAAGCTTATTTAGTGAAAACATTGCATAGGCACGATTCGTCACATTTTTAAAACTGGAGGTCATATTATTTCGGGCAACTGGAATTGCTACGGACCATAACACCTTGCAGACTTACAGAAACATACGCAATTTTGTCCATACTTGTATGGCCGATTCATAATATTATTGTGAGATCCAAAACCGTTGAAGAGCTTCTCCGCAACTTGTAAAACTTTTTTACTGCAGGCGATTTTCTGATGGTCGCCCCTGTTGGTTCTTGCGCGTAGATAGGATCGGTGACCTACCCTCTTATCTAGTATACAGGGTGGATTTTCTCAATGCCACCTAAAGGGAAAGTACTCGAAATACTGGAGATGGACAATTTTACCAAAAGTAACCATTTTTTATTTTCTTAAAGAAACAAATCTGCATCCACACATTTTCATAAAATCGCTTGCCACACTCGGGAATCGACATCAATCGATAGGGCCATATGGATTAAATCTCTCTAATAAACATGATAAACAAAATGAAAGGAAAACCATGAAAACTAAAGAACAGTTATAAATTCAGTGGGATAAATTAAACAAGATAAAGCACTATTATTCATGGTTTTCCTTTCATTTTATTTAGAGATTTGATCCATTTGATCGACCCTATCGATTGATGTCAAAAAGGTACAGAATGTTATTTTGTCGAACTTTAGCCAATTCATCCCGGGTTCGATGCCCGAGTGTGGCAAAATAATTTTCGTAAAACTGTGAAAGCAGACTTGTTTCTTTTTTTAAATAAAGGAATGTCTCCTTTGCGTTAAATTTGCTCTCTCCATTTAGAGTACTTTCCCTCCAGGTGGCATTGTAAAATTCCACTGTGTATAGTTCTGCTACTACTACTACGAGTATATACATAGTTAAGAGCGGGTATCCCAAAAGTTGGCAACGTCGCAAATAAAAATAAATAAATAAATATATATATATATTTATTTTTATCACAAAGGCTAAAAAAAATCGACTTCTCAAGCAAAACTCCATCAGCTGTTCGGACATATATGTATGGAGAGTTGATTTTTTTTTGTCCGTTTTCGGAAAAGTCGTAGAACCAATGTTATTGTTTAAGATGTCAGCAATCCACTCCTGCGAGGTTGCCGGTGTTTTACAAATAACCCTGTATATATAATAAATGAAAATAATAAATATGGCTCTATGTGCACTAAAAAATTGAATATGAATTAAAACCCTAAATTTGATGTTGTAAACGTTTCAGGTGTAAAAAAGGCATTTAGCAAGTTCCCAAATACTTTTTTTACATCTAAAACTATATTTTCGGTGTTATGATATTAATTATTGCATTCCCTTATCAATTTTTTAGACCACTACAGAGCCATATTTCTTATTATCATACAGTAAATTGTCAAATTAAATAAAACGTGTAAATATTTGAAAACTATTTGCGACGTTGACAATTTTTGGGATACACTTTTACTATTCTAAGCTTCAATTAAGGATTCATACCTGTGCAATCGCTCATTTTACTACTACCTTGGCTAAGTAAGTCGATCAGTGGAAGTAGGAATCATACCTTTTCGTACGTTTCCACATGAAATGACATCTTTGTATGTAGTTTAACTCGATTTTTGCTGTAATCAACCGGTGCTGAACCTACCTGGTCTCCATATCATGGTATAGTTATGGAAGTTCTTGGGCCAGTTATCGATACCGATCTTCTCCTGCAGCAGGGCAGACCTGAAGGGTTCAGACTCTGAGAGCACAGGGCCTCCATACAGCTTCTTGGCAAGTCCAAGGTTTCCTCGGACGAAGGCGACTCGCATCAGACCGGACTCGTAGTTATCTGGACCGTACGTGTTGTCTGATGATTCCAAGTTGATTTCTAGAGTAAAAGGTTACATGGTGGGTTAAAAGTGGCTCCAAAATATGACTAACAAGTGAAATGGTTCCAGATTATTATATAAATTGTGTCTAAGGTTTGAAATGTCCATTGTAAAAGATTTGTGGTCTTTTTTTCTTTTGTTACTTTATTAGACACTAGCGGACGTCACGCGGTTTCACCCGCGTAGTTCCCGTTCCCGTGGGACTACAGGGATAAAATATAGCCTATGTTACTCGTGGATAATGTAGCTTTCCAATGGTGAAAGAATTTTTAAAAACGGTCCAGTAGTTTTTAAGCCTATTCATTACAAACAAACAAACAAAGTTTTCCTCTTTATAATATTATAGTATAGAAGATTCTAGCATAATTAACTACTTTTAGCATAAATCAATTCTTTATTAAAAAGATTTCTCACGAACCAGGTAATAGCCAGCTTCCAGAGGGTAACTTAGCGCGCACTTCTATCCTCCCGAACATGAAGTTAAAACTGCGTCTTGTGGTGATCTTCGCCGTCGTCACAGGTGGTATTGTCTGGGCCCCTACCACTTCTCGTCTGCACTCTGGCGTGCCTGCCTGGCCTGTGCATCTGAAAATCGGTAATTTTGTTCGGTCAACACAAACGTGTGCTACCGCTGACGAAGGGTTCCTCTCACTGGTCCAAACAAATGAGTGACATAATTATAAACGCGACGATCCCGTTTACAATTTTAGTATTTAGCACAGGCAGATACCATTTAAGAAAATTAGCAACACGTTGCTACTCCAATGCTTAGAGGTGGCGTCTGCGAGGCGGGCTAATGCCGTTAGGGATTTTATAATTTGATTCTCCAAAATCGAATTGATCAATTGTTAATGAGCACTTTTATAACTAAATGTTATTTATGTTTCATTTATATATATGTTACGGCTAATACCCGAAGTGCGGCTGCACCTAGTTTTAGCCGGGTAGAACTAGGTGTAGCCACTTACTCTTGGTTAAACCTAGTGCGAGCCGATTGTTTTCGGGTAAAACTAGGTCTATCCTTCATCATGCCGGCTACAACTAGGTTCGGCCATTCCCTGTTGGATAAAACTAGGTCTATCCGATATCATTCCGGCTAGAACTAGGTCCAGACAATCCCTGTTGGATAAAACTTAGATGCGTGTCCCGCCAAGCCTTCCGCCCCGCGTCACACTCATGACTCACCGTATCTGCAGCATCGGCACGGGATGGAGGGCATAGCGAGGCACGCGCCTATGTAGGATGTGAGCGCCAGGTGCTGCTGATCTACTGCAGGTCTACTAGCGAGTGTGAGTCACAGCGTCTGCAGCAGCAGCGCGTGTCTTAGTTTTATCTAACAGGGATTGGATGTACATAGTTGTAGCCGGCATGCTATCGGCAGAGCTTTTTTAGATATTAAAAAAACATCCAATAAAAAGAAACGTAGAGAGTTTTTTTATTCTTAAAAATCACATTGTAATAATTAACACAAATTATTAGGAGTACAATTTTTAATATAATAGGAACAATCAGGATCATTTTTTTAACAACAGACAATAGTTGCATATTATAATTTAAAGAATGTTATTATAATTATAAATCACACTTTTATAAAGTAACATAAACTATCCAGGCGCCTGTTACTTGTTTCAACTTGTTTGCATCTAGTTTTATCCAACAGGGAATGGCTGGACCTAGTTGTAGCCGGCATGATGAAGGCTAGACCTAGTTTTACCCGAAGACAATCGGCTCGTACTAGGTTTAACCAAGAGTAAGTGGCTACACCTAGTTCTAACCGGCTAAAACTAGGTGTAGCCGCACTACACATATATATATAACTGCGTCTTTATTAGTCAAACGATCTACAGATAAATTACAAATGAAATACGTTTAAGGTAACTTATGATTTAAACATACTCAATTTATATTTGGTAAAGAAATAGTCCACTTTTTAATTATTTGTATTTTTCGCAAGAGTGAGCGAAGCGAGAGACTTGAGGCATCCCCATTACGCTGCGGGACTATTCGAAAGAGATACCGTCTGAGATAACATAAAGGGCGAGGAAGGAACATGGATGGGTTTTAGTCAGTAAAAGTCTGATGACCCAGTGTGGGAGAAGTTATTTGATTTCCCATCCGAAAAAAAAACATCCCGATTCCGGACAGGTTAGGTTCGAAGGAGATGGCAGAGCCCAAAGAGCGAGTGAACAAAGACCCCGCCATCCTCTTCATGTTAGGTTACTTTAAACCCTGCAGTCAGAAATAGGAGCCCGTACCAAGTCGAGCCGCGTGGCCTAGGGCTGCGTCGACTACGCCTTGTTATAACATTTTGATATTTACCTTGCCGTTAATTTTATTCGTACCTAATTTGATCTTCCAAATTTTTATTAATAGTGTTCGACCTTGACTACTGGGTGAAATTGAAATAGACAAAATTGTAATTTAGATCGAATTAATGTTCAACGTGTAGCAGAAAGGGTATAAGTGTTATGGAAGGGTGTGCTGCCTGTGGACGGTTAGCTATGGCCTAGCTAGCCGTCAGTCCGTCTAATGACGGCGCGTTCGTGTTCCACGTGCACCTCAAAGAGATGTCAGCATAAAGGGAGGGGCCTGCAAGGGCCGTAGCCTGCCGGGGTTGCGGGTCTGTTCGAAAGAGATACCGCGGTCCCGGAACATAAAGGGCGAGGAAGGAACATGGATGGGTTTTAGTCATCAGTAAAAGTCTGATACTCCCTCCCGCTCCGCCCAGAGTGGGAGAAGTTATTAAAATTTGATAATTTCCCATCCTAAAAATAAAATAAAAAAGGGTGTGCTACAGACCATCAAACTTAACAACTTACCATTGGACCGCCATAGTAGTCGCGAAAAAATAATCAACGGCCTCATTCAAAATTCCAATACCTACTCGACCCAAATGTATGAGACCGCTGATTATTTTTTTACGATTACGGATTTACCCAGAGAGAAAGTTACTGTATTATAAAAGTAATAAAAAAAGGAGAAGAAGTCATAAGTTTCATGAAAATTTCTCTTATAATCAACAACAAGTAATCATCAGACTTAATTTTTATACCTACCTCAAACATTATTTGCATAATTCTAAACCGATTAAAATATTGATTGATTAGATTTATTTTATGTCTCAAAGAAAAATGATAAAATATATTAAGAAAGAAGACAGTTTAGATTGTTAAGCTTGCAATATTTGCATAATTTAAACCATCTTTTAAATAGATTGCACAAAATTATTTCAAAATATTCTAGTGATATTTTATTAGTAGTTATGACAAAGAAGCATTTTTTTTTTATAAATAGGTGGTGCCGAATATAAGAATAATTATTCAAGTACCTGTCAACTAGGTCCAGAAATCCATTTGGAGACTCAGTCAGCACCGGATTGATGACCAGGCAGTCTGCCTCGTAGCTCACCGTCTTGTCCGGAATGTACACATTGAAGGGATAGTCCTGAAATAAAAAATAAAGATACTGGATTTCATATATTTTCGACTAAGTATGACTTGTCGACTTTCAAACAAAGTTCGTCATGTGTGTAATATTATTTATTTTGTGTAACAGACAGAATCCTTCTCAAGGCGATTAGATAAGCTAAATTAGCAACTCTATTTGTAGTTCAAACTTCGTTTGAAATGCTGTTAGAATAAAGTTCTAATCAGCTTGCACCACAAAGTGTTTGTTACGTCAGTCAGTGCGGGCCAAATACCGCGAAATGAGTGGTTTCGACCGATTAACAAAAAAACTATTGATTGGATTAAAAAAACTAAAACACTATCATGCTAATATATTGCGTGTAGAATTATTTGCCAAAAAATCAGAATGATCGCATGCATGCATGTTTTTTTTTGTTTGAAAGATATTTTTGGAGATAAGTCCGTGTTTGTTTTTTATTGAGTCAAATATATGTATTATGTTTTCAAAACACTATCATGCTAGCATAATCCTGAAGAATATCATTATATTATCTGGTCTTGTTTATAACGGTGAATCATATACTTTTAGTAATTATAAAACTCGCGTTTAGCTCATGTAATCGCCGTAACTCAACGGGTCACATTAATAGATGTCTACGATAATAATTCAACATTATTGATTTATGCCAGACTGCTCAAACTCGCTTTAGAAGAATAATACTTTAAGTTCCGTCTTAGTTGACCTCTGTTTGGTGTTACCAAATTACAGTTGACTTTTAGTTGAAGACGACATTGCAGGGCCAGAAACAATACCAACTTGATGATAATTATTTTTATTTATAAAGGGTGTAAAACACCTCTTAACGAATACGAAAGGCACTTGATCTCCCCGTCATTGCGATCATTTTTTTGTTCTACACCATACCTGGGAACCTTATAGTTACGGAGATATGGGGGGTCAAAGTTACAACTTTTTTGACAAGTTTTTTTTTAAATACAAGTTTTTTATGTAAGATTTGAACTTTTAACACCTTAACAACCCCCGTACTATTCAATCCATCCATCAGCACAATGTTTTGAGTGTGTTACATTGAGTTATACCACAAAACATGAATTATAACCTCAAAAAAAAAAGTTTTTTCCCAGCAATATTTTTTGCGTAAAGTTACTTAGTTTGATATACAGAATGCTTGGTTAACGGCTTTGTGATGAGGTGAAATACACCCTGTAGGTGGTAAGATTATGTAATAGAATGTATGTATGTACTCGAGGTCTGTACCTCGAGTACATACATACATTCTAGTCAATTTCACAATGTGGGTACCCCCTTGAAAGCACCTTCGTTTTAACCCGGGGCGTACAGACGCACCGGGTGTCGGGGGCCACCGTAGGCGCAGTCTGTAGACGGTGAGCTATGGGCTAGCTCAATGTCCGTCCGTCTTATGACGACAGGACGTGTTGACGGCGCGTTTGTGTTCCACGCGCGCCATTAACACGGCCTGTCAAGGGCCGAAGCCTGCTGGGGCCGCGGGACTGTTCGAAAGAGATACCGCGACCCCGGAACATAAAGGGCGAGGAAAGAACATGGATGGGTTTTAGTCAGTAAAAGTCTGACACTCCTTCCCGCTCAGCCCAGAGTTAGAGAAGTTATTTGATGATTTCCCACATCAGTAAAAAAAAAGGGTACTGGGCACTGTGCAATCTGTAACTGATTGAAACTCGCACTTGTCTCACTGAACGTTCATCAGTAATCTATAACTCAAGTACACTGAACATACTGGCTCTCCTGGAAACTGGGTCATCACGTCCCATTTATCCAACGCCCCATGACTTGTTGTTATCGCAAACTCTTCGCTGAACAGCAACTGGTCTTTGCAAATATTTGGATTGCCTTGAACCATGGTCTTCGACACTGCACAGTCTGATGGCATGGTAATTGTTTCATATCTAGTGTCTATCGGATTTTCAGGGAAAAATATAGCGGTGAATTCGTCAGTGGATGGACTGGGTGGTATCTGGGCTTGGGCACTAGCTGGTGTACCATCTTCATTGACGAACCCTGGAAAATTGAAGAGGCCATTTTGTAAGAAATGATTACTTTTTTCATTTTCATCGTTATGGGAGTAATTGCAATCACCGTTGCACCCTTCCCATGTATGTAGCATATTCAGGATATGATACGACTGCTGAGCCATAGGCCTTCTCTTTATGATCACCTTGCAGCCCAGTGCAAGTTGACGAAGATCACAAATCAGCGAATTTTTGGTTCTTTTATAAGAATATGCGTGTCTCCACCAAGTTTTCTTCGCCGTTTTGGGAGCTCTCATATGGTAAGGTTATAAAAGCCAAAAATGATAATGCCTAACTAGGAAACTAATTTCATGGTTGTGAGTTCAAAGCACAGTTTAAACTAGAATGCCATTTTGTAGACCATTCGTGCTACTGCAAAGATTTTTTGAGACCAGACTGGCTAACTACCATAAATGTTCAAAAACTCACCTGTGACTGTGTATGCCAGATCTGTGTTATAATATCCGTTGCCATTTCTGCGGATATACATCCAGTAAAATATGGTGTCTCCAACTTTCAGTACAACATTACGATCCCTATACACCCACTTGTTACCTTTGGGTCTGGGTATGTCCCCATGAAGGACACCTTCGTCTAGTCCTTGGAATTCTTGGTTGATGTTTCCACGGAACCCGACGAAGGTATACCCATCATCTAAAAACAAAGGATTATTTAGTCTGGCTTTTGCAGTCAATGACGTTACTAAGCTTCCAGAGAAAAAATCAACACGCCTGTCATCCCGAAAGGGTGAGTTTGAGGTTTACTTATTGTTCGCTCACATCTCATCAGTTATGTTTAAGCCCTATGCAATAGGGGGCAAACCTCTTTCCATTTTTTTTGATTAGCCTGTATTGTCCCACTGCTGGGCAAAGGCCTCCCCCATAGTCTTCCACTCCTCTCTACGTGCGGCTGTCTCAGGCCAATCCATCGCAAACGCTTCTAAGTCGTCACGCCAGCGTTTTCTAGGCCTCCCTCGGCGACGCTGCCCGTCTTCTGGCACCCACTAAGTCGTGACATAGTGGTGATAGGTCCATTAACTGGGCTTAAATTCAAACTCCAGGCTGCTAACTTTTTCCCCGACCTAGGAATCGAACCGAAGTTCCTATGCCCAGCAATAGCGCTTGCAACTTACCGGGATTTAAGTTCGTTCGTTTTTTTTTGTGATTCTAAAAAAACATTTTAATTTTGGAACGATTTGTTTTTACAGAACAACAAAAAAAAAACGTACGAATACAACTTTTATTGTATCCAAATCAACAAATCAAATCATAGAATCATTTCATTTTTACCTCATTCGAACAACTTTTCGGTTTGTGCTGTCGATACTTTAAAAAGTCAGGGTTTAAATGACGAAAATAGATTATAGAAGAATTAAAGAAGTTAGATTAAATAGCAAACAAAGAAGTATGAGGTTTTAAAATTTCCTATATTCGCCAATTATGGTTTATATAACAAAAGAAAAAATACAGGTCAAATATATGTTGAAAATCTAACTGACGTAGTTATTTTTATTTTTGTCGTCTCCCCTATTATGAATGTACTAATATGGATACACCTCTGTCTGATCTTTCGGAATATCTACTATTTTTATTTGAAACAATAAACGGTCTTACCTTTCAACGTCACCCTAAATCCTCTAGGGTACAAAGCTTCTACCGTTGGCGTAGGGACTTCGTAGTCTCTCCCTATAGCTTCACATATTTTGCAATATGTGAAGCTATAGGGAGTAATAATAAACACGGATAAATATAAGACTACATACTTGTATATAGACGTCATGTTTTGACTACTCGGAAAGTCGAATGATTCGATACAAGTTTGTGAAGATGCTGCTCACCGGTTTTTAAAGGTCGGATTTTTTTTAACTACAGGAAAATTTGATACCTAAATTCAAATAGTGTTCTTGGTAGTAGTTTTGTTCGTTTTGGTATAAATGTTACGTGGTTTATGACCTTTCAGGTTATCTCGTGGCTTTGCCAGCTTGTAGTTCGGAAATTATTCCATGGAAACGGTTGCTAGAGTTAAATGAAAGTAAAGTTCTGATATAGGGTTTTCTTGTGTGCCAAATTTTACGCCAGGTTTAAAAGAAAAAAAAATTGGAACTCCACAATGTAACAGCCATTTGTTAATTATGTTAGGTTTCTGAATAGTCTGCTTACCTTATGAGCTTGCCGCATTGTAGACTCAGCGGTTTTGACGATATCGTCAATCCAACTAGTTGTTGAACAAGTAAATGAACCACAACCCTGCTTTTTCAAAATCTTTAATTGTTGTCAAAAATACAGATCTAAATAGCGTACACCCTGACGTAGTCGACCCTCAAGGCGGTGTCATACCACGAGGGGTGCCAGGGTTCCATCCTCCTCCAAAAGTTTAGCATGGCCTTGCTGGCGCCATTCTTCCAGGGCTTGTCTTCCAGGTCATCAGAGAAGTCGTTCACTCCACCCACGCGAAGACCGAGGCTTATGTGGAACTGAGAGAAAGAGAATAAAGTTCAATGATGCAAGTAAGAAGGCCAGAACTTTAACAGTCTTAGGCCAGCTGTAGAAGATGACCGTTTAAGGTTTTGTGAGATGATAGATAGAAAGTCTTCTTTATACAAGAGGTGAAAACGCAAGAATGAATGTTTTTTTAACATTTTAACACGTTTTTATAAGCTCCCCGCTCTTCTGCTCCGGCCGAGAATACGACACGCGTAGTTACCATTGACCCTTTTTTTTTTTTTTTAGGATGGGAAATCATCAAATAACTTCTCCCGCTCCGGGCGGAGCAGCAGGGAGTGTCAGACTTTTACTGCGGTATCTCTTTCAAACAGGCCCGCAACCCCGGAGCTACCATTGACCCTCAAACCCTCAACGCAATTATACTGCCTCAAACAATTCAGCTGCAATACAACCTAAGCAGCAGAAAGGAGGAAAGCAAAACCGTCGCTGTGAAACCCTTCCGAGGATTCCGGTAAAGCGCTGTCCAGCAAAGCAGGAGTGTGGTGAGAACGGCTTCACTTTAGTTCAGAAGAAAAGAACCCCCTACCCGCCTACTTGTCATAATCAATGCGGTACTGGACTGTCAGGACCGAATATGCTGTATCCCGACTGCATCACTCCACAAAAGTTCAAGAGGTCGTAGAGTACATGAAGGTGGAAACTAGTTGGACCTTGAGGGTCGAGAAGTTAGATCCGCGTCACAACACCAACTTCGAGTGCTTCGAACTTCGGTGCGAGTTCCGACACAATATCTCGACAAGTTTCTCTCGTCTACCGACGTTTTCGCGGCAGGTTTCATGATATCGCGCAGCGTAACACGACGCCGCTACTTCATGTGTCATAATTCATAGTTTGTAAGCTATAGTACAATATGTGTTAGTAAATTTTGTAATATTACACATTTGCTCGTAAAGAGTCTCTTATTTCACCAATTTCAATATCGTAATGTATCTCATTACGTACTTATGCGGTAATGTAAAGTAAATCGCCCGGTTTATGCTCCGTCTAAAACGAACTGTATTTTTTTAAATCTTAGCAAAGAGTTTTTAGATCAGAAAAGTGGTCAATATTTTCTGAATAAAATTGGCTTTGGTAGAAAAAATATATTAAATAAACATGGAATTCTCTAATTTAATTAATTTTTACAGTAAAATACAAACATTTATCTGTATCAAAACACAAAAATATTTATTTTCTTATTTAGTAATAATACTGGCTGTTTTTGTGCTAAAAAAATTTCCTAAAAAAAGCGCTGATACGCACGCATCGCAAAGGAGACCATTTTTTTTTGTTCGGGGATTAGGCCACCCACATAAATTGTAGCATTTAATAATGAAACTTACATTGATTTATTCATTATAACCTCTAGATTCCAGTGGTTAAATTAGCTAAGCATTGTCTAACCGGAATAAATGCGAAAAATCTGCAAAAACGCTTACTAAAACCAAAATAAACAGAAAAAGTTAATGTCAAAATAATGAAGTCGCTTCGTCGAATGTATCGCTACCATAATCCAGCTAAACATGAAGACGCCGCATTTCATAACGGTGATACTTAACAACAGCGCGCCATTATATAATACAGCGTTTTATACGAATTGGCTGCGACATGTACCTTGTATATATCCCTTTTTTTTTTTTTTTTTTTTTAGGATTGGGAATCATCAAATGACTTCTCCCACTCTGGGCGGAGCGGGAGGGAGTGTCAGACTCTTACTGACTAAAACCCATCCATATTCCATCCTCGCCCTTCATGTTCCGGGGCCGCGGTATCTCTTTCGAACAGGCCCGCAACCCCGGCATACCTTGTATCCCTTAGCACAGATATTATAATACTTCGTACCCTTAGTTAGACTCTTACCATCTTATCTAATGGTGCCATGACGGTTCCCTTCTGCCAGTGCGAGGCGTGAGCCACGTTGTACTTTTTGGCGGCCTCAAAGAAACCCCCGTTAGGGTTCACGGTACCGTACTGCTCACCATCCACCAAAAAATCAATGCCATCTGTGACATAAAGTTGGTAAGCTTACTTATTTATTAAAATATCTGATTCCTTTCATCGTTGTTTTTTAAGTGGAAGTCATAGTATTCCGAACGATTGCAAATTGCTCCGGACCCGGAAACCTTGCAGACTTACAGAAACGTCCGCAATTTTGTCCACACCGGCTTGGGCGATTCATAATTTTGTTGTGGGATCCAAAACAGTTGAATCGTTTCTCCGGAACTTAATAGGCTCTTTTAGCGCGGCACCCCTGTTGATTATGGCGTGCCCTGTTGGTTATAGGTTTTTAATATAGTTCTAAGTTTAATAAAAAATCATGCCTGTGCAATTGCTCTTTATACTACTGCCTTGGCTAAGGAAATCGGTCAGTGGATCGGAATCGTACCTAGGTTTCCACATGAACTGACATCTCTGTATGATTAGGACTTTAAATCGAATTAAGCGGTGCTGAACCTACCTGGTCTCCATATCATGGTATAGTTATGGAAGTCCTTGTGCCAGTTGTCGATACCAATCTTCTCCTGCAGCAGGGCAGACCTGAAGGGTTCGGACTCTGAGAGCACAGGGCCTCCATACAGCTTCTTGGCAAGTTCACGGTTTCCTCGGACGAAGGCGACTCGCATCAGACCAGACTCGTAGTTATCTGGACCGTACGTGTTGTCTGATGATTCCAAGTTGATTTCTAGCAAAAAGAGGTTTCATGAGGTGTTGAAAGTTGCTCCAAAATATGACTGAATGGTTCCAGATTGTTATATAAATTGTGCCTAAGGTATTAAATTTCCATTGTTTAAGAGTTGTAGCCTTTTTTTTCTAAAATTACAAAGTATGTTAAAGCCTTCTAGGAAAATTCTAGCTAACTACTTTGCACATAAATAAATTCTACACTAAAAGGATTTCTCACGAACCAGGTAGCAGCCAGCTTCCGGAAGGTAACTTCGCGCGCACTTCTATCCTCCCAAACATGAAGTTAAAACTGCTTCTTGTGGTGATCTTCGCCGTCGTCACAGGTGGTATAGTCTGAGCCCCTACCACTTCTCGTCTGCACTCTAGCGTGCCTGCCTGACCTGTGCATCTGAAAATCGTTTGCGTTAATTTTGTTCTGTCAACACAAACGCATGTTAGCGCCGACAGAGGGCTCCTCTCACTGGTGCAAACAAATGAGTGACATAATTTATAATCGCGACGATCCTGTTTACGCGCGGCCTATCACTTTAGTTAGTATGCTATACGGACCTGATTTGGTATAGAAGGACCTGGTTTGCTCAAAGCCTCAAACTAAACATGCTTTTGCTAGTCGATTCTATGTGTTTTTAGGACCTTTTCTGTATAATAGACTGAACAAGAAACTAAACTTCTATTGTCTAAGTTATAGGTAGTTTTGTTCCATCAGATTATTTAGCGACACTTAATTACACGGACACGGAAAAACTTCTAGAAGTCCTAGTATGATGTTATGCCCTCGTATCTAATTTGTACACATCTCCTAAAATTTGTTGTAATGTTTATTGTTTTGTACCAGTTTGATTTTTGTTGTAATTGTTATTAGATTTATTTTATTTTGAAAACTTTTACTGTCCTAATTAAATTATGCAATGTAAAGTGCTGGTCTGAAACACAGGTTTAAATAAACCTAGATCAGGTTGGTCGCTACCTAACATTTGTATTTGACAATTTCGTTACCAGCAACGGCAGCAACTGTTATATATTATTGTAATTGTAGTTTAATTATAAGCACTAATTATACAATTATTATTGTTAAAAATAACTCTACTGCACTTAAATGTATACTTTTGTAATACCTTCTTTTTTAAATAAATTATTCCTAAATTGTTCCTATTCCTATAGCATTTGCGAAAATTGGCATCACTGCAATGCTTAGCAGTTGCATTTGCTAGGCGGGCTAATTCCATCAGGGTTTATATAATTTGATTCTCCAATATCGAATTGATCTATTGTAAATGAGCACTTTTAAAACTAAATGTTTTTTTTATGTGTCATCTTTTATATTTTTTATTGCATCTTTACTAGTCGATCTACGGATGAATTACAAATTAACTGCGTTTAAGGTTACTTAATAATAAGTTTTAAACATACTCAATATATTTGGTATCATCATAATCATCATTTCAGCCGAAAGACGTGTACTGCTGGACATAGGCCTCCAAGTGTCGCCACACTGACCGATCCCATGCGACTCGCAAATTTGGTATACAAAAATATTATTCCACTTTTTAATTATTTGTATTTTTCGCAAGAGTGAGCTAAGCGAGCTCGAGACTTGGGGCATTCCGAATCCGGACAGGTTAGGTTCGAAGAAAATGGCAAGGTCTAAAGAGCGCTGCAGGGGCTGCGGGACTGTTCGAATATAATACCGCGGCCCCGTTACATAGAGAGCGGGAAACTTGGATGGGTTTTAGTCAGAAAAAACTGACACTATTTGATGATTTCCCACCCGAAAAAAAAGCGTTCTAAAGAGCGAGTGAACTAAGACCTCGCCATCCTCTTGATTACGGTGGTGGTGCCATTTAGAAAGTAGTTGTATAAGAGTAAAGAAAGAAAAGAAGAAGAAGGGAAGTGCAGTATGTTTAATGATTACTTCTCGTAGTTTTAGGTCCCAGAAATAAACTATCAGACGTATTTTTTTTCTTCTCAAACATTGCGTAGTTCTAAAAGATTATCTCGATTGCTGAGATTTATTATTAAGAAGACAGTTTATTTTGCTGGCTATTTTTGAAAAATTCAAACGATTTTCTATACATGCCATGAAGTTGTATCAAAATAATGTAGTGAAAAATTTTGTAGTGATACTTTAATAGTTATGACAAAAAAGCGTTTTTTTTTTATTAATAGCTGAAAAAAAATTCAAATACCTGTCAGCTAGATCCAGAAATCCATTTTGAGACGCAGTCAGTACCGGAGTGATTACTAAGGAGTCTTCCTCGAAGCTCACCGTGTTGTCCGGAATGTACACATTGAAGGGATAGTCCTGAAATAGAAAATGAAAGATACTGGATTGCATTTATTTTCAACTTTGTACGACTTGTCAAGTTTCAAACAATGTTCGTCATATGTGTTATTAACAATATTTATTTTGTGCAATAGACAGGGTCATTATTATTAACAGATGTGTAAGAAAGTAAATCAATATGATTTATTTGTGCCAGACTGCTCAAACCCACAATATCACTATTGTTGTATGGCGAATCATTTGGATTAGATGAGGTAATGAAAAAAAAAAATGTTTCTTTACCAAATCAGAACAAAAGTTGATGATTGGTGGAACCTCGTTTTAACCAAAGAAAAAGCCTGTATTAGTAGACTCCTCTCTTTCATAGCTAGATAATTTTGCAATAGAACAGAATATACGTATTACATTTTTTCATTATTCACGTGATTGTGTATAGGGATGGGGGTGACACACACACACGCACACACACACACCCCCCCCGGCTGAGTGTGTGTGAGAGAAATGGGTGAATTAACCAATGTGTAGTAGGAGCTCCTCAGTCTCATCACAAATAAATCCAATTTGTTGCTATTTTTTTAAATTCATGTAGTTGTTTAGTGTATATGTATATCTCCTTATTTACCCTCTTATAAAGCTGAGCAGAACGTTTGTTGTATTGTATAGCAGCGAATTTTGATTTGGTTTGTGGAATTTGAGCAATTATGTCTTTCCGTCTCTTTGATAGTATGTTTGCATTATAAGGAAGTGTGTTATGTTTTTTTGGACTGTGTAAGTGATGTATAGTTTTCTAACAAAAACCAGGCCACTCATCTGGTATAGACTTTCAGTTGGGTATCTTATTTTTTTGAAGTAGGTATATGAATTTTATTAGTGCTCGTTGTGTTTATATCTATAAATCTAGGTTTTGGCGCACCGCCCCGTATGGGTACAGTACAGCGTACAGTAAACTATTACAGTAGTCCGGTAAAATTAGACAAAAAAATAGGGGTGATGTTACATTTATTCCCACTAGGCTAAAAATTAAGTAGGATTGTTCAATACACTATTATAAAGAAAATGTGAAAAGTCCTTAACAATCCGGTGCGTGCAAAAAAAATTACGCGGGGTCAAAGGTCACCAAAACGGGTTTTTCACGATTTTCAGCAAAACGGTACGTTTTATCATAAAATTAGTTAAGACTAAAATTGCAGGTCAAATAATTATCTATAAAAATGGCTTAACACTTTTTTTCCTAAGAGCCACCGTTTTTGAGATATAACGATTCAAAAAGTTGAAAAAGTTGTAATCGAAGTTTTCCTTGAAATGTTCACTATCAAGAAATTTTCAGAAGATAACCTTCATGTCGCCTATTTGTCAAAGCCAGATGTTCTGTTTTGATAAATTGGTTTACGGAGGACAAATTCATTTATAAGCTATCAGAAAAGTATCAGTTTAATATCCTGAATGGCGTAGATTTCTCACAATCGGCACTTTACGGTGTAAAGGTGGATCGTTTCAAGGAAAACTTAGATTACAACTTTTTGAGCTTTTTGAATCGTTTTATTTCAAAAACGGTTGCTTTTAGGAAAAAAAAGTATTGATACATTTTTATAGATAATTATCTGATCTACAATTTTGGTCTGAGCTAATTTTATGATAAAACTTACTGTTTTAGTGAAAATCGTTTTCTTGACCTTTGACCTTCAATTTTTTCTTTCCACACGTTGGATTCATGTGGATAATTGACAAATGGTGTGTATTAGGGTTCCCAACATTCATGCCAATTTTTTAGTTGGGTGCAAATTAATGTAGCCTTCTTTTTTTTTTTAAGGATGGGAAATCATCAAATGACCCCCCCCACTCTGGGCGGAGCGGGAGGGAGTGTCAGACTCTTACTGACTAAAAACCATCCATGTTCCTTCCTCGCCTTTTACGTTCCGGGGCCGCGGTATCTCTTTCGAACAGGCCCGCAACCCCGGCAGGCTTCGGCCCTTGCGGGCCCCTCTCCTTTTGCTGACATCTCTTTGAGGCGCGCGTGGAGCACGAACGCGCCGTCGACACGGCCTGTCGTCGTCGTTAGACGGCCGGACGGCTAGCTAGCCCATAGCCAGCCGTCCACAGGCCCGCATCTACGGTGGCCGGTAGCCACCACGTGGCCCCCGACGCCCGTTGCGTCTCCCGCGGCGGCCGGGAAGAGAGGATCTCTCCCTCTCTCGTTCCGCCACCTCCTTCGCTAGCATGACTGCTTCGCAGAAGGAGGCGACGGCTTCCCATTCCGTCTCGCTCCGGACCATGGATTGAACCAGGGCCGGACGCGAGAGGTCGCCGCCGCCGATCGCCGCCACGAGGACACGGCGGAGCTCCGCCCACGCAGGGCAGACTTCCACCGTGTGCTCCACCGTGTCCTCCGGTCGATCCTCGAAATTAATGTAGTCTTGAATGTCTATTTTGACCGGAGTACAGACTGAACAAGTTACACATAAACTTCATTAAGGAAATTATGATTATGAATATTTAACTTTAACACTAATTAATTACAGAATTTTGACTGAAAATGAGTAAATATGAAAATTAAGTCAAATGGACAAAAGAAAAAGAGCATTTTAGAAAATTATATGAAAAGAACGTAAATGTTATAAGAGCAAAATATGTTTATAAGTAATGTAACATTAGATCACATGAAAACAAGTTATTTGTTTTTACAGCATATGAAAATTATATCATAAGTGAACGTATTCATATTTCAAGTGAATGACTTTTAGTTGAAAACACCACTTTGTGGAACCAGAAGCAATGTCTACTTGATGATAATCTTTTAATAGGTGCAACTAAGACAATGTAACAGAATGTATACTGTATGTAGACGAGGTACAATCAGCTAGGTCCACGATGTGGGTACCCCTGGCTAACCCAACTGGGCTACCCAATTGATGCAGCATGCCGCACATTCTGTCACTTATTGAAACTCGGAACTGGCTCACTGAACGCCGATATTATTACACATCAGTAATCTATAACTCAAGTGCACTGAACAAACCGGCTCTCCTGGAAACTGGATCATCACGTCCCATTTATCCAACTGCTTAAGACTTGTTTTTGCGAACTCTTCTTTGAATAGCAACTGGTCCTTGCAAACGTTTGGATTGCCTTGAACCATGGACTTGGAAACTGCACAATCTGATGGCAGTGTAAGTGTAGAGGTGTCTTGAACAGTAGGTGGACTAGGCGGTATCTCGGCTTGGCCACTAGCTGGTGTACCATCTTCATTGACGAATTCTGGAACATTGAACAAGCCATTAACCAACAAATGCACAATTACAAATTTTGTAATTTTGCATTCGTATTTGGTAAGAAATGATTATTTTTTCATTTTCATCGTTATGGGAATATTTGCTATCACCGTTGCAGACTTGCCAAGCTTCTGCCTTCTCATGTAGCGTAATCAGAACATGATACGATTTCTGGGCCATAGACCTTCTCTTCGTGGTCAGCAGCTGACCATCCACCTTGCGGCCCAGTGCAAGTTGGTGAAGGTCACAAATTATCGAATTTTTGGTTCCAGGATATGTGTTTCTCCTGTATGTTTTATTAAGCCGTTTTGAGAGCTTCGGTGAAGGTATAAACGTCACAAATGACAATGTTTGTCTTAGATACAAATTTTCAAAGAAGACTATTTGCCACCAGACAGATTAGGTTAGGTTATGTTCAAAAACTTACCAGTAACTTTGTATGTCAGGTCTGTCTTATAATATCCCTTGTCATTTCTGCGGACATAGATCCAGTAAAATAGGGTGTCTCCAAGTTTAAATTCAGAACTACGATCACTGTACACCCACTCGTTATCTTTGCGTTCGAGTATGTGCTCACGAATGCCGCCTACGACCAGGTCTTGGAATTCAGGTATTCTTTTTCCATGATATTTGACGTAGGTATACCCATCATCTAAAAACAAGGGATAATTATTTAGTCTAGCTTTTGCAGTCAATGACGACCTTAGTAAAGGTCTCAGAGAAAAATATCAACATGCCTGTAATCCCGATAGGGCAAGTTGGAGGTGTACTTATTGTCCGCTCACATATATCTATACTAATATTATGAAGCAGAAGAGTTTGTTTGTTTGGTTGAACGCGCTAATCTCAGGAACCACTGAATCAAATTCAAAAAATATTTTTGTTTGGATAGTCCATTTATCGATGACGGTTTTAGGCTACATAACATCACGCTACGACTATTAGGAGCGGAGTAGGAATGAAAAATGTTGCAAAAACGGGATTTTTTTTTCCTATGGTTTTTCTGTCTTATGTGACGCAGACGAAGTTGCGTGGGTCAGCTAGTGTAATATAAAATATGTTTACCCAATAAATAAAATACCAATTGAAGTCGCATAGCTGAATTGAATAAATACTTTTGTCAGTGAAACTTACGAGTAGAATTGTTATCTAGTGCTCATGTGTTGCGTAAATATAAAAAAAAAATGTAAATAACGTTGTAGTGAACCCCAGCTATGCATAAGTACCCGGAACCAATACTTTATGAACATTAATTATTTGGGGAACCGAAAACCAATAGTGTTCAGTCCTATACTCTGTTGCTGTGCACAACCTGTGTTGTTTGTCTGAACCATACACGCTGTAGAAAACTGCCATAAACGTATTTCGATACAAGTAACTTTAATTAAAAGCAAAACTTGCCTAGATAACATAGCACATAACTCTAAGCAGAAATGCAATAGTGAGATAATAGATCTTGCTTTATCGGACCACACAGCTCAATTACTAAAAATCCCAGTTAAAAAAACATGTATTATTAATTCTTGGAGAGTACGGAAACGTAAGTTTACAAAAGAAAATTTGTTAAAATTTAAAAATCATTTACAGAGTCTTTCTTTCGCAGACGTATTTGGTACTGAAAACGCTAATGAAGCCTATGACAACTTCATCGACATTTTTTGTTTATTGTACAATCTCTGCTTTCCATTAAAATGGGTAATTATTAAACCTGACAAAAAGGTTAAGTGGATTTCGCGGGGTATAAGAATATGCAGTCGGAAGCAAAGAAATTTACTGTGGAAGTATAGGCGATCACCTACGCAAACAAATAAATCTATGTTCAAAACTTATTCACAAAGACTCAAAAAAATTATTCGGCTAACCCAAACGGCCCAAAATAACTATATTATAAACAGTTCCGAGAATAAGACTAAAGCAGCATGGCAAATTATTAATAACACTAAATTCACTAAAGATCCTGTCTTACAAATCAACAGTCAGAATTCCTTAATTAAAGACCCGCAAAAAATAGCTGAATCTTTTAATAATTTCTTTGTAGACCAAGTACAAGATGTAGCAAGCGGAAAAACAAAATTAGAAAATATAACTAGTATAGCCAATAACCCGAACTCAATATTCATGCCACCAGTGGTTCCACAAGATATATCTAGTGCTATAAAACTATTAAAGAATAAAAAAAGCCACGGTTATGACGGCATTACCACTTCTGTAGTTAAAACTGTGGCCGATATAATTGCGGTACCACTAAGTCACATTATGAACATGAGTATTAGCTCGGGTACCTTCCCCAGTAACCTTAAAAAAGTAATTATAAAACCACTCCATAAAAAGAATAACAAAGAAGACATGGCTAATTATAGGCCAGTGGCATTAATCCCAGTGTTTTCCAAAGTTTTTGAAAAAATTATATACGAGACAGTTGATAAGTTCCTAAATAAAAATAAAATCTTATGTGATGAACAAAAGGGGTTCAGAAAACATAAAAATATTAATATGGCAATATACGATCTGCTGTATAATGTAATGCCAAGTGTTGACCATAAAACTCCCGTTTGCGCTATCTATACTGATATGACGAAAGCATTCGATTATGTAAACCACGACGCTCTCATTAACAAACTTTACGCGTACGGCATCAGAGGAAATGTCTTGAGTCTGATAAAGTCATACCTTACTAATCGAAAGCAGTGTACAGAAATATCGAGGATTTGTGTAAAAACAAAAAAAGAATATAAATATCTATCCTACTATAGAGAAGTCAAATATGGTGTTCCCCAAGGAAGTGTACTCGGACCTTTGTTATTCATTCTATACATTAACGACTTGCCTCGCCACATTCAACAACCTAGGGTGTTATTTGCAGACGATAGTACGGCTATAGTAAAATGCGGCAATAAAGATAATTACGAAACAGACATTAATAATACATTGAAAAGAATAATAAATTGGCTTAATCAAAATAATTTAATCATAAATCTCCAAAAAACACAAATTATGCATTTTCATCAGCGCATATGTGCTGAACATTATGATGTGGAATTCAATGGACAAAAAGTAGACTCAACATATATTACAAAATTCCTCGGTATTATAATTGATAATAAACTAACTTGGAAACCGCATTCTGAAGAGGTATGTAAGAAGTTAAGTAAGTCAGCGTACGTACTATATAACCTTTCAAAAAAAGTAAACATTCGCACCGTACTGGAAGCATACCATGGTCTAGTTGTGTCAGTATTGAGATTCGGAGCTATTTTCTGGGGTAACTGTACTGAGAGGGAGAGGATATTCAAAGCTCAAAAACGTTGCATAAGATCAATGACTGGTTTAAATAATACCGACAGCTGTGAACCTGTGTTCAAGTCTCTAAAATTACTCACCTTTCCATCTTTGTATATACTTGAAGTAGCAATATTTGTTAGAACTAACAGACACCTATTTACCCTAATGGACGATATAAGAACACGGCCAGGACCTGTTAGATCGCAATATAAAAATCTAATGTTCACAGGTAGGCACAAAACAGCATTATTGAGAAAAAGTATTTTGTCAATGGGGCCCGTCATATATAATAAAATACCTCATACTATTAAAGAACAGTCGTTAAGTATATTTAAGAAGAGGCTAACATCATTATTAATTAATAAATGCTATTATTCGATACATGATTTTTTGACTGATAAGAGTATATAATGTAATATTAATCTATTAATTTTGGTGCAAATTTAATTATACTATACTTTGTTTATTACTATTTTTAGAATTAGATTGTTATGTTTTATTTATTGTATTCATGCATGAAGCCTGTTGATCCATTTATCTGTTTTATATACTTTTGTTTACCTTTTTGTTCAACTAAGTGGATGTAGATACTTTTATACCTACTGTTTACCTTTGCATGCCGTAAGGTAGAGTGTGGATGAACTACTTGTTAAAATGTGAACACCTTATTTTGTACCCACAGTCTTTGCAAAATAAATGATTTCTGATTTCTGATTTCTAAAGGAATCAAAACACCAGACTACCAATTTATATTACGTAGGTGCTTAGGTAGGGTGAAATAAATAAATGAATGAAAATAATAAATAACAGAATAAACTGTGGTCACTCAGTGCACACAAGAAAGATAAATATTTAAGTGAATTAAAAACGTTACCCTACCGATTAAACAGCAAGACGCCGAATAATATATGCTAACGCGTGGCGTCAAGGTACAATTTAGATCGGGCGCGCCCAGTTTAGTTATTTAAAATGTCGGCTTTCTTCAAGATCAAAGGTGTGCAAATTCTGTATGCTATTCTGTGTACGCTACTCAATAGTCTTGAACAGAAGTTATACAGGTTTATGGAAGTTATTTTTGTAACCATGGCTAAAACATTTTTACCCATATTATAGTGTATTATAATTATATAAGCCCCAGGCATTAAGTAAACACAGTATCTTAGTTAGAAAACACTGGGAGATAGCCCATTCCTTCTCATAGAGAGGAGGCCTGTGTCCCAGCAGTGGGAACATTTTAATGTTCCCACTGCTGGGACTGATTATGATGATGATGATCGCTGTTTGTGCTGTTCATGCTTTATAAAGACAAAGTAGAGTATAAGACGAAAATAGGTTTTCGTTTAGAGTAATAATGCTTATATTTTTTAATGAAAGTAGTATGTTACAACATTCCTTTTTTTGTATATTTATATACTGACGTTTTTGTTTTTAATTTAGATATGAAGACGGATCTCGAAATTCAACTGTTAACAAATACACAATATAAATACCATTTTCAGTCACATTACTTAGTCCTATAACATATTACTGGTATCTAAAGATAATTTTACTGCTTTCCGCATTCTATAACTCTGTGTACGAGCCTTCAACCTTCGATCCTAAGAGCTGGGTACCTCCCGATATCTGTGATGAGAGGTCGACTAGTATTCCCCATATTGTTCTCAAAAAGTGTGACATACTTAAGTCATTGTTGTACTTGGATCTAAATAATGGGCCTGGTCCAGATGGTCTCCCACATACATTCATTAAGCAAAATAAATCCATATTCCGCTCCATATCTTGTTCAACAAATGTTTAAGATATTACTCCCATCTACAAAACTGGAGATAAACCCAACATTGAAAATTGTCGACCTATTTCTATTTATGCACTTTTTCCAAGCTTTTCGAGAATTTAGTGCAAATTAATTTGTTTCCACAACTTAGTCATCTCATTATTCCCGAACAGAATGGCTTTGTTCAATCTCAATCTAGCAGTACAAACTTAATGATTTTTACACAATTTTAGTTGATAAAGGCACGCAGGTTGATGCTGTGTATGCTGATTTTCGGAAGGCTTTAGACAAGATGGACTACAAACTGCTGTAGGACAAAATTGACTGCTCAGACCAGTGGTTCCCAACCTTTCTTTGACCAGGGACCACTTTGGTATGTTCATTGTTAACAGGGACCATGTGGTCCTAGATAAACATGGACACCGACGGGATTATAACTAGGGGAATGAATCTTTAACTCACACTATACGAAAATTGGATAATGTGATGAGAACTTTTAAAATTAAGATAGTGATGGATACAAAAGCGATCGAATTGAGCTCGAAAAATTAAAAACGTATAGAATTTTGCCTCTGATAGGTTCAATTAGGTTGGGAGCTTGCATCTTCAGTGCAAGTTAAAAAGTACGAAAAACATTTTACCATTGTCAAGGCTCCTGCGGACCACAGGTTGGGAACCAGTGGCTCAGACGGTTTGTGTCGCACATATTCCACAGAACACAGAAAGTTGTCATCATTGATGACGATACGAGATCCAAGTTCGATTACACAGTTGTTGAATCCGGTGTGCCCCAAGGTTCAGTCTTGGGTCCTTTATTGTTTATCTTGTTTAATTCTAAATTCCTCATATACGCGGATGACATCAAATCTTTAAATCCTGTACAAGTATGCAGGACTGCTTGCTATTACAAGATGACCTACGAAGATTTTCGCAATATTGTCTTCAGAATAAACTTTATCTCAGTTTTCAAAAATGTCATTATATATTTCTTTTACCAAAAATTAAACAAGTATTAAATTTCGTTAGGGTCAACTCACACCGAAAGAGCGGCGAAGGGCAGCGCAGTTTCAGTGTCACTACACATTATAAGTGTTACCATACCAAGATTTCCTATGCAGATCTGGTGAAACAATATAACATATTAAGCTTGGAGCACAGGCGTACACTGCTGATGGTTATGATGCTGTATGGCAGGGTTGGCGAACCTTTATGTGTCAACGTGCCATTTTTCTAAAGTAATTTTAAATGAGGTCATAGACGTGCCATCACATAGCATCGCAAGTTAGGGCCAGCTCACAATATAATAATAATAATAAAAACTATTTATAACTAAAACTCTTTAAGTACTACAAAAAAAATTAATGACTTCTGTTGTTGCAGATTAAATGACAAGTAACTTATGTCAGGGTTGTAAAATGTTACTTTTAGCAGAATGCATGCTGCATTAGAGTCATCTGTCAAACGGTTTTTAAACAAGTTTTTAATGTTATTCATCTCTGAAAATAATGACTCGCAGGCATAGGTAGATGAAAATATTGGTACGAGCCAGCTTCTTCAAACAGTTAAATGTGTCTGGTAACGCATTCCATGTTTCCAAAATTTTGTGATTAGCATTTTTACTTATATTACTTGTCAATCTTTCGGTTTCATACTTCCAACTCTTTCCTTATTTCAATACATTTTTGAATCCATATTGAACTAGACTGGTAATCAATTAGCTGCATTTCAAATTCTTCCATTTCCAACCAATCGAATTGAGACAAGTACAGTTTATCAAATGTCGTCACATCAGGGTACATAATGAACTTGGGTGTTTCCGATAATTCCTTGAACTGTTATAAGTGCATTATGAGTTTTTGTGATAGGTGACGTGCCCAAAATATTGTGTGGCGTGCCATTCATGGCACGCGTGCCATTGGTTCGCCATCCCTGCTGTATGGCATATGGTTTAATTGTATGGAATTCTCAAATAAATTATGTTATGTAGTACCTAGGACTGTTCATCGGCGAGAAGTGCGAGTAACCCGCTTATTCTACACAGAGAAGTGTAAAACAAATGCTGGGGAGAGAGCTCCATTCCACCGATTATTAGAAACGTGCAACTCACATTTTATTAGTTTGGATATTTTCGACAATTTTAGAAAAATTGCTTCTGAATTACTTTCTGGTCATCCTTAATGATGACTGCTTCTTGCTGATGTTATGTTGTGACAATAGTGTGGGTTATGCGTTTGTTAACTTTTTAGACCTAAGTAGTATTATATTATCTGTGACCAAAGCTATTTGTTAATATTGGAACGTGTAACTATTTTTTTACCCAAATAAATAAAATGAAATAAACAAAGTGACGAATCGTGAGTGTGTATAGGTACTATAGATACACCTCTGACTAACCCCTCGGGATATAGAGGCATGAATATTATGCTTATTTAAAACACAATAAGCGGTCTTACCTTTTAAAGTTATCCTAAAGCCTTTTGGGTACAAAGCAACCACCGTTGGCGTAAGGACTTCGTAATCATTAATTCCTACAGCTTCACATATTGCAATAAACACGGATAAATATAGAACCACAGCATTGTATAAACACGACATGTTTCGACAACTTGGAGAGCCGAATGATTCAATACAAGCTTGTGCAGATGCTGCTCAGAGGTTTTTAAAGGTCATAAGTTAAAAAAACAGAAAAATTCGATGAATGAATTCAAGATCCTTTGTAATAATAAATTGTTTTATATATTATCTTTAAGTTTTTCCTGTGGCTTTGCTCACTTGGATGTCGGGAATTATTCCACGGGAACGGTTTCTAGAGTAAAATTAAATTATAGTTATGTTCTGATCTAGGTTTGCTTGTGTACCAAAGGAAACAGAACCGAAACGATTACATACATTCTTGGGACTGAACGTAACGAGATGACAGTGAGATGAATAAATAGATTCAGACTTGTAAGTCTCTCGCTCAAAATTTTGTAAGTTTTAACCATCTGAGAGCTGAGTTATTTGAGGTTTAGTAAAAGTGAGGATGTACTTATAAGTACCTTAAGCACTACTGTATAATTATTATATTTAGTGGAGAATGTTTGGAAACTCATAAATTATGTTTAACAATGGCTTGAAGCCAAAAACAGGCTATTATGTTTTTACCGATAAAGCGTTCAGAATAAATAAGAAAACTACATTTAATGTAGTACAAGCAGTACAAGTACGTAGGAATCAATAGGACTCAAGATACGTAGGAATCAAGATAAAGAAGACGGATCACAATCCATACAAAATTACCCCACGTCCTATAACAAAGTGACGTATCTCAAAAAAAAGATCAAAATGTATAAAAAAATATGGCATACTCCCTAACTTCATTTTTTTACACCTTCTTATGGAAAAATTGCTTTAAAAATAGTGCAGGCGCTGTTATGAAAAAATCATAAGAGTATTTTTGGACCGATTTTCAAAATTCTTTTTTTGTTTGAAAGGGAACCCCTAAGGTAGTCCCACGATCACAAAGTCAGGCCTCTGGTCTCCAGGATTCCGGAGAAATGAAAGTAAAATAGCAAAAATAAGCTCATTTTTGTACTTCACATTATTCGTGTTTATATATTGCATTATGATGAGACAGAAACGTCAGTGGTAACGCGAGGGAGTGGTTGACAGAGGTTTTTTCACTTACAATAACACAAATGAGAGAGACGAATAACGATAGCGACGCGGCAAGCAAGCTAAGGAAATGCAAGTGAATGATGTTGTTTCACTTTTGAAAATCTGATGCGTCGCAGCCTAAACAAACCAGAAAAGGAAAAACCTGACCTGACTGCGGTCCGAAGCTCCGTGCCAAGAACGAGCCAGGTTGATGAGGACGGCTTCACTAAAGTAGAAAGGAAGAAGAAGATGCCCTGTGCGGTACCGCACCGAGTGGACCTAACTTGCTGCTGCACTGCTGTGCCTACGACGCAGCTGTACATTTCCCGTCTGCATCACTCTACTACAACTGAGGAAGTCGTGCAGTACTTGAATGTGAAGACCAACTTCATTCTGCGGGTGGAAAGTCTGGAATCGCGCCACAGCTTCAACTTTAGGTCATTTGTGGTTCGTGTTCCAACCCAACATCTACAGACCTGCTTGAAAGAGGACTTTTGGCCGAAGGGTGTATATCGTCGCTTCCGAGGACGGTTACGCGACACCACGCAACGAAACACGACGCCGACAAAGCTGCGTGTATAGTTATAGAATAAGGTTAAAAAAATGTATTAGTTTGTTACTGTTGTTTAATGATATTTAATGTATCTTATATAAGGGTCTTAGTTGCCCGATAAATTATTATTATTATACAGGGTTATTTTTTGTTTATACTAAACCCGAAAAGGGGTCATTGTACTCATCATTTTGAACAACTTTTTCTATGGGACGAACCCTGAAATCGCGAAAAAAAATCAGCTGTTCCCTACATTTATGTTCGCATAACTCGTCAAAATGTAGGGAACAGCTGATTTTTTTTTCGCGATTTCAGGGTTCGTCCCATAGAAAAAGTTGTTCAAAATGATGAGTACAATGACCCCTTTTCGGGTTTAGTATAAACAAAAAATAAGCTTGTATAGTATTCAAAGTAATAATTGAATTCTGTATAATAATATAAATAAATCAATATCACTGGACATTAACACACGGCGCCACCTAGTGCCACACTAAGCAAAGCTTGTCGTGGACACTAGATAGTTAATATACTACATATATACTTTTTTTGTTTGTAAATACATACTCATTATACATATAAACATCCATGACTTGGAAACAAATGCTCAACATGCTCATCACACAAACATTTGCTCCTACCGGGATTTGAACCCTGGACCCTAAGCCAACGGCCACACAGAAAAGACGCAAGACGAGGGCGGGGCGCGGACCCGTCGCAAACAGGGCGCCGTCTCGACTTTTTAACACATATAGAAAAATAAAACCGAGTTAAAAAAAAACAAAAAAGTGAAAAATAACTTTAGCTTCTGAAGTCGGTGACCTTTGTTTGATTGCTTTAGTTTTTTTGTCACCGACTTCAGAAGCTAAAGTTATTATTCACTTTTTTGTTTTTTTTTAAGTCGGTTTTATTTTTTGCAAAAAAGTTTTTATTTTCAACTTTTTAGTGGTTCACATGTGCTTGATACATGGAAAGTGCATACCGTTACAATTACAACAAGCCCAAACACGACTATGGTACATTGTCTCATTATGGAGTTCCGTGACTCTTGGCTTCATCATCAGATCTGGTGGTAGAATGGTTCTTATCAAACGCAAATGCTTCACGTTTCTATAATCGCAACACGTTTTCATATAAAATTTGAAGAGTTCCCTCGATTTCGCCAAGATTCCATCATCAGATCCTGATTTGGTGGCTATGGGACCATTTGGAAAGAATACCCTTTCCAACAAAAAACGAATTTTCCAAATCGGTTGGCAAGCGACGGAGTTATGCCCGAACAAACATAAAAAAAAAAAAATAGAAACATCCGAATTGAGAACCTCCTCCTTTTTTAGAAGTCGGTTAAAAAGACACGGACCCGTCGCAGACAGGGCGCCGTCACGACTTTTTATGGCGCGCACTAGAAGCTTTTCCCGGCATCCAACCGTCCGATTTCGATCCTGCCCTCCGCGCCCTTTCCGCTCCTCCGCTTGCGCCCGTGCAGGCCCGCGCCCTTCCCGCGACTTGTCCTTTCTATATGTTTTCCAATAGGACGCCGACGAGTTAACGTCGTGACGGCATCCCGTCTTTTCTGTATGTTTTACGTCGCGACGGCTGTATACATTTTATATGCAAGTAGATTAAACGGGCGCCGCGACTGCGACGGGTCCGTGCCTTGCGTCTGTTCTGTGTGGCCGGTGCCTAAGAACGTAAGGCAGCGTCACTACCACTACGCCATTCGGATCGTCAAAAAGTATAGTATAGTATTCAAACATTCAAGCTCTAGCTTTTGTTCTCACGTTTCATAATCAGATAAATAAGGAGATAATCGTCAGTTCATCGTTGATTGAACAAAATAAATATATTGTATTAAAAACTACCTTAATTGAAAAAATGAGCTTATTTTTGAGATTTTACTTTCATTTCTCCAAGATCCTGGAGACCGGAGACCTGACTTTATGGCAGTGGGATAACCTTAGGGGTACCCTTCAAACAAATAAGGATTTTTTCAAATCGGTCCATAAATTCTCATACGAACAATTTTTTCATAACACCGCCTGAACTATTTTCATAGCATTTTTTTTATATGAAGGTGTAAAAAAATGAACTTAGAAAGCATGCCATATTTTTTTTGTACATTTTTTCTTTTTTTTGAGATATGTCACATTGTTATATGACGTGGGGCAATTTTGATCCATCTTCTTTGACAGTTATTCTCGATAAAATGAGTTCTAAGGAGTCAAAAACTCCTTTTATCGAGAATAAATGTCAAATTTATCTTATCGAGTCTTATCGATTCCTACGTACTTGTACTGATGGTTTGTATTGTATTGTACAATATAGTACATGGTTTATTCATCTTATATCCTTTTTCATTTGTTAACAAATTTCTTGCATTTTTAAATATTACTTTAGAAATATATGTAAAAAACATAAAAAAATATTTAAAAAAAATGTAGCCCACCGGCACTGGAAACAGGATCTAAATACCGAGTCCAAGTACCGGTCAGGGCTCCAGAGAGAGGAACCCCCTAATGATACGAACCGTGTACCGCTTTCTGAATCAAGCCTTTGATACAAGCAACCCAAAACTTAACCCATTTGGACCCAAATACAAACTAGCAGCAAAATTCTGAAAAAAACTTTATTGACGTAACTATTGGAGACTAGCAAGACATTTTACGAAGAAAAAACCAAAAAAAAAAACTTCCTTATGTATTAAAAAACACCGTCCTCAAATGGGGCCAATGGGCTCATGTGTTGTATTTTTCAATACAATAAAAAAATCGATGCACAATGTTTTCATCCATTTTTTACATTGCCAACGTGCTTTCATGTGACATTCGTTGCATCGTAGCTGGCTTGGCAGTTTCTGGGGAAATTGTCCAACAAACAAACAACAACAAACTCATACTTGGCACCACTGAAGAAGGTTTACGACGCCTTCCATCGGGTCTTACAGTGCCTACACTCATCAAATAAAACCGGGTGATACTTCGGCGAAACTGGAGCTAGTCTAGTTTCTCTTCAGTGGTCAAGATATGCAGACGCCAAGCAGTAGCTACTGATAATTTGAGGTCATCACCAGCGACACGAAAATCATGTTTGTTGTGTTTTGCGGCATGTAACTTTGTATTCATAACGATCATGTCAAAGACCTCCACATCAAATAACTTTTCAAAAATATTGACTGGAGTTTGGTCTTTGAGCTGGTTTATAACGTTTTCCCTTGGCTTCTGAACCCCATGAAAGCATGTCAACATAGGAACCGTCACAATTACGCCAACAAGGTTCCTGGGTTTCAACTTTGTGTTTTTGTAACGGATCACCATCACTGCTATCCCATTCATCGTCGTTCCTGGACTCAAACACTTCAACCCTACTTGAGATATCACGCAGAAGATTTTTCCTGGACATCATCTTCATCGCCGTCTTCTTCATACGTGAACACCTTTGGGTCTGGAGGGATGGCCACTTTGTCGTAACTCACATCAGGATTATCCTCTTTATTCAAACTGTTTTCGGGAGCTTCCTCGAGTCCTCTATATTCATTTGCAACATCAAACAATCGATTATTCATTGTTCACGTCGAAACAAAACCTGCGAATAAGAAATCAAAAATGTTAGCAATCAGCCCATTGGCCCCATTCGGGGACACCATACAAAAACATCTGCCAATCAAGCAAGATCTTAGAAAATACTTGACATAATTGCTTTTATTACTAGTCGAAACTATCACCTAATGAATAATCAAGAAATAAGGAAAAATAACATTGTGAATATTGAAAAAATATGACTTACCTTTGGTCCAACACCTATTTGTTCCATGAAGTGAATAAACTCACTTATTTTATCCAATCAATCCGATAAATCACAATACTATTAATTTGTTTTACAAAGCCACACTCTTTGGCATTACAAATTCGCCTGCTAACAAAACATAGCCAGACTAAGTTTTAAAATGTGGGTACATAAAGAAATGGCCCCAAATGGGGACAGCGGGCTCAAATGGGTTAATATTGCTTACCAAGGCTGCAATATTGCAGAAGAAAATCAGGCGAAGTTTTTAGGTATAGTGATCGACAGCAAACTGACTTGGAAACCTCATATTGAAGTTGTATGCCAAAAAGTCAGCAAATTTGCGTATGCTCTCCGTCAACTTTTAAAAAAAAGTCAACAGTCTGCAGGCTCTTTTAGCAGCCAAACATGGACTTGTTGCCTCTGTTTTGCGGTATGGTGTATTTCTGTTTCAGTATTTAGAATGCAGAAGCGATGTATAAGGTCAATGTGCGGTCTTAAAACAACTGATAGCTGTCTTCCTTACTTCAAATCTTTAAAAATTTTAACTTTTCCTTCTTTGTACATTTTGGAAACAGCTCTATTTGTAAAACATAATCCACAATTATTTGAAAAACTGTCGGCAGTTAGAAAAATCTGATACGAAGTCAATATGTAAACCAAATATGTCAAGTCAAATGTAAAACCGCACTAATCCAGAAAGGTTTTTTGGTATCGCTCCACGCATTTATAATAAAGTACCTGATGTTATAAAAAATATGACTGTAATAAAGTTTAAAAAGGCTCTGAACCAAATTTTAATTGAGAAATGTTATTACACCATTGACGATTTCCTTAATGATAAATCGCTGTACTGATTGACAAACTATGATCACTGAGTACACATCTCATGTGTCGACAACCACGCGAGCCAAGTCAAGATACTTGATTTGTTTATCTTTATCGGCTTTCACGAGGTTCTTATCATGTAGGACCGTTATGTCAACAATCATTGCGCGCCTGTTCAGGCCTGTTGGCTATAACAGTCCTGTCAGTGATGATGGATTGATCCCAGTACAATGCACAATGTGATACTGCCATTATCGAGGACTGGGTCGGGCAAGTACCTATAGTAGGGCACTTCCTATTCTACAAGGTTGTATTTTAAAGCAAGTTGCTGATGGATAATCCTGGCTACAAGATTCTGTCTGTGCAAGTACTCACAATCAGCTAGACAGGAATACCCGGAGGTAGTGCGACGGATTGATTCGCGGACGTTATTCATCATCATTACTTTATCCATAATTGCACAGACAAAAACTTCAGTTTCTCCGAAGAGGTCCCCGGAACGTAGCCGGACGGAACGGACGCTAGAAAATCTGCATCGGGTCCATGAAGAGCCCGGTAAAAGCGCCCGTGAAGCTCCTTGCCCTGCCATTCTTTCCTGCGGTCATCAGTAGTAAGTACTATAGGTTTGCACCAGTTCTTTTTAGCCAAGGTGAGCGGGGTGTGGCCCTTGTCCATCCCGACGTCGGCTTCTAGGAGATATTCTCTGAGTTTATATTGTTAAAACAGTGTTTGAATATTCTCTGAGACTGCATATTATATCGCGATTGTGGAGAGTCTTAGCGTTTAAAAAGCCTCGACCACCACACTTCCGCGTGATTTATAGTCTCATTACCGAAGAACGCGGGTGATGCATTGGATATGCCATCAACCACCTTCGAATCCAAGGCGTCCAGTTCTGTTTGAGTTCATTTGAGTAAGCCGCCAGAGTACATTAAAGCATCAGCATCAACCTCAACATTGTCGGAAGCGCTATTTCCGCCCGATAAAAGACTACTAAATACTTTTTTCAGGCGCCCAAAGAAACGTTCCTTCAACGATTGCTTCATGTCAGCAACTGTGATGCCCAGCGCTTCCGACATACCCAAATACTTATAGGTTTCGGTTCCTGAGAGGGATTTAAGAATTATGAAATCTGAGAGCTGGGTGCCCACCGATTCCACAATATCCCCTCGCTTTACATGCATGACCGCACATTTGTCCACACCTAATTCCATCCTGATGGCGCTACTGAAGGTTTCAGTTACCTTCAGTAGCTCCATCAGTCGCAAATTGTTGGGGGCAAAGAGTTTCAAGTCATCCGTGTAAATAAGGTAAGATATAATTCGACACTCTTTCCGCAACCGATAGCCTAAACTTGTATCCTCCAGCAGTGTGCTAAGAGTATTCATGGCTAAGCAGAACCAAAGTGGACTCTCGCCCTGAAATATACTTCGCTCTATCCTTATCAGCTCGCTATTCCTCTGAATTTGCCGACATCCTGGATAGCGAAGGACTGTCCTCCAATGCCCCATACATGACATCAGGAAGGTGCGCAGTTGCATCAACTTCATACCACCGAGTTATAGGCCTTCTTTTAGTCTATCCAACATGTCAACAGATCCTTTGGGGAACGACGAACCTGTTGACTATACTACTAGACTATGACCATATTGAGGATTTGCTCCTTAGTACCACGGGACCCATTCCTACATTCATTTTGGGAAACAGACTATAACTTGGCTTTTTCAAAATCTTTAATTGTTATCAAAAATACAAATCTAAATAGCGTACACCCTGACGTAGTCGACTTTCAAAGAGGGTTCATGCCACGAGCGGTGCCAGGACTTCTTCTCCCTCCAGAACTTCAGCATGGCCTTGCCTTCGCCATTCTTCCAGGGCTTGTCTTCCAGGTCATCAGAGAAGTCGTTCACTCCACCCACGCGAAGACCGAGTGTTATATGGAACTGAGGGAGAAAAAATGAAGTACAGTGATGGAAGTAAGAAAACCGGAATGTCTACTGACACTCTCAGTCCAGCTGTTTAAGATAACTGTGTCGTGAGTATTTAAGATTGTGTGAGATGATAGATAGAAAGTCTTCTTTCTGCAAGAGTTGAAAATGCATGAATGAATGCTTTTTTAACCATAACAGTGTTTCTTTTGAACACAATTTTATTAGCATCACCTGGTCTTAGAAGTAAGTTTCACCCATTTCCCGATTTCCGATCGAGCTCTGATTTTGCATAGGTACATACTTTTTTTGGATTTAAATGTATGCAATTTCAAGCGTCGCCGCGTCGTGGTGGTTTGTCTGGATGAATAATGGCAGACTATTTTAAACATTCCCATGATATGAGTATTAAATGAAAGGGTTTAACCTTCGCGGTTATAAAAAAAGAGAATGACGTCTCCTTATGAAAGCGTATTCATTTGTTTTTAGGCTTGAGTTCCTCCTGCGCTTACGTTGGTCACATGCGTCGGTCGCGCGTATGAGTATATATACATTCTGTTCTACATTAATAGCACCATACTGCGAAGCTGACGTCAGCGGCACGTTTATTGCTACTGTTTATCTCATTGATGTTCACGACTGACTGTGCGCGACCAACGTCAGTGTGGCAGGAATTCAGGGCCTCGATTCTGCTATTACAATAGTGTCAGAGTATTCGATCATTAATTTCATAATGATCAAGTTCTGTAAAATTTTGACAAGTTTGTTAATTCTACTATCATAATGGCGCCATTATGACTTCTCAATGAACAACCACTGACACTCCATTGAAAAAAATGTCCTAGAATATTAATCTCGTACATGAAATCAGCAGTACAAGTACGCACAAATCGATAGGACTCGATAAGATAAATTTGACAGTCATTCTCGATAAAATGAGTTTTTATGGAGTCAAAAACTCATTTTATCGAGAATGACCGTCAAATTTATCTTATCGAGTCCTATGGATTCTTACGTACTTGTACTGCTGGCATGAATAAATGTTTGCATTTAGTAGTAGATTTCGAAAACCATTTGTACTAAGGATTTTATTATAATGACAATACGACAATGCCAATAAAACACAACTTTATTACGAGACCATTGACCGACCATTGTGAATCTAGCAGATTACCAACTTTAAGCAAAATGACAATGGGATGAGAATGGAATCGTGTTGGAGTGACGATTTTATTAAAATAGCAGAATTAGGCCCCGCAGGCCTTCTGTTCAGTTCCTAATTATTGCTCGTGTTGTTTTTTTTCTGTGTTCAAATTTTGCCGCAAATCGCTTATCGCTTATATTTCTGACATTTTTACAAGCAATAAAAAATGTATAGCACCTCCTTTTGAAGAAGCCTTTCGACGAAGAGTAGGTAGGTGATTGAGATGGCAGAATCCATACCAACCGAACGTATTCACTTTATACATTTGACATTGCTGGGACAGACCTCTTTGTGAAAAAGAGTGAGCCATAGTCCACAACGAGCGCTCATACGCTACTAAGCGTATGTGCGCTGTATGAGCGTAGGTAGCTAGTCCGCTAAGCAGAGGCGGCGTAAGGCGTGGGCGGTGTGGGCCACCGCCCACGGCCTCGCGGTGCAAAGGGCCTCGCGCCTCACAGCCGATAAAAATTTTAAAGTATGGAAAATCCAAAAGTACCAACACGCCACAAGGTTTAGTATGAAGAAATAGTACATTCCAAATCCATGCATTTACAATAGTTCGTACCTAATTTCCCCGTACATCGATGTAAGACAACGATGATAACCCTAGACGCGACTCGTCTAAGATTTACATAATATTTCAATCTTTTTTTTTCGGATGGGAAATCATCAAATGACTCAGGGAGTGTCAGATTTTTACTGACTAAAACCCATCCATGTTCCTTCTTAGCCCTTGTGTGTATACCAGGGCCTCGGTATCTCTTTCGAACAGTCCCGCAGCCCCGGCAGGCATCGGCCCTTGCGGACCCCTTGATTATACTGACATCTCTTGCTCGTCGCGCGTGGAACACTCTGGTCTGGTCGACACAGCCTGTCGTCATAAGACGGACGGACGGTGAGTTAGCCCATAGCTCGCTGTCCACAGGCCGCGCCTATGGAGCACGCCCGGTGTGTCTCCCGCAGCGGCTGGGCGAGAGTTTCACCACTTCCTTCGCTAGCATGACTGCTTCGCAGAAAGAGGTTACGGCTTCCCATTCCGTCTCGCTCCGGACCATTCAAAATATTTTGATCTCTGACTTTTACGTTAGTATTTGCACTCGACTTCATTTTTTTTCGCGAGCTCACTCATTCACTCAAGCGGCTGTCGCATACTGTCGATATTATGGAGATAACCCCTCGCAGACGCAGTTGCACTTCATGTTTGTATTTAATAAATAATAGTGTTCCATATTTTTAAAAGGTTAAGACGTGTTTATTAAGTAGATATTCGAGTGTGATACGTGATTTAGAAAAGTGTCGTAGCTACAGAATTATAATCATCAAAATCATCAATACAACCCTCCAAGTTCATAAAGATCGAGGAACGAAGTCGGTGACCTTTGTTTGGTTGATTTAGTTTTTTTGTCACCGACTTCTGAAGCTATAGTTATTTGTTATACAAGAGTGCAAAGTTGTTTTTTAACCGCGTGTTCAATTTTGATGACCAAGCAAGCGAAAGATTCTAAAATTGAGTCACGAGCGAAGCGAGTGATTCAAAACTTAGAATCTTGAGTGTTAGCGAGGGAATCAAAAGAGCACGAGGTGAAAAATCTTTGCACTCGAGTGCAACACGTAACTTTTCATCCCACCTCAGCGAGGAAATGGATAAACGCAAAAAAAATGCGCATTGTTAACAAATTCAGTTAATTCTTTTGGCGTCAAATAAACTTCCTCGTCGCTAGATAATGAGTGGTCATTTTAGGTTTTTCACTTGTTTTCGAGTTGGATTCCTTGTTTTTAACCTAAGGTGTTAACAATATGACGCGAAAAGAAAATGGCGCGCGCAAAACATATTAAAAAAAAGTACACCAAGAAGGTTCCGGGTTTGAGTTCTTAACAAATTAAAAAAAAATGTACGATAAAGTCGGCACCATATAGGTAGAAGTAAATAGGTTTAATGATGTTTTGAATTCACATACTTAGTGCACACGATGTTCTAAATTCAAATTTACTTTACCCTCATGACGATAAAAACGGCTTTTGCACTCAGATATCGAAGAGCAAAAATACTCTTTCCGAGATGGGGGGATGAAAAAGTTATTTTTAATTTTTTTGTGTGACTGTTTTTTACAAAAAAGTTTTTACTTTTCACTTTTTAGTGGTTTATATGTGCTTACCCTTTCACAGCGTAACGGCGTGATTTTTTGTTATGAAATGGTGTAAACAATAGAGAGACATGAGATTTCAGCGATCCCAGTACATTTGCTATCATTTATTGAGGAGTTCCCGTCGCCTATCTCCCGAAGTTCTTCATCAGATCTTTAAATTGAAATAGGATCACTCCAAGAACGTACTCTTCCTAAAACTACCCAAATCGCTTCTGGTGTGCCTATAAAATTTAAGGAATTCCCTCTATTTCTCCAGAATCCCATTAAATGGAACTTAACACATCTAACTGACGAAATCTGGGTGTATTGTACACTTCTGCGTACTCCCTCAGAGCATTCAGGCGTGATGTTACGTTACTATGTTACATAAACAATAAACAACCAAGCGATTGCAGCAATTACTGCAGATTTGCCGTCTATTTTTGAAGAGTTCCATTGTATATCTCGGAAGATCAGCATCAGATCTTAAGCAAATTAAAATGGGACCAAACGAGAAGCACCAGCTTTCAAATAAAAACAAATCATCAAAATCGGTTCACCCAGTCGAAAGTTCTGAGGTAACAAACACGAAAAAAAAAATACAGACGAATTGAGAACCTCCTCTTTTTGGAAGTCGGTTGAAAAACGTAAGAAAATTTAATTTCGCGGGCCTTACTGACGCTTTCACTTTAAACTTCAAAGTGCAAATATTTGTTCCTGTAGGCCCCCCTTTCTTAGAATAATTCCTCTAAAAGTCTAAAGTGACTAAAATTAAGTAGCTGCTTGTATATAACGGGTAAAGAGTGTATTGAAAAACCAAAATCTAAAATAAAAAAAAAAACCGTAAAAAATTACCATGTGATAACGGGCTACTACGGAATCCTACACTGCGCGTGGCCCGACACGCACTTGGCCGGTTTTTTACGACGAATTTTCGAGGTTTAGTACTTCGAGAAAATTTCTGTTTCTTCGAAAAATTATTTTTCTTTATTTCTCTTTTTTAATGTTCCAAAGAAGTATTAGTAAACACTTAGATTTGGTTCTTTTCTAAACAACTGATTAATTTGAAGTGTTTTTTTTTTATACTACTTTCCCTTCTTTTTGCACCATTCGAGGGCTCTGGTAACTTGCCCACAATAAATTTAGGTCTTGCGCCGCCACTGCCGCTAAGTTTTGCTTATAAATGCAATCGCAGACTTCCTGATCACTTAAAACGGTCGGAACTCCTATAACGGCAAATTCTTGGTCGTCTTTTATAGGGTTCTTCAATTTTCAGGCTGGAATTACTTAGCTGTGACGATTGTCTAAGTTTTTCAATGTCGTTTTTTGTCTCCGTGCTGAAAATAACGCCCCGCTTTTTTGTTTTCCGCAATCCCCGCACGTACAATTTCATTTGTTACGGGCATATTATTTATTGGACCAGTTGTTGTGTTGTCACTAGACTTAGATAAATTGCAATAGAGCTGAGGTTATTTGGGACAATGTAATTATTGTTATTCGTTTTAACCACGTCAGCAAACGTAACGTTTCAGCTTTGTTTGCTGATAATTTTCAAGGCAATTCGTGAAGTCACGTTTTTCTTTCAAAAGTTAAGCAACTTTTGTATTTTTTTTTTACCCTGAGCATCAAGTCCTGGTAGTGAACTGCCAATTGTGAGACGCCATGTTCTAAAAGTGAAAGTTCTGGGCCCTGCCTGTTTCTTCGCAATATACACAGTAGTAACAAGGTAAATAGTTTAGATAGACAAGTTTGAAATAGTTAATCCTTGTAGTTTTTACATGGTATGCATGTGCACTGTATCAGGTAGACTCTTACCATCTTATCCAGCGGCGCCATGACGGTTCCCTTCTGCCAGCGCGAGGCGTGAGCCACGTTGTACTTTTTGGCGGCCTCAAAGAAACCCCCCTTAGGGTTCACGGTACCGTACTGCTCACCATCCACCAACAAATCGATGCCATCTGTGACATAAAGTTGGTAAGCTTATTTACTAAAGAAAAAGCAGGACTCGTCAATTTTTTTAAGTGGAAGTCATATTATTTCGGGCAACTGCGAATTGCTTCGGACCCGGACACCTTGCAGACTTACAGAATCGTCCGCAGTTTTTTCCATACTGATTGGACCGATTCATAATGTTTAGTGTGTATATGTTTAAGTATGTATTTACAAACAAAAAGTATATATGTAGTATATCGACTGTCTGGTGACCACGACACAAGCCCTGCTTAGTGTGGCACTAGATGGTGCTGTGTGTAATGTCCAGCGATATTTATTTATTTATTTATTTTATTATAATTTTGTGGTGGGATCCAAAACAGTTGAATCACTTCTCCAGAACTTTAAAGTTTTTTTTATTGCGGGCGATTTTCTGATGGCCGCCCCTGTTGATTATGGCATGCATTGATTAGATAGGATCGGTGACTTTCGATCTTATTATAGTTCTAAGATTCAATTTAAGAATTGATACCTGTGCCATTGCTGCTTTTACTACTGCCTTGGCTAAGTTTCCACATGAACTGACATATACAGAGATTTCAGTTCATGTGGAAACGATTACGACTTTAAATCGAATTTCTGAAATAATCAACCGGTGCTGAACCTACCTGGTCTCCATATCATGGTATAGTTATGGAAGTCCTTGTGCCAGTTGTCAATACCGTTCCCCTCCTGCAGCAGGGCAGACCTGAAGGGTTCGGACTCTGAGAGCACAGGGCCTCCATACAGCTTCTTGGCAAGTTCAGAGTTTCCTCGGACGAAGGCGACTCGCATCAGACCAGACTCGTAGTTATCTGGACCGTACGTGTTGTCTGATGATTCCAAGTTGATTTCTAGCAAAAAGAGGTTTCATGAGGTGTTGAAAGTTGCTCCAAAGTGTGACTTACTTGTAAAATGGTTCCAAATCGTTTTATAAATTGTGTCTAAGGTTTGAAATGTCCATTCCACAAGAGTTGTAGTCTTTTTTATCTAAAACTAGTTGACCCACGCAACTGCGCTTCGTCTGCGTCACATAAGAGAGAAAGAGCTCACAAAGGGAATAAAATTTCCTCTGTTTGGCAACATTTGTTATTGCTGCTCCGCTCCTATTGGTCATTGCGTGATGCTATATAGCCTAAGCCTTCCTCGATATATGGACTATCCAACACAAAAGAATTTAATCACAGAATTTTTCAATTCGAGCCGGTAGTTCCTGAGATTAGCGCGTTTAACCAAACAAACAAACAAACAAACTCTTCTGCTTTATAATATTACTATAGATAAAAAAGCAGCAAATACCATAAGTAATATTTATTTATTTTTATTGGATGAAAATGACGTATTAGATCTCGTTCAAACCAAAATTGGTTTGACGGTGGAAGTTTACATGGTAATGTACATCATGTATTTTTTTAGTTTTATCGTTTTCTTGTTTTAGAAGTAACAGGGACATTTACCACTTTGGAAGTGTCTCTCGTGCAAACTATTCAGTTTAGTAAAAATATATGTTAAAAACCTCAATATCATTTTAGACCTATCCATCCATACCCACACGTATGGGATTGATGAAAAAAAAATTGAGTGTTAGTTCTAAGTAATGGGAACCCCCAAAATTTATTGTTTTTTTTTTCTAATAGGTAATTGTGTAAAAATCATAATGCCGTTCACAGAATACATCTACTTACCAAGTTTCAACGGCATAGTTCTTAAAGTTTTGGAAAAAAGTAGCAGTGACATACGAACGGACAGACAGACAGACATGACGATTCCATAAGGGTTCCGTTTTTTGCTATTTGGCTACGGAACCCTAAAAATTATCTTACTCTTGAGCCCCTTAGCAAGATTCAAGATTAACTACCTACTTTGAACATAAATACATTCTTAACTACAAAGATTTCTCACGAACCAGGCAGCAGCCAGCGTCCAGACGGTAACTTCGCGCGCACTTCTATCCTCCCGAACATGAAGTTAAAACTGCGTCTTGTGGTTAGCTTCGCCGTCGTCACAGGTGGTATCGCCAGGGGCCCTCCCACTTCTCGTTTACACTCTAGCGTGCCTGCTTGGCCTGTGCATCTGAAAATCGGTTGAGTTAATTTTGTTGGGTCAACAAAAATGAGTGTACGCTGAAAGAGGGCGCTGCTCACTAAGCCACCTGCTCCTCAGCTCGCAGCCTGCCTCGCCCCTCCGCGCCTGCGCGGGCTTAAATTATACTCTAGGGGTAGGGCAGAAAAGACTACGTGGAATCGGTTCATTTCTGTCACAGAATTTGTGCTTACAGGAAACCAAATTTATTTATTTTCTTTTCTTGTTGGAATAGTACAATCAATATGTGTAATGTTGTCACGTCGTGACGCGAATGTAAATAAAATAATTGTAAATAATAGAAATGGCATGGCAATACCAACTCCATTGAGCAACGCGGTGTTCTCAATGATAAAGACAAAATGTTTGTCTATGGTAAGTTCCCGCCTAAAACGAAGCGTCGTGGCGTGAAGTCAACTATTTTGCTCCGCCTGCTTTTGTCCTCTGCGGTGAACTAACAAGTCGCTCGTCGACGGAGTGCTGTGTGAAAGCTAAGTACGAGTAAATACATTCTTAACCAAAAAGAAGGAAAGCGAAAAGGGTTCCATCTATCTGACAGAATCTCGATGCTCCGAAATTTATTAGGCATAACACACTTGGCATAATTTTCTTTAAACGAATATTTTAAAGCCATATTTAAAAAAAGATATATAGGTAATTATTGTTTGGCCGAACGTTTGTTTGTCCGAATTTACAATGGCATACTTTTAAGCTGATGGCAGAATTTTATATGGCATAATTATTTCCTTTGGCAATGTTTAAATTCCGCATAATTTCGTTTAGAATGATGTTTATTTAGAGCGTTTGGTATATTTCATTTGGCATACTACTACTACTTCATACTATACGAAATGAAGTTTTTGCTATCAGCTGGTATGCAAAAAAATATTAGGGCATAAAAAGTTCTGCTATAAAGGGTAGACCCGTAACGGGTCTACCCTCACCCTACCTCACCCTTTATAACCCGTTCGAAGGAGATGGCAGGGTCTAAAGAACGAGCGAACTAAAACCCGCTGTCCCCTTCGTTTTAGGTTACTTGACATTGATTTTATTCGGTATATCTGTCACCGTAAAATTGTCAAATACGTTATATTGTAATCTCTCTAGCAATATTGTAAACTCTCGAATTATTATCAAACGAACATACTCCTTACAATAAAACGCATTATTTTTCGTGAAATGCATGCGATGGTAGTCAACTCACGCGGTGTGGAGGGAAGGAGGGGTCCCCCTTGCCCAGTGGTTCCACTCTCATGAAAAGATACTATACCATTCCTGAGAAATATCTATTGATTAATATAACCTAACCTTAAAACACTTTATATTCCCCTTAACCTAACCTAGAACCTAGCTAACCTCGGGGGGGGGGGGTCTCCAAGTCCCAATTAAGGGGGCAGAGATACTTCCATACGTTCAGTTGACAATAATTCGACAGTTTACAATATCGCCAGAGAGAAACACGTTATATTGTAACATAACGGGTTTGACAATTTGACGGTGACATATCCATTTTGATTTATTTTTAAAGTCACACTGCCACGCATAAGACCTAACCCGAAGAACATAGAAGTCAACACAAACAAGTTTTGTATGAAGCAAAATGTTCTAAAGTGTCACGTTTTCGAGCTATCAAGGTTTAAGTCCATTCACTGACAGTATCTCCAGCACAACTTAGACTTGATCAGACACGCATGTGTATCAGTCGATAGCTGGTGCGCAATTGAAATATAAAATGTTCAAGTACCTCTCCTCCAGGTCCAGATCTTCATCTTGTTGAGACTCAGAAACCAGCACCGGAGTGATGACCAGGCAGCCTTCCTCGAAGCTCACCGTTTTGTCTGGAATGTACGCATTGAAGGGATAGTCCTGAAATAAAAAATGAAAGATCCTGGATTTCAAATATTTTCGACTAAGTACAAATGACTTGTCGAGCTTCAAACAAAGTTCGTCATGTGTGTAATTATTAATATTATTTATTTTGTGTAACAATCAGAATCTTTCTTAACTCGACGGGTCAAATTAAAAAATGTCTGCGATAAATCAACATGATTTTTTTGTGCTAGACTGCCCAACTCACTTAGAAGAATAAAACTTTCAGTTTCGTCTTAGTTGGAAAGGACAACTAAGAACTTTTGCAGAACCGGAAACAATACCTACTTGATGATAATTAATTATTTAAATGCATTGTGCAAGATTATGTAACAGAATGTACGTATGTACTCGAGGTACAGTCAAATAGTCAGTTGCACAATGTGGGGACTCCCTTTGGGGAACGTTTGAACCCGGGGTACTGGGTACTGTGCCTTCTATCACTGGTGGAAACTCGCATCTGGGTCACTGAACGCCAATATTATTACACATCAGTAATCTATAACTCAAGTAAACTGAACAAACCGGCTCTCCTGGAAACTCGGTCATCACGACCCATTTATCCAATGCCCTAAAACTTTTTTTCGCAAACTCTTCGCTGAATAGCAACTCTTCTTTGCAAATATTTCGGTTGCCTTGAACCATGGTCTTCGAAACTGCACAGTCTGGTGGCATGTTAATAGCTTCATATCTAGTTTGTGTCGTGTTTCCAGGGAAAAATATAGAGGTGTCTTGATAATTGGGTAGACTGGGCGGTGTCGTGGGTGGACTGGGCGGTATCGTGGCTTGGACACCGGTTGGTGTACCATCTTCATTGACGAATCCTAGAAAATTTAACAAGCCGTTTGTAATAGTTGGCTTAAGTAAGAAATGTTTTTTGTTGTCATCAGTATATGGGTCATAGGCCTTCTCTTTATGGTCTGCAACAGGTCTTCCACCTTGCAGTCCAGTGCTAGTTGGTGATGGTCACAAATCATCAATTGTTTGGCTCAGGGATATGCGTTTCTTCTTTCTTAGCCGTTTTGAGAGCTGTGGTGAAGGCACTGAAGGTTTAAATTACACAAATGATAACGCTGTTCAAACTCAAAGTCAGATCCATTTCGTAAGCAATTCGTGCTTATGCAAAGAAGACTATTTGAGACTAGACTTTACATAATTCTGTTCAAAAACTTACCAGTAACTATGTATGCTAGATCTGTGTTATAATAATTCTTGTCATTTCTGCGGACCTGCATCCAGTAATATATGATGTCTCCAACTTTCAGTTCAACATTACGATTCCAGTAAATCCACTTGTTGCCTTTGGGTCTGGTTATGACCGCATCAAAGTCACCAAGGGTTAGTCCTTGGAATTCTTCGTTTATCTTTCCACGGAACAAGACGCGGTAATACCCATCATCTATAAACAAATGATTATTTAGTCTGGCTTTTGCAGTTAATGACGTTATTAAGAAGGTCGTGGCTAAATAATAACAGCCGCTCGGGTTGATTTTTAGGTTAAGCCGTTAAGCCGTGCTTGTCTGTAGATGCTTGAACACAACTTTTTTTTTTTTTTGGGATGGGAAATCATCAAATGACTTCTCCCACTCTGGGCGGAGCGGGAGGGAGTGTCAGGCTCTTACTGACTAAAACCCATCCATGTTCCTTCCTCGCCCTTTATGTTCCGTGGCCGCGGTATCTCTTTCGAACAGGCCCGCAACCCCGGTAGGCTTCGGCCCTTGCGGGCCCCTCCCCTTATGCTGACATCTCTTTGAGGCGCGCGTGGAACACGAACGCACCGTCGACACGGCCTGTCGTCGTTAGACGGACGGACGGCTAGCTAGCCCATAGCCGACCGTCCACAGGCCCGCATCTACGGTGGCCGGTAGCCACCACGTGGCCCCCGACGCCCGGTGCGTCTCCCGCGGCGGCCGGGAAGAGAGGATCTCTCCCTCTCTTGTTCCGCCACCTCCTTCGCTAGCATGACTGCTTCGCAGAAGGAGGTGACGGCTTCCCATTCCGTCTCGCTCCGGACCATGGATTGAACCAGGGCGTCCGGCCCTGGTTCAATCCGAGAGGTCGCCGCCGCCGATCGCCGCTACGAGGACACGGCGGTGCTCCGCCCATGCTTGACCACCCTTACATACTGATTTTCCCCCGCTCCTCGGAAAGCAAGTAAAAGGGGCTATGTAATAAGGGGCAAACCTATTTCCATATAAATAAAATAATTTATTTTTATTTCTTTTTTACTTTATTTTATTTATTATTCTTTACTATTTTTGATTTGATACATTTTGTTTTTACAGAACAAGAAAACCATAATTATTATAACAACTTTTTAAAATATCCAAATCAACAAATGAAATCATAGAATCATTTCTATTATACATCAACTTTCCGCTTTGTGTGCCGTCGATAGTTTATAAAGTCAAAGTTTAAATGACGAAAATAGATTTTCGTATAAGGAAATAATTTAATAGCAAATAAAATAGTATATAACAGTATTCCTTTCTTTCTGTATATTTTTGTGTTTCTTTGTCTGTAAATTGTTGTATCAAAATGTTGAAGTTCATCTGTTAACGAATACATAAATTACAATCATAGACAGTAGACCACATTATTTAATACTATTACATATTGGTAGTTAAGGCGACGACATCAGCTAAATAAGCAACTTTATTTGTGGTGGTTCAAACTTCGTTTGAAATACTGTTAGAATAAAGTTCTAATTAGCTTGCACTACAAAGTGGTTGTTACTTCAGTCACTGCGGGCCGAATAGTGCGAAATGAGTATTTTCGATCAATTTAAAACTAGAACTTCACTATTTAATAATAATTAATCCATCAGTAGATGTAGTTTAGCATTTGAAATTTTATGTTATACGCCGTACGTCGTTCATACAAACGTAATACCAAAATAATTTGTAAATCAAACATATTCTTAAAATAGTGTGTACTTATTTCGATTGGATTACAGAATATCTAGGTTCCTAAATATTTGTATTTTGAATGGGCACTGATTTAAACAAGAGTAATGAGAAAAATAAGTTTCTATATAAAAATAAAAATAAATCCTCATATCTCGTCTTTATCATTATCCTTTCAAAATATATATTTGGGAACATAGATATTCTGTAATCCAATCTTAATAAATATACACTACCTTAAGAATATGTTTGATACACAAAATATTTTAGTATTACGTTTGTTTGAACGACGCATGCTCCGCCGGCACCTTAAACAAACTGGTGATCTAGTCATTTGGGACATCAATTATTTATAACACAATAAACGGTCTTACCTTTCAACGTCACCCTAAATCCTCGAGGGTACAAAGCTTCTACCGTTGGCGTAGGGACTTCGTAGTCATTACTTCCTATAGCTTCACATATTGCAATAAACACGGATAAATAAAGGACCACAGCATTGTATAAACACGTCATGTTTTGAGCTCTTGGAGAGCTGAATGATTACAAGCTTGTGAAGATGCTTCTCATCAGGTTTTAAAGGTCAGATTTTTAATAAACAGGAAAATTCGATAGCTAAATTCCATTCGTTGAAATAGTTTTGTTTGTTTTGGTGAAAAAGTTGTGTGGTTTATGATCTTTTAGGTCTTTTTCCGTGACTGCGTTACCTTGGAGGTCGGAAATGAATCCATGGGAACGTGCAAGGTAAAATATAGGTTATTGTTACATCGGACCTACTAGAACATTCGAGAAAGTACGTGATTACAGCGTGTGTACGTTGGAGTTTCGAGTGCATTCCATTATTATTACTTTTAAAGTTAGGTAGGTACAAATTCGTGACCTATTTAAAGACATTAGAATTTCGACCGTACGCCTAGGGCATACGGTTTATATTTGTTTATTATATTCTGAAGGTGAGCCAAATTGACTGGGTTACAGGTTTCCATTGACTGCTTCGTTACTTGTTCTAGTGAACGCAAGCGCGACTAAGGTCCATGTTCACCGAAATGATAACAGTCTGATTATCTAAAACAGCTGTTTAAAACACATTTTTGTATGGTAATATGTCACATTGACAGCTGTTTTTAGGTAAACAGACGGTTATCTTTTCGGTGAACATGGACCTAAGCATGCGGTTCCGATTCCCATGTCGGGCAATGTTTATCAGGAATTTCTCAGCAACGGAATCTGGATTTATGGTTGATGGCATTAGGGTTGCTATTACTTACATGGGATTATATGTGTCACCGTAAAATTGTCAAACACGGTATATTACAATATAACGTGTATCTCTCTAGCTATATTGTAAACTCTCGAATTATTGTCAACTGAACATACGGAAGTATCTCTGCCCCCATAATCGGGACTTGGGGCACCCCCCCGTTAGGTTAGATAGGTTCCTTTAAACCCTGCACTCGGAAATAGGGGCTCCGTCGACTACGCTTTTTAGGGGAATATAAAGTGTTTTAAGGTTAGGTTATATTAATCGGTATTTCTCGGAAATGGTAGATATAGTATATTTTCATGAGAGTGGTACCACTGGGCAAGGGGGACCCCTCCTTCCCTCCACACCGCGTGAGTTGACTACCATCGCATGCATTTCACGAAAAATAATGCATTTTATTGTAAGCAGTATGTTCGTTTGATAATAATTCGAGAGTTTACAATATCGCTAGAGAGATTACAATGTAACGTATTTGACAATTTTACGGTGACATATGCATACTTGGCGAAATGTGGGTGTGATGGGTACACCTCTAGTACTCTATTCAACCCCTACGGGAATCACAGGTTCACAAGACATTATGTTTTTTACGGCGGCGTAATCATTTTTTGAATAATTAAATTGTGTTTATAAATTCAATATCATAGATAACATGATTTTTTAAAAGTAATATTTTCTTTTATAAGTAACCAAATTTACATTAACTTAAAACTTTAAAACAATTTTATTAATTATTAGGCTCTGTAATAGCTTCACACCTTTGCATCTCCTTCAACCTGGCGAAAGCAAGCGCGGAAAAAAAATCATAGTCTCGTAATAATTCATGACACAAATATTTTAAGTACTTACATTCTTTTAACGTATTTCTTCAAAAGTGTATTGAAAAACGTCGTTTGATACACGTGGACATTTGTTATTACAGTTCTCGGCTCAAAAACACCCTCGCCTTACGGCTCGTGTGTTAATACCGCCTTGAACTACAATAACAAACTTTCTCCACTAGTATCAAAATGTACTATTGCATTTATCTATAGTAAACTACTATGTAATTTGCTTGTTTTTTTAAGTTTAAAGAGAATCCAAGTTACGAAGCGGCAAAACAGACTAATATTAAAAAAAAAACCCTCCGGCAAGCCGCAGGAGCCATATAAATAAAATAAATGTCGCTGGACATTACATCCAACGCCATCTAGTGCCACACTAAGCAAGGCTTGTGTCGTGGTCACCAGACAGTTGATATACTACATATGTACTTTTTTTTTGTTGTAAATACATACTTATTATACATTATAAACATCCATGACTCGGAAAAAAATGTCCATGCTCATCACACAAACAATTGCTCCTACTGGGATTCGAACCCGGGACCCTAACAACGTAAGGCAGCTTCACTACCGCTGCGCCATTCGGGTCGTCGGGGTATATTATATTATTAATCTAGCTTTGGGTTCAAGGCCAAAGAACAGGAAAGAAACCAGCTTCCATTCTCTAGAAAAACCCCAAAAAAACTGACGAAACTCAATAAAAAAAAAACAAAAATTCTCGTTTCACTTTTATTTTAAATCTTATGAATCAGAATCATCACAGATCACTATCCAAGCCTACAAGGCGTACACTTTGAGAGAATCCACTTTCAGATTGGTGTTGTACCAAGATGGAAACCAGTTGTTCTTGTGCTTCCAGAAGTCGAGCATAGCCTTGCTGGCTCTGTTCCTCCAGGGCTTGTCCGGAAGGTCGTCGCTGAAGTCGTGGACACCTCCCACGCGGAGACCCAGGGAGAGGTAGAACTGTGAAGAGGATGGGACAGACTGTTAGGTGTCAATTTGAATATGCCTCCAGGTTTGGTCCAACTGGTGCAGCGATGTGGACAAATTGTTGAAAGGCTGACAGAAATTTCAGAAAATTATCTGTCATGATGACTCTGGTGTCCGGAGCCACGCCCGTTGCCATGAAAGCGATGGTTATTATGGGAAATTAATCATTTCAGGGATAAAACATGACCGTGTTTTTAGATAGACATACGTATTAATTACTAGCTGACCCGCGCAACTTCGTCTGCGTCACATAAGAGAGAAAAAAAAAGGACAAAAAACCCCGTTTTTAAAACATTTTTCATTCCTGCTCCGCTCCTAATAATTGTAGCGTGATGTTATATAGCCTGAAGCCTTCCTCGATAAATGGACTATCCAACACTAAAATAATTTTTCAATTCGAACCAGTAGTTGAGATTAGCGCGTTCAACCAAACAAACAAACAAACTCTTCTGCTTTATAATATATATTAAATATTAAAATATTAAATATTCATATTTATATTAAAATTAGCAACTATTATAGTTAATTAATTAATTATAATAGTTGCTATTTGAATTTGTAAAGCAATCTATGACATTTCGATATTAGGATATAAACAATCATGATGTCTATAAGCCACACAACCATAGTTGAATTGACAATAGTTTAAATACCAAATTAGAAATCAATCTCATATCTAACAGTTATGCCTTTGATACTAGATGAGAAGTTACCGTTTCATCAAGAGGCGCCATGACAGTTTCTCTGAGCCAGATGCTAGCGGGCGGTAGGAGCTCATCATCACCCTACAGCAGTCCACAGTTGTACATAGGCCGCGCCAATTAGACACTACTTGGGTCCATGTTCACCGAGAAGATAACAGCCTGATTATCTAAAAACAGCTGTCAATGTGACATGCTCCCATAAAAAAATGTGTTTTAAAAAGCTGTTTTAAGATAATCGTCCGTTATTTTTTGGTGAACATGGACATTAGTGGTACTCTGGGGAGACCCCACCCGCTTGGGGTTATAATCAACTCGGGGGACCTTATACTTGCCGTTTCGCGGTTTCCAGTCAAGAACACGTCTACCACAAAGGTGATCATTTCTACGACTAATATAGTCCACACATTGCCACTTCAGCTAGTTTATTCTGTGATCATTGTAGCTTTACGAGTATCTGTGACAATTCTACAAAAGACCTTATCGTTTCAAATGGAAGATCCTCCCTTTTCCCCTTTTCACTGTAGTAGAGAAGAGGTTACCGTTTCATCAAGAGGCGCCATGACAGTTCCTCTAAGCCAGTTGCTAGCGTGCGGTACAGCGTTTTCACGCGCGAGAGAGAAGAATCCTTCGCCAGGGTTGATGTTGCCGTATTGTTCTCCGTCTACTAAGAGTTCGAGACCGTCTGTAAGAGAAATGCATTGGTTACTTTTTGAATATTTTAGTTCAGTATATTTAACAAACAGGTAGTCAAGAATGGAATATCTTGTTTACAGTTTTTAATATTTGACAAAAGTGGTGATACAGTGACAAAGAGTTCGACTGTCGTGGGTACGAACCCAAGCAGGCACAAAACGGTGATCGAAAATATCATGTCCTAGAACCAAAGTTCGGAGAAATGTAAAAACCTACTCCTCTTAGAAAGCAGGTTTGAGCTCCAGTGCAGTTGGAATATTAAGGTAAGCGTCCACCTGTCCGCATCGTATGCATTAGACGCATCGCATCAAACGGATCGTAGTATTATTCTTTGTGTAAGAAGTCCGCACCGTACGGATCGCTCGAATCTGTACAATACTACTACGACGCGTTTGATGCGATGCTTCCAATGCATACGATGCGGACAGGTAGACGCTTACCTTTACAGACTGGTCATGCTTTTAAAACAAGCCGGAGTTTCTTTAAATTGAACGGACTTACGGTCTATATTATTGCAAGTTATATGTATATTTGTTGTTTTTGTGTGCAATAAAGAATAAGAATAAGACTTCTATAGATAGTTAAAACCAGAGTTGGGCGTAATCAACTACTTTTGTAATCGGATTAATAATCTGATTGAAAGTAATCATGATTACATCAATCATGATTACTTTTAATCTTGATTACTTTCAATCATGACTACATTTGTAATCATTAGTTTTGATTACAATAGTCAGTAATCTTGATTACATGGGTAGATTTGATTAATTTTTTAAGCATATTTTTAATAAATGCGGTTCTATATTCAATCAGTATGTCTATCTTGTAAGTCTGCGTTTTTCTAAAAACTTCTGATCCAATTTGGATGTCATGGACGTTTTGTACTCTTTCGTTATTTAAATCCTTAAGTAAATTCGAAAAAGAATTTCTGCGTGCTCAATTGCATTTCGAAGATACGGCACGCGGGGTGCGGGAGTTGGGTGGGGTACGGGGTACGGCCGGTAAGCCAATCGTCCGCCGCCTGCGCCCCGCTTCTTGCCATAACGCAAGCAGTCAGTCAGTATAATAGTGCGCAAGGATATAAACGTAAATTGATTCACGAGTCTAAACCGTGACGTATTGGCCTATGTGTTTTGGTGTTTAAACATTATTATTGTAAAATCAGTATTTATTGTAAAATGGCGTCAAGTTCTTTTTCGTCTTTATCTACTAATTCAGAGACTGAAACCGTGCACCATGAACAACTTGAGACATTACCATGCATTCTTGATTTTTTACGTATTCAGAATAGGAGTCTATGAGCAAAAAGAAAGTGGCAATTTGTACATTATGTCGGCCAAAACTAGTTAAAATTAGTGGTTTTAATAATTGTACATCAAATTTTGTAACTCATCTCATGATTTTATTTTTCGAATTCCTAAACGTAGTTAGTATGCATCAATCAAAAAAGTAATCAAAATAATGATTACAAACTAATAATCATTAATCACCGATATGATAACGTTCTTGATTAATTTCCGTAATCTGTAATCTTGATTGATGATTACAAAATGTAATCGTAATCCTTAATCATTAATCTGATTATAATTCAATAACTTTAATTATTAATATTATCAACCAGAACATACCAATGTTGCTGGGTAGGGAAAAAGACGTACCTATGATGGTAGTGTAGTCCTTAGTATTTTTAAGTCTTAGATAAAAAATAAAACTCACCAGGCTTCCAAATCATAGTATAATTATGATAATCCTTGTTCCAGTTATCGATTCCAATTTTCTCTTTCATCAGCATAGACCTGAATGTTCCAGAGTCAGTAAGGACGGGGCCTCCATACAACTTCTTGGCAAGACTTGGGTTCCCTCGAGCGAAGGCGACGCGCATTAAACCGGATTCATAACGACGGCTTCCATAGATGTTGTCGCTAGGTTCTAGATTGATTTCTGGAATGAAAATTGGGTGTAAGTGGCAAAGAAGGTTATTGTGAAAACTGTAGGTTTTTTAACCTTCTTTGGTTGTATGGTTGACGACCCGAATGGCGTAGTGGTAGTGATGCTGCCTTACGTTCTTAGGGTCCTGGGTTCGAATCCCGGTAGGAGCAGCAAATGTTTGTGTGATGAGCATGGACATTTGTTTCCGAGTCATGGATGTTTATATAATAAGTATGTATTTACAAATAAAAAAGTATACATGTAGTATATCAACTATCTAGTGTCCACGACACAAGCTTTGCTTAGTGTTGCACTAGGTGGAGCTGTGTGTTAATGTCTAGCGATATTTATTTATTATTTATTTATAGTTGACTGAACTGACTGAGCTGACTGTTGATTGTTTCTGATTTTGTATTTTAAGCTGGGAAGTGTTTCATTTTCAACCATCTTAACAAAAACATGCTTTTGACCTCTAACAGAGACTCGACAAGGTGACCTATTGAATTGACACAAGCTACCGAAACGCTAATGTCTGAATGTATGCTTTTTTAAAGGTCATAAGACACTTGTGTAGTTCCTCTTGGCAGCTGATTGGGTCATCGCATTTGAAATGTAGAAACTTATATCGACAATTTATATATGTTTCGAAGGTCTGTGTATAAGAGACGGCCTCCCAAAAACGCGTTAATTAGATTAAAGTTTACGAAGTGTCGGTAATTTAAGTAAGTAAGACTTTTATTTTCTTTTCGGATGTGATATCACCATATGACCTCTCGCACTCTGGGCAGAGTTGAAGGGAGTGTTATACTTGTACGGACTAAAACCAGCCCGTGTTTCTTCTTAGCCTTTTATGTTCCGGCCGCAGTATCTCTTTCGAACAGTCCCGCAGCCCCGGCAGGCTTCGGCCCTTGCAGCACACCGGAAGGGGTCCCCTTCCGGTGTGCTGACATCTCTTTGACATAATAACAGACTTGCAGCTTCTTTCTATAATAATGATAGTGTAAAGACGAGAGTGACAAAAGTTACTTATTGCTTACGCATATGAGTATGCTCTGTTCCCGTCTCAATCTTACACTAGCAGTTTGCTTAGGTCCACAGTAACGTTTATCTATTTCGGTCTGAGGTTTCCAGAACCTTCCACTCACCTGGTATGAGCCAACTGCCCGCAGGCATCTTCGCCCTGACTTCGATTCTGCCGAACTTGAAGCCGAACCTATGTCTTGTTGTAATCTTCCCCGTTATGACTGGAGGTAAAATTTGTGCACCAGATGCCTCACGTTTGCATTCCGTGGTGCCCAGTTGACCTGTACATCTGGGAATGGAGAATTGATGAGATTAATTGAAAATTTTCTTGCTTTGTGGTATAATTTTTAATGCAAAACTTACATTACCACTACTTAGAAAAGGGGTAGTATGCAAACTTCCTTTGGTTAGATTTTTGTTCAGAATATGATCTGTTCAGTTTGACGGAGCGCTGCTTTAATTTTTGAAAGAAATAGAGATTTTTATCAATGAACATCTTTAATTCAACTACATTAAAATTGTATTTAACCAATCAATAATAGTAAATCACTACCCGCCACTGTATATATTCGATTGATCGAACGACAAATTATGTTTATGACTAAGGGTATTTTCGTTAAAGTTTCCCTCTTTTTGAGAACTAAATTTCCGAATAAACCGAATTTCGCTGTGGTCTGTTGTTGCGATTTGCCTTCGGGCCTTTGAGAGTATAAGTTTCGGTAATTATTTTAGTCCAAGTTTAATGTAATTGAGAATGTGATAAAGCACAGGAGCAAATTGAACATTCTGAAAACCAATAATAAAATTCTACGCAAAAGTATGGCAAAAGCACTGAACGTGATCCTTTGGTCAAAATTATCAAATATTTTTACAAAACTTTTTCGTAATTGTATTCAAGACTACATAATGAATTTAATTTCGATGTTTTTAAATGACTATAGTGAAAGGAAACGGCTGTCGAAAATTGTAATTGATTCAAAAGTTCTCTGATGTTATGACAGCCGGGTAAATACTTAATGAGTGACAGGAAATTGGGACTTAAACATGACTTTGTAAAGTCGATGTATTCATTAAGGTTAATTAATTTAACTTTTAGTTGGAGAGCAAAGACAATTTTACTCGAAAGAATATCTTTTGTGTCTCTTGGCTTCATGAATCGTCACCCATTTACAAACCAACCGGACCTAGTCAAGCTTCACCGACCCTTACGGCTGTTATTAATTAGCTCGGTAAAGTGTGATTACAAATATTGATTATATTATAGTCTACAACTTTAAGAGTATAACATAAATGTTAATGTATGAAGAGGGAGAGGAAGGCATGACTTCTCCCACTCTGGGCGCAGCGGGAGGGAGTGTTAAACTTTTACTGACTAAAACCCATCCATGTTCCTTCCTCGCCCTTTTCGTTCCGGGGCTACGGTGTCTCTTTCGAACAGTCCCGCAACTCCGGAGGGAGAGGAAGGCTAAAGAAAAGATGGATGGTTTATTTGAGGAATGATATAAAAAAGAAAGTTGTCAATGACGTCTTGATGTCTGGTAGGGAAGAATGGAGGAAGAAAACGTGTTGCGCCGACCCCAAATAGAATGGAACAAGGGTAAAAAAACGATGAGTCGACAGCTTTCGACTTTTTCTAGTTCCGGCTGCAGTAAAAACCATTTTTCAACTTACGTACCCGTTAGTAAGATCCAGGGTTTCAGTAAGGAAACCTTCGTGGTGTAGCTTCTCTGTTAGTACCGGAGTGATGACCAGCGAGCCGTCTTCAAAGCTTACAGTGTTGTCCGGAATGTACACGTTGAAGGGGTAGTCCTGGAGCGAAAAGATGTTGAGGTTATAAAAGAAATCTCCAAAAAAGGCGTTCTCAATTGAAGTTTGGTTACATGAAATGCCTGTAATTTCTTGGAAGTTTTAAGCAAAAGTGTGGTACACCTACAAAACGGGTTACTACGTCGGAATTCTTGATAGAAAAATACTATACAACAGGACCTGACGCTCAGCAGTATCGCTTGCGACCTCTAGACCACTTAAGCAGCTGTCTGATAGTTGAAGAAAGGCATTGATGGGTAGCAATCAAAAGAGCTCAGTTAGTGTAACATCGATCAGCCTATAGCCACAGATGACAGATAACTCACTCCATACAAAATGTTCAATTCCTACCGCTATAATAGCCTACACTTTTAAGTCAATAGACGCTGCGAACGAAAATGTACCTCACCTTACAAACGTAAAGTGGGTTTTGCTTTGTAGATCGCGCAGTCGCGTGGATATTGCGGATTGCTAGGGCTGCCTCTGTCGACGAAGATGTTGGTAGGGATTTTTAGTAAAGGTACCTACGTTATAAAATAAAACATGTTTAAAATGTATCAGAATTTATAATTATTATAACGGAATATATAAAAAAGAATTGTTAAAAAAAATTGCATAGAGGTGTTTTATTTTAATGTAATGATTATTACTTTTTTCCCTTCTTTAAATTCCCGATTGTTAACGTAGAGAATATTCGAAATCGGTCAAGTAGTTTTAATAAGTTATCTTTGGGGAATATGCGTAGGTAGGTACGTGCGCGCCGCGCGGCTGTTGACAACCCACTGCGCTATGGGTTACCGGTAACCCGGCGCTCGGTAGGTGATTAGCGCGTGTAAGTACATGGAGTGTAGTATCTGTAATCTGTGCTATAGCAGTCTAATGCTGGTCATTAGCCTCTCCAAATTGGGCTACACCTCTCGACTCTCTGATTTTCACCTACAGTTTTTACTGCCGCCTATTTCGATGTTTGATTGACATCATATTTTACCATATTATTCTATGCATATTTTAAAAGAGCTTGCCTAAGTTGATAATGATGAAAAATACCTGGGGTTTCTGATATCATTAGAAAATATACCTGTCCATATAAGATGTAATAATACAGTCATTTGTCTTTGTCTGTTTTTTTTAACCTAGACATAAGTTGTGAAGATTGAAAACATTTGAATGTAGACCTTTAAATATTCAAATTTTTCCAAATTGCACTTTATGTGACTGTATTTCTTAATAAAAAAAACACCCAAGTCATTTGTCTCAATAAGGAAAATATCATGAGAAACATTTAAATATCAGTGTGCATTGTTCTAAGAGTAGGGTAGACCAAAGAAACGATGAATTTACGGTCTTAACATGACGAGCATTAGGGTGACTTCTTAGAATACCACTAACAAAGAGGTATGGGAGAAGAAAACACGCTACGTAAAACTTTATTAACATTTAACCCAAAGATATTCTGTCTCTGGTAGATAATGCTTTGCTGTCCTATGGACCACTTCCTGTATTACGATATTTACCCCTTCGTACCAAACGTGGTCTGGATGTCCTAAAACAAGAACGTGGCACGCGTGGCAAATTACGGAGAAGCTATGTCCTACGCCCTCGTTCACAGAAAAGTTATGTATTTGCAAGGGCAGGTTACATTGTAGACCAACGTTACGTTTCCCAAAGTGGGCGATGACGCCCCTTTGTGGGCGCTGCAGGCCTAAAGGGGGGCAGTAAGAGACCCAGAAAAAAAAGGGGGCGTTGTGTAGAGGCTTAGGGGGCGATTTGTAATTTCATCTGGGAGAACTCTTAGACACCGACTGAGCTCTCGATTCTCGACTACAACTTTTGAACATCAACTAATATTAATTAGGAGATTGCTCAAACTAACTCGGGTCAATATTTCTCCCCGTGTAGTTCATAATATATCTGTCCTGTTTTATTGAATAAACAAAAGCAAAATAATTGAATAAAAAATAAAATACATTAAATTAATAATTTAAAGTAAACCTATAATAGCTAGCTAAGCTAAGATAACAGTTGTTAGTTTTTAGCAGCTATTATTATTATTATTTTTTTTTTTTAAATTAAGTTTTAGATTTTAAAGGAATTTTAATTTAAATAGAAAAGGGGGCGCTAAAAATAATTTATTCTCAAAGTGGGCAGTAGACAAAATAAGTTTGGGAACCTCTGTTGTAGACTGTCCATATTATTTACATACCGGTTCTTCGGGGAACCTAACCTCCGCCGACCAGTTGGGCAGGTCCTTAAGTCCTGATCCGTTGAACTCCTCGCTAAAGACTAGATCTCCCTTGCAGACGGGGTTGCGTCCCGCGACCACAGTTCGTGAGGTCTGGCATTGCACAGGGGGTGGCGGGATGGCAGGGGTGCGGTTAGGGATTTCAGGATTATTTGGTCTAGGTGTGGGTATTTGCTGCGGTGGGATTTTACTTGTGTCTGCCGGTGATCCGTCTTCGTTTACGTATTCTGGAAGTTCAAAAGAGCGTGGTGAGGAAGTACAAAAATTACATTAAAAAACAATTGTGGCCAGTACCGTGCTTTTTTTGACCTCATTAATGAATAAGAAGAGGGGAAAAGAGGCAAGATTACAGAGTACTGCTTAGAAGAAAAAATGAATTTGTTATGTTGACCAGTACCAGTTTATTAATTCGAAGAACGCGGTATATTTGTTTCATTACAACCTCTTTTTTTTTTTTATTCAACGATCTGACTGGCCGTTCTCAGAATCGAAATTTTAACTAAAGAGCCATTAAAGAGCCAAGTGTCAAAAAAAAACGCTCATACGCTTCGATCAATAGTTATTGATCGAAGCTTATACGGCCTGTCACAATAAAATTCAGCACAACAATTTTCTCCAAACGACGAGCATCTCAAACGATAACCGCTGTGAACTCAACAAAACTAGGACAGGACGCACGTAACTTCTGACCACTCAGATCCAGCCTGTCCCCTCGCTGTCCTTTTCCAGCGACGCCCTAACCCGAGGCCCGTACCGCGCAGGGGGTGCCCTTAGCGTGTAGTCGCATAGTTTGTAAGTGTTATGCCCTGGTCTTACACTCAAGGTACTCACAGGATAGTCCGGTTAAGCAGACGACAACCTCTCTAGGTTGAACTGCGAAATGCCATTCCGAAAAAAAAAACTAACCTCTGAGGTAAGAGATTTTTTCTCTAAGCGAGCGTTCGCACAATCTTTGTAAATCGTGGTTGCTAGATTGACGTCGAATATACTAAACTACACTTCTACTATTACACTAGTATAGCAGCAATAAGTCTACAATTATTTATTTCCTTACCAGTAACAGTCCATTCCCCATTATCCTGTCTGTAACCCAACCCATTCTTGATGACGTAAGTCCAGAAGTAGATCTTGTCTCCGAGTTTCAGCTCAGCATTCCTGTCTCTGAAGGTCCACACTCCATTCTTAGCTTTGGTGATGTCTCGAGCCCATTGACCAGCTTCTAGGCCCTCCATTTCGACATTGAGGTTGCCGTGGAAAGCCATGAGTGTGAAGCCATCGTCTGGAAAAGATTTGAATAAAACATTAACATGATGTCTGTAATTCACGAAAAGTTTGGCAGAAGTGGAAAAGTGAGTGTGTGTGTGTGTGTGTGAATAGTACACCCACATTTTTAACCGACTTCTAAAAAAGGAGGAGGTTCTCAATTCGGATGTTTCAATTTTTTTTTTTTTATGTTTGTTCGGGCATAACTCCGTCGCTTGCCAACCGATTTGGAAAATTATTTTTTTGTTGGAAAGAGTATTCTTTCCAAATGCTCCCATAGCCACCAAGTCGGGATCTGATGATGGAATCTTGGCGAAATCGAAGGAACTCTTCAAATTTTATATGAAAACGTGTTGCGATTTTGGTATTTTCTACAACAAGTGAAGCATTTGCGTTTGATAAGAACCATTCTACCATCAGATCTGATGATGAAGCCAAGAGTCACGGAACTCCATAATGAGACAATGTACCATAGTCGTGTTTGGGCTTGTTGTAATTGTAACGGTATGCATTTTCCATGTATCAAGCACATGTGAACCACTAAAAAGTGAAAAATAAAAACTTTTTGCAAAAAATAAAACCGACTTCAAACAAAAAAACAAAAAAATGAAAAATAGCTTTAGCTTCTGAAGTCGGTGACAAAAAAACTAAAGCAATAAAAAAAGGTCATCGACTTCAGAAGCTAAAGTTATTTTTCACTTATTTGTTTTTTTGTTTGAAGTCGGTTTTATTTTTAGCAAAAAAGTTTTTTTGAGTTATGTTTCATCATCATTAGCCTATTAATGATCCCACAGCTGGGACACAGGCCTCCTCTGTATGAGGGAAAGGGCTATAATCCACCACGCGGGTCTAGTGCGGATTTGCCGTTATGTTTAACTCCCATGAATTAGGGGACCAGCCTATTGCATCAACCGGACGCAAAGGTCCTAAATCCAGACTACAAATCCAGGCTTCCACTGAGAAATAACTGATGTAAAAACTCAATAACACTTTGACCGACCTGGGAATCACACCACTAGACCAAAAAGGTAGTCAAATTCAGTATAGTGTAATAAAATGGTGTATCTTTGCTGAATAAAATCGTTAATCAAAACTGTTCGGGCTAAACGGGCGCTGTCAGTCGGGACTGGTGGACCTCTTAGCTTCCACGGTTAATTTTAATTTTAAATTGTTGTATTTTTTTCTCTAGACGCTCTTAATGTGCACGTCTTTCTACATCGTTCTCACAGTATAATCTCAACATGACTGATGTAACCAAGATTTTGTAACAAAATTTTTGATTGAAATGAGTATCCATGGAGTTTCTTGCCCGTTCTTCTCCATAGAGATTTACGCTAGGGAATGGACAACTACAGTACTTTCTCAAGTTATTATGCCTTGTGTCAGTGTCTGTAGCTTTGTGTTTCCTTGTATTTTTGACATTCAAAAGTGCCGTAATGGTCTAATTCAAATAAATGATTTGAGTTGAGTTGAGTTTGTTCCTAGCGAAGCTTGAGCATTTGACAGCCACAAGAAAAAGTGCGAACAAAAAATAATCTCATTATTAGCAAGTTGGTACTTCGATTCTATTCAATTTGAACAAGTTTTTGTTGGCAAAGCAAACCTGTTATAGCATGTTTGTGTATATTAGCTGCTGGTTCATTGGCTTTAGCGTCATGGACCTCTAAGAACATGGCGTCAATGACCAAACATATAAAGGGAAATAAAAAATATAAAAATGGGCAAACTTGTTTTGGAAATTTAAGTTTTGTTTAAAATTAAAAGTAGTTGTATGGCTACAACTTCTTTTAATTTTTATATCAGTTTTGGAGAATTTTGGATTTTATTATGTTTTGTAAACACCGTGAAAATCACGAATAAGTATCGTCCTGCCCAGTCTTTGGGTAATGGAGATCAGACAGGCAGTTCCTCCATGTAAATTATTGGCATTCGACTGCGTGTAGAACCCGACGCCAATATAGTCGGGGTAAAGAACATAATTATGGGGATACTAGGATGGGCATTGTGAGAATAATAAACGAAAAGAACAAAACGAGGTAGGTAGGTACCTAGCACTACATTTACAAAACAGTATTTGCAACTTTAAAAGATTATTTCATGATCTGGTAAGAAACCTACAATCAAATGGTCTATTTTACATAAATTGAGTATTTACTGATGATGATAACGTGGTACCTAGACTTACAAATAAACAGAGTTTTTTTTTAGTTTATTTCAAAATAATATGGGTCTCAAGAGTAAAAGAGAAGTCAATCGCGTGCCAAAAATACGGCAAGCCCATTTAATGCAAGCGAACAGGGGCCTAATTCTGCTATTTTAATAAATTCGTCACTCTAACACGATTCCATTCTCATCCCATTATCATTTTGCTTAAATTTCGTAATCTGCTAAATTCATAATGGTCGGTCAATTTGTCGTGTTGTCATTATTATAAAACCCTTAGTACAAATGGTTTTCGAAATTTACTACTAAATGCGAACATTTATTCATGCCAGATAGATGTACGATAGTTTCATTCTATGACATTTATTCAATTAAGTGTCAGAGGTTGACCATTAAAAAGTATCCACCGGTTGACCATTGAAAAGTCATAATGGCGCCATTATGATAGTAGAATTAACAAACTTGTCAAAATTTGACAAAACTTGACCATTATGAAATCAATGATCGACTACTCTGACTCTATTGTAATAGCAGAATCGAGGACCTGTTCAGAAACCCCCAACATCATTAAAAGTAGTATGATAAACGAGCGAAGCTTGTAGGGTAGTATAGGATGATGATGATGAATGTGGATCTTAAGAACTCCACAAGGGATTTGGTCAGTATAATATAAAAAATATAAGCTTATACCAATTGCGACAATCCGTCGTATAATAACATTACCTTTTTCTTATTCTTTCTGAGAATTGGGATCCTTTGCCTTCTTTCGAGGTATCCGAATAAATAGTGCGTGAATAAAATAACACGATAACATGGTAATTTTATTATTGGATCTGAATGTTAAGGCATCGGGATTCTGTTCTTTTGACATTAAATCGGCTTTGAATTCTATTAGCTCTATCGAAGAAAGAGTAAAGAAATGGAAACCGCTTTTTAATAATGTCTCTGGTTTGTCTGTGGTTCAATTCATTAAAATTTTGTAAAGTTAATGTTTATAAACTACTTGAGTATATACATTGTTGCATGTTATAGTATCAATCCATATGTATGCATAGTATAGTTTCTATACTATACTAACAGGCAAAAACTATAGGAAACGTTAGAACATATTTTCTAATTTTTTACCAATCTAATTTATTGAATCAACCCTGTGGTCGGTAATGTGTTTTTTTTTATTAACTTATACAATCTTACTCCTTTATTTATTTCTTTACAAATTAATTAAGTACATTTTTATTATTTCTTACAAAAAATAATATGAACATTTAAAAATATAAAAATTGTAGCCCACCGGTATTGTGAACAGGGTCCAAGCTATCAGGGCTCCAGAGAGAAGAACCTCCTAGCAATACGAGTCGTGTCAGGGAGTACCGCTTTCTGAATCAAGCTCTTGATCCAGCTGCCTAAGGAAAACCTCCTCAGGTATTGAACGAGGCTCTTGGCAATTAAGCCATGGGCTGATACGACTATCAGCACAATGATCGCTGACTCCACTTCCCACATGTCAACAACCTCGCGAGCCAAGTCACAATCTTACTTTCTACAAGTATTATAAATGCGAAAGTTTGTAAGGATGGATGGATGGATTTTGTTACTCTTTTACGCGAAAACTACTGAACAGATTTGGATGTTTACACATTAGTATAAAACCTGAATTAGCATATATATGGGATACTTTTTAACCCGATAGTATGATCCCATAGAAGAGTTATCGAACTCGGCGCGGGGGAAGCCTAATTCCTAATTAAATTAAAAAGTAATAGCTTGATAAACATTAATATTATTATATTCATCATAATTCTCTTGCTCATATCCCAATTCATTTGGGGTAGGCGCAACATCTCTTCTGCTTTCATACTTCTAATTTTTTCGTCATCTCATCAGACACATATTTTCTTGCCATATCATTCATGCATGCATCCAAAGGATTAATATTTCCAATAATATTAAAAAGTCAGTAGTAGTTCGATTTTCAAGAGTAAAGCAATGCAGATACTGGAAAAGCCATCAAATAAAATGGATGGCTCAAACAAAGGCATCGTTTGGGCCAGTAGATAAGGTCAGGTCATAATTATACCAAAAGTAAATAGTCAGTGATCCATCATATATGAAAACGTAATCTAGTGCAGGGTCGATACCGAAGTTTATTTGTTGAAGAGACTTTGTAAAGAGTGTAAAATACCTCTTAACGAAGCCGAAAGGAACTTATTCTCCCCATTATTGCGATCGTTTTTAGGGTTCCGTAGCCAAATGGCAAAAACGGAACCCTTATAGATTGTCATGTCTGTCTGTCTGTCCGTCCGTGTGTCACAGCCACTTTTTTCCGAAACTATAAGACTATGCTATTGAAACTTGGTAAACAGATGTATTCTGTGAACCGCATTAATATTTTCCCACAAAAATAGAAAAAAAAAACAATAAATTTTGGGGGTATACCCCATACTTAGAACTGAAACTCAAAACATTTTTTTTATCAAACCCATACGTGTGGGGGGTATCTATGGATAGGTCTTCAAAAATGATATTGAGGTTTCCAGTATAATTTTTTTCTAAACTGAATAGTTTGAGCGAGAGACCCTTCCAAAGTGGAAAAATGTGTGGCTGTAAAAAAACGAGAATGGTAAATCTAAAAAAAATATATGATGTACATTACCATGTAAACTCTCACCGAAAATTGGTTTGAACGAGATCTAGTTAGTAGTTTTTTTTAAATACGTCATAAATCGAAAACAACAATTTAGTTTTCATTCAATCTGCTACGGAGCCCTTCATGGGCGAGTCCGACTCGCACTTGGCCGCTTTTTTTGTTCTACACCATACCTTACGTTACGGTTACGGAGACATTGGGGTTCAAAATTTAAACTTTTTGATATTTTTTGTTTAATTACAAGTTGTTATTGTAAGATTTTTACGTTTAACACCTCTACGACCCCCGTACTATTCAATCCATCCGTCAGCATAATGTTTTGAGTGTGTTACATTGACTTTTATCGTGAAACGTGAATATTTACCCCAACAAAAAAGTAGTTTCTCGACAATATTTTTTCGTAAAGTTACCGAGTTTTATGTACAGAATTATTGGTCTATGGTCCATTTACACCCCGAATGTAGTTGGGAAAATGCTAGACAAATGATGCTTGGAAACAAGGTATTAGTGCACGCAGTAGAAGTAAATAAGGTAAACGGCTATTAATTATTCACTGTCTTTATTTTCCTACTAGTCTACAACGACTGCCTTATACAAGTTTTACTAAAGGAAACATAAATGTTTTTCCTTATACTTATACAATTTAAATTAGTTCACGTTTCAAGAATTTAAAGGAAATCCTTAAAATAATTTGAGTTTTGGTAAATCCGAAATGAATATAATTAGTGTACATAATATGTTAATTACATTATACCTAATAGATGCTACAATAACAATATACTTCTTCCTGTGGTTTTGCAAAATTATTTCAATTCATTATTTGTTTACCTTAATGTAAGACAATGTACTAAGTATTCACGTAATTGATTAATACATAAATGAGTAATACAAAACCTATCTATAGGAAAATATGTAATAACTAAACAGGTCAACAAATAGGTGCTTTTGGAAAAACAACTTTAATACCACACTAATTTCAAATGGCGGTCGTACTAATTTTTATAAAATAAACCGAATTCATTTCATAATTATCAATTTTCAGGAAAATAGCATCAATATTAAATTACTTGAAGCAGCAAGAAACGAAAGCAAAAAGAAACACCCTTGAACTTTTAGAACTTTTCATTTTAAAATTATTAATTATTATTATTTATATTAAGACTCTTAATTTTATAAATCATTATTTTATTTTTATTATTTTTTTGCTTAAGGATACCTACTATTTCAAGGTTGTTATTCTAAAGGGTGTAACAAAGCCGATAAACATTCGTTCTTCCCGTCACTGTGGTCATTTTGTTGTTCATAGCTAGTCCATACCTTCCGTATCTGGCCTGACCGTGGCATCACCTTCACTTTGGGCCCTATCAGAATACCAGCGCTGTGACTTTTTTTTTAATGTAACAGCACCATGTCGAGATAGGAGCCTTTTGGCCTCGTACAGGACGAGTTTCGTTTCTTTTAATTTTAAATATATATTTGTTTTTTTCTGTGTATTTTTTATACTGATTATTTTGATGTGTTTTGTCCTGTGCAGGCTAATAAATGCTTTTTCTTCCTTTCTTTCCTTATGCCTTCTAGTTACGGAGATCATTATCATCATCATCATCAGGCTTCAATGTTCTCACTGCTGGGACAGGCCTCCTCCCTATGAGAGGGAATGGACTATAATCCACCACGCGGGCCCAGTGCGGATTGGTAGATGTCACATGTCTTCAAAGTTTTGGTTCTAGGACATGCCGGTTTCCTCGCGATGGTTTTCTTCACCGTTTTGAGAGCAGTGGTGATGAAATAAGTTACACAAAGTAATGCGCCTGCCTGGGTTCGAACCCATGACTAAGGTACTGCTCGTAAGTCGGCACCGCCATCACTAGAATACCGCTGCCACAGAGATATTGGGGGTCAAAGTTCCAACATTTTCACAAGTTTTTTTTAAATACCTGTTTTTAATGTGGGATTTCTTTAAATACATCCACGACCCACGTACTGTTCAATCCATTCATCAGCACAATATAGTAAAGTCACTTAGTTTGATGTACAGAATGCTTGGTTGACGTCCCTTTGTGCCTATTGGCCTTGTTTCGTTCTGTATCCTGCTGATATGGAGGGAAGTGGAAATTACAGTTCTTTCGTACTCCTCCGCTATACTTTCTGATTAATTTCATTGCGGGATCCAAGACAGTTAAATTCATTCTCTGGGACTTCGTCGAGCTTCGTTGTCTCGGCGCTTTTCTGGTGGTCGCCACTGTTGATTCTGGCTTTCAGGAGTTACAGTGGTTTGGGCGTGTGTGGCGGGCTTGTCCCAAAAAAAACAATGCTTCATTGACGGCTTTGTGAAAGGTTTGTTTACAACCTGTATGAAGTCGGCTATTAGTGATAATGTTGAATACTAAAGCAGTCACCGTTTACAGCACAGCTGCTAGGTTCAATTCCCGGGTCAACCATTATTTGGTTTTAGGAAATTAGTTTCTGTGGCAGTTCGGAAATAGGCACGGCCGATGAATGGCAATAGGGTATCCCTTGATAAAAGTTAAGGTAAGTAATCGATGTTCAGTGGATTTACAACCTAATAAAATATTAACGAAACAGTTTTGTTTTTTTTTTCAAACTACCTAACGTAAAAACCTTTCGGTCCAAAACGTCAATTTGCAACTGGTAAAGTAGTTTTGACGATAGTTGAATAAACCGATTCGTTCTCATATTATAGAAAAAAATATTCATAGTAGGTATGACAAATATTAATTTATGTATATTATGCAAACTGCAAGACACTTAATAGGTTTTTTCAAAAGCAAGAACGGGTTTCAAGACGTTTTTAAAAGATTTGCTTTTCTAATAATTTATTATGTTTTGTAATATTTTACTGACAGGTTTACAAGGTTTTACTGAGTATTTTGTTTTGTTCTGTTATTGATACCGTTACCGTGCATCGAAGCAAGCTAGAAATATGGCATCAATTAATTTTTATTAAAAGCTGTATAATATGTCTACAGAAATGTCAATCACCATCTTTCCATCATCAATCATCCGTCAATCTCCTACAAATCGTCTAATTATAAAGCGTTTAAAAATACTCTAAATCAGTTCCAACTTTTACACAAGTTTTTTTTCTAAATACCTAGTTTTTTATTTATTTAATAACTTTATTTTAAACACCTCAACGACCCCCACAGTATTCAATCCATCCAGATGAATGTTTCAAGCGCATTACATAGAGTTTTACCCTAAAACGTAATGTTTTACCCAAAAAAAAAAGTTTTTTTCCTGCAATAACTATTTTGTAGGGTTACTTAGTTTTATGTACAGAATGCTTGGTTAAAGGCTTCGTGAAGAGTTTGCATACACCTGTATTCTATATTTAATAAATAATAATAATAAATATCGCTAGACATTAACACACAGCGCCACCTAGTGCCACACTAAGCAAAGCTTGTGTCGTGGACACTAGATAGTTGATATACTACATATATACTTTTTTGTATGTAAATACATACTTATTATACATATAAACATCCATGACTTGGAAACAAATATCCATGCTCATCACACAAACATTTGCTCCAACCGGGATTCGAACCCAGAACCCTCAGAACGCAAGGCAGCGTCACTACATTCGTCATTTGGCTAAATCGATTTATAATTGTAATTCATGCTGGACCTATTGTATAAAAAATATTGACATTTATTGTAATTAGTTATAAGAATGACATTGTATTATTTAATTATTTAATATTTGTACACCACAGGTTGTGGTAGAGTGTATAGAACTTTAAAAAAAAATATTAACATCATACCATGTAAAACTACATTCTTACAAATAAATGAATTCTATTCTATTCTATTCTATTCTACCACTACGCCAATCGGGTCGTCAACATTTGATTTGTTTATATAACGGAGGTCATCACGTCGATTTTGTAAACCCCTGCCACGGGCATCTACGGCAATCTTTCTTCTACCCTTCTATCTTATATTGGGATGTCCCAATTTAATTGGCGGTCGCCGCAGCATGTCTTCATCTTCCATATATCTCTATTACCCGTCTTCTCAACTGTCAAAATCCTTTCTAGCCTTCTAGCATCCATCACACAGTTCGCCCATCGTTTTTTGGACTTCTTCTACTCTTAAAGCTATCCACATTTTTATGACTACATTTTCCTCATTCCACATATCGATAAGGAAAATGTCAAAAAAATACTTTTGAGATTTAAAAAAACTTAAGTCATTTACGACAATGACACAATCCAAGAATAAGAAAATGTCTATGGCCATCCCCTATTTTTGAATCTTGTCTTCCAAATTCAAATGATGACATGAATACATCTCTAATAACCGCCATTTTAGAATAAGAAAAATCGTATCAAATAGTGGTATTTTTATGTCGCCTGCTGTTATCTATTAACAGTTTACCACATAAATAATTATAGCGTCAACGAACTTATCATTGACACTATAGGTCATGTATACTTGTGAAGATTTTCCTCATATGTAATGTAATGAAACCACGGAAATATAACTGATAACAAATGCAGTTTATAGATCAAAGGTAATTTGGAATCAAACGGGATGTAAAGAGGACTTCCCGCGGGATATGAAATGGCTTTTTTATTATTATTTTCAGTTATTTGTGTCCCACTACCGGGGCAAAGGCCTGCCTCCCCGCCACCCACTTATCCCTATCTAGTGCTGATATACGCCAATTCCTGTGAAACAAGTCGAGTTCATCCATCCAGCCACGAAATGGCTTTACGATTGTAAATTTTTATTTCTCAAAAATGGTATGTAATGTTGACATAACATCTCTAAAAAGTATCCAGAAAGTGAACTCTACCGGAGACTATTCACAACTGTCCGGTAAGAAGCGAGATTTTAAATTTGGAATCTCCTACTGTCCAGTAAGTAAGTATGTAATTTACTTACTGGACACTTGGTCATCCTTCATCCCTTTTTTTTTTTATGGCTTCGCACGGTTTAGGTCATCCTCTTTAGATCTGCTTAGAAAAAAAAAACATAGTACCAGACACAGATTAGAGTTTAGCCATTATAACATGGTTAGAGGGAGGCTCCAAATATATATCTATCTCTTTTTGGTATGACATTTTATGAGATACATAATATATTTTGGAGCCTTAAACATCCATTTTATTGTCTGTGACACTTTTTTTTTATTTTTTTTTATGGGTCTGTGACACATAACGCGACGCAGAAAAAGTATGCACGTTGCGTTTTGTACTTAGTAATGTTGTAGAAGTATAGTGTGGGATTTTATGTTTGTATTTAGTCATTTCAGTTTATAAATCATGTTGGATTAAAACTTTCCATTCTAAAATTAACATGGAGTTTCAAAAACAATAATTTACATTTTTTACTAAAACATTCATGTAATGTAAAAATAGAACAATGTTTAAAACTTTGTTGTTAAACTTTCTTTCATTTTTGAGAAAAGCATTATACAAACCTCAACCAGTAAGAAAGCCATCCTGGCCTCGTATATAACCGGACCTCACCTGCGGTTCGGTCCGGTTAACTCATACTCGGCCAGGAAGGCTTACTTACTGGATTCTGCTGTAATGTACTATTAAAGTTGGATTTGCAGCCAGCATCTTAGTGCCAATATCCCAACGTCTTTAGGTTTAGGCTCAGCCATATTGTCAACTTTCATACTTCTGTGTTACTCGTCATGTCATTTGTCACCTATTTCAAGCCATATCATCTTTCACAAAGTCAATCCATCGTTTCTTTTGTCTTTTCTACTCCTTCGGTATTCTTTTCTAATTAATTTCGTTGCAGAATCCAAGACAGTTAACTAGTTCCTCTGCTGCTTCTTTGAGCTTCATTGTTTCGGTGCTTTTCTGGTGTTCATCACTGTTGAATCTAGCTTTCGGGAATTGGAGTGGTTAGGAAATGGTGTGCTAGGCTTGTCCTATGTAAGCTTTTATACCTACTCGCATGGGACAACTGATAATTCTGTTAAGTTGTTTGGTTTAATAGTCTGTATAGACCGCCCACAAGAGACCTGCGGAGCATGTGTTTTTCATACAAACGTAATACCAAAATAATTTGTAAATCAAACATAATTATTCTTAAGGCCGTGTGTATTTATTACGATTAGATTGCAGAATATATACGTTCCCAAACACATATTTAGGATGGACACTGATTTAAACAAGAGTTATGATAAAAATAAATTTTCTATAGAAATTTTAAATTCCTCATTTCTCTCCTTTATAGCATTGTCCTTTCAAAATATTTATTTGGGAGCATAGATGTTCTGTAACCCAATCGAAATATGTACACAATACCTAAAGAATATGTATATGGTATTACGTTTGTATGAGAAGCGCATGCTCCGCCGGCCCCTTAAATACGTTTTAAAGTTTTATAGTTTTTAAACCTCAGTGAAGGTCTTGAGGTTCATGACATCTGTTATTGGTTTGTATTATTATGATTTATGATACTCAACGACCATACAGCCTATAGACTCCTAATAACGGGCGACCGATGTCTGTCAACACATAAGGGGTATAAATCTTATAACCGTCGTCACTCACCGAGTTCGAAGTAGTATCGACCACTCCTGTGAGCCGTGAACACTTCCGCATTACTCCTTTAAAAAATCGAGGAAATAGACATAATATGGCCCCGTGAACAATACGTTGATGTGATAAAGAAAGTCGGACTTCAAGTTTCCTGAAAGACGGTATCACATTTCATCGGTAATTTAAAAGTTCCATAATCTAAATAAGATTAATTTTCTGACAATATTTATCGGAGTTCATCTTATACTGGTCATACTTGATGCCTTTTATGATTGCGTCCCTTTCTTTTGAAAGTACTTTTTTCGCTATCTCTTCTCCTCGATGTTACGTGAACATAATTAGTGATGTTCCAAATTGTACGACCACCTCTGTTGTCGATAAAGCAAAAGAATAACCTATAACTTTTTATTTATGCATTTTTTTAAAAATAATTATAAATTACAACAAATAGGTACATCTGATAAATTGTGAAACTTTTATATATTGATTTTAAAGATACTCACACGATCCTGATTAAAAAAATAAATGGATAATTACAATCAAGCGAGAGAACTGTATCCTGGTTCTGAATAGTGTAATATTATGTTCACGTCATTTTACCGAAGATTGTTTTATTCCTATGAAAAACCGTCGCCGCCTACTAAGTTCATATAAGTTCATATATTTTACCTACATGATTCAATCGTAATTAGAATAAAGACGGTAATTTAATGCAATTTAAGTATGTAAAAACATATTTTATTATACCTACAGTTAAAAATATCGATAATTTCTTGTTTGATTTAAAACTGTCCCATCCCTAGTGAAATGCAATGACCTTGAATTAGCCAATCAGAACGCAGTATCCCGTCCCCCTCGCGTACCTCGTACCTCAGCGAGTTGACAGAATAGTTGTCGAGCATTAGATCGTGTATTAGGTGTCTATAGGCTGTATGGTCGTTGATGATACTAGTTTTGTTATCATATTATAGTGGTTAGTTAATTGCAGGTTTCTCCCGCGGTCGCTTTATTATCTCTTTTATGAAGTTAATGTTTACTTTTTAATGACGAGATAAAGGTTTATCAATAGTTGTGTTGTTTGCCTTGATTGACTATGTATTAATACATTGGTGATCATGTCAGCACTTTTGTTATTGCTTCTTTACTAGGTACTTTGACTTCTTGTATTCTGGGTATAAATGGACCCTTTATGAATCCGTCAACTTATAAGCATTCTGCTCATCAAACTTAGTAAAGTTGCGCGAAAAATATGCTGGCAAATGACTTTTTTTACGGTATGATTCAATGTAACGCTTTTAGAACATTGTGCAATTGGATGAATTGAATACCTAATACATGGGTCTGGATCATGAAGGTATTTAAAGTAAAGTTTAAAGAAACGTGGTAAGAGCTAGGCAGATGCTATATTTATTAAGGGGCCGGAGAGTATGTCCATTCATAATATATTTTTGGAAACCTAGATATTATGTAATACTATCGTAGTAAATACACAGTTCCTTAAGAACATGTTTGGTTTACGAATTATTTTGGTATTACGTTTGCATGAACGACGCACGCTCCGCCGGCCCCTTAAATGAGACGCGCCCTGATCTACGTCAATTTCGAAATCAAGGTCTAAATCATTTTAAAATGACATAGACAGATCGACCATTTCGTTTTATAACATGTAATTTACATTGAATCTTTGGATGATAAAGCACAAACAAGTTCAAACTACTTATATGGCCTCATCAAATTGACAGTCGATGTTAATTTTCTATTATTGTCCTTATGGTATAGAACTCGGGGAGTCCCGAGCCATTATCAAATTGTAGGTAGGTATGAATATGATAAAAAAAGTCAGATGTTTTTAACTAAACAAATAACTATGCTTACTTTAATATAATGAATAAGAGGAAAAAAAAATAGCAAATACCGACTGTTGACAAACTTTATAAAATGAGTCATGATTAGGATGAGTCAAACATTCTATGGAACAAACATTAAAGATATTGTTTTTAAACCAAAGACAAAAGGAATTTTTCAGACGAAATGTTAATTAGCTGCATTCGAGTGATTTCTTAACTTTATATTATTTTATTATTAACTTGCATCGTCTCTTGAATTATTTACCTTTAGGAATTTAACTTCAACAACAATTGTTTTTGCTAATTTAACATAAAGTGCCTAATAACTCACTTTTGATTCACAAATAATAATTTCATATTCGGTACGGAACTTCATTGCGTGATAAAAAAAATCTTAATGACCCAGTCTTTTAAATTATCCAGCGTAGAATAGCTGTGTAAACAGGATAATAGAATATAAAGATTTTATGGGCATTCCAAAGAGACTTGTGTATATTATGAACCCTACAAGGCTTTGCAATTTGACGTCTCGGCTTTTCCTCATAGCTTAGTGTAAAAAAAAAAACATTTTATTACTAACAGTTTAGGTACATGATTGAAAAACAAGACTAAGTGTAGTAAAGAAATAAAAAACAAAGACATCCTCTTAGCCAGTTCTTGTATTTTGAACTTTATTCTGACCATGATAGATAGGTATAATCTCTTGTAGTAAAACCCCAGTTTAAGTTCAGTTTTTGAATGAAGAAGTTCGTGGAGTAAAGTTGGATATAGCTTGGCAATAAGTCCCTCCAAGAAAGTTTTTTAAAACACTAACAAAAATGACCTGGCCCTTTTGGCTCCCAATTTTTATTAACACGTAGTTTTATTTGTTTATTATTTTGCACACCAATTTATTTTATTTAAGTATCTATAAATATATGCACTACATGCTCAATTACACATACCTAGTAACGGTAACACAAAGTTGGTACAAAACTGTTTTATATCCGTTACGTCACCATGACAGGTCCAGTTGAAAACCAGCGTCGGGCGCTAGCTGCTCGGCATTTTGCTGAACTGGGCCTATTTGGCGCAGCCGTGAGACGCACAATTTTATTTTCTTTTTTTTAGTTTTTAGTTTTACAGAATACATTTAAGTTTTTATGTTGTTTTCACTCATTTCATTTTTTTATTTGTTGTGTGCACTTATGGCATGTGCCGAATAAATATGTTTTCTTTCTTTCTTTCTCTCTTCTTTCTTTTGTGATTTTATAGGGATAGATTTTTGAATCAACATTTAAACGACAATCTGTACACTAAGAAAAATAAACCATCTACCTTACAAAACACAACAAAAAATAAAGTCGGAGCAGGAAAAACCTTCTTAAAAATAAATAAATTCCAAAATTGAACATACCTGGTACAGTCACCCTCAGACCCTTAGGCCAGATGGCTTCCAGCTTAGCATCAGGAACTTTATATGCATTCACGACGCAAATCGCGAGTATAGCAAATAAACAAATCGTTGAGCGAGCCATGACGTCCGCGCTTGACGACGAATGGCAGCAGACTGAGGTTTGTTGTTACGGCGGCTATGCGCGTGAGCATCTGCGCAGAGCAAGAAAATGATTAGAGGTGGTTTGTTCAAAATTCAAGTGTTTAAGTGTACTTAACGGGAAAATATTATAACAGCATAATATTATGTAAGTTTTCCCCTGATACAAAATTGAACACAGGTTTACCCTTAGTACACCCGAATTTCGACAGTCATGATTTTGGAAGAAAAGGCCTTCGACTATGGTACAAATTCAGAGTTCGTACTGCTACTGAAACCAAATAACTAACTACTAAACTAACTACTTAAAATCTTGAATAGATGTGTGTCAGCAAATTGTTTTAGTAATGATGATAATATTATGCCGGGTATTTTAGACTAGCTGACCCACGCAACCTCGTCTGCGTCACATAAAAGAGATAATTACCGTTGTTTGATTGATTTAGTTTTTATCACCGACTTCTGAAGCTAAAGTTATTTTTCAACTTTTTTGTGGTTCATATGTGCTTACCCTTTCACAGCGTACCGGCTTGATGTTTTGTTATGAACCAATAGACAGACAAGAGATTTCAGCTATCCCAGTGCATTTGCTATCATTTATTGAAGAGTTCCGTTGCCAATCTCTGAAGTCTTTCATCAGATCTGTACCAAATTGACACGGGATCATCATCATCTGCCTACCCTTTTCCCAACTACGTTGGGGTCGGCTTCCAGTCTAACCGGATGCAGCTGAATACCAATATTTTACATGGAGCGAGTGCCTATCGGACCTCCACAACCCAGTTAATCAATCAATCAATAAATCAATAGTCTTTATTTGTAAACACAGGTTACAGCAGACAGGTTAGAACTGGGAAATACGATACCACCTGGTAAGACTGTGTCAGACTTTTGAGGCCACTGACTACCTGTAACGACTGTCAAAGATGGACAAATGACAGCCGAGACCAACGGCTTAACGTGCTTTCCGAGGTACGGAGGAAACTCGGTATATAAAAGGGTGGTCACCCATCCACAGACCAACCTAGGCATGGCTTAATCTAAAGATCAACCCGAGCGGCTGATATTATTTAGCCACGAGAGTACTCTCCCAAATCGCTTCTTGTGTAATCCCTTAAAATTTGAAGAGTTCCACCTGGAAAGTATACCCTTTCAAACAATAAAATAAAAATCAGTCTAGCCATCTTCAAGTAATCGGGGAACATTGAATTGAGAACCTCCTCCTTTTTGAAGTCGGTTAATAACGACGTTATGACTCAAATATCCCGGATATTTGAGTCATAAAGAGAGAAGAGCCTATAAAAGGACTGGGTGAGTATCGTGCTCTTAAGAATTGAAGAGTTCCGTTACCAAAGATCCCATAATCAGAACCGGCTTATTCCTGAAATCCCCCCTAAAAGTCCCCCTAAGGGGGAAAGTGGAATCTAAAAAGAAAACTCTGCAATTCCCCCCTGATAATCCCCCTTAGGGGGGAAAAGTGGAATTGCAAAAATACACTCATCAAACTTGAAGTAAGGATGTACTTCCAAAAAAAAGGCGTGATGTTCTGTCATGATGTTGTATAGACAAGAAACATCCAAACGATTGCAGCAATCACTATTTTGTCGATTTGTCGTCTAATTTTGAAGAGTTCCATTAATATCTCCGAAGATCAGCATCAGATGTTAACCAAATTGAAATGTGACCACACGGGAAGCACCAGCTTTCAAATAAAAAGAAATCATCAAAATCGATTTACAACTGAAAGTTCTGAGGTAACAAACACTAAAGGACTAAAATATTCCCCGTTTTTACAACAATTTTCATTTATGCTCCGCTCCTATTGGTTGTAGCGTGATGTTATATAACTTGTAACCTTCCTCGACAAATGGACTATCCAACACAACAATATTTTTTCAATTTCAATCAGCAGTTCTTGAGATTAGCGCGTCCTTATAAACAAACAAACAAACTCTTTAGCTTTATAACATTAGTATAGGTTTTACCAGGAGTGCGATTCACTAAGACAAAACATCTTTACAACCAAGAAATCATCGTTGTAACATCAGATGCAAACTTATTGGTATTCTTGAGTTGAAACTGCGCGATCGTAGCGACTCAACCATGACGACGGCGCGACATAGAACTAAAATATGGTTCCGAATGTATGAAAAACGGTATTCACAAACGCAACACATCCTACACTTCGTCCACCACCACATCTTTGACTTCGCTTTTACCTGTCAAACAGTAAAGCTTGTAAATTGTAGATGATTCCTTGGTTGTAGACTATTAAAATGTAAGTAAAACAAGTTGTTCTTTTAAATTAACGTGCTTAATATTGTTTTGTATATCGTATTAATTCCTGAAACGTATAAATACCTGTTTTTAATGTTTTAGATGGCAGTTCGTCTTGCTTGTATGATTTTTTTGTTGGACGAAGCTTAGCGTCAATTTAATTTAGAAAAAAGGACGTCAAGCATATGTGAGACGTGGATATGGATCTTCTTACTACGGATATAAACTAGGTTGATTGTAGAGCTAATTACACAATTGGAAAAAGATATTTCTGGTGGCATAACAACGTTGAAACGTTGAGGAATTAGCAACCGAACCAAGGTATTACTACTTAATTAATGTACTTAATATAAATTACTATACCTGCAGTGGAAAAATGTCTAAAACTTACTCTCTTTCCAGGTTTTATGCACTCGCATTTTTAGCTAATGGGAGTTACCAAAAAATATGTGAGAATGCAAGAACCTATATCTGCAAGCATCTGCCTCGAGGGCTATAAGATCCATAAAAGATGCCATGAACCTCCCATTTATAATTGAATTACACATAAGATTTCCTCAAAATACAAACAAAAGGCAAATTCTCAAAGAAAAGTAAGTATTTTTTTATTTTTTACTAAGCCTTTCAAGAATCAAACTATTATGGCTATCTATTTTTTTTGTTAGATACTTAGATAATATTTTAAATTGTCTATCCTTATCGTCCATGTGGTGACACTTGGGGCCTATGTCCAGCAGTAGACGTCTTTCGGCTGAAATGATGATGATGATGATCCTCCATTTTATTTTTTAAATCTAGTTTGCTAAGTTAAAATAGTATAATGTTATATACCGTTTATATTTGAACCGATAATATTAATACGATATGTGATTATTAAATCAATTAATTTTACCTCAAGTTGCCTGAAACACAGGATTACCTAGTTCAGGCTCAAAATATGTGTGAACTTGACATAGATTTAAGAAAACTGTAAACATTTGCCTTATATTTTTGAATATTTTTTTATTATTTATTATTGTAAAATTAAATTCCTATTTAATGTATTTCAGGGGACTCCGGTTTTTCTCTTAGGCCATACATGATGTTTCCATGTAGCAACCATGAGCCTGGACCACGGGAAGCATACTATAATGTTCTACATGCCACTGCATAAAATACTGCATAACGAAGCTTTGGATAAAGGCAGTTTTAGCTGGCTTTTGGTTCATCATGTTCTTCAATACGATCCAGAGATGGTGTGAAGCCTGTTGTGTGTGACAAAACATTTACAATCAAACAGAAGTTCCTCCAGCGGAAATGTGATCCGGTTACTACAACAAGAAAGTCAGAACTATCAGTGATTTGGACAGTGGACATCTCACTTGAGGTTGTCTAACTGATAGACTGACGTAGACAAGTTAACACTAACAATAAACTTATCAATCAATCAAAAACTTTATTTCGAACAGGAATCCATATGGATTAGTAGCGAGTACTTATGATATTACTAAATCAGGTTATAAGACAGTTTGTTTATTAAAAAATATAGTGTATGTTAAATAGTTAGGTGTATTGTTAATCATAAAATATAGAAAATAGATGTTTTTTAAACTTCATATTGTAAAGATAAAATTAGTATTTTAAGTCTAACAAAATAATATGTAGCTAGGAAAAGTCATTTTAATAGAATTAATAATAAATAAAACAATCTTTTAACATGCATTTTATTTATTTATTAAATCTTGAAATGCACTACTTATTCTATCTAGAGCCTGAGCCACAGCCTGAAGGCCTTCTACTTGTCGGCTAATCGCTTGGGCAATCAAGAGTTTTGCTTGCAACCAAAACTTTTTCCTCCCATGTAATGGTATGGATTTTCAATTCTATTTCACTGATTTCTGGCCTCTATACCACTACCAGTGCACCCTCTCGTGGCTGCAATTAAGCTGTACTTCCTCTTATCTGCTCCTTTTTGTTCTCCCAGTACTGCAACACAAGTAAGAATTATATTATTTGATGTATTCAATAAATAGAACACCTATTTGCTCGGTTTGGTTCGACTTTCTGTTGCAATTTGAAGCCTAGCCTAAAGTTACAGTACATGCCTGAGTTAATACTACTTAAGTAATAAAGAGCATACACAGGGGCTGCCAATGTAAAAGGATACTATACTGTAGACAGCTACCTACCTACTCAATGCAACAGTGTACAAAAACAAATACATATTATTACTAACCTTATTCCACTGTGGCGATGTTTTCGTACAGCGACTACCATCACTGTTCAGGGCTTTTTTATTTCGGACCATGCCTGACGACTGCAAATGCGAGCATGACCCGTAGCTAAGCATGGTTGCTTTCCAAAAAGCTTACTAGCAGGAGCTGCGTTGCGAGACACTAAAAAATAAATATTTGGTTACTTAAATGTAGTTCCAGAAACTGTGCTGTATATTTAAATATAAATGTTACTGTGTACTTACTTTCGGTGGGTGTAGAATCAACGAAAACAAAGAACAAGTAGTACGCTATGCGATTGGAGTGCATAATTTTTATCAGTCCACTTTAGACCCTTATAACCACTTGGAATTCTGGAATTTCGTATTTTGATAAACACATAACCTACAAATAAGACAACAAACAATGATCTCAAAGATTAGTATAATTTATTGCTATAATCAAAAATAATTATTTTCCAAGTTGAAAATGATATATTTAATTAAATTTTCGTTGCATAATAAATATAAGGTCTTATAGACGTACGTATTGTGCAGTTGTATTAATGTATAATGACGAAATAACTTCAAAATAGGTTGATCGAGATTTTCTCGATTATACTCTAGATAAAACATAGCAACACTGACATCGTCTTACTTTTCATCGATGAGGAGTAGATCGTCGACGAGCCTAAGTAGCTTACTGAATACGGATTTTGTCAACGTTGTTTTCAGAAGCGATATTTACGATGTCACATCAGTGAACTCGTCGTTGTTAACATCTGTGAAGAGTCTATTAGTGAATCGTATAGCTGATCACAATGGTTCTACCATCATCATAAATATTGATCGATGGAGAGGGAGAGGATGATTAAATAAAAGATCGCTGGATTGTGTGAAGAATGATAAGAAAGAAAAAGCGGCCAAGTGCGAGTAGGACTCGCTCATGAAGGGTTCCGCAGCAGCGAGTACCATAATGTAAAAGATGACGTATTAAAAAAAACTACTCACTAGATCTCGTTCAAACCAATTTTCGGTGGGAGTTTATATAGAAGTTACAGGGGGGGGACACATTTTTCCACTTTGGAAGGGTCTCTTGCTAAAACTATTCAGTTTAGATAAAACATGATATTAGTAACCTCAAAATCATTTTTAAAGACCTATCCATAGATACCCCACACGTAGGTATGGGTTTGATGAAAAAAAAAACTTATTACCGTTTACCGTTACGTACCTATCCCGTCATTCTAATATAAAACATTACTGAATATAATTGTATCAAACAATATTAAATATACGCATGCACTTTATGTTAATAAAGCCGCAACCCAAAGCGGCATGTGGCATCATGGCGATAGGGTAATACCATCAATAACGTCAGCCGCAACCACGAAGTAATGCTTGTACAAAATTAAACCACACGCACCCGGTTGCTTTACATGAATATCATTGCCCTATTTGTTTTATCTACCCGCACCACCCTGGGGTTGTAAAACAAGAGTTTCTATTGCATATGTATGATACTTTGCTTAATGCAGCTTTATAGATTTACTAGCTGACCCGCGCAACTTCGTCTGCGTAAGACGAACCAACAGTTCCTAAAATTAGCGCGTTCAACCAACCAAACAAACAAACTCTGCAGCTTTATAATATTAGTACAGATTACAGATTAGTAAGTAACAATTTATTTTTCTCGAATAGGTTTACATTAGTCGCCAAAATATTATACTTTTGTTTTTCCAATTATGGGCTATTCCTTCGTCCTCAGTCTTGGCATTACATGCCGTCGATCAAATATCTCTCAGGCATGATTATACAATGCGCACATGAATTTGAAAAATCAGAAGTGCGTGACTTTGATTTGAACACGACTATTTTCAATATAAAATGGGACAAACTTTGCGATACACGCTTTTCAATAAAAAATAATCATGAAAATCGGACTTCTCTGGAAAAAGTTATGCGTCATCATTATCATCATCCATAGTCCGACTTCACCCACTGCTGGGACAGGCCTCTCTTTGTTTGTGCCAAGCTCCACGCTCGTGTGCCAGTCTCATCCAGGATATCCCCGTAATGTCAAAAATATCGACGTCTGCTTATCTCACCTCTGGACGACCAAAACTTCTGTTTCGATTTCTAGAACGCCTCTTGGTCACAGCTTTACTCCACCTGAACGCAGAACGCGGTGATGCCGCATTCTGCTAGGTGACCTGCCCTACTCCATTTGAATTATCATCATTCATCATTATTTCAGCCGAAAGACGTCTAATGCTGGACATGTGTCGCCACATTGACCGGTCTTGTGCGACTCACATACAGCGGATTCTTACAACTTTCATCACGTCATTTAAGTATTGCTCAGCCATAATATAGGTACCTATACATAAAGAAAAACAGGCGTTGGATTGAAAACCTCTTCCAACAAACCATACTTGAGACATCAGAAACGGGCGAATGTCAGTATCATTCTTTCACGAAAAATCATAACACTGTGATTCAGAAAATGGAGTCAAATGAACAACGCTATTAACTATAGGGCACGAAGTTAAACTGCTAGAACATATGCATGTCCTTCCCTAGGTTAAAATACATCTCCTTGCCAATTTTCATTACGATCCGATCAGCCGTTTTGTCGTGAAAAGGTAGCAGACAGACAGACAAACAGAGTTACTTTCGCATTTATATTATGGTATGGATATGGATGTTCCAATTCCACGGTGGACCAACAACCTGGTGAAGGTAGCGGGAATCCGTTGGATTCGAGTCGCACGGGACTCGTTAATGTGGCGAAACTTGGAGAGGCCTAGGTATATCCAGCAGTGGACGTCTTTCGGCTGAAATGATGATGATGATAATGATGAAGTACAGTGATAAAAAAAGGCGCTTACCCTTAAAATCACGTTTTATATATGTATGTCGGAGGAGGAGGAAGTAAACAAACAGTTGATCGTTGGTTGCATGCGAACAATTGATAAGATTGATTGTTAATTTTAAATAAATTGTTAAATCCTAATTAAATTCGATTTGATTTATCACGTTTTATATATTGTGTAAAATCTAAACAATTTCACTGCATTGTATCATGTCAAATCAGTGCAGAGGATAAAATATCTAAAGTAGGGTCGAGGCGCCAACTTTACTGTCCTGATGGCCTTGACAGATTGATTGAAGAACAGTGCGACACCCGCTAAGTATATGTATGTATCTGCCAGATACACGAAATAGTTTTTATTGCATTTTTGGCATCTATATACGTATATATACCACATACATTTTTATTTTATTTTTTCAATGAACCTAACATACATTTTTCTCAAACGTATAATTGTTTATCTGCATAAGCTGACAAATTAACACAGCGAACAACCATTTAAGTTCCTGTTACATACTTCGACGCGGGGGGAAAAGGGCGCGCGGTGCGGGTAACTGCCGGTCACTCAGTTCTCCGGCGGGCAGCGAGTTGTGCGCGCGAGTGTTGCGTTGTTTTTTACCATGTCGAGTGAACGTTACAAATTTTTAACTACATTAAGGGAAGATGCAATTAAAAGACCAAAAAATGCTGTGGACCAAATAATAAGCGTAACATCAGACCAGATAGACTCGCCATCAAGGCAAGGTAAGTAATATTAACTAAATACTTTATAATTATTAAATGATATTATTTTAAGTGCACCCATAAATTGAGATTTCTACCTTTACTGTAAATATTCGAACGTCTTAGAATGATAATCTATCGTCATGACGACAATACTGCAATTTATTCATTCCCGATGCATAAGTATGTAACTACGCAGTTACACATTTTTACGTCGGAATTTAGTTTGATTGAAAAATGTATCTAGGCACTTACATACTTATTGTACGGAATGTGTTTAAAATAAAATCTGTTAACTAACAGATATATTGTTTTACATTGGATTTTAACTTGATGATTAATATCTATCTGTATACTTACATAGTTTTACTTTTATGAAATGATGTTGATTATCGTAGAAAATCGAGTGTATTATTGTGGTTTGATTGTTTCAGATACTCCAGTGCACTTCTCAAAATATTTCACTGCTGAAGACTTGCAACAAATGACGGACTTAATAGAAAACAGTGATGAAGAAACGAGTACTGCACAACACCATTTCAAACCCTCAGAAAGTTCCAGAACACATTACCCAAGTCATACAGCTCCAGTGATTTTGCCGAATAACTCTCATGACCCCATATTGCCAACACTAACGCCACAATCACCCATGATGAGCCATGTCACTTCCGGTATTCAAAATGATATTTCAATTGATTCGCCAAATTTTAATTTCTCGTCAGACATAGCACAAACAATTGCTCAATTAGATTGTGATTATATAATATCACCAGCTCCTACACCAAACGTTGTCATGCCAGTTAGCTCACCTATGCCAATACAGACCCCGATAATAGAAAACACTCTATCTGACATTGAACCATCACCGAGGCGCAGGGTATCCACAAGAAAAAAAGATAAAGGTAGATTACGAATGGTCCATCAAGACCAATGGTTGGATGTTATGCGTAAAAAAAATAAAAATTTAGGAAATGCGTACAAAAGCAGGGATGGTAAAATAAGGAAAAAGAAAGAGATGGGGCCATGTTGTGGAGAGAAATGTCAGTTAAAATGTTCTCAAAAAATTACTAATGTTGACAGAGATTTGCTTTTTGTGGCATTTTGGTCAATGGGAGATATAGTTCGTCATTGGGATTTTATCAATAAGTACTGTGATAAAATTCCAAAACGTAGGGTTACTACTGAAACTGCCTCTAGAAGAGAATTTACTTTGCGCTATTATTTACCAACAAAAATAGATAATAAACAAGATGACAATGAGGTACATGAGACTGATTCAGTATCTTCAAAGACACAGACAACGAAGATACAGGTATGTAAAACCATGTTTTTGAACACTTTTGGGATCAAACAAGGCCTGGTATATTCTGCTTTGAAAAAGCTTTCATTGCAAGGCACTGTTGTCCACGACAAAAGAGGCATCCATAAACATACTAAGAAAATTACTGAAGAAATGATTGCAAGTGTTTGTGATCATGTGAACAGCTTTGCACCTGTGGAATCGCATTATGTTCGAAGACGTACGAACAAAGTATATTTAGATGGATCTCTTACATTTGCTCGAATGTTTCTGCTGTATAAAGATTGGAATGATCCTCAAAATCAAAGTAAAGTTAAAACAGCAAGACAATACCGAGACATTGTCAATAAGAACATAAATTTGGGGTTCCACGTCCCCAAAAAAGATCAGTGTGATGTTTGTCAAGTGTATAAAAACTTACCACGTCCTGTTACTGAAGAGCAGCTTAACACATACAATACCCACATGAGAAACAAGACTATAGCGCGAGAGCTAAAGAACAAAGATAAAGAAAGCACTATTAAATCAAAAGACGTACTCACAGCGGTTTATGATTTTCAAAAAGTGCATGGAATGCCCTGTGGAGAAACTAGTATTCTTTATTATAAGAGAAAGCTAACTGTGTTCAATTTTACAATATACGAAATGGGAAGCAGAGTTGCCAAGTGCTATGTTTGGGATGAAAGCACTGCTTGCCGAGGAGCAAACGAAGTGAGTAGCTGTTTATATGATTATATTAAAGAACATCACCAAAAAGGCATAAAAACATTCAACTTTTGGTCCGACAATTGCGGGGGACAAAACCGCAATCGTATCGTTTTTGCAGCCTATTTACGAGCTGCAAAAGATTTTGAAGTCACTATAACTCATAAATATTTTGAGAAAGGCCATACACAAAATGAGGGTGATAGTGTACACGCTCTTATCGAGAGAACTGCCAAGAATAAAATTGTGTACACCCCCGAACAATGGTATGCCCTCATAAGGTGGGCCAAACAAGATGGAAACCCTTACCTAGTCCAGGAAATGACTACTTTAAATTTTATGAATTTCAAAGCACTGCTCCCTGGATGCAACTGGACTAAAAACACAAACAGAGAACGAGTTTTCTGGTCTCAACTAAGACAGTTAGAAATATGGCCGCAATTCTCTGACAGAATACAGTATAAAACAGATTTTTGTGACCATGAGTTCAAATGCATTATTGTAAATAATGCATTAGAGACTCCCATAACCAGATCAAGGAACCGCATAAGATTAGACAACAGTCCACTTCCAGCCCCTCTGGCAAGGACATTGACCCAAGCTTACGAGGGGAAATTACCAATACCCGAGGCTAAACTTCAGGATTTGAAGTACTTATGCCGAAATAATGTTATACCATCTGTTTATCATGACTTTTACATGAGTTTGATGGAGGGCAGCAATGAGAACCAACATGACAATGAAGATGAAGAAGACGAAGAAGATGAATGAAGAAGTCATTTTGTGATCTCTGTACTGATTAGTTGATTACTGTTGTGGTCATAAGTCATTAATGATAAATTAAAATGTGCAATTTTATTACTCAATAAGTAAAATATAGAATAAAACCTTGTTAGAATTATTATAAGTAAGTAAACAATGATAGTTCAGTAATATGATATTAAATTTGATCTCAGTGCAAGAATGTCCAAATAGGTTTATGAAACGACTGATTTATATAATTGATAAGTAATTTTAAAAACTTAATATACTCATTCTATTTAGAAGTATCATTACGTTATTTTGATATTTTTTTTGAGACAAACCTCATACTTTTTACGAAATGAACAAAAATTGCCTTTAAGGCAATTTTTTATAAAGTTTAAGAATATTTTTGTTATTGGATAGTTTTACATAAGTGATTTCTAGTTCAGTAAGAACTTATACCTAATGAAACAGAAGAGAAAAGTCTGATTATCAGTAGGTAGGCAGATGCCATTTTTAATTAATGTTACATTAGATCTTCGGTGTTATAAACATACAACATATAATTAATAATAATGTTACTGTTTGACACGTGAAACGTTTGAAATGTACATTTTTGTGTTTTGAAAATAAACATTAGATAATACAAATATATCCACTGCTTTTATTTCAACATACCAAAACACATGATGATTTTTACAAGTTTGAAATTCAGTTACACTTGTATGCACAATAATATAATTACGGTGGTAAATTATGTAAGTATCAGTTACACAGGATAATTCAATTGACTTTACCAATTATAAGTACGTATCTGGCAGTTAAAGCAATAAGGTACCTGAATATTCCAATGAAGAAATGTGTATATGCCAGTTAGCATATTTTGATTGTTTATTACAACGCAGTAAAAGTATGCATGTGTGATAAAACAAAAACTTGAAGATTTAGAAACAAAATATACTATAAATAATAAATTCCACTTAAGTTTAAACCCGCTCACCAAATATTATACTTTAATTCCTTATAGGGGCTTAGTTATAGCGATTTAAAAAAAATGAAATCTTCTATTCGCTCTCCTATAAAATTTTCATTTTTCAGTTACGCAGTTGTACTTAGGAGGTGTCGTGGTGGATCGAGGTGGATTGCTGGGGATGAAGTTACATCGGTGTCGCGAACCTGCTGCTCGAATATTATTGTCATTAAATTGTGTGAAACAGTGAAAACTTTGTTTTGTGCTCGCATTTCACCCAAATGACGCCCACACTAAACTACCTACATTAAACTCGTGAACACTGATGATGTCGAGGAGGGGTGCTTCTCCGACATACCGGCTTTGACGACCCGATTGGCGTAGTGGTAGTGACGCTGCCTTACGTTCTTAGGGTCCTGGGTTCGAATCTCGGTAGGAGCAAATGTTTGTGTGATGAGCACGGACATTTGTTTCCGAGTCATGGTTGTTTATATGTATAATACGTATGTATTTACAAACAAAAAAAAAGTATACATGTAGCATATCAACTATCTAGTGTCCACGACACAAGCTTTGCTTAGTGTGGCACTAGATGGCGCTGTGTGTTAATGTCCAGCGATATTTTTTTATTTATTTTATTTATATGTATACTAGCGGACGTCACGCGGTTTCACCCGCGTAGTTCCCGTTCCCGTGGGACTACAGGGATAAAATATAGCCTATGTTACTCGTGGATAATGTAGCTTTCCAATGGTGAAAGAATTTTTAAAAACGGTCCAGTAGTTTTTAAGCCTATTCATTACAAACAAGCAAACAAAGTTTTCCTCTTTATAATATTAGTATAGATTAAATAATGACTTAAAAAGTGTGTAGGACGGAAAATCGTAACTCTTTCGGTAATAACAACATCGTTGGATATCACACACTGCCATCTAGTGCCACACTAAGCAACAAGGCTTGTGTCGTGGATACCAGATAGTTGATATACTACATAGACAGTTTTTTGCAAACGTATGTACTTATTACATCCATGACTCAAATCTAATGTTTGGTTAACATACATTTACATGGAAAACGAGCTACCCACAGATATTTTAGGTGTTCAACATAAACAAAGACAACGAAAATATAGCCAATATGAATAATTCGCCCATTTTGGCTGTTCACAGGTGGCAGATAGCAGATGAGCCATCTAATTCTAACAAATTGAACACATTATTTTAGCTTACCCGTATTGCAAGGAACATAGCCAGGTATCCACTTACTTTTGTAATTTGTTACCACCGCTAATGGGAATGGCAACTGTGGAAATAATGTCACTAGTTCCATCAAACATCGTCATTGGTTGAAAATCTGTCAATGTAATTTTAAATGTCCAAGCAGCTTGTCCTCATTGGTTAGATTATGACTTGGCTTTCGTCATCTACTTTAAACTTTGATAGACTTTCCTCATTCGACAGTTTCTGCCTTAGAATTACATATCTTCAAATCTAATCCAACTATAAAGAACAGGAAGTCCCTTTGCTATGCTAATTCTTTGTGGCTATTGGCTTTCTTTAAAGCCTTCGTGACACCCAAACATTTTGAAGAACATCAAGCGAAAATACGAGGTGTAATGTCCAACGCAAATGGAGAAAGTTAGACTAAAAAAAGTCAAACGTTTGTTCCCACTAAATCCAATGCTCGCTGCTAAAAGCACCTTTGTTTCCTTAAAACAATAGTAAACTTACAACAAACGTACTTACTTCAAATAGCATGTGTAGTGAGGTCAACGAGATGGAGACGACCTAAGAAACTTGGGTGGAACCGACTGGTTGCAAAATACTAAGGACTAGGTGTTGTGACCCAGTGTGGGAGAGACTTATGTCCAGCCATTGACTGGTATAGGTTGAGCTCATTGCAACCGAAAGACGGCCTCTGCTAAATTTGCCCATATCTTTTTATAGTGTTGACTCAGGACGGACCAGGATAGTCTTGATTTTTATACACCTAATAGGAACTATAGACCTCAGTATCTGTTATAAATTTCAACTAGCTAGGCCCATCCGTTCCTGAGAAATTCCGGCGGTAACGCAGGCACAGACTTAAGGTTTCTGCACACAGCGGGCGCGGCGCGGCGGGACGGGACGCCGCGCCTACGCGACACTGAGCAGTCGTAATATACTAGATATTACGGACGACGCCACACAGAGCCGTCCCGCTCGACGCGACGGTAACCGTCGCGCCACGCCGCCGCCGCGCCGAGCGGGAATACAAGTCAGAAGCGGCGGGGACGGAGCGTGCATGTGATTTTATATCGTTTTACAAAAATGGATGTCTAAAAATTAGTCGAATGTGTTCGTGCTCACGTATGTTTGTACGATTTGGGCCATAGGCAGTATAAAAACACTGTTCTTAAAAATGAACTTTGGGAATCTATAGGAAGAGAGTTGAATCAAAGCGGTAAGACGGGACGTGATCGCGCTCGCAGTGTGACCGATGCCGCCGCGCCATCAGCGCCGCGTCGCCGCCCGGCCACGCCGCGCCCCGCCACGCCACGCCGGCTGTGTGCAGACACCTTTATAGACAGATGGACAAGAGAGTGATCTTGTATGGATTCCTTTTTTACCTTTTGAGGTACGAAAGCCTAAAACCCGTTCGTAACGAATCGTATCCACTAGGATCTTGAATTGACACGGGAGCAAGAAGCACAACTTTACAAGTTGGGTAGACAACCCTTGTTTCAGGAAGTATTTGCTTTCACTTTTCAATTAATTGAAAAGTTTCTTTCAAAGATCTCCGTCCTCCAAGATTCCGCTCAAGTTTTCTGATATTAAACGAGTATTTTAATGAGGTTTAAGGTTACTACAGTTATGAAAAGCTGTATTTTTATGATGGTATTTTAGAATTGAACCCAAAAATGGCATTTCCTGCGTTTTCCTATGTTTTACTGGTCGTTTAAGTTATTATAAACAATACGAAAAAATAAAATCTTTTGAGATCGGGTAACGTTGTCGGGTGTTGTTGTTGTTGTGGTTTTCCCATTAGAATTTGCTCAGTGGCAATAGGCTTACTCCCTTTTATATGGGATTTCCAATTCCACACATTTTGAATTTATACCGTGATGGAATCGACTAATGTGTAAAAACAGTTTTGCCAATCATGGAGAAACCATATTTTTTGTTAATAAACATCCTACCATAACATTTTAAATGCGAAAGTTTATGAGTATGTATGTATGAATGTTTGCTACTCTTTCACGCAAAAACTACTGAACGGGTTTAAATGAAATTATGAACACAAAATAGTTTGTATTCAGGATTAACACACAAGATTTTTTAGTAATCGAAAACGTGGTCACTCACAATGGGCCTCATCAAAAGGCTTAAAGTCACCCAAAGGGCAATGGAGAGGGCTATGCTCGGAGTTTCCTTGCGTGATCGAATCAGAATTGAAGACATCCGCAAGAGAACCAAGGTCACCGACGTAGCCCAAAGACTTGCCAAACTTAAGTGGCAGTGGGCAGGTCACATTGCTCGCAGAACGGATGGCTGATGGGGCGGAAAAGTTCTGGAGTGGCGACCGCGAACCGGAAGAAGATGCGTTGGAAGACCTCCCACTAGGTAGACTGATGATAAAGCAGAAGAGTTTGTTTGTTTGTTTGGTTGAACGCGCTTATCTCAGGAACTACTGGTTCAAATCGAAAAATTATTTTTGTGTTAGATAGTCCATTTATCGAGGAAGGCTTTAGGCTATATAACATCACGCTACAACCATTAGGGGCGGAGCAGGAAGGAAAATGTTGCAAAAACGGATTTTTTTCCCTTTCGTTTTTCTCTTTTATGTGACGCAGACGAAGTTGCGTGGGTCAGCTAGTCATAAATATAATTCCTATAATAGATAGAAAAGATGGATAGATTTATATATAATTTCTAGTCTTTTTTTTTCGGTTATTTTACCTACTGTGTATTATCCCTGCATCACCCTACCTAAGGTAGACTGGTAGAAAATGCCTAAGGCATTAAGTCCGCCTTTGTACAGTTTTAATTCTGCATAAAGTTTTAATAAATAAATAAATATATAAATTTGAAAAAAGTGTCGAGTCTAGTCATTTCAAGGTCTATGTGCCTTAAGTGTGCGATAATGGCTACTGGTTGAACCGGTGCGTCGCCACTTAGCTGGTTCGTTTACATACTTACGTAGGTATATAAACAATTAAGTAATATGAAAATCTTCATGACTATCTTTGTTGTTTAGTAGTTTTTAATTACAATGTTGACTGAAAATTTCTCTGTAGTGTCCATTTTTATATTAAGCTGGACTCGAGTATTCAATCTACCTAACTTGAAAAGCTATTTGCTAAAAAAACATGCAAAGCCTTAAAAACGGTACTGGTCTACTTACCCTTTTCAATTGAGTCAGTTTTCAACTCCATAATCGATCTGATGCACTTCAGCCATTTTTCAGCATAGTTCTAGAATTAGCCTTGCCTCACCTGAAAAAAATTGGTACTTATTTAAAGTCAACAAGAAAGTCACAAATTATGGATTGTATTAATTGTCTTTTTTTTCGATCTTTACGTTTAGCCTTGCTTGCCTAGGATGGTCTGTGGGTGGGACCACCCTTGCATACCGAGTTTCTTCCGTGCCTCGGAAATCAGGGTAAGCTGTTGGCCTCGGCGGTCAATTGTAGGTTTTTGACAGTCGTTACAGGTAGTCAGTCAGTGGCCCAAAAAGTCTGATAACTAGTCTTACCAATGGGTATCGTATTACTCAGTACTAATGGTTGTGGAGGTTAGATAGGTAGTCACTCTATGTAAAGTATAGGTAGGTATTCAGTTGTATCCGATTACACTGGAAGCCAACCCCAACAAAGTTGGGAAAAGGCTAGGCAGATGATGATCATTATATTAATTGAATTAAAGATATCACAATTACAGCTGTTAATTATTATTAATCATTTAAATTACATTAGAGCGATGTTTGTGCAATCAATAGATTTTTTTTTCAATTCCTTATTCATTAATTACGATAATAATAGGTACGGTGCCGGTGTAAGAAAGACGAAGCAAAAAATATAATCTTGGCTCAAAATATGAAATGTTTGAAGTTGTCTGGCTAGCTCGATAGATGGCGTTACTAGTTTCATTAAAAGTATTGTAAATTGCGTGTCAGCTGTATGAATGAACGTACACAATTTTCTGTAAAATGGAAACACGTCTGGTACGATGATTAAAAATCCATAACCCAGTGATTATTTTTAGTTTAATAATAAACTTTTGAATGCGTTTTTCATGCAGCACCACAAGACGGAACTCTGCAAACAGAGAAGTGAGGCAGGTTTGCATTTCAAGACTTCGTAAACTTTCAGGTTTCGTAAACATGTGAGCATTCTCGACGACCCGAATGGCGTAGTGGTAGTGACGCTGCCTTAAGTTCTAAGGGTCCTGGGTTCGAATCCCGGTAGGAGCAAATGTTTGTGTGATGAACATGGACATTTGTTTCCGAATCATGGATGTTTTTATGTATAATAAGTATGTATTTACAAACAAAAAGTATATATTTGTAGTATATCAACTATCTGGTCTCCACGACACAAGCCTTGCTTAGTGTGGCACTAGATAGCGCTGTGTGTTAATGTCCAGCCATATTCTGTCCAGCGATATTTATTGAGGCGTAGTTTCATTGCAGTGTGACTGTGAGCGTGTAATATGCACAGAGCGAAGCGTAGTTTTGCGCTGGCCTCACTTTATTGTTCGCAGTGCTGTCTTGGTTTTTATTTGGTCTGAGCCTATGACTTGACAGGATAGGATAAGATCACACCACTTTGAGAAAAACACTGACCTTGCCGATGCAAGATATTCTCAAAAAAGCTCAAATAAAACTTAATTTTCTTCTGCGACAGGATGCTGTCATGTCATCTTAATGTTTCTATTAAATTATGTTTTCATTAATACTTCGTATCTATTTAGCGTCTGCCATTGACAAGCGGACATCCGTTCTTGTTTCTTTCTATTTTCATTTTGATTAATGATAAATAACTAATTTAGCTTTGACGCACAGATACGAAGGTAAAACAAAACATAAAACTTAGATATTTTCGTAAAAAATCTTTAAACGTCATTGATTCATTCAAATAAATCAAGTAAAAGTGATATTTAACAGTTAACTTACCTCATGATAGACATCATTTCATATCACAGTGATACGCTATTAAAATATTGAAAATAATAAGCTTGAAATAATATAATTTGGTAAATCGCTTTTTAATAGTAGTTTAAATGAAGAACTTTTTTTTTTTATTTCCTTTTGCTAGACTATAGTATATATCCCCTATACCATACAGCCTCAGTGTCCGTTTAGTGGGAAAATAAAAACATTTTTCAGACATCAAACATTTACTTATTTTGATTGGGAAAACTTTATACTGTAAAGGAATGTGTTTTTTTCTAATCAAACTATATTTAAAACACATTAACGGTAAATCATTGTTAAATAACGAAAAGGGACTGGCCACGATGATTCAAAAAATTAAATCGTCGCCATTTTCGAAAGCGAAGAAAGAATCGAAATACTTTTTTTTAATAACTTGTAGCATTCTTTTTTTGGATATCCTGCCAGTAAATTATGTTTATAGTATTAAAATAAAACTGATTTAGGAATACTGCGAAGTTTTTTTTAATTGTGTTTAAAACATTTTATGTGTCGTTTTTTTTTTAATAAGTTTTTTCAAATTTTTATCCGTTTTTGTGTTGTCATATTCAAAAATCATTACGCTAAGCAGCTAAGCCTAAACCTTTATCATAATTGGCTACATCGGCGGTACTTGTAACATATAGTGCAGGAGCTCACATTAATATTGATTATTTTATCTTTATCTCAATGATAACCTGAATTTGTTTATCGTATACCGTCATAAGCTTTAAGTGGATGACTAAAAGTAGCCGGTAAGCTTTATTGTATGAGCTCAATTTTATTTAAGTCCAGTAACTGGTTTTGGTGGTACAGATTGGAGCACATACAGCTACTTACCGATTCTCAACTTTGACGCTAAAGCGTTAGGGTCAAGATTCATCATCTGCCTAAGCCTTTTCCCAACTATGATGGGGTCGGCTTCCAGTCTAACCGGATGCAGCTGAATACCAGTATTTTAGATGGAGCAATTGCTTATCTGACCTCCACAATCCAGTTAATACTGAGTAATACGATAATACTTGGTAAGACTGGTTGTCAGACTTTTTGGGCGACTTGGGACCAAAGATTGAGTAATGACAGCCGGGACCAACAGCTTAACGTGCTTTCCGAGGCACGGAGGAAAATCGGTATGTAAGGATGGTCACCCATCCACAGACCAACCTAGGCAAGCACGACTTAACCTAAAGATCGGCCCGAGCGGCTGTTATTATTTACCCACGAGCTCCTCGTTAGGTTCAGGTAAACTTACTTTTAATGCGTTAAGCAGATGGTGATCGTTTTAAAATCAGACATAGTCTGGATTGAATGCACCTATTTAAAACAGAAAGCTTGCTTTAGCAAGATCTTTTATGTTTAAAAGTGATTAATGTCATAAACGTCACCTAATAAGTGAAAAGAAACTTAAGAAGACTACTAAATTGACTTCGTATAATAACTAATAAGACTTCATATCTATACTAATATTATAAAGAAGAGTTTGTTTGTTTGGTTGAATGGGCTAATCTCAGGAAGTACTGGTTCAAATTGAAAAATTATTTTTGTGTTGGATAGTCCATTTATCGAGGAAGGCTTTAGGCTATATAACATCACGCTACGACCATTAGGAGCGGAACAGGAATGAAAAATGTTGCAAAAACGGGGATTTTTTTACCTTTCGTTTTTCTCTCTTACGTGACGCAGACGAAGTTGCGTGGGTCAGCTAGTTTTTTATATTTTTCTTAGTTTTCTAAACCACTACTTATATTTTTTTTTTTTAGACGACCACCTATGAAATGAAATGAATAAAATTTCGACAGTTAAGCCATTCTCTTTCCTCGGAGATTGTTGAAGACTTATAATAAAGGCAAAAGCAATCTACTGCAACACTTGTAGATGTCTAGACTGCAAAGTTAAGCACTATGTGGATGTAGTTCGAGATTGGTCTGCCAGCTGGGTTCCTTTCCTTTTAAAAATGTTTCCCCACATCTCAATTTAGAATTTCTACAGTGTGATCAGGGGCCTAATTCTGCTATTTTAATAAATTCGTCACTCCAACACGATTCCATTCTCATCCCATTGTCATTTTGCTTAAAGTTCGTAATCTGCTGAATTCACAATGGTCGGTCGATGGTCTCGTAATAAAATTGTGTTTTAATGGCATTTCCGTATTGCCATTATTATTGAACCATTACTAAAAATGGTTTTCGCAATCTATTACTAAATACGAACATTTATTCATGCCAGATTTCATGTACGAGATTAATATTCTATGACATTTCTTTCAATGGAGTGTCAGTGGTTGTTCATTGAGAAGTCATAATGACGCCATTATATTAGTAGATTACCAAACTTGTCAAAACTTGACAGAACTTGATCATTGTGACTTCAATGATCGCCTATTCTGACACTATTGTAACAGCAGAATCGAGGCCCAGTACGTTTACAAAAACTTTAAGTCAAAAACATAAACAATTACCCCGAAGCAATATTAGGCCATCCATACAGGGTGTTAACATACTCATCTCGAAGCCGTCAACCAAGCATTTTGTACATCAAACTAAATAACTTTACGCAAAAATTATTGCCGGGAAACGTTTTTTTTTTTGGCCTAAAAATCATGTTTGTGGTAGAAGTGTTGAACTCAATGTAACTCACATATAATAGTAAGAAAGAAAAGAAAGGAAAAATATTTATTGGTCGTAATAATGATAATTTATTTATTTATTAAGTAATAAGGACTCATAGGATTCATTAATATACATAAATGAAATGTATATTATATAAAAGAAAGTCGTGTTAGTTACACTATTTAAAACTTAAGAACGGCAGAATCGATTTGGCTGAAAATTGGTGGAGAAAACCGGGAGACGGACATAGGATACTTTATTTGTTTTTTTTTTAATTTTTTTCGTCGGTATTTAGTGGGTAGGTATTGGGTAGGTGGTAGGTATGTAGTGGGTAGTTGGTAGGTAGGTTGTAGGTAGGTAGTGGGTAGTTAATATGTAGGTAGTGGGTAGTGGTAGGTAGGTAGTGGGTAGGTGGTAGGTAGGTAGTGGGTAGTTGGTAGGTAGGTAGTGGGTAAGTGGTAGGTAAGTAGTGGATAGGTGGTAGATAGTAGGTCAATTCGAATTAAATATTCATACTCGTAGTTGATAGGACAACGTCTGTCGGGTCGGCTAGTACATTATATTACAATGGGTACAACACAAAACAATAACCACACAAAACATTTTCATATTGGCAGGCGGCGACTGTAGGTGACGTGCAAGTCACTGCAGCGTCTGATGTGCGGACAGTCGAGCCTGTCGGCTATCATCATCAGCACGCTGTTGGAGCTGCCGCGAACTCTGCGTACCAGGGACGCGGTTCGCTTACGCATCGTTGCATAGAAGCAGTCGACGCTAGCGACGGCGAACATGCCCGAGGCACTACAATGTCGCGGCAGCCCCATCAGCGCTCTGAATATCGCTATCATGTTACCTCTTACAGCCAAGGCCCTCCGCTCCCTCTTGATATCAGCATCATCTCTGAGACCGGATGTTACTACATGCCCCAAGTATTTGAAATGTTCCACTCTGACCAAGGGAAAGAAAAACGGAGGCCGGGGGCGGGGGAGTACGGGGTCGTGAAAAAAAAATCGCAATGTTGGGGAGAACAGGTGCCTTTCAGCTTTGTTCAGAGTCATTTTATTTTACACCTTTTATTAGGCCATACAGATATTTGTTTTGTGCGGGGATTGAACCCGCGACACGCAGTGAAAAAGCACATTATGAACTGAAAAAATCACATTGTTTCTTAAGTACCTACCCAGATTTGACCCCACAACCTCATACATGAAAAGCGAGGCCCTAACCCATTACGACAACCTGATACTAACCGCTACATTAACCTCAAAAACCCAGAAGCATAGATAACTGTGAACTGAAGGTTAATCGTTAACTAACGACCCAATATTGATCGGTTAGGGCTATTATCTCAGCGGTTGACCGATTACTGAGTGATAACATTTAGCCAATAGATAGTTTCGGTTATAACGATGTCAATAACCTGGACATAAGTGGCTGTACTGTTATGGGTGTTATTTATAATCAATTAGCTGTTGCCCGCAATCTTCATCCGGTACCTACATAAGCTCTTCATACTAAATTCATCTGGTACGAACGAAAAAGCTATTTGGTTTAAAGTTTATCAAAATCAAAATCAAAATATTTTATTTCACATAGGCCTGGATGGGCACTTATAAAACGTCGAAAAAGGTGCACGGTTCGCGTTGGTCGATTCCATGGAGAAGAACCGGCAAGAAACTCCATGGTTACTCTTTTAAAATCATTTGGTATTACAATATTATTATGTTTAATTACTGCATTAGTACTAAAGTATGGGGGGAGGCGTAGGCCCGACAATAGGTCGTTGCTTGCTATACAAGAAATGTAAAACAAAAGGAATATTTAACAAAAGTTAAACAGCATCCGGGAATCTAACACATAACTTCTCTCTATCTCACAAATAAAATTGTAAAATGTAAACCGACTAGCTGGTTCGACCGTACTAAATTCATCATCTCCCTAGCCTTTTCCCAACTAGGTCGGCTTCCAGTCTAAGGAGATGCAGCTGAATAACATGATCCTCATCAGTTCCTGTCTTCATCTCATGTTACTTGGAGTCGGCACAACACATCTATATCTTCCAACGTGGGGTGAAGGTGTTAATATTATTTTCTTTATATTTATTTATACTACACACATTAATTTATTTGTATTGTTATTCGTCTACACTTTATTTTTATTTTTATCCGTATCTGGCCTGACTGTGGTATCACCTTCACTTTGGGCCCTATCAGAATACCAGCGCTGTGACGTTTTTTTAATGTTACTGCACCATGCTGAGATAGGAGCCTTTTGGCCTCGTACAGGACAAGTTTCGTTTCTTTTAATTTTTAAATATATATATTTGTTTTTTTTTCTGTGTAAGTTTTATACTGATAATTTTGATGTGTTTTGTCAAGTGCGGGCTAATAAATGCTTTTTCTTTCTTTCTTTCTTTCTCTATAAACCTTTACTGGGTAACATGATATCCCTTGGTAAGACTGGTTGTCCAACTGTCGCGCTTCTGATATTATGTAGACGTTACGATTGAAAATAGATATAGAATCTATAAATTGTAGTATTTTTTATAATATTTACAAAAGACGACAAATATAAATTTGATGAATCCGTCAGTTATATTATATAAAACAATATTTGACCCGTATTTTTTCTATTGTTACGTAAACCAAAATTGACGACAATGCGACGCTTTTAAAATTCTCAATACGTCACGCCTGAGTAGAATTTTATTTTGTTCTTACGTCACGAGCCCCCACTCCCGAGTTTTGATGTGTTTTATCTTTGTGTTTATTGATTTATAATAACAAAAAATACGTGTCCATTATTTTCCAATACTCTAAGGTCCTTGTTCACCAAACCGTTATCTTTTCGGTGGACCATGGACCTAAGTCTAACTGACGGACTAACTTGCATGTTCATCGAGGAGATAACGGTCTGATTATCTAAAAACAGCTGTCACTTTGACATGTTCCCATACAAAAATGTGTTTTAAAAGGCCGTTTTTAGATAATCAGACCGTCACCTTTTTGGTGAACATGGACCTAAATCGATTTACAAATTTTTTGATGTTTGTCGTCATGTTTATTGTAATTCATTAGATACCTAAACGATACGACCGATATACTGAGACGTCTATACCCCCTTTTCATATATATTCCTATCGGCTAATTAAATTCATATCCATATAAATATTTATTAGCACACGGCCCCGTGTATTTGCTTTGTTTGATACATTTGGTTCGCCCTTCGTAATGAAAACGTGCGCAAACAATATATGATGAGGGTTTCTCCTGAATGTCTGATGTGTGTCTGTTTATTTAATTGTATGTATATCTATTTTCGGCTAAGGTACTTTGTTTTATTATGTTTAGAATTCTAGTGAAGCTTTGTTGTTTAAGAATTTGTCTGTCTCCCGATCTATTTGTTTATTGTTTACACATAGTAGAAAAATAACATGATGAGTTTTGAATACAAATAAGTAAATAAATACTGCGTATTGTCCAGACATTTTTTCAGCAGAACTGCGAAAGGAGCCGCATGTGATCTAGTTATAAGTTTACCACCTAAGTATACGTGTGGATTGCAATAACATATGAATTAATTAGTGTTTATACTTAGGTATGATATAGCAAAAAGGAAGTATCTGATGAGATGACGAGTAATATAGACGTATGGAAGAAGAAATCCAAATGAATTGGGATAAGAGAATGGTGATTAAACATTACGAAATATTTTTTGAGAATTATTCCCCTAAAGGGTTTAAGGAATCGGGTTAAGCAGCATTATCGTTCAGCTCATCCACACGGTCAGGTGGAGGCGGCGAAGGTTTTGTCTTTTTTAAACTTACACGATCAGAACATTTACCTTTACGTCGGGATTAAATTAAAAGGTAAATTCGCGATAAATACCCGTATTCATATGTTTTATAAGGCGAAGGTTTTGTTGGCAAAGCGCCGCGCGGAGAGTTGGTGACCGCCTCTCTCCCGCGCGGTCGGGTGCGTCGTGTGCTTGGGTGAATTCACGTAGGAAGCCGGCTACCGGCGCTGATCTGCCAGCGCTTACCGGTCCGCGCATTGTAGTCTGCTCAGGCAGTCTCACTTGGTGCCAAACCAGCGCCAAAAAGCGCCAAACGTCGCCGACAAGTTCCGACCCGATTATTGACGCTGGTTAGGCACAAATTATGAAGACCTCCCACACCGCGAGCCGACTATCTACGCTAAGCGCTGGTAGTTCGGCGCCCGTAGCCAGCCTTCTAATTATGTTACTACGCCCTTAGGCATCGACTGATTTCATACAAGCCAATGCGATGTGAGATCCTCTTTACCGCCTGACCGCGCGGGCGGCCGGTGTCGTGTGATAACCGCTTTATAGGGGATGCTCCAAGTTAGCACGCGAAATTCAAGTTTTCTCAAGTTATTTTGCAATTTGCGAGGTAGTGCTAAGTTGTATGTTGATAAACATATCGGTCACGACTGTAAGACGCATTAAGTTACAGAATTATAATCATCAAAATCTCTGCCCTGGAAATGGCAAAAAACGTAAGAAAATTTGAATTTCGCGTCCACCCTGACGCTTTCACCTTAAATTGATGACAGTTTTAATAGAAGTTCCTCATTTTGCTCCAATGGAAAATCCCATCGGGAACACATGACTACCAATAAAAGTGCTATTATGTACCTATTTCCTGAAAATTCCAGAAAATTGAGCTCATAACAAACATTCTTGGAAAATCCAAGCTACCACCATTGTATTCGTGCTACAAATCTGTTCGAACTAATGACTGTAAGTCACGCCATAGCAAAAATGATATACTCGACATTTTACTAGGACATGGAGCGTAAGCCTGCCCTATGTCCAGTTTCATTAACTGTAGGTGCCAGGAAAATGATGCCTAAATAAAAGCAATTTATTGGACTTTCAACCCACAGTTCAGTGCGGAGAACTAAAATTTCAACAGTGAAATAATAGGCATTCGTTTGGGTGTCGCCTAGCGTTTGTTGGAGAACGGGGCTAGAACAATTCTGTGTACCTGGGGTACCTACACGTGTATAAGTAATCACTTTTTAGATTCCCGCAATTCCGTTCATTGTTAACACTATTTCATGGATGGAAAAATAACCTAATAGCTTTAGAATACTGGATTTTTCGACAACCACTTCTAAGAGGGTATTTTTTTTTATTTTGTGAGTCTATGTTTTTATATATGTTTTTATATTCTGACGACCCGATTGGCGCAGCGGTAGTGACGCTGCCTTACGTTCCTAGGGTCCCGGGTTCGAATCCCGGTAGGAGCAAATGTTTGTGTGATGAGCACGGACATTTGTTTCCGAGTCATGGATGTTTATATGTATAATAAGTATGTATTTACAAACAAAAAGTATATATGTAGTATATCAACTGTCTGGTGACCACGACACAAGCCTTGCTTAGTGTGGCACTAGATAGCGCTGTGTGTAATGTCCAGCAATATTTATTTATTATTATTTATTTATTTATTATTTTATATTTTACTAGCCCGCGGCTTTGCCCGCGAATAAATTATATACAAAAAACCTTCCTCGAGAACCACTCTATCCATTGGTGAAAACAACGTAAAAATCGGTGCAGGAGTTTTGTCATTTTATCGCTAACAGACACAGACGCAGTGGAGGACTTTGTTTTATAATATTTACTGGTAAGTGTCTGCATGTACAGTCAACAGTTAGGTATGCAGGCTAGTAATCTTCTTACGACTATTATAAATGTAAAACTCTGTTAAGATCGATTTTTGTTATTATTTCATTCTGAAACTACTCAAAGGATTTGGATGAAATTGCAAACAGATTGATTATAACCCTATTTCATTTATAATAGTAGAAAGAAGATAGCTAGCCTGTAAACTTAACAGTTTTGCTGACTGTACCAATGTAGGTTTGTGTGAAACTGTCGGGTATTTTAAGCGTCTATTCCAAAAGTAAATCCAGAGTAATTTTATTCCCCACAAAACATTTACCTATCTGTGGCGGCACGTAACCAAACATCCCAGTTTTGCTTCTTAAATGTAAATATGATACCTGCCTGCCGGCTGGAACCCGTATCGCCACTTTTCCAATTCACCACCAAAACCAGTGCAAAAATTGCCTCTTCGTAGCTATTTTGATCTTCATACATTGAGTCTCGTTTCGCCAACTATTTTTTCAACTAAGGTGCAATTAGATCTCAAACATGAATTGAATAATAATTAATAAATCTTTTTGACAAATTATTGCTCAAACATCAGTGTAACCCTGGCTCTTGTACTTGGAGTTCCTGTATCACAAGAGCCAGACCTTTCAATTAACATAGAATTATGTAAAAAAGCCGATAGACAAAAAAAAATTGGTACTTATATTATAAGATTTGGCATGCATTAGAAGTATTTACGAACAAAAAATTAAAAAGTAGAATAGAGTTTCTCTTTATTGGATATCCATGATGCAAAAAGAATACAGGGTGTAAACCACCTCATCACAAAGCCGTTAAACAAGCATTCTGTACCTACATTAATCTAGAGTAAGAATAAGAATAAGAATCATTTATTTAAAAAGTAGATATTACAAAAGTGTATATTTAGGTCCAGCAGTTTTATTTCTTAAACAATCATATAATTAGTGCTAGAAAGTAAAATTATAACTACAATATAATATTTAACAGTTACTAGTAACGAAAATTTCGAATTCAAATGTTAGATAGCGACCTGCCTGGTCTAGGTTTATTTAAACCTGTGTTTCAGGCCATCACTTTACAGTACATAGTATCTAAGTAACTTTACGAAAAAAAAATTGCTAGAAAACAACTTTTTTTTTGAGGTTGTACATCACGTTTTTTGGTAGAACTCAATGTTACGCACTTAAAACATTGTGCTGATGGATGGATTGAATAGTACGTGGGTCGTGGAGATGTTAAAAGTCAGAATCTTACAAAAAAACTTGTATTTAAAAAAAAACTTGTCAAAAAGTTGTAACTTAGACCCCCCATATCTCCGTAACTAGAAGGTTCCCAGGTATGGTGTAGAACAAAAGAAAGATCGCAATGACGAGGAAAACAAGTGCCTTTCGGCTCCGTGAAAAGGTGTTTTACACCCTTTATTAGTAACTACTAACTTTCGATTTTAATATCGAAGCTCTTTTTGAAACTTTGGTTTGTATATAAGGTACTATGCGCAGTCTAGGCCAAACGTGATCATTAATTTCATTAACCACTGATAAGACAACGAAACTTCTTGTTGATGTTCACTCAATACTTGGCGAAACGTTACCAACTGTATGATCCTCAAAATAAGTATTGAAATGGCACTTTTGTCATACATTATAAAACATATGAAGACGGGTATTTATCGCGAATTTACCTTTAATGTAATTCCGACGTTCCGACCGGATTGCACCAGCCGTGGTCGCGGGGAGACTGAAGTATTGGAGGTACCGCGACAGCAAAGTGAAGGCGTATATTCGCGATAAATACCCGTCTTCATATGTTTTATAATGTGTTCTGATCGTGAAAGTTTAAAAAAGACTTTTGTGATAGTCAATGATAAATGATATTTATTCAGCAAGTAGGTTTTACAAACTCTTTACACGTAATTTTTTAAAAACTAGATGAAACCGGTGTTTAGTACCTGACTACTCTGAGAAGAAACAGACGAAACAAACTCAGAGGTCATATTTTCTTTTGAAGTCCAGACATTGTATACGTATACTGTCAAGTGGGCGAATCGGGAAAGTGACGAAACGGGATATAGGTAGTCCTAGTAGGTAGGGTGACATTATGGTGTGTGTGTATCCGCATTTGTTGACATTCTCTGCTTTTTCTGATGTGTATTTTTAAGGTGTTTTCCTCAAAGGAATGTTTTTGATAAGCACGTGTTTTGGGAGTAAAGTTTATCGAGAGTTGAAGGAAATACTTTTCTCCATCTTTTTATATTTGCCTGTTTTGAAATATGTTGCGTTTCAGCTATATAATAAACTAATTTTAACCACTAATGCTTGTATCCAGTTGTTTCGATCGGGCTAATGTTGGCTACTAGTTTTGTCAAGCTCGTCCCGGCATCTTCTGCGAGGTCTGCCGCGACGCCTTCTGGCTGTATCAGGGCTCCAGAAAGTGGTTATTTTAGCCCACAGCTCACTGGGAAGAGGCCTCTGCCTAGCAGTGGGGTGATACAGGCTAGCAGTAACAGTAACAGTAATGCTAGTCCACTGACACTACTGCTACGTTACTAACTTACTACGTTCATTTAGATATTATCCTCATTTTCTGCCAAGCCATTTCTCAGTATTTTACATAAAGCGCCATCTGCACTGCCCAACCCAGTTAGTATTGAGGAATACGAAACCCCTTGGCCCTTGATAAGACTGGTAGTCAGACTTTCAGTCTACTGACTTTGTAAATGTGTGTTTATGTTTGTTAATGCACCCACGACTGTAGGAGATATCTCTAGTGTGCTGATTACACCTTTTTTTTCCATGTTCCTTCCTCGCCCTTAACGTTCCGGGGACACGGTATCTCTTTCGAACAGTCCCGCAATCACGGCAGGCTTCGGCCTTTGCGGGCCCCTCCCTTTATGCTGACATCTCTTTGAGGCGCACGTGGAACACGAACGCGCCGTTGTCGTTAGACGGACGGACGGCTAGCTAGCCACTAGCTAACCGTCACACACAGGCCCGCGTCTACGGTGGCCGGTAGCCACCACGTGGCCCCCGACGCCCGGTGCGTCTCCCGCGGCGGCTGGGGCAAGAGGCTCTCTCTCGCGTTCCGCCACCTCCTTCGCTAGTATGACTGCTTCGCAGAAGGAGGTGACGGCTTCCCATTCCGTCTCGCTCCGGACCGTGGATTGAACCAGGGCCGGATGCGAGAGGTCGCCGCCGCCGATCGCCGCTACGAGGACACGGCGGTGCTCCGCCCACGCAGGGCAGACTTCCACCGTATGCTCCACCGTGTGTGCTGACTATACGTGTGTTTGTGAACGAAAGTTTAAATGTTTGTAAATGCAGCCAACATACAGGAGACATTCCTAGTAAGGGGCAGCATATATATTAATAAAAGTTTCTTGCCGGTTCTTCTCCATGGAATCGACCAACGCGAACCGTGCACCTTCGACGTTTTATAAGTGCCCATCCAGGCCTATCTTCTATATCTATCTATATACTTATAATAAATCTGTAGAGAGGTCAATTCTGTACATGAAATATATTTACAAAATAACTATCGGGGGGTGATTAGTGATCGATACTGATGCCAAAAATGCAATCAGTAAAATTTTTGTCTGTCTGTCTGTCTGTCTGTCTGTCTGTCTGTCTGTCTGTATGTTATTTATAGAAAAAAAAACTACTCGACGGATTTTAACGAAACTTGGTACAATTATTCTACATACTCCTGAGCAGGTAATAGTATACTTTTCATCACGCTACCATTAATAGGAGCAGAGCAGTGAAAGGAAATGTTGGGAAAACGGGAGAAGTTACTTGGTTTTTTTAGCTTCCGTCGCGTGTGCAGCCTTAATGGTTAAAGCTACATAGAAATCATGTATAACGGAAATATTCCACATAAAATTATATAAAAAATATCCCAAGACAGCATATGTCTATCTTTTATAGTTGACTCACAATAACACGTGTAACTCCCGATAGCTTAGCAGTTCGGAGATTTGTTATTATTATATTTGTTTACTCTTACGTTTATATCATCACGCTATGACCCACATAAAACATAGGATACATTTTATTCCGGTAGTAAGATCCCATGGGACAATAATCAAACTTCACGCGGGCGAAGCCGCTGGCAGAAGCTAGTGTGAAATAAAATATTTTGATTTTGAAAAAAAATGCCGATCAGTCTTTGGACACTACACACAGAAGTGAAAACTCGTAGATGACCCGCTACGTCGTAGCCATAGATCGGCTACGAGTTTAGTTAGCGCTGCAAAGCGTTAGGTGACGGACACGCGAGTTCAATGTTTTTTGTTCACTCAAAAAGTGCATAACGCGCCTAAAGCAGTTTACACTTCAAAAACTTATCAGCTTATTCATCTTTTGTAGTATCACTTTTTGGTTTCCGAGCAAACATCGTCAAGTCTTCTATTGGTATAAAGGGTGTAAAGACCTCTTAACGAAGCTGAGATATTAGGTATGGGTCATAGTTACAACTTTTTATTTAAACATAAGTTTTTATTGTAATATTTTTACTTTAAACATCTCCACGACCCCCGTATTATTAAACCAAACCATCAGTACAACGTTTTGGGTAAGTTATATTGAGTTCTACCACAAAACATGTTTTTTTACCCAAACAAAAAAAGTCGTTTCCCAGCAATCATTTTTGGGTGAAGTTAGTTTGTTTGATGAACTTAGCTTGGTGATGAGGTGGTTTACACCCTGTATTATTATTCTGCAGATTTATTACCCAGCTGTCATGTTTAACTTGCACCACCTTAGTTACAGGTCAAGTTGAACGTACTAAAGACCTGCGTTAGTAAGGTAGCCAAGGCTTGGTCCAAATGTGGATATTCTCGAGTTTTAGTATTATTGGGACAGAATCATTGTCAATGTAATTTGAGAGGACTTTTTGAAGAGTGTATTATACCAAACTTTTTCCGTATTAGCTGTTATGACAAGAAATTAATCATCATCGTTATTCTTATTCTTTATTGCACACAAAAATTATAAAGAAAAATATACACAAAATTAGATAATATAGCTTATGTACAACGGCGAGCATAACCCAGAATTGGGTTTTCTTACAGCAAACTATACTACAACAATATACAATATATATATATATATATAGTATACATACAGGATATATATATGGTATATACTATATATATATATATATATATGTATATACATATAGAACACTATTTACTAACTAAAATCATGCTGACAGGAAATATTCCTTTTTTCTTTTCTTGAACACTTCTAACAACGAGCTATCCCACAAGGAGTATGGAAGCGAATTCCAAAGGAGCACAGCACTAACAGTAAAGGAACCATCATACCGACTCGAGGAGTAGGGAGGGAAACGAAGGACAAGACATCTGCTATCCTTTTCGGTCGGCTTCCAGTCTAACTGGATGTAGCTACCAGTATTTTAGATGGAGTGACTGCCTATCTGACCTCCAAAGCCCATTTAGCACTGGGTAGTACTCGTACGATAACTCTTGGTAAGACTGGTTGTGATATGTCAAGAAATTATGAAATCATAAGCTGGTCAGCACGCATGAAATATTGGAATTCGAAGACATGTAACATCTAACTACCCGGACTGGATCCGCCTGGTTGTTTATCGACCATTAATTAGTTCTCATAGAGAAAAGGCTTGAGTCCCAGCAGTGGGCACATTATATGCTGTTTCGCAATAAGCATGGCTGATTACATAGACATCAACGAACTGCATTGTATCACAGTATCCACACTTAAAGTACTTACGGGATTATATCCGTGATTTTCCTTGGGTTTTTCGAGCACCCGATATTAAAAAATCACGGATATAATCCCGTAAGTACTTTAAGTGTAGTGAAAAACCGTGAAAGTCTAAAACAGTGCATCACAGTATCGTCACTCGTAGAAAATCTTTTGAGATTTTAAATATTTTACCACAAAAAAGTTGAAGAATAATAAAGTAACACACTTTTAGAAAATTATGGAAACTTCCGACTTTTAAAAACAGACCGAGCAGGAAATCTTTCACTAGGCAAGCTTATCGTTTCAATCAAAAGTTTATACTTGAAGTACTTTATAATACATTCTATATCTCCCAGGCTTTTACATTTTCTTTGAATAATTATTGAAAACTAAATTTTGCTACCGGCTTTCGCGTGGTGGTTCGGAATTATTGATGTGTGGAAACGGAAAATAGGGATAGTAAATTGAGCTTAAAGAAAACAAGCTTCTTGGGGTTCCGTACCCAAAGGGTAAAAACGGGACCCTATTAATTAGACTCCAGTGTCCGTCTGTCTGTCATCAGGCTGTTTTTCATGAACCGTGATAGCCATATTGTATACAGAGAGTCTGTTGCCGCTATAACAACAACAATTTTCATATTTTCTTTGTTCCATCGTAGTAGAGCCAACGAAAAAATAAAATAAAAAAATGAAAATAAAAGATGACTTAAAAATTAAACGTTTGTCCTACTACGATGGTACGGAACCCTTCATGCGCGAGTCCGACTCGCACTTAACCGGTTATGTTTTTGAATAAAAATAATAAATAGAATAGAATAGAATAGAATAGAATACTCTTTATTATGTACACCATAAAAATATAAATACAAACATTTTAAACACTTTACAAGGGGTGACACAATTCAGCCCGGCCACGTGTCGGCTGGTTGCAGCGCTGCGCCGCACTGCCCTGCATGTGCGGCGGCCCGCAAGCCGGCCGATCATCGGGCTGGGAGCAAGGCCTGCGCCGCTACTGCCAAGAGCGGAGCCAAAGGCAGGGGAAGGCCCTCCGCCACCTCCGCCAACGCCACTGTCGCCACTGCCGCTGCCGCGGCCGCCACAGCCGCTGTCGCTGTCGCCGCCGCCGCTGCCGCTTCGAGCTCGCCTGCGGAGGGGCCCTCACAGGGGTCCCGAGGGGGGGAAGCGATAATGGACGTTCAATAACGGCGCCATTACGCTTCCTCCAGGCGAACATCAACCACTGCGCCTGTGCTCAGAACCTGTTGCTTCAGAGCATGGCGCAGTGGTTGATCAACATCGCTGTGGTCTCTGAGCCGTACTTTGTCCTGCCCAGGGAAGACTGGGTGGCGGACCTTGACGGCTCAGTGACCATAGTGTCATCGGCCGCCGCCGGTACCCCGACCCTTGAAAATGTCAGGAGGGGTCGGGGGTGCGTAGCAGCACGGTTCGGGGAGATCGTCGTGGTGGGAGTCTACTTCTCCCCGAGCCGAACTCTCGCCGAGTTCCACAACTCTCTCGCAGAGTTGAGTGTCGTCGTCGGAAGCCATTCCCTCCCCGTGCTTGTCCTCGGGGACTTCAATGCCAAGAACCTGGCTTGGGGTTCTCGTTGCACAGATGTGCGGGGAAGGATGGTGGAGGACTGGGCCCTGGAGAGGGGCCTGGACGTCCTTAATCGGGGTTCTGTTCCCACGTGTGTGCGGATGCGGGGTGAGTCGGTGGTGGACATTTCGTTCGCTAGCCCCGCTCTGTCGCCGCGTGTAGTCGACTGGCGTGTCATGGAGGGGGTGGAGACACATTCCGACCACCGGTACATCCGGTTTGAAGTCTCCACCCAGTCCTCGAGCGCGCCGGTCCAACAGGCCCCGAGTGGTCCGCGTTGGGCGCTGAAGCAGCTGGACCGGGAGCTCCTCCTGGAAGCCTCGATCGTGCAGGCCTGGGTGACATCACCGGACAGGCCTGCCGACGTTAACACTGAGGCAGAGTGGTTCCAGGGGGCCATGTCCGACATATGTGACGTGGCAATGCCCCGAGTCCGGCCAGGAAGCGCCCGACGCCAGGTGTACTGGTGGTCGCGCGAAATTACGACTCTGAGGGAGGCGTGTGTCGAAGCGCGGCGCCTGTACGCCAGGCATCGCAGGCTCCGCATCCGCCCGCCGGATGCGGAAGCCATTGAGGCGGAGCTGTACGAGGGGTACAGAGCGGCGAAGACCGCCCTCCGGGAGGCTGTCCTGCGGGCCAGGGAACTGGCCCGCTCGGAGATGCTGGAGACTCTCGACAGAGATCCGTGGGGGCGCCCTTACAAGATGGTGCGGAATAAACTCCGCACCTGGGCCCCCCCGCTGACGCAGAGTCTCCGGCCCGACCTCGTGGAGGACGTGGTGAGCGCTCTGTTCCCCTCGCGGGGGGAACATCCGCCCCCGCCTATGGCTCCGCCACCTGCGGTGTCGGACCTAAGCGACGACGACGACACTCCGGAAGTGACTGGGGTAGACCTGAGAGTGGCGGTAGGTAGGCTCAAGGCCAAAAATACCGCCCCGGGACCCGATGGCTTGCCTGGCAAAGCCTGGGTCCTGGCCTCGGATGCGGAGGCTCTCGGGCCCCGACTGAAGGGGTTCTTAAGCGCATGTTTGGAGAGAGGCCAGTTCCCGCTTCGTTGGAAGACGGGGAAACTGGTCCTCATCCAAAAGCCGGGGCGCCCTGCGGACTCTCCGTCCGCATTTCGGCCCATTGTGTTGCTCGACGAGGTGGGCAAGCTCTTTGAGAGAGTCATTGCAAACCGCCTCGCCGAGCACCTTGAGGGGATGGGGCCGAATCTTGCGGAGAATCAGTTTGGTTTCCGCAAGGGGCGCTCTACAGTGGACGCCATCATGCGCGTGAGAGCCCTCACGACGGGGGATGCGATATCCCGGGGCGGGGTTGTTTTGGCGGTGTCTCTCGACATCGCCAACGCCTTCAACTCCCTGCCCTGGAGCTGCATCATGGAGGCACTCCGGTATCACCGGGTGCCGACCTACCTCCGTCGTGTGGTCGGGGACTATTTGACGGACAGGGCCGTCATCTACCCCAGTCGCTGCGGAGATTGGAACCGGCGAGAGATGTCGTGCGGTGTCCCACAGGGATCGGTTCTGGGACCGCCCCTGTGGAACATCGGTTACGACTGGGTGCTGCGCGCGGACCTCCCTAGTGGTGTCAGCGTCGTCTGCTACGCAGATGACACCCTGGTGCTGGCACAGGGGAGGTCGCACGAGGCGGCGGCCGACAACATGACACGCGGGGTTGCGATAGTCGTTGAGAGGGTCCGGCAACTGGGTCTCGAGGTGGCATTGCACAAGTCCGAGGCCATGTGTTTTCATGGGCCTCGGAATGCGCCACCGTCGGGATCCACACTGACGGTAGGAGGGGTATCCATCGGCGTCGAGTCGACGTTGAAGTACCTAGGACTCGTCCTCGACAGCCGGTGGAACTTCGTGGAGCATTTCCGACGTTTGGCCCCCAGGCTGGAACGGACAGGGGCTGCCTTCAGGCGGCTCCTGCCCAACCTTGGGGGGCCGAACGCCTCCTGCCGCAGGCTCTACGCGGGAGTCGTGCGGTCCATGGCCCTCTACGGGGCCCCAGTGTGGGCGCGTTCGTTGAAGCGGCGAGCCGCTCACCATTTGAACGCGCCCCAAAAAGTGGTGGCCGTAAAGATGGTCCGTGGGTACCGCACGATCTCTCGCGAGGCGGCGGGCCTGCTTGCCGGATTGCCGCCGTGGGATCTGGAGGCGATAGTCCTCGCGCGCCTGCATGAGTGGCGCGCGGAGGTACTACGCCGGGGGGAAACCCCGCTGCCGCGGCAAATTGCCGCTCACCGGACTGACCTCCGGCGCGATCTCATGGCGACATGGAGAGAGCGACTGTCGCAACCCCGTGCAGGGCACGCCACGATAGTGGCGGTAAGTCCCCTCTTTGAGGAGTGGCTGGAGAGGCGCCACGGCGTCCTCACCTTCCGCCTGACGCAGGTCCTCACCGGACACGGATGTTTCGGGAGGTACCTGCACCGAATCGGGCGGGAGGAATCGCCCGGGTGTCTCCACTGCGAGGATCGACCGGAGGACACGGTGGAGCACACGGTGGAAGTCTGCCCTGCGTGGGCGGAGCTCCGCCGTGTCCTCGTGGCGGCGATCGGCGGCGGCGACCTCTCGCGTCCGGCCCTGGTTCAATCCATGGTCCGGAGCGAGACGGAATGGGAAGCCGTCACCTCCTTCTGCGAAGCAGTGATGCTAGCGAAGGAGGTGGCGGAACGAGAGAGGGAGAGATCCTCTCTTCCCGGCCGCCGCGGGAGACGCAACGGGCGTCGGGGGCCACGTGGTGGCTACCGGCCACCGTAGATGCGGGCCTGTGGACGGCTGGCTATGGGCAATAGCTGGCCGTCCGGCCGTCTAACGACGACGACAGGCCGTGTCGACGGCGCGTTCGTGTTCCACGCGCGCCTCAAAGAGTGTCAGCAAAAAGAGAGGGGCCCGCAAGGGCCGAAGCCTGCCGGGGTTGCGGGCCTGTTCGAAAGAGATACCGCGGCCCCGGAACGTAAAGGGCGAGGAAGGAACATGGATGGGTTTTAGTCAGTAAGAGTCTGACACTCCCTCCCGCTCCGCCCAGAGTGGGAGAAGTCATTTGATGATTTCCCATCCTAAAAAAAAAAAAAAAAAAAAAAAAAAGGGGTGACACAATGGGCGGTCTTATCGCTAAAAGCGATCTTTTAAAGACAACCTTTGGATGGATTTAAAGGGGAAGGAGAGACAATACTGCAGGTAGCCTGTGGTGTACCATTTACATATATACAATAAATAAATACATACATATACACACGTTAGACATATTACACTTAATAAAATTATTATTATCAACATTGAACTCGTTTAAAAAGTTTCGTGTCCGTGCTATATTAACGGTTGAGGAGTTCTCTCGACAGAAGGCGTTCCTGGCTGCAGTATTAAGTCATGTCTATACTATTGTTATAAACAGGAAACATTTATATTTTTGTATATTATGAATAAACTTAAAAACTACTAAACCGATTTGCAAAGTTCTTTCAGCAATGGATAGCTACATTAATAGCGAGTAATATACGCCATATTTTATCCCTGTACTTCCACGGAAACGAGAATTATGCGGGTGAAACCGCGTCACGTCCGCTAGTCTGTTATCTATACTATAATATTATAAAGCAGAAGAGTTTGTTTGTTTGTTTGTTTGGTTGAACGCGTTAATCTCAGGAACCACCGACTCGAATTGAAAAAATATTTTTGTGTTGGATAGTCCATTTATCAAGGAAGGTTTTAGGCTATAACATCACGCTACGACCATTAGGAGCAGAGCAGTAATGAAAAATGTAGCAAAAACGGGGATTCTTTTTTCCTTTCGTTTTTCTCTTATGTGACGCAGACGAAGTTGCGTGGGAATTAAATAAAAAGTTAGTTAGTAATATTGTATTTTTTGTTATTTTATGGTAATAGATATGTTTCAAATCCGTCATAGTAGGGTAACGTGTATAAAGAACTTTTCATAAAACAACAGCCCATATTCTTGCAAATAAATAATTTTGATTTAATTTTAAGTTATTGTGTGTTGGTCCTGAAAATATAAAGCAAAAACCTGGCCGACCTATCTCAGTATCATGTTCAACTCTGAACCAGTCTACACCGGACAAAGGCTCAATTATCTTTGAGGCCGTCCGTTGCCTGTCGTGATTTGGAAGTGCAGTCATGTAGCCCTAATACCTGTCCAGTCCCGATTGATAGGCTCCTACTGCTCTCCGGAATATTGCTGGGTTAATATTGATGGCGGCTAGTATCGTTATCCATATGTCTAAGCTTGGATTAGTCGGAATATTCGGCCATTTGTGATTATTGCTTCTAGGTATTATAAAGCAGAAGAGTTTGTTTGTTTGTTTGGTTGAACGCGCTAATCTCAGGAAGTACTGGTTCGAATTGAAAAATTATTTTGCGTTGGATAGTCCATTTATCGAAGAAGGCTTTAGGCTATATAACATCACGCTACGATTATTAGGAGCGGAACAGGAATACAAAATGTTGCAAAAACGGGGATTTTTTTTGTCCTATCGTTTTTCTCTCTTATGTGACGCAGACGAAGTTGCGCGCGGGTCATACCTATTCAATATTTGCTTTTTGTCTCCGGTTTCGGTCGTGTTATGGTTATACATTATCCCAAAAACAGGGTGTAAACAGACTCAATAGGAAGCCGTCTACCAAATATTCTGGAAGTACTTCAAGGTAGCCGTCTACCCAACATTCTGTGAGAGTCAAAATGGCTGGTGTACCATAGCGAACCAAATTATACCAATTACCAAACAAATGTACCTAAAATGTACTATTCTGTACCTAGGTCTAAAAAATCTGTACCTCTTTCAGAACAAAATTATTTCGAAATTAAGGTACACCCGCCTTAATGACGTCAATATTAGGGTGGGTCGCTTTTGTATGGAAAAAAATAAAATTGTCCATTAAGTTTTGTAATAGTAAAAAAAACGTGACCCACATCCATTTATGAAAAAATAACGAAAAAATAATTTTCAAGTTTAACCCCTTCTACCCGCGCATTGAGTTTGAAAAACTGATTTTTTTATTTTTTGGTGAAATATTTGAAAATCAATTTCTCGTGGCTCATAGGAAAAACAAAGACGTAAAGTAATAAAATAAAGTGCTTTTGGACTAAATTTTATTATTAAGAAAGAAAAATAAACAAATAATAAGACAAAATAAAAATAAAATATCTTCAAATCACGTTAAAATCTTTCTTACTTTCGAACTTAGGCATAAGCTTTCGTGAAATAATTTTATTCTTAATTAAAGCTTCTCTTGCTGTTTTGTGGCAAAGCTGCATAGATGCCTCTGTTACTGTTTTTACAGCCCGCTCCACAGCTTGAGTATGACATGGTAGCCTCAGAAAAAGGACTTCATCATCACCACCTGACTCAACTAGGGAATGAAGAGTCTCATCCGGAATATTGGTCAATATAGGTGGTTGCGAGTAAGATTGCTGCCAGTCTATCAAATCGATGTAAGACGAAGCGTTTAAATTTATCTTAGGCACTTCAAATACTCGAAGCTGAAGGGATTCAGATGGTTTCCTTGCCTTTAAAATGCGTCTAGTGGCAAGTTCTCTCACATGTTTTTGTTCGTCAGATAACATAGACAAGAGCAAGTTCTCTGGGTGCGCAAAATAAGCATTTCGCTTTATTACAGGATCAACAACACTCTTCAATTCTTGCGGAAGATATCGAGAATAAAATACCAATTTCCAAAAGTGCCTTGCTCCATCTTTACATGTCGGATTTAATTTGATTTCGAACCAAATAGGAACATATACTTTAACTACAAAAGCAGCGAGTTTTTTCAGTTCGTTTGTAGGTATCTCAGTAGACACATATAAGCGCAAAATCCTGTTGGCCTTTGTTAGCCACCTGGCATGCGACATTTTTCCCGGAGAGCGATTAGACAAATCAGGAGAGCACTCACCACTTATGACGGCAGATGTGATATCATAAAGGTAACGTTGATCACAACTGAGGTCTTTTACATTTGAAATGTTTGGTAACATACCTTCTATCTTTTCAAACACGACAATAGAGCGCTTCTCACAATCATCTAATAACTTTCCGATAGCACCTGAATAAGTATTAGGTCCTGTTGTGGTGCCATCAAGTTTTGCAAATAAATGTCTTAAGGGCAGTTCATTTAAGTGTAAAAGGCATATGATCCATTGAAGTGGTCGGTGTAAACGCTTTTCTAAGAGCCGTATGACTCCGCCGTATTTGCCCGTATTGGTTACCGTCCCATCACAACCTATGGCAAGAGTATCCTCTAGAGACATATTCAGTTGACATGTTACTGTTTGAAAGATAGCAGACTCCAACCCTTTTGCAGTTCCATGGCTTGGAACGGCATATCCGACATAAACTGATCCTGGTTCTTTAATTATTGAAATATGTTCTTCCATGGATGTTGAGCGGTATTTTTTTCCTCCTTTCAGAACCATTTTCAGGGTCTTATCTTTCCGTCCATCAAAAAATAAGGCAGGAATAGTATCTAGTTGGCCTTGAGATAAGGTTTCTTTTCGTAATTTTTGTCTGGCTCGTCGCAATTTCGACTTATCGATTACTTCGTTGTTGATTTTCACATCTTGCAAAACAGCAGAAGCAACAGCAGCAGCTGCTCTGTCGGATATCCCGTATCGGTCACAGATAGTTGACAAATTCTTGAGAGATGCTATTTTATGTATTTTTGATGCTGGTTTTGATGAACTTGAGGGCAAAGTATGTTCTTCATCGCTACTTTCAGACGTTATTGAGGTATTAGGATTTTCGTGAAAACTTGGGGGCAAAGTTTGTTCTTCATCGCTACTTTCACACGTTATTGAGGTATTAGGATTTTCGTGAGAAGGGCCTGGTTCACAAACGCTAGAATCGTAGTAGGATTTAAGCTTAATTTTTCTATCACTCAGTTTTCTTTTCCTCTCACTTGTCAATAAATCAACAGTTCCCATAATCATTTTTCTCTCTGTTCTCTGATCTATTAAAAAAGCTCGTTCTTCCTTAGGAATCTTTTGGTCTTTAGAACATTTGCATAACTCTAAATCTTTACACTTACATGAACTCAAATCAAACAGTCTTTCCGAATTTCTATGAAAATCTTGAATCTTTTCTCCTGATAAACGCTTCAAAGATTTTAATAAAATTTTACACTTCGCGTGGTAACTTTTAATCAATTGCATCACACGCTTATGAGACACAGTAGGAATAGACGCTTTTCTCCACAAATATTCAACTTTAGATGACGCTATTTCAGATATTTCATTAATGGATGACTCGTTTTTTGAATTGTTCTCAAGTTTAAGCTGATGTCTTACTAAATTGTAATATTTCATAACTTGTTTGTAAGTAGGTAGTTGATTTTCGTTAATTTCTTCAGGAGCACCAAAAATGGGACAACTTGTGGATTTTCGGGTATTATTTGAAATCTCCATGATGCAAAACGTCACAAAACTAACAAAAACTACTTAAAATAGCGAAAAAAATAGATAAATGCGCGCGACCTTTCACCCGGAACTATTTAAGCGCACTGAGACAATGACGCGTGATCGACAGTTTACGCCCTCTGTCCCCACTCCTTCCCCCGCACTGTACGCACGATTATTCAAATATTTTGGTTTGATTATTATTTGTATTACGTTTATCTCTGAATATAAGAATGTAATATCATTTTACGCCATGTAGTTTATACAATAAACTCTGATGAAATTAATCCAATTTTAACAATTTTTCCGAATTTTCAAACGTCATGCGCGGGTAATTAATGTTAACATTAATAAAAAATAAATATATACGTTTTTAAGTCTCTACCCAGGTCATGTTTTCCGCACTATTACAAATCGAAATTCGGAAAAAAATATTTTCGACCCACCCTAGTCAATATGGCTGGTGTACTATAATATTATATTATTTAACCATTATTCATAAAATTTAATTACACCAAAAAATTGTCCCTAAAAAGTACCTAAATTAAAAAAAAACACACACACTTGATCAGTTGGATAGTTCCTGAGAAATAAAACAACCGTGTCTTGTGTATAAGTAAACAACATTAGTCATCATTCTCCTGCCCTTATCCCAACTTATGGGGTCCGAGCAGCATGTCTTTCACTTCCATACTTTTCAATTACTGGTCATCTCAGCAGTCACCTTCTTTCTGGCCACATCATCATGAGAATAGTACATTTTAGGTACATTTGTTTGGTAATTGGTATAATTTGATTCGCTATGGTACACCAGCCATTTTGACTCTCACAACATTCTGTGAGTACTTCAAATTATATAACTTTACGCAAAAAATACTGTTGGGAAACCATTTTCTTTTTGGAAAAAAATCATGTTTTGTGGTAGAACTCAATGTTACGGACTCAAAACATTGTGCCGATGGATGGATTAAATAGTACGGGGGTCGTGGTGTTTAAATTAAAAATATTATGAAAACTTGTACGAAAAAAAAAAGTTGGGACTTTGACCACCAATATCTCCGTAACTAGAAGAACCCAGGTAAGGTGTATAACAAAAAAAATCAAGTGCATTTCGGCTTCGTTAAGAGGTTTTTTACACCCTTTTTAGCTTATGATGACACTAGAATAATATAGTTTCTCATGCGACTCCCGCATTCCCCTAAAACTTAAGGGGAAGATTTATAAAACAATGGTTAGACCTGCTGTGTTGTATGGATCAGAATGTTGGGCCACAAAAGGGATGAATGAAAGGCATCTGCATGTCGCGGAGATGAGAATGCTAAGGGGGATGTGTGGTGTTACGCGAATGGATAAAGTAATGAATGAGTATATTAGAGGAAGTCTGAAAGTGGCGCCGATGACTGAAAAGCTGTGTGGTAATCGGTTGTCGTGGTATGGGCATGTGATGCGGAGAAATGAGGAAAATGTCGTGAAAAAAGTTTTGAGTATGAATGTGGATGGGTATTTGAGTAGAGGAAGACCAAAGAAACGATGGATGGACTGTGTTAAGAAGGATATGGTAACAAAAGAAGTGTCTGATGAGATGACGAAAAATAGAGGAGTATGGAAGAAGAAGACATGCTGCGCCGAGCCCAAATAAATTGGGATAAGGGCAAGAGAATGATGATGATTAGTAAAAGAATGTTCAGATTGAACTGGTTCTGAAATTTCTAACTAAAATTACCCTTTTATACGTTTCCATTTCAGACTTTTGGGCCACTGACTACCTGCAACGACTGTCAAAGATCTACGGATAACAGCCGGGCTAGCATGGGCAGGGGATAAAATTTTCTCCACCTGTCATTTCCACTGACTTGTCCCTTGTCAGTGGAAATAACCAGTGGAGAAAAGTTTTATCCCCTGCCCATGCTAGCCCGGCAGCCGGGGCCAACAGCTCACCGAGGCCACGATCCACGGACCAGCCTAGGCCAGTGCGGCTTACCCTAAAGATCGTCACAAGCGGCTGCTCGGCTCGACTCACTTCTAGAGCGTAATTTAAAAAAAACGCACTTTGATATTTCGTTTTAAAACCACTTTAATCTCACAAAAAGGTACATGTATTTTCAGAAATGCATTGCAATTTATTTTCGTAGACTGTGGCATGATATATGGTCAACTCATTTGGGATTTATATGGGGCAAAGAAGGGAAAGTTGTAACAATTTTGTTTTATTCTAAAGCTTCAACAATTTTGGAAGGATTAATTCTGATTTTCTTTACTTCATTTTACATTATATTTGAATTTGTATTCCACTCTATACTCATAATTCTAGGTTCTAGCCGTTTCTGGCTAGGTTAGGCTAACTCTGTTATATGGGTTCAGTTTCCAGTCTATCTGACCTGAACAGCCCAGTAACTGTGTACCACGATATGCCCCTCGGTAAGACTGGTTGTCAGACTTTTCAGGTTCTGATCCATAACGACTGAGGAAGAGGACTGAGGGGCCGGTTTTATTTGAAGTATTGTCTAATGTAGGTACAGTCAGCAAAACAGTTAGGTATGCAGGCTAGCAACCTTCTTCCGACTATTATAAATGTTAAAGTCTGTAAAGATCGATTTTTGTTATACTTTCACGCAGAAACTACTGAAAGGATTTGGTTGAAATTGCAAACAGATTGATTATAACCCTTTTCCATTTATAATACTCGTAGTAGTAAGAAGATTGCTAGGCTGTAAACCTAACTGATTTGCTGACTGTACATCCTAAGGTTCAAAATGATTGTAAAAATCACTTTGCGCGTTAAGACCACGAACTGTTTTTTTTTTGTTTGGTTTTTGCCCACCCCGTACTGGCCATTTTACAATAATTTACAAATAGTCCTGAAAAACCTTCCGCATGTCCTTCTTGGTACTAATTTTTTTTCTGCGTATCTTCGAATCAGCCTCCGTGAAGCGTGCCCAGATCATCTCACCACCTCTTTCTAGGCCGGCCTCGGCGACGCCATCAATCCTCAGGCACCCGTCGTGTTTAGACTTTTTCCCCGCGGTCATTATTGAGAAATAAAGGGTGTAAAACACCTCTTCTCATACCTGGGAAACTACTAGTTACGGAGATAGGGGGTCAAAGTTCCAACTTTTCGACAATTTTTTTTTAAATACAAGTTTTTCATGTAAGACTTTTACTTTAAATACCTCTACGATCCCCGTAATATTCAATCCATCCATCAGCACAATGTTTTAAGTGCCTTACATTGAATTCTACCACAAAACCTGTTTTTCACCCCAAAAAAAAAGTTGTTTCCCAGCAAACATTTTTGCGTAAAGTTAATTAGTTTGATGTATAGGATGCTTGGTTAACGGCTCCGTGATGAGGTGGTTTACATCCTGTATATTACATTTTTTTTATGAAATCTACTTAAGTAAATAGGTACTTAAGGTTTTCCAGGTAAATTACTAATACTCTTATACCCAAGAGTTTAATTATTTATGTATTTTGAGGTACCTACAGACCTCAAAAATTCAAAGCAAGATCTTTCTGTCAGCAAATTGACGTAGGAGTTTTCATAGAATTATAATCCTACACCCACGCTGAAACCTGCGTAGGTACAGGTACCTACAATTAGTTAATATTATAACAGTTTGCCTTCAGGGTATCATGTAGATATTTCCCAAAACGTAATCGACCACCTCCTTCTGAATGAAAGGTAAGATTTGCGTCAAGAAAAAGATCTGAAAATCGATGCATATCCAACATATATTATAAACTAGCTTCTGCCCGCAGCTTCGCCCGTGTGAAGTTCGATAATTTCCCATGAGATCTTACTTTATATACTCTATCCAGTGAAAACAGGATGAAAATTTATAATAATATATATATATATATTATATTATTATGATTGTTTTTCTTTATTTTTTTTTATTCTCTCATTATGTTTAATTTAAACTAGTGTTATAATCACAATTTTACCATTTTATTTTTACTTTTTTTATTTATGTGTTGTGCTGTCGGGCTAATAAATGCTTTTTCTTTCTTTCTTTCTTTCTTTCAAAATCGGTGCAGTAGTTTTTGAGTTTATCGCGAACAGACAGCCACGCGGCGGAGGACTTTGTTTTATAATATGTAGAGATGGGAGAGTTTGGAAGGATGGATGGATGTTTGTAACTCTTTCACACAAAAACTACTGAAAGCTTTTGTATGAAATTTAAGCTAAATTTAATTTAATAACGTTTTTTTTCGGATGGGAGATCATAAAATAACTTCTCCCAGTCTGGGCGGAGCGGGAGGGAGTTTCAAACTTTTACTGACTAAAACCCATCCATGTTCCTTCCTCGCCCTTTATGTTCCGGGGCCGCGGTATCTCTTTCGAACAGTCTCGCAGTCCCGGCAGAGATATTTTATAACCTGGATAGGATGAAGCTATAAGCTTAAGCTGGGATTCCAGGATTCCATACTCAAAAGTCTTGGCGCCATCCAACTGGGTCGTTCACCCGAATTCGGTTGCTTATGGAATTCGGGCAAACGACCAAGAGGATCTATAGAGTGCCCGTCCTCGGACAATCTTGACGGTCTTCATCAACTGTTTTTGTAACTTAAGCTCGTCTTCCATTCCATTCCAGTCAAGTTATTCGAACACTCGAATACGGGCAAACGACTAAGATCCATATTCACCGAAGAGATAACGGTCTGATTAACTTAAAAACAGCTGTCACTGTGACATGTTCCCATACAAAAATGTGTTTTAAACAGCCGTTTTTCAGAAAATCAGACCGTCATATTTTTGGTGAACATGGACTTTAGTGTATACGACCAGGCAAACAAAATTCGAGATTGTCAACTATGTAGAAAATACCCTTTTTTATTGTTTGTACGGACGGCGACCAAACAAGCTATTTAAACCAGTTTATGAGGATCTGTCATTGTACGGGAAACCTATATAAAGTTAGTCCATGTCACACTCAGCTTGATGTCGCCGTTTGTACAATACATGTCATATGTTACAGTCAAAACTGTTAATCAGTAAAAACTACTTTTGACCGGTTAAAACTTAAAATGTTAAGAATTTGTTGGGAAATAAATAAAGGAAGTAACATTTAATTAGAAACGTGTAAAGTTGTTAGGTTTTTTGTGACCCCTTGAAAAATATAATATTATTCTAGGACTAAGTAATTACAACTGAGGCGTTTTGATACCACATATTTTAAATGCAGAAAACGCTGCATTTTAACTTCATGAGGGTTTTGACCGATTAATAATTTTGACTGTGACTGAAGTATTTTTTGAAACTGTTGAATCGAGCACAGATATCTAGCAATCTCTCGAATCACTGGTGTGCACCACTGGGTTCACCGATTGCACACAAATATGCGATTCGAAATTGTACAAATAACAGTTCCTATGGAGCAAACTATGGGAGTCTCAACTAGATTCATATTTTTTGTGTTTTGACTGTAACTAACTGTTGAATTTGTTAGCCATCGTTAGTGAATAGTTAGTGAATGTAAACTTTTAACAACCTACGGTTTTAAATTCGAGGTCCATTTTGTTTTATTTTTTTATTCTTTTTATTGTTTATTAAATAAAGAACAAAACAAAATATAAATATAGGAACATCACAAAAACCTCAATAGGTTTGTCCGGATGTTGATCCACTTATAAGCTATCTTAACACTAGACTATAAAATTATCATACACGGGTTATAACAATTTGTAAGGTAGACAGGTCATAAAAAAACAAACACGGCGCGGGTCGGACTCAGACACCGCGTCGATGATAGTAACTAATGTAAATAACATGTTCCCTAGTGCATTAAAGCGTTAATGTAGTCAGTGGCCCTAAAATCTGACAACCAGTCTTACCAAGGGGCCGTATTACCCAGTACTAACTGGGTTGTGGAGGTCAGATAGGCAGTCGCTCCACGTAAAATACTGGTATTCAGCTGCATTCGGTGAGACTGGAAGCCGACTCCTACATAGTTGGGAAATCGCTAGGCAGCTCATGTTTGCATAAAAGCGTTGAGGCTTTTAACAATAACATATTTTAACTAAATCAATCGATGTTATTCCTACATATTCATGTTGCCGAGGCTTAAGAAGCTCAAAAACTCTCGGCACACACTCCAAGCAAATATCATTAATCTGCCTTTCGTCGCTTTTGTGATCTAATTCACGTGATACTTGGAAAGCAAAATTAATCCCCCTTCTGATATGTAGGCAAATTATCTACGTATATCCTCTGAACGAGAAATTGTGACAGAAAATATGAAAGGAAGTAAATTACATTTTTTAAATGTGTGTTCGAAATATGAAATCTTTTCTATAAAGAGCCTTTTTAGCAATCCGTAGCCAAATGGCAAAACACGGAACCTTCATGGATTTCGTCATGTCTGTCACTGCCACTTTTTTTCGAGAAGAACTACACTGTTGAAACTTGGTAAGTAGATAGTATTCTGTGAACCGCATTAAGATTTTCACACAATTACTTGAATTTTGGGGGTTCCCCTTAGTTAGAAATGAAACTCGACATTTTTTTTTCATCAAACCCATACCTGTGGGGTATCTCTATCTATGGATCGGTCTTCAAAAACAATATTGAGGTTTCTAATTTATTTTTTTTCTAAACTGATAGTTTGCGCGAGAGGGACTTCCAAAGTGGTAAAATGTAACTTATAAAATAAGAGGACAATAAAAAAAATATGATATACAAAAATATGATATACAAAACGTCATAAATCGTAAACCGCAATTCGTTTATACGCCTTTCATTAAATCAACTAACTTTTATATTATGTTACTTGCTGCTACGGAACCCTTCATGGCCGAGTCCGACTCGCACTTGGCCACTTTTTGTATGTCGTTATGATAGAAAGTGTCAATCATTCTTAGCCACCGAGATGCTGTATGTGGATTCATAAGATAACATCACGCCTGCATTTTTTAAGGGCTAGGTACACCTACGTTTCGCCAGTAACATTAGGAGCTCGGGTCTAAATAATAACAGCCGCTCGGTCCGATTTTTAGGTTAAGCTGTGCTTGCCTGGGTTGGTCTGTGGATGGGTGACCACCGTTACAAACCGAGTTTCATCCGTGCCTCGGAAAGCCCGTTAAGCAGTTAGTCCCGGCTGTCATTTGTCCATATTTCGTAGTTGTCAGTGGCCCAAAAACTCTGACTACAAGTCTTACCAAGTAGTATCGTATTACCCAGTAGTATCTGGGTTGTGGTGGTCAGATAGGCAGTCACTGCATGTAAAATACTGTTATTCAGCTGCATCCGGGTAGACTGGAAGCCGACCCCAACATCTTTGGGAAAAGCCTAGGCAGATGATGTTTTGCCAGTAATGTTTAAGTCCCATGTAATAGGAGGCCACTTGGTTAAGTTGGGTTATAGTGATTTTTCTCGAAGGACCAGCGGGACTATAATTTTTGCGCGGGAAAACAATTTATGAGAAATTATTTTGTTGCCAACACTTATATGAGAGTAACGGGAAAGAGGGACTTACGGTGAAAGAGCCAAAATTCCACCGTGGTGTTCTCCTGTCAAAATACGCGGCGGAAGTCGACGTGGACCTTTCTCTTTCTGTCGCATGGGACGTAGTAGGAAGGAAGGAGATAGGTGTATCAATAAGTGTTGACAACATGAAAAATATGCGTGTTTTGGAAATATAACAATGAGATGTACCACGCTCGTATATATTATAGTAAAAACTTATACTACAGAAACTTGCGTAAGCACCACTCTATTGCCAGCAAACATGCACAAAACCAGACTCCGTGACTGCTACAGAGAACTTCCTGATGGAAAACCTCAATAACACTTTGCCCGACACGGGAATTGAACCAGGGCCTTGATTCTACTATAACGATAGTGTCAGAATAAGCGATCATTGAAGTCACAATGATCAAGTTCTGTCAAGTTTTCACAAGTTTGGTAATCTACTAATATAATTGTGTCATTAAGACTTCTCAGTGAACAACCACTGACTCAAAAAAATCGTACATGAAATCTGGCATAAATACAAATGTTCGCATTTATTAGTGGATTTCGAAAACCATTTATACTAATGGTTTTATAATAATGGCTATACAAAAATGCCATTAAAACACAATTTTATTACGAGACCATCGACTGACCAATGATCGACCATTGTGAATTTAGCAGATTACGAACTTTAAGCAAAATCATTGTCATTTGATTGAGCTTTAAGCAAAATCATTGTCATGAGATTGGTTGAGAATGGAATCGTGTTGGAATGACGAATTTATTAAAATAGCAGAATTAGTCCCCAGAACCCCATGCTCAGCGAATTTATTAAAATAGTAGAATTAGTCCCCAGAACCCCATGCTCAGCGGTCGCGCTTGCGACCACCAGGGGCCATTCTATGACATTTCTTTCAATGGAGTGTCAGTGGTTGTTCATTGAGAAGTCATTAATGACGCCATTATGTTAGTGGATTACCAAACTTGTCAAAACTTGACAGAACTTGATCTTTGTGACTTCAATGATAAAAATATTGTAACACTATCGTAATAGCAGAATTGAGGCCCAGACCAACGACGGAGCTCAATTTGAATTTTGAAATTTGATTATTCAAAATCACTTTATAAACGACTATCGCACGTCACGCGGTTTCACCCATCACGGGGATAAAATATAGCCTATGTTACTCACTGATAATGTAGCTAACCATTGCTGAAAGAATTATGTAAATCGGTCCAGTAGTTTTTAAGTTTAGGTATTCAAACATACAAATTATATTAAATTATACTTGCGGACGTCACGCGGTTTCACCCGCTTAGTTCTAGTTGCCGTGGGAGAACGGGGATAAAATACTATGTTACTCGCTTATAAAGTAGCTATACATTGCTGATAGAGTTTTTCAAATCGGTTCAGTAGTTTTTAAGTTTTTTTGGTACATTCAAAGATACAAATAATTCTTCTTTAAACTATTAATACAATACCTATGAAGCTAAATTACATTGATTCCATCACTATAATACCTGACACAGACACGTCAAAAAGCAAATCGTACCACAGTCTTTCAGAATACTAGGTATAAATATGACGAAGGTATGTATTTATGTGCTCCAGACAAGATAAATGAAGAAAGATATTATTATTTCGAAACAAAAGACTAACGCCCGTTTCGTGTACCTTGATATTATTTTTATTTCAATTTCGTCTGAAAGGAGCGTTTAATAACAAATTCTGATCATGCCTAGTGTTTGTGTTTGTCCTTTTTCGTTTATTTTGTCTTTATTGTTTTACGATTTTATTTTTTTCTGTTTATTTTCTTTACGACTTATTGAGGTTTGCTTGGGTATTGAGTTCAAGAAAACCTTTGCTGAATAGATTTCGATTCTGTAAAACGCTTAGATACAACATAACATCACTCCTGTAGCCCAAGGGTTAGGCAGAGGTGTTGGAGGTGGGGAGGCTTATTGACGTACTTACATTTAGCCAGTTATGTTTAAGTCCGCTGTGAAAAAATACCCACCTAATGCCATGAACCGGACATAAAACGGCACTAATGAGATTTCAATCATCTGAAATGTAACTGTATCGACTGGTGCTAGTAAGTATACCTATTTATGGCACGGTAAGTACATTAGCTCATTGATCTCCTTCGGGGCTATAGGTAATGTTTCCTGGTCCACAGCCGAACGGTCCACGAAAGATTGAAACCTAGCACAACGGGTATTTGGTTTAAATTCAATACAGAAAGCATTGAAATGAGCAGATGTGTTGCATGTCATAATCCAACTCCGACTTTACGCACGGACTCACCATCTGCCGATTTTATCTTCAAACTACGTTGGGCTCAGCTTTCAGTCTTACCGGATGCAACTGAATACAAATATTTTACGTGAAGCGATTGCCTATCTGACCTCCACAACCCAGTCAGCAGTAGGTAATACGATACCCCTTTGTAAGTCTGGATGTCAGACTTTCGACTTCTGACTACTCGTAACGACTGTCGAAGATCTACAAATAACAGCCGGGATCAACGGCTTTACTTACTTTCCGATACACGGAGGAAACTCTGTAATTATGTAAAGATGGTCACCAATCCACCAACCAACCTCGGCAAGCACAGCTTCACTTTGAAGGTCGACCCGTGCTGCTGTTACTATTTAGCCAGGAGCTCCTGAGCGTAAGACAAGCTGCACTATATTTAGTCAAAAAAACATGTAGGGTAGTCTTTGAAAACTGCCTATAGAAGTGAAAACTCGTAGCCGATTATCGTCGTAGCGGATTGGCTACTGATTGACCAACAAAAGACAGTTATACCCCACGCAGAATGGTTCACCTCAAGGACTAAGTGCGGAAACCTAAACCCCATGATAGAACAGATAGACAGTTATACCTAGAGCTTCTTTGCGTAGTCATCAAGCGTCCACCACAAAAACTGATATTGAAACCAAACCTCGCATTTACCAGACCCTTTCTTCCAACTACCTATACCCATTATTCAACTACCTCAGCAACTAAAAAGGCCCCTTGCCTGTCCCCTACATGTGTCTCCGGCTAGTCCGCGTTACGTGAGTGAAATACATACGATCGTTCTTACCCAATTACGTGGACGTTACGGGGACAGCTATGAATTCGCCTTGTACGTTTGATTTAATCTATTCTGGTCTCTCTACTGGAATTACCAAGTAAATGGCGGGGAATTACCATAAACTTTAGATTCTATTTCGGTTGAAGAAAGATTTGGTAACTGGATGTTGATGGTTGGAGAAGGAGAGGAAGGCTAAAGAAAAATGAATGGATTCGGTTTAATTATGTGATGAGCACCGGTGGCCTAGTGGTGGCGGCCCCGACTTGTATTGTATTGTACACACAGGCTGGTGTCCGCAACTCCACGTCAAAGCGCGTATTTTGGTATGGGCTATAATCTACCACGCGGGCCCAGTGCGGGTTGGTAGATGTCACATGTCTACCAACCCGCACTATTAGTACTTTTGGTTCTAGGACATGCCGGTTTCCTCACGATGTTTTCCTTACAGTAAGTCGTGGGTTCGAACTCACGCAGGCGCATTACTTTGTGTAATTTATTTCATCACCGCTGCTTTAAAAACGGTGAAAGAAAATGTTGGGTTCTTCTATGTTGTGTGGACTGTTTGTAGGTCGGTTTAAATAAGGAGTCCAAGCTTGGCACAATCAAAACTATTTATTTTATACACGGACACGTCTTAGCTATCGCAGCGTATTATTAGGAAGCAGAGTGAACCATTCAATGACAAAAGGAAGCTCATCAATACAGACTATTAATATTATAATAGACAACTTGTGTTGCTAGCAACATACTGCCGGCCAGAAAAAACTACAATAAACTATTCATTTAAAATTATCAAGAATATTATAATAACTACTAACCATTCATGACTATGTTTTATGTTCTGTGACATAATATAAACACTAAAGCAAAATGATTTCTTATTCACTATATTAAGTATTAGGAATTTGATACAACGTTAAGCACCTATTATGATAAGTAGTTACATACAATAGCCTACATAGAAATAATAAACATGTCCTTGACTACCACCTTTTGGAATATGAGATACATTTTATGAAGCCAACTTAATTATAATTATTTGCAAGAATCTGTGCGCTTTTATACAAATTAAACATTTTTAAACAATATCTTAGATATTTAACCTTTGACATGCCTTATCTTAAACTAGTTTAACATATTGTGACTGTTTGTGTCATCAAGAGCGGTTGCTTGACAGAAATAACCATATGTAGCTTAACACTTATAAAACAAAACTTTTTTATAACAAAAACTATAATGATAAGAACTTATTATCTAATAATCTATAAGTAATACACTTATACACAGCAAGAAAAAAAACGTTTCAGTACGTAACAAAAACTATAATGATAAAAACTTATTGTCTAGTTATCTATAGGTAGTACACTTATGCACTGCAATGACCTTGTGTACAACTTTCCATCAGCTGTTCTAAGCTGAAAGGCTCTAACTTTCCCATCCTTTCCGGGAAAAACTTTCACGACCCGTGCCATGGGCCACACCAATGGTGGAGCATTCGACTCCCTCATGAGTACTAAAGCACCTACAGTTAAATTAGGCGTAGCATGACACCACTTATTTCTATGTTGTAAAGTGTTTAAATAATATTTGTACCAAGCATTCCAAAACCTTTGCTTTAACTGAATACTTTGCTGCCAAAATGAAACCTTATTGGCTTTGGTTTCTGAAATGTTTGTTTCTGGATACATTGTTAAGGCTGATCCTATTAAAAAATGCCCCGGAGTAAGATAGCAGTAGTCATTTACATCCTGAGAGAGAGGCAACATTGGGCGCGAGTTAAGGACCGCCTCAATTTGACATAATACGGTATTTAATTGTTCATACGTTAATTGAGCATCTAATATGATTCGTTTTAAATGGAATTTCATGCCTTTCACCGACGCCTCCGCAAGTCCAGCGAATACTGGGCTGTAACTAGGTGTGAAGTGAAACTTTATACCCTGCTTAGCTGCATAAGTTTGCACAGGCATCTGATGATTGGCAGAATTTAATAAATTGTACAGCTCAGCTAGCTGGTTCCTTGCCCCACGGAAACATCCACCATTGTCACAATAGACGTCGCTGGGCAAGCCACGTCTGCTTATAAATCGTTTAAAGCTCGCTAAAAAAGCGTCAGTGGAAATGTCTGAAGTTAATTCTAAATGAATTGCTTTGGTGACAAAACAAACATATACACACACATAGCCCTTCGTGATTATGGCTTTCCGGATTCTTGAATTTTTAACTTTGACTGGCCCAGCGAAGTCGATGCCTATCTTTTGGAATGGTCGGCATGCAGTTACTCTGTCTTGAGGCAAGGACCCCATTAGCTGCCTCGCTGCACCAGCTTTCATCCTGAAACATACCAAGCATTTGTGAGTAATTTTTTTAACCTGTCTTATCCCATTTATTAACCAATATTTTTGGTTCAGGTTAGCTAATAATAATTTCGGCCCAGCGTGTAATAGCCTAATATGCTCATTTAATATTATTAGACCAGTTATCCTAGATGTCTTGGGCAAAATGATAGGGTGTTTTTGAGATAGCGGTATATCAGAGTTACATGTAGTGCATAAAAGTGATACAACCTGTTTTTTTATGATGTTTGATTCGAATGCTCCAGCGATGACATGACCAAGCTTGGTATTCAAGATGCACGGAGATGATGGATGCGACGAAGATAAAGAATAGTCACTGCAGTCATTTGAGTTCTCTGCTTCAGTTGGCAGGAGCAGCTGAAAAAACACATCACACCCAATGAGCATATTTATCTCAGATGGCTTGTTGAAGCTTGGATCTGCTAGAGTGATACCAGGGGGTAGCTTAAGGTCCTCAAAGTCTATTGGTGTCTGTGGTAACAAACAGGTTATTTTATCTACTACATGACAGTTAATTAATGTCTTAAAATCAGATGTAAGGGAATTAATATTTAATGGAATACAATAGCTGACTTTATTTTTGTTCTCTGTCACACCAATAAGGTTTATGTCTACTCGCTCAGGTGTGTATCCCAGAACCTTTATAGCCTTTGTAGTGATCAGAGACACCTGCGAGCCAGTGTCTAATATGCACTTGATGTGCACTTCCCTTCCATCTTTGGCAAATGTTTTTACGCGAGCTGTTGGGATCAAAACATTATTATTTTGAGAGGAGCGGCCTGATAAGAGCACTACTGGATCTGCGGTATTACCTTCTTCGGGGTGTAAGAGGGTATGATGGCTCTTTTTACACATTGAACACTTAAAATGAAATTTGCATTTTCCATTATGTGGATTCAAACAAATAGTGCATAATTTTTTATCATTGGCAAAGGAAATTCTTTCTTTAGAAGGATGCAATTTAAATTTGTTGCAAGAAAATAATTTATGGTCAGAACACTTACAGAATAGACATTCACTTGGGCCCTTCGCTGCAGCTGCCAATGCTACCTTGGATTTTCCTGTTGTGCCAGGCTTTTGCCTCGTGTCAGCTTGTGCAGGAACCTCTGATGAAGTTTCCAGTGATAGGGCTCGCCTTTCCATGTAGCCTAAAAAATCCTCAACTGTTGGATCCTTCTCCTGAGCTCGATCAAGCTGGTAAGCCCTGGCGCTGTATGTGTCTAACTTACGCATTAGGATGGCCAATAATATAGCATCCCATCCATTTACAGGAACGTCTAGATTTTTTAGAGCCACCAGGTTTTGTCGGACAACTGAAATAAAATCCCTAATATTTTTAGGAGAAGCAAATTTGGGCAACTTATCAATGTCTAAAAGACAGTTTACATGTTCTGTAGTGATCCTATATTTATTAAAATATCGTTTGTTTAGAAGGAGCAATGCCTCCTCATAGCTTTGTCCTATTAAAGGTAAGTTTTTAATTAAATCAAATGGTTCCCCAAGTAAATAAGATCTCAAGTAATACAACTTTTGAATATTATCAAGGGTTTTGTTGTTGTGAAACACAGATTTAAAAGTTTCAATAAATGTAACATACTGTGAGTATTGCCCCTCAAAGCTTGGTATGTTTATGTTTGGCAGTTTCGTCCTACAAATACCACTGCTACCCTGCTCCGGAGGTTTCTGTTCCTTACTAGAACTACTCAACAAGTTAATCTTCGCGTTGAACACGGTCAAACAGTGAAAATATTTATTTTCTACCTCAACAATATTTTCGTCATCATTACAATTTAACAGCAATATTTCTTTGTTGTAATTTTCGTACTCGTTAAAACTGTTAATTAATCTATCTCGCCTTGCGATAATCGCTTCTAATGAACTAACTTCCATATCCTTCTCGTTACAAGCAAGCGAGTAAAGTCGAGTAATCATACCTTTGGTGTAACCTCTGCTCACATTAAGTTTTTTGATGTTTTCTTCCATATTGCTATCGTTTGAGCACAGTTTGTAATAGTAATGCTTTGGCACAATACAACGCACTTACTTTTTAGCACAAACAGACAATTTACATATAAAATCTTATGGTAAAAAACCTTGCAATAATAATGAATTGAAATCAAAATGGCGATAGTCTTGATTTTGTTAGAACGGTCAAGAAGACGAAGCGTCGTTGCGTTGGTCACGTTGGTACTTCTGTCGTGACGCCGTCCGTCGTACGTTCACTCACTCGCAGACTCGTTCTCGCTCTTTCTTTCGCAGGTCGAAGTCACTTGCTATCTTGCTCACCCTCTTTGGAGATCGACTGAATGTCGACCACGTAGTAGATCGAACGTTGCTCCCTCCCGCGCACCAGCAAAGAGCGCGCGCAGTTCCCGCCGAAACTATGATGATGACGCCGTCGTAATCTTTCGTCCTCTTCTTTCACGTGTGGCAGTTCGTATGACGAACAACCTTGTTTCACTCGCACGCAGAGGAATAATGTGTTTCGAGTTTTGTTGACCACGCAGCACGTTGACACGATGCAATGCTTGAGGATGATGTTGTTATAACATAATATGATCAGTTATAATCGTACCCGTTGATGCTTGAACACCAAAATGGCTTGAACTGACAAATTCTTCTTTCACTCGCACGTGTAGGAATGCAATGCTTGAACTCAATCCGGCTCGAAGGACCAAATGTTGGGTTCTTCTATGTTGTGTGGACTGTTTGTAGGTCGGTTTAAATAAGGAGTCCAAGCTTGGCACAATCAAAACTATTTATTTTATACACGGACACGTCTTAGCTATCGCAGCGTATTATTAGGAAGCAGAGTGAACCATTCAATGACAAAAGGAAGCTCATCAATACAGACTATTAATATTATAATAGACAACTTGTGTTGCTAGCAACAGAAAACATGGTGAGGAAACCGGCATGTCCTAGAACCGAAGACATGTGACATCTACGAATCCGCACTGGGCCCGCGTGGTAGATTATAGCCCATTCCCTCTAACAGATAGAAGGCCTGTATCCCAACTGAAGTGTAAGAGTATAATATGTATGTCCATGTAATGTTGGGGTCCCTAAAGGGTGGTTCAAGGAAACAACCACATCTGTTAAGAACTGTACTGTGTACTTACTTACTACAGTAAAGGAACATACATATTATACTCTTAGACTTGACAGCAAACATTAGCAGATGATGTGTGACGAATAATAATTATGAAAGATACATATAGGAGTAAATTATGCCGTGACGTCAAACGGGGAGATAAAATGACCCCAGATAAAATGGGACAAGGGCAGCTGATGCAGCAAGGTGATGATGATGAAAGTTTTGGTAACTTATTGAAACACCCAGTAATACGATCTGCTCGACCCAGGAATATAGGGGCCTCATGACCTCATGAGTTCAGTTACTAGCACTTGCGATCAGTTGGCCGGTAAGACAGTACCACTTTACTAACAACCGAAATAAGTATAAGTATTTATCTACCATTTTCTGTGCAGAAACATAAAACTCTGATTTATAAACTTTTATAATTGACACGTTTGTAGTAAGTAATATTTTCCAGTCCACCGACCTTGTAAACAGTTTGCGTTTTTCAGTAATAAGTAAAATAAGAGCAAGGTTGAATACACCATTAATTTTACATTCCAATACCTACAGAATATAAATTTCCAACTGCCAGGTGTATGAACTGAAAAAAGCAGAAAATTCTGAATAAATTCACATCACTTTAGCTCTAAATCTCCCGAATTTAAACAAAGATATGATAAAATTTACAACCGATCGGAATTTTCTTTCTACTTGAAAGAAAACCGTAACTAAACAAAGGTGTAAATCAATAAACGTAGGTATCTAATGGGCTAACGAGCGCAGCCCAATGATCCAGAAAGTTGCCTATTCACTGAATAAACTTTGTGAGAAAACATACGTGAGTATATTTAGCGTAAAACCACCAACAATACGCGTAAGTTCTATTTACATTTCGAATAAAAGAGTACTTCTGGAACCATTCATGAAAAACTCACAATTAGTGACATTTAAAAGAGCACTAATCTCATAATCCTCGATGCAACAAGTAACCGCCCGCCCGCCCAACGTACGGGGGCGGGGGGGCGACGTCGCTCCACGACGCTCGACGCTTCAGTATCGTCGCGACCATGGCTACGGACGGACGCACGAAGCGCTCGCAGTCGATATGCGCTCCCGCCTCCGCGAGTATGGAAGCCCTCGCGGCTCCGATGGAGACCACGCCGGCACCTCGACGCAGACCGGCAGCGCGGTCCCAGTCCGCGCGCATCACCGGCGGCCGCTCGGTCCGACAGCGGCGCCAGCAACAGCAGCAGCAACTGGATAGAGAGACCAGGACCCGGTACAGCTCGGAGCCTCGCCTGGCCGAGGCGGAGACTCCGCCACAGGTCCGGCGGCAAGCCTCTGCCCGGCGCCGACCGCCGCCCGGTCAGCACAATCAGCCACGCCGGTCCAACGCGTTCCTGGACGTTCCTCGCACTCCGCAGCATCAGCCTGAGGAGGAACCTGACGAGGACTCGTACCGGCTCCGCACGTTCAACATCACGCAGAAAGGAGGTCAGTGCTAGCGACACGTTCGTTCACCCTCAACTATATTTACACGCGCGAAAGTTAGTGTAACGTCTTTTTTTAATTCGACTTCGAAACGGAAAACTTGGCAGTCAGCCGGCTCGGCTGCTGCGATGACTTTTAAAGTGCGTTGGAGAAAATTGTGCGTAAGACTGACGCGGGAGAATATGGAGTCCCGGAGACGCGCCGTGTTCGGAATAAAACTGGGTTAAAAAAGCTTTCGTTAAAATATTTTTGTGTCATCGTGATTCATGTTGAGCAGCGTTTACGAGGCCACTATAAATCAAGATACAAGAACGTTTGAGTTTACTTTTGAGGTAAAAATAAATCGGGACGGACGAAGTGAACACACGAAAGTACACTTTATCGACGTTAAAAGTTTTGAAAGCAGTGCACGGCGAGCTGATCGGCAATCTTTGAGGGACAACAAAGAGTTTCCGCCGAGTCTTTGAACGAAGTAAGCGACTCAGACAGAGCACGTCATAGTGAGATCGGTTGGAGGTGTTCTCGGTTTTCCAATAGTCGAGCTTATTTATCAAAATGGCGCGTTTCCGTAAACAAAGGAACGTCGCATCTATTTAGCATAATGCATATTGAATAGGCTCCACCGGGGGACAATGTCTGTTCAGCGAGCCCGTCGAGATAAAACAACAGTCGGCTGATATTATAACGTATTAGACAGACAGACAGACGTTCCTACGTCAGTTGTGTTCAGATCAAACGCGAACTTCGCAGGAAGCTTTCATTAATAATTCATTGATGTTTTTTCAATAGTCATAACTCCTAAATCGAACGTAAAGCTTATGAATATCTTCGAGCAAATTGATTTAGAAACTTCTGTAAGCGGTAGGTACTGATTTCAAAGGGAATATTTCTTTTGAATACCAATTTGATCGTATCAAAGAAAGTTCGTCATAAAGAACACTATTCAGAGTTCGTTCTTAAAGGTAGTTTGCCAAAAGTTTTAGTTGGAAACTTGCGGTGAATTCAGTTTCATTTGGTGTTTTGAGCTATTAAGGAGAATTTCTTTTAAGTGCTTCAATAAAGTCGGAGGAAAGGTTTAGGTGAAAGCGACAAAGAGGCCCACGAAATTCAAATTTTCTTGGGTTTTTTGCTATTTGCGGGCCAGTGCAGTGTTGTGTGTTCGTGGAAATACCGTTCGCGGCTGTGGGGCGTATGTGGTTTTAGAATTGTAATCATCAAAATTATCGGTGCAGCCCTTCAAGTTCCCTGCCGGGGTTGCGGGCCTGTTCGAAAGAGATACCGCGGCCCCGGAACATAAAGGGCGAGGAAGGAACATGGATGGGTTTTAGTCAGTAAGAGTCTGACACTCCCTCCCGCTCCGCCCAGAGTGGGAGAAGTCATTTGATGATTTCCCATCCTAAAAAAAAAAGAAAAAAAAAGCTCTCCAAGTTCATGAAAGTCGAGGAACGAACTTTTCACGGTCAAAGTTGTTTCTCGACTTTTATGAACTTTGAGGGTTGTGTTGATGATTTTGATGATTTTAATTCTGTGACTGCATATTATGTCTTGCAGTCGCGAACGATGTTTTCAGCAGCGAACAACTTGGCACTGTCCTGCAAATTGCAAAAAACGTTAGAAAAATTGAATTTTGCGGGCTACTCTCGAGCGTCAGCCATAAGTAATTGGGTATTGCAGAGGATGGATGAAATAACATCACGCCTATAATCTCCTAACAGATAGGCAGAGCTGTACGTACACGGTGTTTAAGTCCCATGTGACAGGAGGCGAGACCATCAAATTGGCGCAAATACAGAATCCGTGGCTGGTTCTGATAAGTTCCTGATTCGAAAACCCAACGACACTTTGCTCAACCTGGGAATCGAACCCAAGACCTATATGCTCAGCAGTCGTGCTTACAACCACTGGACCTACAAGGCAATGGATGCCTAGCGTTTTAATAAAGAGAAACTTACTACTCTTAGCTAAAACAATCCAGATGGAAAACTCAATAGGTCTGGTTGGTCTAGGAATCGAACCCAAGACTTCAGTAGTAGAGCTTACCACCGCAAGTTCAATAAGACATTTTCCAACTGCAATTTATTAGTAACTAGTTATTTCATCACCGCAGCTCTCTAAACGATGAAGGAAAACATCGTGAGGAAACCGGCATGTCCCAGAACCAAAAATTCGAAGACATGTGACATCTACCAACCTGCACTGGGCCCGCGTGGTGGATTATAGCCCATACGCAAAATACGCGCTTTGACGTGGAGTTGCGGACACTAACTCGTTGTACAAAAAAATACAAATAAAAACCATTAGGCGCAAGTATGACGGAGCTTCGTTTGGGGAAACCTCAACCGATATACAGGGTTTATTTCACCTCATCACAAAGCTGTTAACCAAGCATTCTGTATATCAAACTAAGTAACTTTACGCAAAAAATACTGCTGGGAAACAACTTTTTTTTTGAGGTTATAAATCATGTTTTGTGGTATAACTCAATGTAACACACTCAAAACATTGTGCGGATGGATGCATTAAATAGTATAAATAAAAATCATGCGATAAAAAGTGGTATTTAAAAAAAGCTTGTCAAAATCTTGCAACTTTGACCCCCAATATCTCCGTAACTATAAGGTTCCCAGTTATAGTGTAGAACAAAAAAATGATCAGAATGACGAGTAAAACAAGTCCCTTTCGTATTCGTTAAGAGGTGTTTTACACCCTTTATAATTGTTTTCCTTTGTGACAAAAATATTTACTGTATACTGTATTCGTTATTTATTACACACTTAGAAATGCCCAATTAATATAATAACGTTATTAATAATATTAACTACCTACTACCCTCATCCGCGTGTCACTGCGGGGGGCCTACTGAAAACCAGCGCTGAGTGTTTTACACCCAGCATAATTATGCTGAGTTGGTTACCCTTTCGTTATGGGCATGCTTAACGCAGTTGAGCTGTTTTAATTAAGTGTTAAGCTGTCTGCTGTTATAATGTATATGTATGTGCTGATCTATTGTGTTGTGATGTCCATTAACGAATAAAGGATTATTCTATTCTAGTCTGTATGACTTTTTTTCGGTTGTTCGTATGAAAGTAAGAAAGTTTTCCTAGAAAATCTCACTCGTGCGGAGCCGAGGCGGGTGTCCCTTGATTATTATATGAGTATGGATACCTACTACCTACATTCCTTTGCCTCGCAAAATGAATGTAGGCCGCAAATGTCCAATTAAGATGAAAGTACTTCTCTTTTACATTTTCTAAAGCTTCTAAGAATTCGGCTTGGGAATTTTTTAGCTCATTAATTTCGTTATTAGGGAAATTAGGACGGCTGTTGAATTTTGTTGGTTTACTCGTGGGGTTAGCACAAAGCTTCTTTTAATGATTTGTCATAACTGAAAATATCAAATAATATCTCAAGATTTTATGTAAATTGGGAATCAAAGTTATGGAATGAAAGTCTCTGTTGTAATTACAGAAAGTGCTTGATTGTTGACAAATGTAAGATCTTTTAAATACAGCATTTACGCCAAAAACCTTGTTGAATTTTATGTTCATTTAAGTATGTTTTGAAAACCAATTAAAAATTAATATATTTACCAAATTACGCTTCTTGCTGGCGTTCGTTAGATTATATCAGTATCTAAAGCTTCATTGGTTTTGTACACAGTGGTAGGGTCAAATACTTGAATAAACATAACACAACCTAAACCGAGTTTATTTGAAAGTTTCGGTAGATTTGTAATTATAGTAATAATTCAGTTTTAAAATACGCTTTTTATTAAAGCACACTTTTATACTCCGAACCGACACCGAAAAGTACAGCAAGAAAGATAATTCGCCTAATGTATTATGATATAGGTATTGAAATATTGATAAAACAATCTTCAGAGATGTCTGTTTTCTTCCTTATAAAGAAAAGTTTGTCTAGCAAAACCTCACACCTTAAAATAAAAAAGAACCCAAAGATAATCCAGCTAAAGTACATAATTCAATTGTAAATAAACAAAACTTCCTAAAAGCTTGTAATTGACCAAAATGGCGAGCTCGTCAAACCGAATTCCTTAACAAATAACTTTCAATCAAATTCAAAAACTCTTCTGAATATTTTAATTTAATTCCCCATGGACCAAAATTGGCAAAGTTCACGATCCAATTTTAGGGGATAAAGGGCAAATTATGGGATCAAATTGACGAGGAACTATGTTAAGTTAGGGGCTGTAAGCGTTTCCCTAAGTACTGATGACTACAAATTGTTGGGGTGGAATGTCTTGTTGGATGGTCTAATCATCATTTCATTCATTGGTTTTAGGTTCTACTAATGAAACCAAACCCCTGGTGTCAAGGATAGCGGTGTTCACACTAACCTGTAGATAAATGCAATAGTACATTTTGATACAAGTGGAGAAAGTTTGTTATTGTAGTTCAAGGCGGTATACACACGAGCCGTAAGGCGAGGGTGTTTTTGAGCCGAGAACTGTAATAACAAATGTCCACGTGCATCAAACGACGTTTTTCAATACACTTTTGGAGAAATACAATAAAAGAATGTAAGTACTTAAAATATTTGTGTCATGAATTATTACGAGACTATGTTTTTTTTTCGCGCTTGTTTTCGCCAGGTTGAAGGAGAAGCAAAGCTGTGAAGCTAGTATAGAGCCTAATATAATATATGGCGTTGGGGTAGAATGTCTAGTTGGATGATGTAATTGAATGTCTAAATGCGGGTAAGGGATATAGGGTACTTCGTTGGACAAATCATAAGGATGTTACTATGAACAAGAGCGTAGTCATGTAAGGAATTTAAGAGCAGCGGTGGCCCAGTGGTGGCGGCCGTAAGCCGTGGGTTCGAACCCAGGCAGGCGCATTACTTTGTGTAATTTATTTCAACACCAAAGCTCTCAAAAACGGTGAAGGAAAACATAGTGAGGAAACCGGAATGTCCTACAACCAAAAATTCGAAGACATGTGACATCTACCAACCCGCACTGACCCTGCGTGGTGGATTTGTAGCCCATACGCAAAATACGCGGTTTGACGTCGAGTTGCTGACACCAGCCCGTTGTACAATACAATACAACTATAACGGGTGTTACGTCATGATCTTCCGGCACACAAACAACACGTTGTTATTCCAATCTCCCCTGTCAATCCACCGTCACGTACTTACTTCTATCATTTACTTACTTCTTATTCTTTTATGTCATTTCTTACACAATTCATACGATCGTTTTCTAAGTGTTCATTTCTCCATCTCCAGCCATCGACATTTATATTCATCATTCTTTTAGTCACGTGCGATCACGTGCTCATAATTATCAAGACAGTCGATTCCCTTTCGACTTTTTTTGTAACTGACGCAACTTTCTAACTTTCTCTTATACCGGGTTATTTGTAAAACACAAACAACCTTGCTTTTCTGAAAACATACAAAAAAAAATGTACTCTCAATGCAAAAAAAAAATATAGTATAATATGTAAGTAGTATATCAACTATCTAGTGTCCACGACAAAAGCCTTGCTTAGTGTGGCACTGATTGCGCTGTGTTTTAATGTTCGGCAATATTATATATTTAATTTTTTGTATCTTCTAATATATAAAATTCTCGTGTCACAGTGTTAGTTACCATACTCCTCTGAAACGGCTTGACCGATTTTTATGAAAATGTATATGTATATTCAGTAGGTCTGAAAATCGGCTACTATCTATTTTTCATACCCTTAAGTGATACCTAAGGGTTATCCACCCCTAACATTTTTTTTTAACTAGAAATAATTTATATTGCAAAACAATCATTGCGGGGTCAGCTGGTTTATTTATGTAAGTACTGCCATAGAGTGTATATGTCACTCTCATTGAGTTTAGTATGGAAAGTCGGTTTTGTTTTTTGCCTGTTGTAGAAAAAGTCGTAGAACAAATGTTGTTGTTTATGATGTAAATAATCTACTTCTATGGGGTATTGGTGTTTTACAAATACCCCTATATACTCATGCCTTATTTTATGCATGCTTAAGAATGAGAATTAAATTATTCTTGAAATACATTGTCTCATTTATGTAACTAGTAATCTTCAATGTTCTTGTTAAATACATTTTATGAAAGAAAGAAAAAAAAAATATTCGTCGCACAGTCATGACATGCATACAATATTAATAAGGTAAACATAGAACGCATTAACACAAACACAAACATTTAAACTAAAACCGAAAATGAAACACAACAACATTAGCTTAATTGTCTTTTTTAAACTTTCACGATCAGAACACATTATAAAACTTAAGAAGACGGGTATTTATCGCGAATTTACCTCCGGTCCGGTTTTTTATCCGATCGAAACGCGGGTTTCAATTAAAGGTAAATTCGCGATAAATACCCGTCTTCTTAAGTTTTATTAGCATAATTTTAAGACACTGTTATTACGTTCATGACTTCTTTATGATACTAATATTGTACTAAAACATTGTCCCGTGGGTCCCGTGGGCCCATACAAAACAAAATCAAAACCAAGCATTTATTTCAAGTAGGCCCGTTACAGGCACGTTTGAACTGTCGAAACAAAGACGAAAATTAAATGTACTACCCACCTACAGTCCCAGTCACAAGACACGAAAACTGCGAAAGAATTGTAGTTAACCATTCCCTAGCTAAAGAAAAACGGGCAAGAAACTCCATGGACAAATGGGAGCTGAGCTACTAAATAAAAAATCTATAAAACAAGTAAATGAAAAAGAACACAGTTACACTACACGTGTCGCACCTAAAACATTTTCATAGGAGGGAAATATTTTACCGGAGGGTCATGTAATTGACTTTACAGCACTGCGTGAGGGTTTCAGGAGGAAACTGTGAGTGAAAGTAAAAGTAGATGGATATCGTATCGTCGTAGTGATCGTAAACGATAACCTAGTTGGAGAGATGGCTGTCATTACTTGTGGTCATCTAGCTAGTACGGATATTGCTGTATGTTTTCGGCTTTGACAGAAAGATAAAATTTGTAAAACACAGTTTTTAGGATATTAAATATAAAACCATCGCTAGACAGTCATATCTTGCATACACTATAACTACACGGGTAAGATCTTATCGATCAATAGTTGGGAGTCCTGAATACCGAAGCAACTATACCTAGACATTTAACTGATAACGAAGAGACACGACAGAAAAATCTTCTGGAGATTTAGTAACGGACGGGAGGTAACAAAAATAAATTAAAATCAAAATCAAAGCATTTATTTCAAGTAGGCCAGTTACAGGCACTTTTGAATTGTCGAAACAAAATGAACATTTAAAGTAGCTACAGTCCCATTCACAAGACATAAAAACTGTGAAAGTACTGTAGTTGCTCATTCCCTAACGTAGATATCTATGGAGAAGATTGGGCAAGAAACTTCATGGACACTCTTTTAAATCAAAATATTGTTACAAAATCTTGGTTACATCATTCATGTTGAGATGGTATATTATGTGAGAACAATGTAGCAAGATGTGCACGTTAAAAGTGTCCATAGCATAAATATAAAGTGGGCCCCCCTATTACGATGGTACGGAACCCTTCACGCGAGTGAGTCCGACTCGCATTTGGCCAGTTTTTTTTACGTGTGTAGTTTAAATTGAAAATCTTTAGGGTTTTTCATGTACACTTAAAGTTCGTACTTACAGGATTATATCCGTCCATAACAAGTAGTTTGTGCCTTTTAACAATACAATTGTAACGTCTCTGGATGCGTCCTACTATAGTTTTATCTTTGGAAAAGCAATTATTTCGTTTTTAAATTAATATAGTGGTGTCGATTCTGTTGTGCACAAACTAAACTTAATTTAGACTATCGCTATATTTTACTAAAAGGCAGTGCGAGAAAAGGACGGTAATAGCTACGAACTAAGTTAGAAATGTCAAACTAGTTTACGCCTTGCGCTTCACAGTGTTTTTAGTCGACATGTTTTTACGTGCACCCTTCATTTGTATGGAAATATTAGTTCGAATTAAATTTGACAGCTCTAAATTACGTCCGTCTCTTCCTCGTTTTATTAGTGAAAAAGGATAGTAATAGCCTAAATTAAGTTTAGTTTGTGCACAATAGAATCGACACCATTATCTCCTGTTACATGGTTCATAAAAGCTTGTCAAAGTATTGTTGTCATTTCATCCTGTTGAAAGTTTAAACTTGTTTTTATTAAATTAAGCTTATGAAAATTGAATCGCGGAGGCTGCCCGTGAATGTTGTTTTTGCCGTATTATCAGAAGGGTCTATTATTTTTGAATTAATATCTTATAAGCATCTAAGTATAGTCATAAACCTGAAACACTTTAGTTTAGTCATTGGAAAGTGGAATATAATCTTAAAACAATTAGTTTTAGTTTAAGTTTAAGTGCTTTGGAATCAAAATTTCGAGATAGCAAGAATAGGACATGACGACAATATCAAGAATTGCAAATCTATTTAATTTAGTCCGTCAATTAGAGTATTGGAAAATAATGGACGCGTTATTATTATTTTTGTAAATCAATGGATATTGACAAAGATAAAACGCATGAAAACTTTGGAGTGGGGAGGGGGGTCGTGACGTCAGAACACACTAAAAATTATACAAGGCGGGACGTATTGAGAATTTTAAAAGTGTCGTATCTTCGTCAATTTTGTATTGCGTAACACAAGAAAAAATACGGGTTAAATATTTTTTGGAAATCTAACTGACGGATTATTTTGATTTTTTTGTTGTCTACCCTATTAAACCTATATTGTCATTTACGGGATATCTTCCGTGATTATTTATTACGTTGAGCTCCCGATATTTCGACGCCCGATCGATAACCCGATATCACGATGTCATAAGTGACACTATAAGTTTAGTTTTAAACCGGGAAAGCCTAAAACAGTACCCTATTAGTTTTAAAGTTGAAGTGCTTTGAAATCAAAACTTCGATAGAAAAAAGTCAAGAATTCCTAATTATTTTAGAGTTACACTTTATAAATAAATTCCTAATAAAGTTACATTTAACATAGTAAAAAAAAGTAAAGTCTTGGAAAAGTTTTAAACACTGTTTTAAGTTTTCACCAGAAAAAAGTTTTGTATAATCAGGAAGTGACGACTTTGATGTTCACTCTCACTTCTCAGGAGCTCTCGCGAAATCCACACGGGGTTACAGTTTCATTGATAAGCGGTACGGTTATCAACTTATGGCTGTTTTTTGTAGATTTTCTAATAGTTGTAAATACAAAATGTCTTGTTGGGCTTATACAACTTGTCATTATACCATACTCAAAAAATCCTACGTGGGTGAGTTTAGACACATTTAAACTCATATATACACACAGCTATACCCGGACCGTTTGTAGGCCAAACAATTTTTTGTTCTTTCGGGAATCGAACCCGCGACGCGCAGCATGTAAACGTTTTGTCGCAGCGTCAACCGTGTCGTCAAGATTTAAATAGTAGATATGTCACCGTAAAATGGTCAAATACGTTATATTGTAATATCTCTAGCGATATTGTACACTCTCGAAATATTGTCAAATGAACATACTGCTTACAATAAAACGCATTATTTTTCGTGAAATGCATGCGACGGTAGACAACTTACGCGGTGTGGAGAGAATGAGGGGTCCCCCTTGCCCAGTGGTACCACTCTCATGAAAAGATACTGAACCATTCCTGAGAAATATCGATTAATATAACCTAACCTTAAAACACTTTATATTTCTCTAAAAGCGTAGTCGACGGAGCCCCGCTTCGCGGGGCCCGTATTTCCGAATGCAGGTTTTAAAGGAACCTAAGGGGTGCCCTAAGTCCCGATTATGGGTGCAGAGATACTTCCGTATGTTCAATTGACAATAATTCGAGATATTACAATATCGCTGGACAACTTTACGGTGACAGATATGCAGTGTAGCAAAAAAGTCGGGTTACTGACGATAGTTGAACGTGACAACGTCTTAAGAAAATACTGATGGAATGGTAGCATTTTTTGACACCACATTCACTTTTCACTGCGCAGACGCATCGCTCACTCAAGTAGGAGAGAGACGATTGTGCTTCTTTGTCACTCGTTCCGCGCTCTCGCTTGCACTTCAAGCCTTACATGGAACGCCTCAGACCGATCAGCGAGTAACGCCGCATGAGTCATGTTTTTTCGTGCGTGCAGCCGGCTCTATCGAATTATAAGACGTTGTCACGTCAAAAACAAAATAGCACCCTAGGGTTTGAGATTAACGATACCTCGACCCTAGAACACAAAGGGCTAAGAAAGAACACGGATGGGTTTTAGTCAGTAAAAGTCTGACACAGCCTTCCGCTCCGCCCAGAGCCTGACCCTTCATTTGATGATTTCCCATCCGAAATAAAAAGGGTCTGAGATTAAACACAATTTAAAATTCTAATTAAGGAAAGCACAACTTGGTCAAGTGGTACAACAACGAATAAAGAAAATTATGCAAATTCCTTGTCCAAAGTAAAAGATTTCAAGGAATACCTGGGGTGCAGTTGTAACAAAAACTGGTATAACAACGGCGAGCTTAACCCAATTCTGAGTTAAGCTCGCCATTTTACGTAAGCTATACATAGTGTAAACGGACCCTGCACCGAGCATTCTGTAAATCAAATTATATTACTCTACGCAAAAATCATTGACAAGCCGAATACGTAATATTTGAGTCGCAAAGCCGAGGGGACTCAATGTAACACACTCAAAATATTAATGCATTGTGTAGGTGTAGTATCATGATCGTAGATGTATTTAAAGTAAAGTTTACATGAAAAACTTTCATTTAAATAAAAACTAGCAGCGGTGGCCCAGTGAGCAGCGGTGACCAAGTGGTGGCTGCCCCGATTTACGAACAGTAAGTCGTGGGTTCGAACCCAGACATTACTTTGTGTATTTTATTTCATCACCGCTGCTTTCAAAACGGTGAAGGAAAACATCGTGAGGGTACCGGCATGTCCTAGAACCAAAAATTCGAAGACATGTGACATCCACCAATCCGCACTGGGCCCGAGTGGTAGATTATAGCCCATTCCCTTTCATTGAGAGGAGGCCGTGTCCTAGCAGTGGGAACATTATAGGCTGATGATGATGATGAAATAAAAACTTGTGTAAACGTTGAAACTGTGACCTCCAATATATCCGTAACTAGAAGGTTCCCAGGTATCGTCTAGAACATAAAAAATATCGCAATGACGAGAAGCAAATGCCTTTTACCTTCGTTAATTTTACTCTTACAATCACCATACTTATTTGAAAAGTATATTATGTGTGCATTTCTTTTAGTTGAGTGTGCAAAAAAAGAATAATGCTATAAAGTTCACATTTCATTGCGACTCGAGTCAGAGTGTATTCCGTGTTACGTGCCAAAACCTTATCCCCAAAAGTTCGAACAAAAGGAACTGTTGACAGCTGTACAAGTTTTTACTCCAACCGTTGAAAACTTTCGACTAGTTCCATTAGGAAGAACTTGCTACGAGTTCGAGGGCACTTTATTTATTATTAGTTAAGAAATATATGAACTTACTTCGACAGACAAAAGTTTTAGTTTATTATGATGAAGTAGGAAAATAGTTAGACGTTTTATAGAGCTGGATTTTAACTGTTCTTTTTGGATGTACCTATTTTTCACAATTTCTGAGTATGTTAGCAATCTCTAAAGTAACGTGAATTTAATAAAGCGTTTCCTAGAATAGAAAGTGTAGAAACTGTAAATTGTAGTTATAATAAAATAACTAAAAGGTATGCCACTACAATACTGTAGTCACAGTGTGCAGTAGTACAGTAATGTAGTGGCATTCTTCTTTCTCCCGTGGCTGTTTTACATCTCATACTCGCTCCTGTACACTCCAACACACATTCATTCACTGCAACATACATTCTCACACTTCTACATTCATTCATACTCTTACATGACACTATACTCTCGTGCAAACCATTAGTTCTCCATTTTTTTAATTTTTTATTTTGCCTTTGGGGCCCTGGTGACCTGTAACATAGGCTTCTTCGAAAGCCTACTTCAGGCACCAGTCTCTTCCAATGGTGGAATATAACAATAAAATAATAAAAAAACATTTTTATAAAAATAAAATAAAAATGTGGCATACATTTTAGTAGCAAAATGTACCAGCAGGACAATTTCACACACAAAAATACGTAATTTTTATCCTTCCCCGCATGCAACTCCCCACGGCTTATGTTGTTACACAAATAACTACAATTCATAGATGGTTTTTTTCATAGTCTTTTAATTGGGACAAGCCCGCCACACTATTCCCAAACCACTGTAACTCCTGAAAGCCTGAATCAACTGTAGCGGACACCAGGAAAGCGCCGAGACAATGAAGCTCGACAACATCTCAGAGAAACAATTGAACTGTCTTAGATCTAGCAACGAAATTAATCAGAAAACTATAGCGATAAGGCGCTGTCTCCACGAGCGAGAGAATCGCGGCGATTTGACGTATTTCTATACAAAAATATCGCCGCGATTCTCTCGCTCGTGGAGACGGCCCAAAAGAGAGTGTATAGAAAAACGTGGCAGGGACGATAATATCGCCACGGTTCTCTCGCTCATGGAGGCGGCCCCTAAGAGTAGGTAAAACCGTGGTTACCACTTTTCTTAGTTCTGCTGATAAATTTCAATGAAACTTGGCATCCGCATAGACCACAACCTGAGTTAGGACAAAGGAAACTATGAGTATTATTAAACTATTACTAGCTAGTTAAAACGTTACCGTTAATATCCAACCTCTAAGTCAGTGTATCTAAAGGGTTTAAGCACCTCTTAACAAAGCTGGTTTGTTCTACGGGAAACCTTCTTGTTACGGAGATATTGGGGATACATGTTTTTATTACTGCAACATTTTACTTTTAACACCTCTACGAACCTCGTACAATGCAATCCATCCATCAGCACAACGTGCATTTCATCGAGTTCTACCACAAAACATGATTTTTCACCCAAAAAAAGACGTTTCCCAGCAATAAATTTTGAGGAAAGTTACTTAATTTGATGTGAAGAATGCTTGGTTGACGGGTTCGTGATGAGGTTGTTTACACCCTGTATAAAGTAAGCTTAACAATCGTTGTTGCTTTATCAATCATGAATGATGTAACCAAGATTTTGTAACAATATTTTGATTGAAAAGAGTGTCCATGGAGTTTCTTGCCCGTTCTTCTCCATAGAGATCTACGCTAGGGAATGGGCAACTCAAGCTGGGCTCATGGCTTTCTCAAGTTATTATGCCTTGTGACTGTGACTGTAGCTTTGATTTAGTTTTGTATTTTTGACATTCAAAAGTGCCGTAATGGTCTAATTGAAATAGATGATTTGAGTTTTGAGTTTGAGTTTGAGTTGTTATGATAACTTCCTCTAATAGAAATGTACCAGCAGGACAATTTCACGCACAAAAATACGTATTTTTTATCCTTCCCCGCAAGCAACCCCCACACGGCTTATGTTGTTACGCATACGAATATATAATATGTAGAGGTTTTCACAAAACCCACTATTTTTGGTACCGAACGTCTAGCCAAATAAATAATGTAGATTATTTTTATTTCATATGTTTTCATCAAGAGCCATACATAATTCCATTTCGTGTTTCGGCCAGATGGTATTTGGAAATTGATACCCACACAAATATAAAAGACTGGACTTTATCCGTGGCTTCGTCTGCGGGTACTTTTTTATGACGTGAAAACTTCTTTAGGCGCATTGATCACTTTTTGAGTGAACAAAAATCATGGATCTCGCGTGACCGTCACGTACGCAACTAGTTGTCACTTCTATCCCCAAAGACTGGCCTGTACGGTTTTTTTGGTTGTACAACTTTCACACTCCTGGGCAGGGCATAGGCCTCCCCAATTCCTTACACTTTTCTCGATGTTGTTCCGAGGAAGCCATCCCGCCATTTTCTCCTCAGTCGACCTGGTCTAGCAGACTCAGGGCTTATTCATGTCCTGCCTAGTCCCATTTTAATTCGGCAATTCTATATGAGGTACGTCAGCAACTTGAGTTCGCTTCAGAACTGTGGTGTTCCTTATTAGATGGGAATTTTGTATTTTGATCGATCATATTTTGTAGTATGTATATATTTGTTTTGCAAATATTCAGGATAAAAATTTGCATACTTACTTTCCAATGTCCCAACCCTACATCATCAACATCATCATTAGCCTATGAATGGGCTAAATAAGGTGTTAAAAAATAAACTGCAAGAAACTTGAGAGTTGTTTGGAATCACAAATAAAAATAATCACGAAAAAAATGTATATAAGTAACGATCCGTTTCAAAGATATATGCGATATTTTCACCGCCCACAAAATGATTGAATATGCGCACTTGACTGTACTGTGACTGCACCGTGCAGGGCGCCGCGCGCGTGGTCGTTCACCCCTGCGACAGCGCAAACGTAGACAGCTGATTCTAACTTTCCCATCACATTTTGCAGACTTTGGACTACTACTATGTTTTTTTTATGTAAAAACTAAAAATGCTTGAAAACAGTTTTTTTTTTAATGTATTCGTTTTTGATACCGAGTACGTACACGAAATTCTAGCAGTTCATTTTTTAATACCTTATATAATTCACCGCGCGAGCCCAGTGCGGATTGGTAGACCTCACATGTCAATTTTTGGTTCTAGGGCATGTGCTGGTTTCCTCACGATGTTATCTTTCACCGTTTTGAGAGCAACTATAATGAAATAGATTACACCAAGTAATGCGCCTGCCTGGGTTCGAACCCATGACTTACTGCTCGTAAGCCGAGACCGCCACCACTGGGCCACCGCTTTTCGTACGTAGGCTACATGTTTTCTGTCACGTAAAGAAACAGTCGGTTCTGTGATTGCCGTCAAACAGAATCAGACGGTGGGCAGACAGTTTTTTAGAGGTGTGAGCAGTCATTCCGATCACGTCTCTTTGAAAATCGAATTGTATTTTTTTTATCCAAACGTATTGAATTCGTAAATCGAATGCCATGGACAATCATAACCTATGATTGCAGTTGAAAATTCGTTTTTAGAACGGAATGCTGAATCAGTCCATAGAGACCAATTTTTTAACCTTTTTACCAAGGTTACAAGGCTTTTTCAAAACGCATTTAGTCATCATAACTTCATCATGACAAGCAATATTTTTGTAGTAATAATGTGATCGTAGAATAAAATATGTTCTCCTAAACATCATATTGCGGATATTTGGTTTCCTAAAAGGTTACAGAGGTCAAACACTTTCGGCCGCAGAGGCGTAAATACGGAAATAAGCTGTATCCTGGATGACGGAATTGATCGCTGGGGTTGTTTTCATATCTCCTGTACATAAATCGGACATACATTTTCAACCCAGACATCAATAATTTTATAGAGAGGTAAAAATTGGCAACGGCGTACCTATGGAAGCTTGGTATGTAATGGGTGGTCACCCATCCGGGTTACCTTCATAATATCGACAGTGACTGCACTGACGGTCGCTGTATCGACAATGTTCCATCGACGAGTTGATGAATCGACGGTACGCTGTATCGACTGTGCACTAAATCGACGGTATACCAAATCGATAATACGTTGCATCGACAGTACACCATGTCGATGATAAGCTGCATAGACATAGACTGAATTTACCCGAAATAAATAAAACATTTCAGATATATCACACCGATTGCCACTCATAAAATGACAGAAATCCAAGACGTGAACAATGAGATCAGGTTATTTTTTAGATTAGGTCACCACCATCAGATTATTGGCACATGTGTCAAACTCTAAATAATTCCCCCATTTTTTTACTGGCCTCTGTGGTCCCACTGCTGGGCAAAAGCCTCCCTCTATTCCCTCCAACGGACTCGAATTTGCGCTATTTCTTTCCTATTACATTGACTCTGTATCTATACTAATATTATAAAGCAGAAGAGTTTGTTTGTTTGTTTGGTTGAACGCGCTAATCTCAGGAACTACCGAGTCGAATTGAAAAATTCTTTTTGCGTTGGATAGTCCATTTATCGAGGAAAGCGAGGCTATATAAGATCACGCTATGACCATTAAGAGCGGAGCAGAAATGAAAAATGTTTCAAAAACGGGTTTTTTTTTTACTTTCGTTTTTCTCTCTTATGTGACGCAGACGAAGTTGCGTGGGTCAGCTAGTCGTTGATATTTTAGGTGCCCTTAGTTTAAAATTTATTTAATAACAAATACTACAAAAGACGAGACAACTCTCTCAAAGAAGACTTAATTATTAATTAATTCAAAAGCATAATGATCAAAGAAACATCAAATGAGTTGGGGGCGCCACCCGGTGGCGTTGGCATGAATTAGTGGCGGTCCAACACCTTGAATAAGGAATGTTTACCTGTAATTTTCATAATTTCTTGCCTTTTGTTAAGGTTTATTGAATTATAATTTGTTATGCAGCTTAATTAAACTTTGAGTAAACTCATGCACATTTTATGTGAGAATTAAAATAAATTGGTGAAACTGCTATTCTAAATGTACAGCAGATGTACCAATTTATTATGGTTTCTATAGCCTAAAACGAACTAATTGGTGTTCGGTAATTTTAGAAATGTCTTACGATTTCAACATTCATAAAAACAACCATACATTGGTTCCAAAAGGCCATATATGTCATACCCGAGATAATTCTCAAGAATGTTAAACTCAAACATATGAAACTTGGAAGGATTGGCAGTTTTTTATTAAATAACTTTAAAAAAATATATATTTTCCGTGAATTTGTAATATTTGATTTGTTATTATCGAAGCTTACCACTAACAAATAATTGCCTGTAATAGAACTACTTAATTATTTTACTAAACAAACAAATTTTAGGAATTCATGTTTAGTGGTTATGGGGTGGTACCTATCTGCTAACGAAAGATTTTCTCAATGTAAGTAACTCTTTTTGATGTGTGAATGTGCTTATTGACTCTAAATTTTAATTGGTACAATTGAAATAATTCTAACTTTACAATTACTAAGTATATGAAAAAAATCTTCAAAGTAAAGCATTTTTTCTTTGAAATTTCGTAACTACTCCTAAACGGCATTAAGTTTTAAGTTTTTTTTTTCACACTTACATTTGCCGCTTTTTTCTTCACAAAGTGTACAATTGGAATTTTGATCTAATGATTTATTAGGCTACAATTAAATAAAAACCACCCATTTCGCACTATTGGGCCTGCAGTGACTGAAGTCACAACCACTTTGTAGTGCAAGCTGATTAGAACTTTATTCTAACAGTAAGTATTTCAAACGAAGTTTGAACCACCACAAAATATAGAGTTGCTAATTTAGCAGATACCCCAACCTTAATAAAATTAGCTTATCAATAGTAACCTACTTTCTTATAGTGTTTTCTCAAGAGTTGTGATTACCCAGCAATTCCCTCAAGATCGTTCGTCGGGTTTATGAGTCCTATATATAGTGGACACTTACTTTTACGGGACTAACAACATAAATTTGTCATTTCCGTAATATTATCGCTAACTTGCCACCCTCTTGATGAAATGTGTGGTGTAAAAAGTATTATCTTTTATCATTGTGGTGATTCAGATAATCTTATGTTGCTTAGCCGTTATGTACGAGTATGACCTAACTCAAACACCTGATTATATAAATTAATGTTATAAAGAGGAAAGATTAGTTTTTTTGTTTGTATTTTTGTTACGATTTAACTCAACAAATACTCAACCGAATTAAAAAAAAAAACTCACTATTAGAATGTTACATTTACCGAGTAACATAGGCTATAAATTATAATATTAAAATCATGGAAATTAGCCGACAATCATGACAATTTCCGCGGACGAAGTTGCGAACGAATTGAAATAGTATATTTTATAACGAGGGACTAAACGAAGCCATTATATACCCGAGGTGGTTTGACTCCCAAGCTTGCGAGGGAGGCAATGAAAGCGAGGGTATATTATATTGGCGTTTAGTCTCGAGGTGCAAACTGTAGTTTTCATTTCGAGTGCGAGAAAAATAGTTTTTAAAACCGAACAAATTTACACTCGACTAAAAATCTGAACTGAGCAGTCAGATTTTCTTCTATCTGGTCAGTCACAGATTAACAATTTAAAACACAACACAAACTCTCAAAATTCTCGCAATTTTGATGATCCACACTCCACAGATAATTATAGTACCTACATAGTAATGTAGGTACTATAATTATTTATCAGCGGTTAGCAACAGAGGCATTCCACATACTTTTTCAAAATCAACGATGCACACAAACAACCATAAATTTTCCCGCGTTGAAGAGTTCATTTGTTTTTTTTTTCAATATACCGCTTTCTATTTGCAAGCCAATTCGAAATTTAAATGAAATCTTTGACAAGTTACTCTTTTGTGACCATGTTTCAGAGTAAAATATCGTTCCATTTTTAAATTACTTTTTACTCCCTAGGGAATAAACAGTCACTTTAATCCCGCTTCGTAGGGCTATAATGGCGTACTTTTAGAGCATGAGAAGTGAAAATGTATTTTAATACTCTTAGACCGTTATCACTCTAGTGAGTTACGAGCGAGCGCAGGCAACTCGTGTGATAAGGCCCTTAAAATACACCCAGACATAAAGGGTGTAAAACACCTCTTCAAGAAGCTGAAAGGCACTTGTTCTCCCCATCATTGCTATATTTTTTTTACACCATACCTGGGAACCTTCTAGTTACGGAGATATGGGGGGTCAAAGTTACAACTTTTTGGCAAGTTTTTTTTTTGTAAGATTTTAACCTTGAACACCTCCACGACCCCCGTACTATTCAATCTATCCATCAGCACAATGTTTTAAGTGCGTAACATTGAGTTCTACCACAAAACATGATAATTATATAACCTCAAAAAAAAAGTTGTTTCCCAGTAATATTTTTTGCGTAAAGTTACTTAGTTTGATGTACAGAATGCTTGGTTAACGGCTTTGTGATGAGGTGGTTTACGCCCTGTATTTATTACATTCACTCCTTATTACCATGGTGTTAGGCAGAAACCGCAGAACGCCACAGCTACTACAATCCTTACATACTCCTCTTGCCTCATCCACGTTCATACATCAGGTCATACAGCTCGCACGCTTACGAGTACTACGCACTCGACCTACCTGAAGAACTTCACTAATAAGGTCAGAGTATATCCATCTAGTGCGTGCCCTCCTGGCCACTCTTATCAGCCTTGTTAAGGTAAAAGCGTCGGGGTGGCCCGCGAAATTCAAATTTTCTTACTTTTTTTGCAATTTGCAGGCCAGTGCTAAGTTTTATGTTGATAAACATATCGGTCACCGCTGTAAGACATATGTAGTTACAGAGTTATAATCATCAATACAACCCTAAAAGTTCATAAAAGTCGAAGAAGGACTTTGACCGTGAAAAATTCGTACATCGACTCTTATGAACTTGGAGGGTTGTATTGATGATTTTGATGATTATAATTCTGTAACTACATACGTCTTATAGCCGCGATCGATATGTTTATCAACATACAACTAAGCACTGCCCTGTAAATTCCAAAAAACGTACGAAAATTTGAATTTCGCGGACTAACTTGGAGCATCCCCCTTAATATCTTTTGTTAGTCGCCATTCACTCATCCTCTTCACATGACCAAACCATCTAAGCATATTGTTTTACTTGCTCTCTACAAATTCTTACAATTTTTACGTTTTAGACAAGGTCCAACCCGTCGCCACCACGTAGTGGGTTCGAACCCAGACAAGCGCATCACTTTGTGTAATTTATTTCATCAGCTGCTCTAAAAAACGGTGAAAGAAAACATCGAGAGGAAACCGGCATGTCCTATAGAACCAAAAATTCGAAGACGTGTGACATCTACCAATCCGCACTGGGCCCGCGTGGTGGATTATAGCCCATTCCCTCTCATTGAGAGGAAGCCGTGTCCCAGCAGTGGGAACATTATAGGCTGCTGATGATGATGATGACAAGGTCCAATAAATATACAGGCAGGAAATACCGTGAATAGATTTATTAACTTATATAATCTGTGTGTCTACAGAAGAATCTACGAAGTCGTCAACCAAGCATTCTGTACATCAAACTAAGTAACTCGACGAAAAAAAAATACTGGGAAACAACTTCTTTATGTTTTGTCTGAAAAAACATGTTTTGTGATAGAACTCAAAACATTGTGCCGATAGATGGGTTGGAATAGTACGGGGATCATAATAGAGGTCTTTAAATAAAAAAAAAAAAACATTGAAAACTTACATAAAAAAAAAACTTATCAAAAAGTTGGAACTTTGACCCCTATACCTCCGTAAGCTATGGTGTAGAACAAAAAAAATATCGCAAAAGGTTGCGAGACGTTTTTTACATACTTTGTATCTGATTTACTTGTACCAACAGAAAAGTATGCGTTATCCTACCAGTAGGTAAATGAAAGAACAATGATAAAACGTAAATGAAACCTTAATCCACCTATTACAACGTTATTAATACCCCACATGGCTCATATCTTTTACCCGCTCAAACCTCATAAGGGCGCACAGAATGACAGCTTAAATTCAAATTTTGCCCCCGCTTCCTCAGGCTAGATAGTTCTATCTCGCTCACACTATCAAGAAGATTTTTTTAGGGTGAACTACACTATTGATGGAACGATGGCAAATATTCATCACCTGCCTGACCTTTTCCAAATATGTGAAGGCAACTGAATAAAAGTATTTTATATGGAGCAATTGAATATCTGCCCACCACAATCCAGTTAATACTGGGTAATACGATACCTCTTAATAAGACTGGCTGACAGACTTGCGAGCCACTGACTACCTGTAACGACTGTCAAAGATCTACATATGACAGACAGCGGATTTCCGAGGCACGTAGGAAACAGGTATGTAATAGGTGGTCACCCACATAAGGACAAACCTAGGCAAGCACGGCTTAACCTTAAGATTGACCCAAGCCGCTGTTATTATTTAGCCAAAAGCTCCTTACCTCCCCTCGCTTAATCATAATGAAAACTAAATTCAATTCGGTTTTTAAACATTTAGACAGACGTACTGCAATATTACTGACAAGTCAACACGAGGAAACTAATATTTTGGTAACTTTATAAAAACGACACAACTCCTTTGCGATTCCGAGCACTTTAAACTAATATAAAAAAGCGTGGTGTACGGTGAATTAACATGCGATGCGTTTTTCACTCTACATTTCTTGATACTAGCCTAAAAAGACATTTCTATCGACAATTTTTCAACAGCAAGATTTTGTTCTTGTTTTACATAAAAACATAATTATGCGACACTCGAATGAATTTTGATTTTTTTTGCCGGATTTTCTTCCGCCATTTTGTTTTATTAATTTATATTACGGCCACGCATAATACATATAATATATTCATAGACAGCTGGTGTCAATACACAAGTTTTTTCTGAGACAAAATCTTCTACAGCGTCACTTTTTCGAAATTTAAGCTATCAAAGCTTGTGTTTTCGAAAACGGGTCACTTTAGAACATTTTGCCTCATACAAAACTCGTTTGTATTTATACCAGAATTGGATAAAAAACCCATATTTAAGGTTTTATATTATGCGTGGCCGCTACTTTAAAAAAGATGGTTGTCTGTTAAGTCGTTTTAACGGACGATAATTTTACGTGATATCGTCATATTTCATGATATTCGTGAATTTAAGTTTAAGAACAAACACCCCCTTAAGGATGGAAATTCTAACAACACCGTTGCGTTAGTTCCAATCATACGCCCTTTTTTTCGGGTGGGAAATTATCAAATGACTCCTCCTGCTCTGGGCAGAGCGGAAAGGAGTCCCAGACTTTGACTAAAACCCATCCATGTTCCTTCTTTTCCTTTCTCACTTCTTCTTTTTTTTTGTGTTTCAGGGCCATGTTATCTCTTTCGAACAGTCCCACGGCCCCTACAGGCGGCAGGAATCGGCCCTTGCGGACCCCTTCCTTATGCTGACATCGGAACGCGCGACACCTCATGTTGCCATTACTGCCGTCCACAGGCCCGCGCCTACGGTGGCCGGGGGCCACCACGTGGCCGACAACGCCCGGTGTGTTTCTTGCGGCGGCTGAGACGTGAGGTTTTCTCCCACTCACGTTCCACCACCTCCTTCGCTAGCATGATTGCTTCGCAGAAGGAGGTGACGGCTTCCCATTCCGGCTCGCTCCAGACCATGGATTGAACCAGGACCGGACGCGAGTGGTCGCCGCTCCCGATTGCCGCTACGAGGACACGGCGGTGATCCGCCCAAGCGGGGCAAACATCCACTGTGTGCTCTACTGTGTCCGCCGGTCGATCCTCGCAGTGGTGACACCGGAGCGTTTCCTTCCGCCTGGTTCGGTGCAGAAACTTCCCGAAACCACCGTGCCCGTTGAAGACCTGTGTCAGGCGGAAGGCACTATTTGGCGTTGTGGTCGCTGCTAGCAGAACTTTGACAGCTTACATCACGGAAACGTGACACTGTAGAACATTTTATCTCAGAAAAAACTTATTTGTTATGATGCCAACTATCGATTGATAAATACTTTGATTTGATCATCAAAGTTGATCAGAAGATGTTTTCAGTGATTGTATTTTAACTTCGATAGCTCTCATCTCGGAAATATGACAGTTAGCAACGTTTTAATTTCTGCAAAGTTTGTTTGCATTGATGCTAGCTGTCAATTGATAGACGTTTTATGCGTGTTTGATCAAATCAAAGTTACGCTGAAGATTCCATCGGTGAATGCACTTAAATTTTGATAGCTCATTATCACGGAAACGTGACACTTTAGAAGATTTTACCTAATACAAAGTTGTTTAGTTGTTTTATACCAGCTATCGATTCATAAAAATCCTAAGCGTGGCTGTTACTATTAAAAAATCCGGCCAAAAAAATCTAAATTAATCTGTGTATACAGTGGTATTTCAGTTTTATATCTATCATCTTCATCTTAAATTCATTTACACCATTGGATACATAAGGGTTCAAAAAATTCATTACACCAAGTGAGGACTGTGGTGCACCACGCGGGATGGAGGGGTGTGAGTGTGACTACAAGTTGGACGAAAAATGTAATTCCTTCGATTTATAAACTTGACTAAAACAATTCGGGTTAGTGATAAAGATCATAATGGTAAATTTTTCAAAAGTTTAAGTTCTCAGGCAAAAGTGCGAAAGGGCTTGGAACATTTTTCCGCCATTTTGTTTTTTTTTTCTAAGTAGCGGGCACACATATGACCTATATTGATCGATAGCTGGTATCAATACAAACAAGTTTTGCGTGAGACAGGATGTCCTAAAGTGTCATGTTTCCGAGATATGAGCTATCAGAGTTAAAGTCAATTCACTGATGGAATCTTCAGCACAACTTTGGTTTGATTAGGCACGCATAAAACACGTTATAAATCGATAGCTGGCTTCAATACAAACTAGTATTGTCGAGACAAAATGTTCTAAAACGTCAAGTTTCCGAAATATGTGGCATTGTGATCGCTACCAGCACACCTTTGATAGCTTAAATCTCGGAAACGTGACGATTTAGAAGTTTTTGTCTCGTACATAACTTATTTGTATTGATAACAGCTATCGATTTATATAGGTTTTGTGCGTAGCCGCTACTTTAAAAAAAAAAAAAACAAAATGGCGAAAGAAAATCCCGCCCAATAGTTCAAACCCCTTTGCACGGATAAGTCACGTGCTACTTTATTATAATTTTTAATAAAATGTTTTTCTTGTGAAAAATAAAATTGTTGATACTAATATCTCTCTCGATAACAGGCACGTTTACCTACTGACATTTTTGACGTTGACATAAGCTTTCGATTTCAAACCATTTCAAAAATTATTTTATCAATGAAAACTACTATATTTTGGATAAATAAAAACACGGGTGCTTTATTTTTTAATCTAAATTTCATGTTTCATAAATGAGTCATTTCTTTAGAACATAAATCGGTGTCCATCGGGTTTTCTGCGCGAAAACAAAGAAATACAGCCCCCACGTCTGAAGGCCGAAGCCGCACTGACAATTGGTGCATCGGGGTCCTAGCGAGGGCCGGGGGGCAGGGCGGTCCTAGCTGTGACTGGTTAAAAAGCTTGAAATTTTAGAAAAGAGTCTATTACGATGAAAATAAAGCGTTTAATAAAAAAGAAAACGTATGAACACTGCGTTATATAGTTTTCGACTATCATGTAAAGTTTCACGACCTAATTTAACGTTTTTAATTGAATACTTGGTTTTGAAATTTATTTTAGAGGTAACTTTGAGGTAGTTTTCTATCGAGAAAATTTTATGGAATCGTGTTTCCGAAACGTATGAACTTTAGAAGCAGTCCTCAACTTTGCCATATATTAATCCCAAGGTGAATGCTTTAGTTATATTAACACGAGACGGGTTTAAAAATCACGATTTTGGGTTATACGGGCCCTTAATCGCCACCACTTAACTTTTACTCACATAGCTAGGCAACGGTAACAGCTGTGACTATAACTCCAACCTTCCTCAAAGCTTTATCTTTTACAAAAGTTATGGTATGTTTTTGTGTTCAACGGGGGAGATATATCCTTTGGGGGATAAAATAACCAGATATTCTTACCTTTTGTTATTTCGATATTGTATTTATACTTGTGATTCGGGCTATATGATGTACTACCCGACCCACGCAACTTCGTCTGCGTCACATAAGAGAGAAAAACGAAAGGAAAAAGTAAAACCCCGTTTTTGCAACATTTTTCATTCCTGTTCCGCTTCTAATAATTGTTGCGTGATGTTATATAGCCTAAAGCCTTCGTCAATAAATGGACTATCCAACATAAAAAGATTTTTTCAATTCGAGCCGGTAGTTCCTGAGATTAGCGCGTTCAACCAAACAAACAAACAAACAAACTCTTCTGCTTTATAATATTGGTATAGATTTCAATGTGCTTGTTGTCTTTCAAAACCAACATGGTTACAACCATCATCATCTGCTTAGCCTTTTCCCAACTATGTTGGTTGATGCAGCTAAATACCAGTATTTTACATGGAGCTACTGCCTATCTGATCTCCACAACCCAGTTAATTCTGGGTAATACGATACCACTTGGTAAAACTGGTTGTCAGACTTTTTGGGCCACTGACTACCTGTAACAACTGCCAAAGATGGACAAATGACAGTCGAGACCAACAGCTTAATGTGCTTTCCGAGGCACGGAGGAAACTCGGTATGTAAGGGTGGTTACCCATCCATAGACCAACCTAGGCAAGCACGGCTCAACCTAAAGATTGGCCCGAGCGGCTGTTATTATTTAGCTACGACCTCTTAACTAACTTAACTATCTTTGCATTTGATTCAATGTTAGTATTATACAGGGTGTAAACCACCTCATCACGAAGCCGTCAACCTAGCATTCTGTACATCAAACTAAGTAACTTTACGCAAAAATTATTGCTGGGAAACAACTTTTTTTTTGGGGTTAAAAATCACGTTTTGTGGTATAACTCAATGTGACGCACTCAAAACATGTGCTGATGGATGGATTGAATAGCACGGAGTTCGTGGAGGTATTTAAAGTAAAAATCTTACAATGAAAACTTGTATTTAAGAAAATATATGTGAAAAATTTGTAACTTTGACCCCCAATATCTCCGAAACTAAAAGGTTCCCAAGTATGGTGTAGAACAAAAAAAATGATCGCAATAACGAGAAGAACAAGTGCCTTTCGGCTTCGTGAAGAGGTGTTTTACACCCTATATATAGCCATCGATGGTGGCGCGTGTGTCGGACCATTTAGTTCTCTTCAAAATGGTTGAGCTGAATGGTGCTGATCCATGCGTCATGTTCGTGAACGGGCGCTGTCAGTTGTGACTGGTCATCTCTTAGTCGCCATGGTTTATTTGAATAAAATATTTTGTTTTTGAGTTGTATTTTATTTTTGTTTTGCTGTGGACACTTTTAACGTGCACATCTAGCTACACTGCTTCTCACATAATATACCATCTCAACAAGAATGATGTAACCAAGATTTTGTAACAATATTTTGATTTAAAAGAGTGTCCATGGAGTTTCTTGCTCGTTCTTCTCCATAGAGATCTACGTTAGGGAATGGGCAACTCAGTACTTTCACAGTTTTTATGTCTTGTGACTGGGACTGTAGCTACTTTAAATGTTCATTTTTGTTTCGACAATTCAAAAGTGCCTGTAGCTGGCCTACTTGAAATAAATGCTTTGATTTTGATTTTTGATTTTGGTCTTGGCAGCTTGATTATGACCAAAATAATCAAATTATTTTTTGATTAATTTGTGCAACAATCATGTTTGTTAAGTTTTGCACATACTATAATTTTTGGCTTGATTGCCAGATGCCTTGTTAGGTAGCTGGATTAAAGGATCGATTCAGAAAGTGATACTCCTAGACGTGGTTCGTATTGCTAAGGGATTCGACTCTCTAGAGCCCTGCAGATTTCCAATATGATTGAGCTTGGACATTGCTCCTACCGGTGGGCTACAATTATTATTATTGTTTTTTTAAGGAAAAGATGTATAAAAATGTATGGTTGATACTTAAAAAAAGTAAATTATCATCATCATAATTTCACCCGAAAGAAATCGGAAGCAGATTCCCGCACCCTTTATCAGGTCATCTGTCCACTTCGTGGGAGGCCTACCAACGCAACGTCTTCTTGTTCGCGGTCGCGACTCCAGAACTATTCGGCCCCATCGGCCATCCGTTTTGCGAGCAATGTGCCCTGCTCACTGCCACTTAAGTTAGGCAATTCTTCGGGCTTTTGGCCCATTGTGAGTGAGCATATTATTTATAGTACAGTCGGCATAATTCTAACGTTTCCACTGCTAGCCTTCACTATACCACTTTTGGGATGGGAAATCATCAAATGACTTCTCCCACTCTGGGCGGGAGGGAGTGTCAGACTTTTACTGACTAAAACCCATCCATGTTCCTTCCTAGCCCTTTATGTTCCGGGGCCGCGGTATCTCTTTCGAACAGGCCCGCAACCATGAGTATCCCCCTGGTCACACTTTTATGGTATTTTTTTACTTAATTTTTAACTATCATTAGAATTTAGTTGTTAAAAGTTGTCAGCAGCAGTCGGCAGCAGTTGTTGTTGTTGTTGTTGTTGTGTTGTATTCAGCTGTACCATTTACCCACACAGCGCCCGTGACAGCCAGCTAACTTTTATGCTTAATATCTGTAATGTATGATAATATGGGGGTACATTGATTGTTATAACATGGCGGTAGGTTGTGCACAATGTATTCAGTCTGCGATTAAACCTGAACAGGTCACCAGGCGTATCATTTATTTCCCGTGTTCAGACTCCTCAGTGTTCCCGAATCCCAGAATACGTTAGTGGCGACGAGGATAATAACGAACTCAGTGTGTGTGTGCACAAAATATACCTATATAAAAAAAAAAACAAAAAAACAAAAAAAAACGATGTCGATCGGGAGAATTACGGAGTTCAATATTGACAAAGACGATTGGAGGTTATACGTAGAACGACTTGAGCAGTATTTCTTAGTAAATAAAATACCAAGTGAGCTACAAGTGCCGACATTGATTACCGTAATGGGTGCCGAAAGTTACGGTTTACTAGTAAATTTATGTACTCCGGATAAACCAAAGACAAAAACATTTGAACAGATAACGGTTATTATGGAAAAACACCTTCAACCGAAACCGAGTGAGTTGGCCGAACGATACAAATTTCGGAATCGTAAACAACAGCATGGTGAAAGCATAGCCGAATATGTAGCCGTGTTAAAGAAAATGACAAAAACTTGTGAATTTGGGTCGTGGCTGGAGGAAAGTCTAAGAGACCAACTGGTATGCGGGATTAAAAGTGAAACCATTAGACAGAGGTTATTTGCGGACGCGAAATTAGATTTCGCAAGGGCTTATAATTTGGCAGTCAACATGGAAGCAGCTGAAAAGGATGCGGCAGCGGTCGTGGAAAGCCCAGGGAGTTCAGCAGGAGACGGGAAAGGTGCGGTGGATTGCCAGGTGATGACGCACGTGCGACGAGGCAGTTCAGTGAAAGGGCGTGCGGTGCCTCGGTCGTCGTCGTCGGGGAACGAGTACGCGCAGCGCGGGCGGCCGCGGTCGGACCGTGCGGCGCCTGCGCCGGTGCGGGTGGAGCGAGACCGGCGACAGCGAGAGTGTCGAGCGTGCGGCGGACCGCATGAGGCGGTCGCTTGCAAGTTCGGACACTACGTGTGCCGGGTATGCAACCAGCCGGGGCATCTTCGGCGGATGTGCCCACGACTGGCACAGCATCATACCGTCGAAGCTGAGCTTCAAGAACTAGTGAGCACCGAAGGTGAAGATAGTGACGAGGTAACAGTAGTACAACTTAATCAATTGTCAATATCACAATGTAAACCCTTATATTTATCGCTAGAAGTACAAGGGAGAATGGTCGATTTTGAGTGCGATACGGGTAGCGCAGTGTCATGTATTAACGATATTACGTATTATAAATTGTTTCAAGATTTAAAAATAGAAAGAAGTAACGTAATATTAAGGTACTATACGGGCGAATGTGTCAAACCAATAGGAGTTGTAAAACCTCTTGTCAAATATAAAGATAAATGTATGAAACTAGATCTTTATATCATTAAAAATGGAAAAACTGTGCTTCTAGGCAGGCAATGGATGGCATCATTGAGAATCCAATTGCCTGTACTGGAGTACACACATGTTAGCAATAATAGCATGGAATATGAATCAGGTTTTGACATGAAATCATTTAGTTCCAGATACTGTAAAGTGTTCGCGGACGGGTTGGGGCGTTTCACTGGTGGCAAGGTTGGCATACATGTGAGGCCTGGCACGCGGCCGGTGTTCATGCGAGCGCGGCCCCTGGCGTACGCGCTGCGTGAGCCGGTGGAGCGTGCGCTTGATCAGTTGGTGCGGGACGGCATTCTCACTCCGGTCGAACGGTCCGACTGGGCCACGCCCATAGTGCCGGTCGTAAAGAAGGACGGCAGCATTAGAATATGTGCTGACTATAAGCTAACACTAAATAAGGTAATAGAAGTCGATCGTTATCCACTACCTAGGGTTGAAGACTTACTCGTTCGGTTGGACGGGGGCGAACTTTATAGTAAGCTGGACCTTTCCCAAGCTTATGCACAAGTTGAATTGGATGATTCACGCAAGTATACAGTAATAAATACGCATAAGGGGTTGTTCCAATACAATAGATTAGTGTATGGCTTATCATCTAGTCCGGCTATATTTCAGAGACGTTTGGAACAGCTGTTTGCGGATTTACCACATGTGGGCGTATTTCTCGATGACGTCATCATAACAGGGCGTACAGCGTCTGAACACATGAGTAATTTATGCAAGGTTTTTGATCGACTAGAGAAGTATGGGTTACGAGTGAAGCGAGATAAGTGTGAGTTCTTTTCTAAATCTGTTGTGTACTTGGGTCATGTCATCAGTAAAGATGGCGTACACACTTGTGCGGATAAGGTTAAAGCTATTATAAATTCGCCACCACCGTCGAACGTATCCGAGTTAAGGGCTTTCATTGGTATGGTTATGTACTATGCAAAGTTTATACGAAATGTCAGTACAGTTTTAGCCCCTTTATACAATTTATTAAGGTCAGGAATTAGGTATGATTGGAGCGAGGAATGCGAGAATGCATTTGTGAAAATAAAAAGGTTATTAGCTAGCGGTGAGGTACTGACGCACTACTCAGCCGATTTGCCGCTCGTACTGACTACCGACGCGAGCAGCGTGGGGGTCGGCGCGGTGTTGTCGCATATTACGTTGAGTGGGGAGCGCCCAATAGCTTACGCCTCGCGTTCACTGAGTGCTGCGGAGCGTTCGTATTCACAGATCGATCGTGAGGCATTATCAATAGTGTACGGGGTAAGAAAATTTCACCAGTATTTATATGGACGGAAGTTTACGTTGAAAACCGACCATAAACCATTGACGTACATTTTCGGGGATAAGGCAGGTATTCCGGTTATGGCTGCATCTCGGTTACAGAGGTGGGCTGTGTTGTTGTCCGCATATACCTATAATATTGAGTACGTCGTGTCAAAAAAAAATTGCGCAGACGCATTATCACGACTTCCACATAAGGCCAATTTACACTCGATTGGAAAGGAAAACACGTATGTGCATTTTGTAGAAGACTTTTTACCGGTGACGCATAATGACGTCAAAGCGGCAACCCGTAAAGACATTGAGCTTTGTAGAATAGTGTCGTACGTACAATCAGGCTGGCCAAACGCGTGTCCTAATGCCGAAATTCAATCTTTTTTCAATAGGCGACGCGAGTTGTATTCGGAATACGGCTGTCTTATGTGGGGGTACAGAATGGTAATTCCAGCGCAATTAAGGGAAACTATCTTAAAACAATTACATATTAGTCACATGGGTATAGTGAAGATGAAAGGTCTTGCTCGAAGTTATGTCTGGTGGCCTAACATAGACGCTGACATAGAAGCGATGTGTAAGCGGTGTGAGACGTGCGCTGCGGAGGCAGATGCGCCTCCGCGGGCACCGCCCCAACCATGGCCTTACACCGCGCAGCCTTGGACCAGGTTACATGTAGACTTCTTGGGCCCGTATCACGGTGCAAAGTTTTTTGTGATAGTAGATTCCAGTACAAAGTGGATAGAAATTTTTGAAATGGATCATACGACTGCTTCAAGGGTAATAAAAGTTCTGAGAACTACATTTGCTAGATTTGGGTTACCCGAAGAGTTAGTTTCAGATCAAGGCCCACCGTTCACAAGCGGAGAGTTTAGTTTATTTTTAAGGAATAATGGTATTCGACAAAGATTTTCACCTGCCTACCACCCGGCGTCCAACGGGGCGGCAGAAAACGCGGTTAAACTCTGTAAGCGGGCCATTAAAAAAGCGATTAGGGACAATACAAATGTGGACACAGCATTACAGACATTCTTGTTGGCATATCGTAATTCAGTGCACAGCACTACAGGCGAAACACCAGCGGCAATGCTACAGAGGCGCTCACTCCGTTCTCGTATGGACTTATTACGTGGCCAGAGATCGTTAGAGAATAGGGTACGGGATATACAGGGTCGACAGGTAGATTGCGAGGGAGTCCATGCACGAACTCTGCGAGAAGGTGAGGATGTCTGGACGAGGCAGTACGGTGCGTCGGATAAGTGGGTGAAAGGAACTGTGAGAGAGGTAGAAGGTACTCGTAGGTATGTGGTGGATAGCGGAGATGGTCGGGTTTACAAGAGACACATTTACCAAATAAAACGTCGGTCTCGGCTGTCAGATGTTCCTTGTCAAGGAACTGAGGATAATAATAAACCGGGCGATCCGAGTGAGACTGCTGTTCGGTCGCCATCAGATGGATCAATCGGAACGTCGGAGTCAAGACGTCTGAGCAAGGATCAGCCAGACGTTGCAAAAGAGGAAACTCAATTAGATAAAAGTGCGAGTGATTCGGACAGCAATGTTGTGTCCCCGAAACCTCCACGTGTGGAGCCACCTGAACCCAAGGCTGAACCGACGCCACCAGCGGAACGCTCCCATCGAACACGTAGACCAGTGGTCCGATTCGAAATAGATTAAGTAGATTATTTAGTTATATAAGATATATTTTGTTTGATAAATGTTTGATTGTATTTAAATATAGGTTGTAATAGTCTGTAAGTTTTAGAGTACCTATTATATAAGATTAAGAGGGGAGGTGTAATGTATGATAATATGGGGGTACATTGATTGTTATAACATGGCGGTAGGTTGTGCACAATGTATTCAGTCTGCGATTAAACCTGAACAGGTCACCAGGCGTATCATTTATTTCCCGTGTTCAGACTCCTCAGTGTTCCCGAATCCCAGAATACGTTAATATCAATAATTTCTCGAGCCAGAAAGTTTTTATTTTCCACGTTATTGGAGCGTTTCCTTCGCAGCTTAGTTACCTTTCATCCTACACAACCCTTACATCTTTTTGAAGAACCAATTAGGAATTCATTCATACCTTCTATGATTTCTTTGCGTTTGAAACTAGAACCGTGTGGGCTTCAAAGCGTTTTTATTTTTATATACTACTAGCTTCTGCCCGCGATTTCGTTCGCGTAGATTTCTCGCTTGCAACATTTCTTATTGCTGCTCCGCTCCTATTGGTCTTAGCGTGATGTTATATAGCCTATAGTCTTCCTCGATAAATAGACTATCCAACGCAAAAATATTTTTTCAATTCGAGCCGGTAGTTCCTGAGATTAGCGCGTTCAACCAAACAAACAAACAAACTCTTCGGCTTTATAATTTTAGTATAGAAGTATATAGATAGCGAGCCGCCCCCGCTTTATGACTTCATTTATATCAAGATTTATTTATTACAAGCGGATGTCACATATTTCACCCGCATAGTTCCTGTACCGGTGGGAGTACAGGGATAAAATATAGCCTATGTTACTCGCTAATAATGTAGCTTTTCATTGCTAAAAGAATTTTTCAAATCGGTCCAGTAGTTTTTATGTTTATTCGTAACATACAACACAAATCTTTACTCTTCATAATATTAGTAGATATAGATTAACCTAACTCAACATTACGCCTGTAACCTTCGAAGGGTTATGCAGACAGGTACAAATCTAGACACCGTGGCTGCTACTGACAGGTTACTGATGGAAAAACCCAATAACAATTTGCCCGACCCGGAAATCAAACCCAGGACCACTTTGCTCCGTGTCGACGGCGCGTTCGTGTTCCACGCGCGCCTCAAAGAGATGTCAGCATAAGGGGAGGGGCCCGCAAGGGCCGAAGCCTGCCGGGGTTGCGGGCCTATTCGAACGAGATACCGCGGCCCCGGAACATAAAGGGCGAGGAAGGAACATGGATGGGTTTTAGTCAGTAAAAGTCTGACACTAAGAGTGGGACAAGTCATTTCATGATTTCCCATCCTAAAAAAGAAAAAAAGGACCACTTTGCTACCTAGCCGTCGCATTGCGACCACAAGACCAATGAGGCAGTCGGTTTATAAAGTAAGTAAACCAAATCCTATTTAATCGTAGAAGATCCTTAACATTCAAATTTTACCGATTCATCTTCCACCGCTACGAAATAAAAGGACAGATTAATATTTAAAAGCCTTCGCAGTACGCAGCGTGTCATCGTTTTTTGTTAAAGACGAATCTATTTGGTAATTACAAACCCAAACCTTGTGCCTAAGGCAGAAGGAAGAAAATCGATGAGCCTTCGATTAAGATAAATGAATTCACTTGTTCGACACACAAAGAGTTTTCTTTGTAACTTGTCTCGCATATCGTTAGCTTGAGGCGGTTTTTTTGCTTACTTTAGGAACATGTCTGAAGAAAAACATGAAAAAACCTGTGAAATAATTGTTGTAAAAAAGTTAAGGCCATTATCGTGGTTAGAATGTTGTTTTGAAATATCTGCGGGTTTCTTACTAAAAGTGTGTATGTATAGTAGCATAGTGATACGAATTTCCCTCCTTATTTTTTTAACTGGCTTGTGGAGGTCAGATAGGCAGTCGCTCCATGTAAAATACTGATATTCAGCTTCATCCGGTAAGACTGGAAGGCAACCCCAACATAGTTGGGAAAAGGCTAGGCAGATGATCTTGTTCACCGTGCATATACATATTGTAATACTAAAAGTTGTAAAATATAAGTAATTCAAACCAAATCAATTGCCTCAATATACGAACACTGTTAGTGTAGTGTGCTGTCCTAGTGTAAATCGGCCCTAATTAAAATTTATGAAGATCAAATGAGGGTAGTTGAATAAACGCCTTCACTTTGCTGTCGCGGTACCTCCAATACTTTGCGTCTCCCCGCGACCACGACTGGTGCAATCCGGTTGAAACGTCGGGCTTAAATTAAAGGTAAATTCGCGATAAATACCCGTATTCATGTTATTTATATTTTTTTAAACTACATAATTTTGATGACGTGACCAAGGCTTCAACACGCTTGCCTAGAAGAAAACAAATCACTAGATCATTGAATAGATCTATAACTTATGACCTTAAGGCGCTTAGACGAGCTAAATTAGCAACTCTATTTGTGATGGTCCAAACTTCGTTTGAAATGCTGTTAGAATAAAGTTCTAATCAGCTTGCACTACAAAGTGGTTGTTACGTCAGCCACTGCGGGCCAAATAGCGCGAAATTAGTGGTTTCGATCGACTTACAAAAAAACTATTCATTGGATTAAAAAACTGAAACAGTATCATGCTAATATATTGCTTGTAGAATTATTTGCCAATAAATCAGAATGATCGCATGCATATTAGTATGTTTTTTATTGTTTGAAAGATATTTTTAGAGATAAGTTCGTGATTTCTTTTTATCGAGCCAAATTAATTGTATCATGTTTTCAAAACAGTATGATACTGCTAGCATAAATCCTGTAGAATATCATATATTTTTCTGGTTTTGTTTATAGCAGTGAATCATATACTTTTAGTAATTATAAAACTCGCGTTTAGCTCATGTAATCGCCTTAATAGCATAATCCGCCTTCAATGATCCTAATACTAGTTCTAGGGCCATCAGAGCCATCAAGGCCTAGACGCGGTCCCAGTGCGGTTTGCTAAATCATCGAAAAAACCGCTGAATAAAATTACCAAAGAACGGAAACAAAAACGATCATCAATCGCCGTTTAATCTGCACGCTAAGCAGACGAGATTAGTTCCACAATACTTGGTAATTAGCAGTTCGACGCTCAAGTGCCATTGGCAGACGTTAACGCCCCGTTTACACTCATAAGCGATGCGATCTGCGACGCGTCTTACGACAAGCGATGAGCGTGTTTCAACGGTTTCTTCATTTGGGTGCAGTCGCGTTGCGGTGAGTCATGGTATGGTTTAAGGAAGAACAGGATCTGCGATTCCCCCTAACTGTAGTCCTCTTTTTTCTTCCCGAATAATACCTATAAACTAGACTAGAACCATCATTTTTTTTACATAGAATTCATATCTGCAGTAGACAGAAACTGTTCCTAGCTTTTTTATTATAGCAAGATTTTAAGGAAAGAGAATGACTCTTCAAAAATTGCATGTTGGTCTATACCCCATTTGACTTAAATATTTGTGAGTTTTTACATTTTAGAGGACTACCAATTACAATCTGTTAGGAACCTAAGCATATTCTATCTAAAACTTTTAATGTCAAAAATAATTAATTCGGCTATGTTTTTGACAAAAAAGAATACGAAAATGTGATACAATCGGTCTGAGCTGCAGCTGTTACTTTCAAATTATAAGGCGGAAGGCTTGACGCAGCGAGACTGCAAGAGTTTCTTCAAATACCTGTTTTTCAAATTTCATGCAGAGCGCCATTTGTTTACACTGGAGTACCTATCCTATTACGCGCGTACGTACCCATAGCTCTTATCCAAGCGGTAGAAATAGCCTTTATGTTTTGCGTCTTCTGTCTTCAATTGTCTGTCTTATAAATAATTTATTTTCGCCTTTTCTTTGAAACACCTACAAGCTTTGTCTCTTATCCTTCAATGATCATTACCACACACGTTTGTTAGTAAGCAAGTTTTAATTAAACATACATCAGACAACGACTAGACTAAACAAATAGGTTTATCTTAGAAAAACATGTAACGAGTAGGTGGGACTAAATTTTTATGCAATTTGACAGTAATAGATAGGGCATTTTATGTTTACAATAATCTTAGTTTGGACACAAGGTGAGAGTAACGTATACAAATATGCAGCTGAGCAATGTGTAGGTACTCGTATATTCTGAAGCAACTGCCATTGAAAATAGTTATTCCAGCTGCAGGATAATCCTTCGACCATAAACCTTTGTACAACTATCGAACTTCTGGAGTTAACCTGTAAAAAACGAACTCTCTACCGTCTGGCTTATGCCCGTGAGAAGATTATGTTCCAGAAGAAAAATAAAAGAGCTTCCCAAAAACTGCAGAATGCTGAGAAGTGAAGAAGACAGATGAAAAAAGATTGCATGTAACAGAGATGAGAATGTTGAGAAGAATGTGTAGAGTGACTAAAATGGATGTTAAAGTAATACGTTTTTTGCAATTTGCAGATCAGTAGCGGGTTGTATGAAGTTGAAAAGATCTTTCGCGACTGTAAAATTTTGTAGTTACAGAATTATAACCATCAAAATCATCAGTACAACCCTCTAAGTGCATATAAGTCGATGAACGATTTTTGCAAGGTCAAAGTCGTTCCTATACTTACGTGAGCTTGGAGGGTTGTATTAATGATTTCGATGACCATAACTCTGTCCATCTAGCGGGAGGCTTTCCAACGCAATGTCTTCCGTTTCGCGGTCGCCACTCCAGAACTTACAAACAATGTATTCCTTGTCAAAGAACAACATAGATGTATTCTAAATGAAAATATATTTTTGTCAGTCATTTTCAGGTTTACCTGCCTACCTTTCATATAAGAGTTACTTTTTGTTACAATAAAAATATTTTGACATTACCCAAACAGCTGACGTGTGCAGACGTTCAAATGTTTTTTTCTACGTCGACCCACGTCAGAGGGGTCGTTCAAAATGTCAACCCAAAGCCTAAAGTTACTCGCATATTCAGTGTTCAACATGACTCTGCTTAACTTATTTTATCGGTACTTAATATTCAGGGTTTGAATTTCATTTTATTTTAATATTAGATTATATTTTGCTGTGAGTTATGTTCAAAGTTCATTTATATCAATTTTGCAGGTCACGGTGACTTTAAATGAACTGTTTAAAAAGCTTTTTTCGTTATGTGTATTAATATCGCAGAGCTTCGGTTGTTGTTCTTCATGCTTATTTTTTTTTGTAATAACTGAAGTTTAATAATATTAATAATTTATTTATTTCAGACATAGTCCATACAGAATATAAGAATCCAAAAACACTTGTACAGTAAAATAATCAATAAAATTACAATTACACATACACATTCAAGTTACATAATCAAATTAAATATACATTAAAAAATAATACACTACACAATATATAATCATACCCGCATGTCAAATAAAACGAGGAGAGGCGCTAACATGAAGCTGCATCCACCTCTGTATCAGGGGCAGATCACACCGCTCGGACAAAACCCTCAGGAGACTGTTCGAGCTACTTCGTAGGCGACTCAATAGTGAAGCGCTCCGTTTAAACAACGAAGTTGCTGTGTTGTCGTGACAATTTTGTTTTACTCATCATCTGCCTAGTTTTCTTCAGTCGTTAGTTAGGTTAGCTTCCAGTCTTTCGGGATGCAGCTGAATATATTTTACATGGAGTGATTGCCTATCTGACCTCCACAATCCAGTTAGTACTGGGTAATACGATGGAGTTATGCCCGATTTGTTACGGTTCCGATTGGTCACCAAAAATTTGAGACGGGTATCTTTTTGTTTTTTAGGATGGGAAATCATCAAATAACTTCTCCTAATCTGGGCGGAGCGGGAGGGAGTGTCAGACTTTAACTGACTAAAACCCATCCATGTTCCCTCTCGCCCTTTATATTCCGGGGCCGCGGTATCTCTCTCGAACAGGCCCGCAACCATGAGTATCCCCGGTCAGACTATTATGGTATTTTACTTAATTTTTAACTATCATTAGAATTTAGTTGTTAAAAAGTTGTCAGCAGCAGCAGCAGCGGTCGGCAGCAGTTGTTGTTGTTGTTGTTGTGTTGTATTCAGCTGCATCTGGTTTGACTGGAAACTGACCCCCACATAGTTAGGAAAAGGTTAGGCAGATGATGAACAATTTGTCAGTACAAATGAATCTTATGCAAACTAAATATTATGATGTGACAATTAGATGATGAAAAACATTTCGGTAAACTAACTATTAAAATGATGTTCTCTAAACTTCTTTGGATTCCGTCTAACCGGCTCGAAGGACTTCTAATTGGGCGCAGTTATGTCATTATGTTCGCAGATATTGTAGACACAAAACTTGAAACTATAGATACTACATGTCTCTCCTAACTATCACGTACTGCAATAATTGGATTTGATTTATCAATGTTATAGCTGTACGTGTTTCTAAATAGCATTGATATTGTATTGTTACTCACATTCGATGAATAAAGAGACTTCGAAAGTAAGAGATCCAGATAGGATAGTTCTGCCTAGGACTTCCCTATATAAAAAGAACTCTTTAATATGTGTGGATTAATTTATAATAAAATACCAATGAATTTTAGAGAGCTAACGAATAATTAATTTTTTGTAAAGGTAAAATTATGGCTGCTAGAAAAACCATTTTATTCTATTTATGAATTTATAAATAATGTTATAAATTAATATATTTTAAAATTTAAATTAAGGTACCTATTTGTCTAAAGATTTAATGTTTTGTTAAAATAATTAAGTTAATACAGTAGTACAGTTTATAGTTTTAGTTAGTTATAACTGACGTACACAGACATGAATATTGAAGAATTGTATTATGTAACATTAAATATCTGTATTGTTAAATTTGCATGTCATATTATTTATGACTGACTGACTATGTATTAGGCTCAACTTACTTTAAGACCAATATGTACCAATACTTATTGCAAATAAACGATTATGACTAAAAACTTGATAAATTTTAGAGAAAAAAATAGAATCATTCGCTTTCTGAGATTATACAAAATGTAATTTCATATACCTAGAACAGTTAAAAAAAGTATTTAGAAACATTAATTTAAAAAAAATGCATTGCCTTATAACGTACGGGGTAGTACTAAGGGGTTCACCCATCCACGAACCACCCTAAGCAAGTGCGACTTAACCTAAAGACCAGAGAGGTTGTTATTATTTAGCAACTAGATCCTCGGATCGAATGACTTATATACCATCAAAAGAAACCCACAAACACGTGATGACACTTAGAAAATAAAAATAATATTATCCAGTTTTATTCTGACTCATACAAATCTGTTCTGAAGTATTCTGACGTAGAAAAGAACCTTCAAATGTCAGGAACGAACGAACCTGTTAAACATTTTTAAATTTTGAAGAGGGCGATGGTTCACTTCACGATTCTTTTAGGGTAGTGAAGTCTTTTCGAAATCTAAAACGCAATGAAAGTATTGGCCCTTTGTTAAGGCGATTACATGAGCTAAACGCGAGTTTTATAATTACTAAAATTATATGATTCACTGCTATAAGCAAATCCAAAAAAATATATGATCCTAGCTGGCCCACGCAACTTCGTCTGCGTGTCATAAGACAGAAAAAGCTCACAAAGGGAATAAAATTTCCCTCGATTTTGTAACATGTTTCATTGCTGCTCGGCTCTTAGTGGTCCTAGTGATGTTATATAACCTATAACCTTCCTCTATAAATGGACTATCTAACGCAAAAAGAATTTTTCAATTCGAGCCGGTAGTTTCTGAGATTAGTGCGTTCAACCAAACAAACAAACAAACTCTTCTGATTTATAATATTAGAATAATTTCTTCAGGATATATGCTAGCATGATAGTGTTTTGAAAACATGATACAATTAATTCGACACGATAAAAAAAATACGAACTTATCTCTAAAAATATCTTTCAAACAAAACAAAGAAATACTAATATACATGCGATCATTCTGATTTTTTGGCAAATGATTCTGCAAGCAATATATTAGCATGATAGGGTTTTAGTTTTTTAATCCAATCAATATTTTTTTTGTAAATCGATCAAAACTACCACTTTGTTGTGTAACCTGATTAGAACTTTATTCTAACAGCATTTCAAACGAAGTTTGAACCACCAGAAATAGAGTTGCTAATTTAGCTCATCTAGTCGCCTTATGACAAAGGACACAGCGGAGTTCAAGATGCCAAACGTTTTTATAATGCTTTCAATATGATGTTGCGACTGCCCCGTTTCTGCAGCGCCTCAGATTTTTTTCCGAGACCCCACACAGATAGCGGTTAGGCACGAAAAGCAAAAAAAACCGCCAAGTGAGGGGATCCGTATCTTTGTAGTAGTTATTTGTTGTTATAGCGGCTACAGAAATACACCTACACAATTACTGTCTACGAATCATGTCGTACAGCCCGCTTACAGATCACAGACTGATGGACTGAATAGCGGAGGCTTAGTAATACGGTTCCGTTGGTTGCCGGGTACGAAACCCCTTAAAACTGCATCGCTGATGTGCAGAGTATAGATTAGTTGCAATTTTGTCCTGAGAGCTGTGGCAAAGTAACAAACGACGATATTATAATGACAGACAATACTCCATTTCAAAGGCAGTCGGGCATTTTTGTCCAATAAAACTTTCCTATCGCTTAGCATCAAGTCTAAGAAACTCATTATAACTTCTTTTCGTTCAGACAGTAATCTTAGAAGAATCTCGGGGAACAATATACGAAAATTTTGGATTAACTTTTTCCTTGCATGGCTGTCTTTCCATATGGTTATTGGGATCATAAAAGGAGGGCTGCAGAATAAGATTGCGTAGTTTTTGAACTTTTATACTTTTCGTTCGGATATTTTTTTAGCCGAATCGGAGGGTTGCAATTTTTCCACACTAATGATTCATCATCTGCCTAGCCTTTTTCAAACTATGTTGGGGACGATTCCAAGCCTATCTGTCCTCCACAACCAAGTTGGTACTGTGTAATACGATGCGCCTTGGTTATAAATTAACTCTGTTCATTTGAATTTATATAATTAGAAAAGTATTTATAAATGGAGCTGAATGTAATGCGCGGTGATAACTGTTAGTTCAGTACCTATTAAAAAACGGGCCTATGGTTCTAAAACGGTTTCATATGGCATTTTATTTATTTAAAATAACGTAAATAACACCTGAAACCTTTACCTGTTAGCAAAGTAAACATAATAGCTAAACAATGGCATCAGACCAATTCGATAGGGCTTCACAGACGAAGGGCAGCGCCATATAAAGCCAAATAAAAAAATCATAAATCTATCCTGCAATCCTTCTTACTCACTAGCACTACTAACATACTAAAACAGTACTATTAACATAAAATAAAACTTGATCCCCATCTGAAAAACTCATACCTAAAACAATTTGGACAAGAACTGGAACAATGGCAGCAGAATTGAATAGCGATTGAAGCTATATCCAATCGTCACGAGCCATTGCACTGACAGCTTAACTAAGTGAGCCAATGACAGCTTATTGACTGGTCCATCCAGCTTAGGTTTTAGAAAAAAGATCGATCGAATGATAAAAATTAGTAGGATTTTCTGTTTTTGCCTCATATTTTGTAGGTACAGTTGCTGTACAGGTGTGTGAAAACTTTGACAAGCCTGTCAATGTTACACAAACATTTGTTCCTAACGGGATTAGAACCTGGGACCCAAATAACGTAGGCAGCTTCACTACCGCGACATACATTTTCCCTGGTATCTATGCTATAGTCAAGTTACAGTAATTTCTTGACATTAACTATAACTACTTATGCAATATTTTTTATGCATCACACAGGAATTTTAACGAAGTAAGAACCACCAAAGAAAACTCAATAATTTTTCAATAAAGATTAAATTTATTATTATTATATAATAATAAATTTTATCTTTATTGAAAAAAGAGGAAATACATAATACATCACAATATTGACACAAGTACAGTAGGTAAGTAAGTAAACAGATCAAAATGAACCCTAACGTCTAAACTAGGCCAAGCCTTATTTAACTATCTTTATCTAAGAGAATAACCTTCCAATGTTATTACAATCAGAGATGAGTATAGAAATATAATTAATACTAAAAAATGTATGTGCTCAGCTTAAGAATGTGGGTAGCTAATTCCTAGCAAGTATTATAAAAGTCAACGTATGACTATTACCTTTTTTGTTTTCTAAGTACCCTACATTTGTCTTAAATCGCAACAGAAACAGCAAAGTTTGAAACTAAGGCAACTTTAGATCCTGCCGGGGTTGCGGGCCTGTTCGAAAGAGATACCGCGGCCCCGGAACGTAAAGGGCGAGGAAGGAACATGGATGGGTTTTAGTCAGTAAGAGTCTGACACTCCCTCCCGCTCCGCCCAGAGTGGGAGAAGTCATTTGATGATTTCCCATCCTAAAAAAAAAAAAAAAAAAAAAAAAAAAAAAGGCAACTTTAGATGAAATGAAATTGCTGTTTTTTTGGTTTAATAACAGTTGAATTTATATAATTATGTTAACTTAATTTATTCCCATGCTTACATACTGACAGTGTGTACTTTAAGCAATTATTAAACTACTAGGTACTATTAACTATTGTTCCAAATAGACGATTTAATCACTTTTATTTTTTCATAGATATGGGTGTTAGTACCCCCCCCCCACTTGCTTCTACGAAAATGCCATAAAAAACACATGGAATTAATTATCTTATATTCTAAAAAAACATTTTCAAATTTCCAATCATCTGAAACTTTAAGATAAAAGAAAGAGTTGGATCCATCTTGGTCTCTCTTTTTCCCTCTTATCTGAAAGCGTACATGACTGTGGCAATATTTCTTCAAATCCCCTGCGCTCCCCTTCAAGTGAGTGGGGGTGTTACGAGCCCCTAATTTATACCCAGAAGTTAAAATGGTTAATTGGATATTAGGGAGTTTTTGTGCTACTGTGGGATTTGTTTGCTGTTTTTTTTTATTCTAACCTAAGCTTGTTTGGGGAAGCAGGCTTTCCAGTTTTCGGTTTAGTTTACTCTAAATGCTAGTTTATCTCGCACACTTTAAATAAAATTAAAATTAAAAGTTTTTTAATTGAATGCGCTAAAAAAAAATTACTTTTACTTTAAAACTTTAATTATCAACTTATAACTAGGAGTAGGTCTAGGAGAAGACGAATCACACGAACAAACCAAATTCGATGAGGTTATGTCGTTTTATAACGGAGATCCTATGACCCCCTTCCAGCTCCATCATCAGACCAGCTCCATGTTATCATAATATTGCATTGCCTCGTGATATATTCCTCGCTCTCTCTCCCTCTGGTCACTCTTCACGTGACCAGAAGGCGGGCTTATTTTTTGGCCGTAGAATCAGCATTGCCATCCAACGTGGCAATGCTGCCAGCCTTCTGGAAATATTTCGATGCCCTGTAACCCTTTTTGATACTTGTACATATTTTTATTTCTATTATTACGGAAAAAGGAAGGTATTTGAATAATATACTCGTAAGTTCTGCGCACAAATCAAAATCATTAATCAAATGGCATCATTAATTTGTCCTACAGATATAAGCTACACAATAATTTAAAAACCTGAAAATTGAAACGCAGCTGGCGAAATACGAGTATGGTTCTACAAGGAGATATATTTTCATTCGAAGAATAAGCATGTGAAGTTAGGTATATCATGTTATGTTGCATAAAAAAAACATGCAGAGCACCGACACCGATAGAAGCCGTCTGCCGATAGAAATGAAAACTAAGAAACTTATAAATTACTACTAAGGGTTGTGCCCCGCGCGCGCCTAGTGATGCTACGCCGTAGCGGATCAGCTACGAGCTCTACGCCGTAGCGGATCGGCTACGAATCCTACGCCGTAGCGGATCGGCTACGAGTGCTACGCCGTAACGGATCGGCTATGAGTGCTACGAAGCGTTAGGTGACGTTCACGCGAGTTCGATGTTTTTTGTTCACCCAAAAAGTCATAGTGCAGAAGTTTTCATTTTAATAAAAAAAATAGGGAAGGTGGACTCAATTTAAGTGTCGATTGAAAGAAAAAATCAAGCGTTTCATATGTAGATATGAAACACAGATGCTTTAAAGGACTTCTACAAAAGCTTTTGTAATAATTTATTGAATAAGCTGACCTGTAAAGATCGCCATAATCAGCTGGGCATTCCTTCCAACCACGTTACTTTTGGGTAAGGTCAATAGGAACGTCAGGGGTATTCCGGGCATGCTCCAACTCTGTAATGTGTTTAGGGCAAGGCCGGCCCTTTTAGCCCTATGCGATAATAAACTATTTGGAGCTGCTCTATTTATTGAAGACTTCTGTTCAAATGGATTTAGTTGCTTAGTACAGATTGTGTTGTGACCTACAGTTAATCCTATTATCTGCAGAAAATCTGTAATAAATAGGGTAAACATTTTAGAAAAAAAAAACTTTTGACACTTTATCAGCTGATAGCGTTCAGGAGGAGTTTTAAATTTCCTTTTATAGTTTATTGTTAAACATTGTATTAAGCATTCACGGTTTAAAATTAAACTAATATTAATTTATTTTATTTAAACTTTATGGACTTAATGTACAAAGGTGGACTTAATGCCTTGGGCATTTCCAACCAGTCTACCTTAGGGTGATGCAGAGATCAAGAGTAAAGAAATATTGTAATATTGTCACTTACGGGATGTCTTCCGTGATTACTCATTATTTTGAGCTCCAAATCTATACTTAATATTATAAAGCTGAAGAGTTTGTTTGTTTGTTTGTTTGTTTGAACGCGCTAATCTCAGGAACTACTGGTTGGAATTGAAAAAATCTTTTTGTGTTGGTTAGAATATCATCATATATCATCACGCTATGACCAATAGGAGCGGAACATAAATGAAAAATGTTGCAAAAACGGAGAAAATTTATTCCTTTTGTGAGCTTTTTCTCTCATATATGTGACGCAGACGAAGTTGCGTGGGTCAGCTAGTAATGAATAATCATCATCATCTGCCTAGCCTTTTCCCAACTATGTTGGGGTCGGCTTCCAGTCACAGTAACCGAATGCAGCTGTATACCAGTATTTTACATGGAGCGACTGCCTATCTGACCTCCACAACCCAGTTAATACTGGGAAATACGATACCACTTGGTAAGACTGGTGTCAGACTATTGGGGCCACTGATTACCTGTAACGACTGTCAAAGATGTACAAATGACAGCCGGGACCTACGGCTTAACGTGCTTTCCGAGGCACGGAAGAAACTCGGTATGTTAGGGTGGTCACCCATCCACAGACCAACCTAGGCAAGCATGGTTTAACCTAAAGATCGACCCGAGCGGCTGATATTATTTAGCCACGAGCTCCTCAAAAATAATGAATAATCATTCGTTTAAATATTGTTAGTTTAGTACATTTAATCAATTATAATTTTTATAACATATTTTGTTAGTTTATTGAAGAAAGAAACACACTCTACATAATTCCACTTTGCACAATTATTACCATCAATACATACCAACATTCCGCAAACGAACAGCCCTAATTTCTCCACCATTAGCAAAAGAGTTCCAATCGCTCCATTTTCAATCAGTAATAATTGACAGAGTTATAATTGAATTCGCAAGCAAAATAGGCACCATTATAGTGATGTGCCTACATTGGCCTCCGTTGAGCTATCAGCCCGGGGCAACCGAACCGTGGCTTAAGCTGATCCCTTTTAGATTGGCCCCGGATTGCGTTGAAATTATATCATGATTCAGTTAAAAAGACCGTTTTGTGTTACGGGAGGTATGGAAGAAAATTGGAGTTATGCAGTGTCGTTTTAAAATGGGAAATGAAGTAGTCTTGTTGAGTTGATTTGTCTACTTTCTGGTTGGCGTCTTTTAAGGCTTTATGTTTATTTTGAAGCCTGCTTGGAGAGGTCTGTAAATTGTAGATTAATAAAGTGGTCTATAATATTACTGGTTTAATGTCCTCTTCATATGCGGTCTCCCCTATAAAGCTCTGGAACGCGCTACCCCTGGCCATTATAAAAGCTGGAAGCAAATTGGCTTTCAAAAGAGCATTTCGGAAGTTATATTTAATAAAGTCGGAATAAATTGTTTTCTTCTCAGTCTTTACTAGAGTCATACTAATTATTATAAGGTTTCTCGTTTTTCGGTCTACTTTGTATGTTTTGTTTTAATTGTATCAGTTTATTTTATATGCATATATATGTATTAGTATATACTCATTTATATGTTTTAATTTTATGCTTATAATGGTATTTTTATTTTTATTGTACTCTATCACACACAATACTGTCCTATTTGACCCAAAGGTTGACTGGTAGAGAATGCTTTGTGGCATTAAGTCCGTCTATGTACAGTGCCGATTAAAAGTCGATAGGCAATCTCACAAAGCAATAGCTTGACGTTTAGTTTGACTTACGACCTTCTACTTTCAACAATATAGATATTGTCAGCAACTAGTTGTAGTTCATAATTTCAATGGTAACATCTAAGACATGATGGCCTAGCGGTTGGGCCCGTCCAGAATTAAGAGTGAATCAGTAAGCCGTGAGTTCAAATCCCGCACAGTTACTTTTAGACTTTTTGTAAGTTTTTACTCTACAGATATATTATATTCTTTAACTTGTTTGCTTTGTTCACACATTTCGTAAAGTTAAGGAGGTAGATAGAAAAATAAGTCAAGAATTTAGTTCGATTTCTGTGAGGTAGACATGAGTTTTATGAATATTTTAACTTGATCGGAATTAACTTTGTCGTTTGGTTGTAGTCATACATAATACACTATATAATGTGGTAGTTGATGGTCAGTGACGTGTGGTTTAATAGTAAGCAGTATTGTTGTTGGTGTGATTCTTCAAATGCGGGCAAATATTAATATTAAGGCGAGGGCGACTATTATCGCGCTGCATAAAAGTGGCCTTAATAGAACTGAATGTGAGTATTATAATTATTTATGAATTGTAACTTAAACATTAAAAATTAAAAGCGAATGTAGTGTTTATTATTGAATTTACAAATGCAGAGTGAATTGTGAAGTGTTGATTTATAGCATCTGTATTACAGCTGCCTAACATATTTTTTTTTTGTTTTAGAGAAATGCAGTAAGTCTCTGGATCAAAAGGTATGAGGAAGAGGGGAGCTTTGCAAGTAGACAGCGAAGTGGAAGGTCATCGCTTATTAGCGAAGCGCAGCGACAACATATCGTGGGCGAGTATGAAACCAATGGTTTCACACCTACGACACACTCGGAGTCACCGCAAACTGTTCGCCATGCCCTCCACGCTGAAGGCTTGCATCACAGAAGATCAGCTAAAATGCCTTTGTTGACAGAAAGACATAAAGAAGAACGATTACGTTTAGCACGGGAATATTTAGACTTTGTCTGGATCACTACCATTTTTTCTGATGAAAAGACTTTTACATCAAGTCAAAAGGGTAGACTTCATTTATGGCGCAAGGATAACACTCGCTGGTCCGATAGAAATGTAATCCCTAATACAGACTCAGGTCGAATTATGGATGAATGAGTGCCCCCATAGAAAATCTATGGGGTTTGATAGTGCAAAGGTGGGATACACGAGATGAGAGGTGTATAACACAATTAACAACCCATTACATAAAGGTGTGGGAAAATTAAAGAAGAACCGAAATATGTTGAAACATTGTGGGGTCCATGCGCATACGTCTACTTGACTGCATTGAAAATAATGGGGGTTATACAAAATATTAATCCTAATGTTCTAGTTTTAAATTAGACGTTTTACAAAATGTTTAGTGAATATCACTAAACATTTTGTAACACGTCTATAATAATATATAATATAATATAGAATAATTCCTAAATTGAGGTTTAGTTTCAATCTTCTTTTCTTCGGGAAAATGAACACTTAAACTATAACCTCAATATGAGTTACATTTATTGTGACGTCACATAAAAAACATGTTCACGAAGTCTAAATTATGTATTAGTTTTTAGTAAGCTCTGTTGAATACCGATAGATAGAAGTGGGTATCAACAATTATATTTGTGTGATTAGAATATCCTTGTTATGTTAATAAAAAATGACTTCAAAGTGGGTATACAGATACACAAAAAAATCTTATGAACGGTTACAAGAGAACTTCTTATATCTAGGTAGGAATGTGACGTTACAAATCTCATTAAAGTTGTTAATTATATGAATAAATGAAACGAATAAAACAATTGTTGTTATCTGTCAGCACGACTTCTTTTTCCACCTTCCAACACCGAAAAAATATTACACAATCACATAAATAGTTATGATGGGTTATTAACTTATATTTAAATCCTTATAAAAATAAATAATGAGCATGAACCCATTTCAAAATAAATACCTAAGTAAATAGTTTTTGCATAAAATACAAATACATTAATTAAAGTGGTTACAAAAAAAAAAAAAAAACCCTTATTATGTAAACGGGATTTGAACTCAAGACACGTTGATCGTGAACCCACTGCTTAATCTAATCAGCTATCAACGCCTGGTAAATATGGTCGAAATATAGCTATCCAATGCAAATACGATCATGCGTTTGCTGCGTGCATAACAAAAGAGACGGTAATATATTTCTTTATGTTTCGTGGAGAGCGACGCGACAACTTGCGACAGTAGGCGACTCTGTGGCTGTGGTGTGCGTAGGTACTGTATTGAGACAGCTTACACATACAGCCGCACGGACGCTCGTCCGTTGCGTTCACAGCAATATGATCCTTAGCGTGCCTGTGCGCTTATGAACGCTTACTGTACCACTCTTGTACATGAAGTTTAAATAAATAAAGAAATGATTGGAGGTTCCTCTCTCCCTCCGGAGCCCTTACCTTGCTTTCTTAACAAAGCTTGGACTCTGTTCCCGATACCGGTAGGCTACAATATTTTTTATTGTTTTAAATGTTTTTTTTTTTTATAAGGAATATTTATCTCTCTAGTACTCCTTTTTCTGATAATGATACTACGTATAACATCAGATATCTGGCAGTAAAAATCCCGTCAAAGTCATTCCAGTCGTTTCGGAGATTTGCCGGAACAAACAGACAGACAAAAAATTTAAAAAATGTTTTCGAAGTGAAAATTTCTTTAGGCGGGTTGAGCTGTTTTGAGAGAGCAAAAATCATGGAATTCGCGTAACCGTCACGTACGCTTTTCGTAGCACTTCAAGAAAAAGTTAGTGAAACCTGCTAGTACCTAAGCAGTTTTTAATTCTATCGGAAGTCCCCAAAGATTACCCTGCATGTTTTTTTTTTTTACTTCAAAAAAAAGAAAGAAAGTAAGAAATTGTTATTTTGAAATCACAAACAGATCCTTCAAACGTATTTATTTGCGTGGATTTTAGTATTTTTTTTTTTAATATTTTAGTAATTTACATTTACTTTTCTTTTAATATTAATTTATTTATTTTAAGTAGATATTATATAAGCACTTCCTAGCTTGAAACACAGGTTCCACCTAGTTCAGGCAATAAGCAACCGTGCTCTATTTTACTTGTTTTGATACTTAATTGTAAATGTGCCCCTTTTGATAAATAAACGATTATTATTATTATTATTCTTTAGTCATCTTCCAGCCTTTGGACATTGGTGACACTTGGGACATTCACCATTTCTCATTCAACCCAGTCAATCTCCAGACTGATAAAAAACATCATTCATCACACAATTCTTCATACATATTCGTCGGAGCGAAGTTCAAACATTCGAAGTAAATTTGAGCTGTCAAATAGGAGGTCCCAGCCATGAGTGTACGTGACGTGAATTCTGAGATCCCTGAACTTGGTGGGGTAACCTTTCTCAATGGAAGGACTTTATTACTTTGATGTGCATTTAAATTTTGTAATTTTAGAACGAGCGTTTTACAGTAAAATGTGACAGCAACAAAAAATGTAAATTATGAATTTCTTCAATAATTTAATGTGATCTAATTGATTTTAATTTAATTTTATGTAATTTATGTTTTAATTTTATGTAATTTTACTAATTCAATTTTAATTTTTATGTGATTTATATTTTAATTTTTATGTTCTTTTACTAAATTTGATTTGATTTTAATTTATTTTTTTGTAATGTGCTTGTATGTTATGGATTTAAATGATCTGAAATAAATGAATGAATAATTATTAACATTTTTTTATAAAAATATTTTTATCTACAAAGTAGTAAGTATAAAAAACATTTAAAAATATACAAAATAGTCACCGTCATCGGGAACAGGATCCAAGTAAACGGTGGGCAGAGCTCTTGAAAGAGAAACCTCCTAACAATACACGCCGTGTCGTAGGAGTTATGTTTTTTTTTATTTTTTTTTATGTATTAGGGGGCAAGCCCCTAGGAGATTTTTGGTAATATCAATCCATCCATCTTTTTAAGGTGTTACAGACAGAAGAACTAAAGAGAGAAGGAGCTCGTGGCTAAATATTAACATCCGCTAGGGTTGGTTGGTTAAGCGGCGCTTGAATGGGCTGGTTAGTAGATGGGTGGTGACTCATTACATACCGAGTTTCCTCCGTGCCTCGGAAAGCACGATAAGCTGTTGGTCCCGGTTGTTATTTGTAGATCTTTGACAGTCGTTACAGCTAGTCCGAAAGTCTGACAACCAGTCTTACCAAGGAGTTTTAATAATAATAATAATAATAATAATATATCATTTAATTCAGGTAACAAAAGACCCATATCACATATACCTTACAGACTAACATACATATTAATAAAAACCACTAAACATAAATAAACTATTGCACACGAAGAGACGGCGTCATGCTGCGCTGCGTGGTGTCGCGTAGCCTTCCGCGGAATCGCCGATATATGACACCCTTCGGCCAAAACTCTTCCTTGAGGAAGGTCTCAATATGATGAGTCGGAACTCGCACCACGAACGACTTAAAATTCGTGTTGTGTTTTGTATTACGCAGTACTAACTGGGTTGTGGAGGTCAGATAGGCAGACGCTTTATGTAAAATACACGTATTCGGCAGCCTCCGGTTAAACTGGAAGCCAACTGAAATATAGTTGGGTGAAGGTTAGGCAGACAGACAGAAGACTTTAATCATTACATTTTGTTCGAAATCAAAATCCATTATTCATTTATAAACTCAACCCAGACAAAATCAATTTACAACGTAACCACTTCTGTCTCAATTCTCGAGCAATAATCAAAGCTACGACAAAATGGCTCAGTTTGTCGTCTGCGATTGCGACAAGTTAAAGTTAAACTAAGAGCGTGATTTCTATTAATTTCTTAATTAAGTTTAGTATCTCCGCCGCACCTTGCTTATCTTTGATCATGTCGGTAAGTTTACTCGATTACAGACAACTTGAAAGGAAGGTAATGAGTTTGACGTGTGTATGTTAGAATAAATTTGTATCTTAATTGTATTAGTGGAGTTTATCAGTATTTCGTGTTCGTCACAGAGTAAGTCCGAACTTTGCCTCCGTCACTGACTCGAAATGTTTTGGGTAAACGATTTGATTTGAAATTTTATCTTTTACTAGCGGACGTCACGCGGTTTCACCCGCGTAATTCCCGTTCCCGTGGGAGTACGGGGATAAAATATATCCTATGTTACTCGTGGATAATGTAGCTTTCCAATGGTGAAAGAATTTTTAAAAACGGTCCAGTAGTTTTTAAGCCTATTCATTACAACCAAACAAACAAAGTTTTCCTCTTTATAATATTAGTGTAGACTAGCTGACCCACGCAACTTTGTCTGCGTCACATAAAAAATATCCATATCCCGTTTTTGCAACATCTTTCATTCTTGCTCCGCTCCTAATAATCGTAGCGTGATGTTATATGGCTTAAAGCCTTTCTTAATAAATGGACTGTGTAACACAAAAATAATTTTCAATTCGAACCAGTAGAAAGAAATAAAATAAAAAACTGAAAAATATTTTTGTCATGAAATAATATGAAAGGTTGAAAGAAAAGCAAAGGTATGTAGCCGCTAAGCAGTCTTATATAAAAATAGTTTTTCTTTTACTATTTTTTAATGTAGAACACAAGCCAATGTTGACTCGTTTATAAAAGTAAATATTAGTTTTAAATAATCATGTTTATCTATGATATTGTATTTACAAACACAATTTGAAAATTCAAAAAATGTTTACGCATATATCTTTGGCGAAATTTAAAAAAAAATGACTTTACGCATATAGGTATAGTTTTAGTTATCTGTGGCAATTTTCATTCCCGCACACGTGTTGGAAAACTGCCAAATAACGCACGGGTGTGAAATACATTGCATGTTGAACCTAATCGTAGTGCGAAAAGAACCAGTTTTCGAGGACTTGTATTGAAAAACCTTTTAAAATATATAAAATAGTAGCCCATCAGCGCTGGGAACACGGTCCGAGCTTCAGGTGGTCAGGGCTCTTGAGAGAAGAACCACCTAACAATACGCGCCGTGTTCAGACGTACTGCTTTCTTCAAGCCCTTGATCCAGCTGCCAAGCGAGAGCCTCTCAAAATGTTGGTCGAGGCTCTTTGATATTGAGCCATTATGGCTGACACGACTATCGGCACAATCATCATCATCATCATCATCTAGACTTTTCCCAACTATGTTGGGGTCGGGTTCCAGTCTAACCGGATGCAGCTGAATACCAGTATTTTACATGGAGCGACTATCCATCTGACCTCCACAACCTAGTTAATACTGGGAAATGTACGATACCACTTGGTAAGACTGGTGTCAGACTTGGGCCACTGACTACCTGTAATGACTGTCCAAGATGGACAAATGACAGCCGGGACCAACAGCTTAACGTGCTTTCCGAGGCACGAGGAAACTCGATATCTAAGGGCGGTCACCCATTTGTAGACCAACCTAGGCAAGCATGGCTTTACCTAAAGGTTGCTGTTATTATTATCGTATTAACAACTTAGGTATTCTTAAAGTTTAATTTGTATTGTATTGTACAACGGGCTGGTGTCCGCAGCTCCACGTCAAAGCGCGTATTTTGCGTACGGGCTATTATCCACCACGCGGGCCTAGCGCGGTTTGGTAGATGTCACATGTCTTTGAATTCTTGGTTCCAGGTATTACCGGTTTCGTCACGATGGTTTTCTTCACCGTTTCGAGAGCAGTGGTGATGAAATAAATTACATAAAGTAATGCGCCTGTCTGGGTTTGATAACTGTTCGTAAGTTGTGGCCGCCATCACGGGGCCACCGCTGCTCTCGAGTTTATTTTTATTGCAAAAAATAAACACAACAACTATTTTTCATTACGCTTCTTTTCAAAAGAAGGATAAGCAGTTATTATGCGATGTCACAAACAGCCTTTTGTCCAACAGATTGTTATTAAAATCCATTCTGCTCATAAAAATATTTTCCGTGAAAATGCCAATGGTAAAGTTCGCAAAAGTATTTTCATAAATTCTTTTCATGATGATTGGATTTCGAACGATTCCAATTAAAAACTGTTATCTATTTACCTTATAAAAAGAAAATCCAGTTTAGTTTAGTTTATACAAATGGATTCTGTACTTTTGGGTTTTGAAGTTAAACATTATCCTAATATAACTGTCTTTTGAACCGACTAGACTCCAAAAAAGAGGAGGATGTTTATTCGACAAGCGCTTTTTTGTGCCTTGTTTATACCATCATTACTATAACTTTCTTCACTTTTAATACCTATGTTAAACTGATGTATTTTTAATTGTTACAGGTAAGTTGCAATTTCTGTCTACAACGAGTTATCATCAAATTCATCTCTTTTCCATATAAATGAAGTTATCATGTAAGTACTGAAATACTACATTCTATTTTAAGAAACATCCAAGTATCAAAGCTCTTTAAATGTCCGTTTTTTATACAGGAAATAATGTTGCTGCCCGTAAAAGTAATTCCGCCGCAGAAATCCTAATTAATATCCGTCTATTGTCTTCCTGTGATAAGAGAAAGAAGTTGTTTTAATACTTTTCTCGTTAACGCTTTAAATCATCGTTTGTGTTCGGTTTGCCGAGGTATGCAGTATGCTACGAAGAAAAGGTCTCCTCGGCTTGGGTTTTCAATCTTCGCTAATTAATTACCTACATTAGGTACTGACTTCGAATTTATACTGAGTTGACATAATGAGACATTAGTTAAAGTAAACGCAACCATGATTAGGCTTTCACGGTTTAAAACTAAACTTATATTGTCACTTACGGGATATCTTCCGTGATTATTTGTTATTTTGAGCTCCCGATATTTCGACGCTGTTGCAAGCGCCATGATCACGGGTTGACGGAAGATATCCCGTAAGTGACAATATAAGTTTCGCAACCATGATGTTTAGTAGTAACTATAGTAATTGCATGGCATGAGATAACAGAATAAAAACAAAAACTCCCAAAGTGTTCCCAAAGGTTCAGAAATGTTATTAGTTCTGTGTAGGTAATGGGCCCCCCCATTACCTAAACTATTATCATTAATTGTGTCAGTAGCAGCCCTCAGGCTTGATTAGATCTAGACTCTAAGCGTGGTACCACAGGGTTTCTAATAAATATCCAGCAACAGTTTGCCCTAGGCAATTGCATGAGGCTGAGATGAGAATGCTAAGAGAGATGTGTGGCGTAACTCCAATGGATAAAATAAAGAATGAGTATATAAGAGGAGGTCGGAGGGCGCTGTCAGTTATGACTGGTCATCTCTTAGTTGCCATGGCTTATTTGAAAGAATTATTTTGTTTTTACTATGGACACTTTTAACGTGCACATCTTGCTACATTGTTCTCACATAATTTACCATCTCAACACGAATGATGTAACCAATATTTTGTAACAGTAATTTGATTTAAAAGAGTGTCCATGGAGTTTCTTGCCCGTTCTTCTCCATAGAGGTCTACGCTAGGGAATGGGCAACTACAGTACTTTCTTAAGTTATTATGCCTTGTGCCTGTGACTGTAGTTTTGTTTTTTTTTTTGTAATTTTGACATTGAAAAGTGCCGTAATGGTCTAATTGAAATAAATGATTTGAGTTTGAGTTTAGAAAAGAAGTGACTGCTGAGATGACAAGCAATACAGAAGTTTAGAAAAATATAAATATATTAGGATAGATAAGAAAGAATAAATTAGGATAAGGGTAGAAAAATGATGATGAATGTTAATGAGTTTACCCAACCCAGTTATCAAATCAAAGGCCAGCTAAGCAATCGTCTACCTTTAGTAAAATGCCAAAATCGAGAACTGTCATATTTCATCAGGACACCAACAAATAGCGCGTCATTTGTTATTGCAAAATACATTCTGCTAAAATATCTTGAAAAATGTAGCGACACTTTTCAAGATAAATCTAGTAGAAATAAATGTAAATCTAGTGAACTTCAGAAATTCAAACGTCACTGAATACCTGCTGTTAGTGACGGTAAAGCCTAGTTTTCTCAAGTGCACTGACAAGCCTTCATCAGGAGTCTTTTTAAATATACACAATTTTACAGAGCTGCACAAACTGAGCTAGTTTTCAAAAGTAATTTCCTTCTTTCACTCCAAAAATCGTATTTTATACAAAGCTTAGCTCGCGTTAATTTAGAATTGATATTAATAATTCGGGTTGTACTTTGCTTTATGATTCAATCATAATTAGAAAGACACGTAGCTTTATTAATTGTAATAAGAATTTTATTGACGAACCGAATGGCGTAGTGGTTCGAATCCCGGTAAGAACAAATATTTGTGTGATGAGCATGAACATTTGTTTCCGAGTCATGGATGTTTACATGTATAATAAGTATGTATGTATTATATATATTTACAAACAAAAAAGTTATATATTATGTAATATATTAACTATCTGGTGTCCACGACACAAGCCTTGCTTAGTGTGGCACTTGATGGCGCTGTGTGTTAATGTCCAGCGAAATTTATTTTATTTATTTATTGTTGTTTTCCTAACAGTACACCTTTCTTTTTTGTTTCGGATGGGAAATCATCAAATGAGTTCTCTCACTCTGACTAAAAGCCATCCATGTTCCTTCTTCGCCCTTTACGTTCCTGGGCCCCGGTATCTCTTTCGAACAAGCAAACAGTACACCTGACAACGTATTTATGCAAAATTTCAGGATGATCGGTTTGATGGTTTAGGCGTGAAAACGAAAAAAGAAACTTATTTTCGCAATTATAATATTAAGTCTTTACCTATGAAATTGCCGTTTTGCCGTACTAGCTATTTCAAGTCCATTTTTTTCTGTTTTCGCCAAGAATTCCAAGTTCAAATTATTTTTATTTTTTTAAATAAGGAATCTCTTTTTTTTAAATAGTCATTTGTTTAACGATTAGCGTTCTATTTTCATCGCATTTGTACGTTTTTCGTCATCATACATACGTTTAAAATACGAATGATTATGGAGTATGAGTACCGTCGTGCCTAATCCCCCATAAAAAAGGGAGGATCGTCCAAAGAGTTGGATGTTTGTTTTCCTGTATGAACTGAAACCATGGATAACTGTAATAGCGCTATTCAAAATTTTGATGTTAGTTCTTCCTCTGCTGGTTCTGTAGTGCTTTTTGTACTGTCCGCTACACTAGTAAGGATATATGAAGTATTTATGAATCAACTATCTGGTGTCTACGACACAAGCCTCGTTGCTTAGTGTGGCACTAGATGACGGTGTGTGTAATGTCCAGCGATATTTATAATTTATGTTTACTCACAAAGTTACTTGTAGCTACTGTGAGTACTATGCACCTCAGTCTATTTATTTATTTATTTATTTATTTAAACTTCATGTACAATAGTGGTACATAGGCAGACGTAATGCCACAAGGCATTCTCTACCAGTCAACCATTGGGTCAAATACAGCATTGTGATAAAGTACAATAAAAATAAAAATAAACATGCCATTTTGCAAGAATAAAATCAAACACATAAATGGGTACCTACATACTAACATAAATAAGCATATAAAATAAACCAATATATATTAAAATACATACAAATAGTCCGAAATACGAGAAACCTTATGATAATTATTACAACTCTAATATAGGCTAGTTGGTAAACAATTTAGACAGACTTTAAATAAAACTTCCGAATTGCTAAATGAATTCTATTCTCTTCGATCAAACGATTGTGACTTTATGTATCAACTAGCTTAGCCAGGCCATGACCATACCTTTAAGCTCTGTTAATCTCTTGAAATTGGCGCAAGATTCAAGAATAAATGGCTAGAATTTGTACCTAGATTGGGACGATTTAATTGAACATCCTGTTAGCTGTTCTGTGGACCCTAAACTTGTAAATAATGTCATGGGCAGAGCTTTGAATTGTAAAGCTTGTTAGTTATGGGATAATAGCTTGGCAAAGGAAGGGGATCTAGTTGGTTTTGGCCAAATATATTACTTTTCCTTTAAATTGTTGTCACAACAATGAAAAGTTCGGTTTGTTTACGTCCACAAATTGACTACACATATAAAATAACATCGAAATTAGGTCGCAGATTTTTCATAGAAACCGCGGCTTTTTTTTCGCCTGGTTTCGTTTCCGTTATCTACTCTACGGGACCTAACCAACATAAGCGTTTTAAATGTAACCTATGACACTCTAGAATAATGTAGCTTTCATTTAGTGAAAGAATTTTCAGAATCGGATCGAAAGTTCCGAAGATTACCCTCTTTATATACAAACTTACCAACGAATTTTACCTCTTTATAATATAGAGAATGTTATTTCTGATTACATTGTTATGAGAAGATAATATGGGAATAAATTATCATGAATGTAAGATAGAAACAAACACAGTTTAAATAATAGTGCTAATTTTCTTTGTTTTGCAACAAAACTTTTTTTATTCAAAACGTGTGCCAAATGACTGAAGCAATAAAATTACAATATGTTGTGAAATATTTCACCGTCTCGGTTTATATTAGTTGGTACGAATAAACATATTACGAGTATTATACAGATTTTGTATATTTACCGAGCGGTCTTTCTTCTGTGACCATAGATCTCATCTGCCTAGTCTTTTCCCATCTATGTTGGGGTCGGCTTCCAGTCTAACCAGATGCGGCTGAATATCAGAATTATAGATGGAGCGACTGCCGATCTGACCTGCAGAACCCAGTGTAGATAACCTCAACTTCAAAACTTTGAAACATTTAAATCTAAATAAAAGGTATTTTGGGGCAGTTTGAGGCCGAATTTAAGTATTAAAATTTATTCCCAAATCACTACATATTAATATTATAAAACAGAACAGACAGACGTGCCGTCAGACAGGCGACGACAGTTCGCGATACACTCAAAACTACTGACTTTCATACTACCAATTTTATGCTGTTTTCACCAATGGATGTAGTGGTTCTCGAAGATAGGTTTTTGTGTATAATAGAAGAGCAGCGGTGGCCCAGTGGTGGTGGCCCCGACTTACGAACAGTAAGTCGTGGGTTCGAACCCAGACAGGCGCATTACTTTGTGTAATTTATTTCATCACCGCTGCTCTCAAAACGGTGAAGGAAAACATCGAGAGGAAACCGGCATGTCCTAGAACCAAAAATTCGAAGACATGTGACATCTACCAATCCGCACTGGGCCCGCGTGGTAGATTATAGCCCATCCCCTCTCATTGAGAGGAGGCCGTGTCCCAGCAGTGGGAACATTATAGGCTGATGATGATGATGATGAGAAGAGGATTTGTTCCCGGTTGATGTCAAGGGTCGCTCGTTATAAATATATGGGACTTAAACTTGACTAGTGAGATAAATTATGGATGTAGTAATTCGTTTTGTTTATTGGTTCTTATCTTTTGATTTAATTTTGTTTTACTGATTTGTCCTTTGCGAGTCAAATACATACTTTTAATCATTTGTCTTTCTTTGTTTGTTAAAACGTAGGTACCATTCTAAGGGTAATTTCGGCAACATATTGAAAATAGTCACCTATTTTTACTCACCGGTAAAAAATCTCGCTATTTTTCTCATCGAAACAAGATTAGGTACCGTGTTAATGATCCGAAGTTTTAAGACTTCGGATAATTCCGAGAATCTTACACCTTTTATTTACGTTCATGCATCATTCTAATCTACGCATGCACTGAGCTGTTACGAGTACTACGCGAATACGGGATTGACCTTTTTGAAGGACACCTAAAACTTCGCGTGACCGAAGAGGTTAAACTTGATTTTACCTTGGTCAGTAAGCTTTACCATAAAACGGGGGAATGCCACGATGCTATAATTTTGTGAGTTTGTTGTAATGTAGTTATTCTGTAGATTAACAACTTATTTCGTTTTCTATTTCAATTCCAAGCTGCAAAGTTTTCAATTTGGTCCCGTTCTATAATTTTGCCAAACCCTCGAAAATTTGTATGTAATGAAAATTTTGGCAAGTATCGAAAAGATTTATGAATGTAAATTTTGATAGATTCCAATCCATCAAAAAAGACAGGGGAAGATCAAAGAAAAGATTAATTGGTTGTGTGAGAAAAATGAGTGAATGATATAGTGACTATTATGGGAGAATGGATGAAAAGAAATCTGGTAGTGGGTAAACCCATTAAAGAGAGAAAATTAATTAATAAATTAATTTTAATTAAAAAGAATTATGATTAATAAAAAAAATATTTGAATAAACATTTTATAAGAAAAAATGTTAAAAAAATAATAAGTTATTGTAAACATTTTAATATATTAAAAACAAAAAAAAATCTATGCAAAAGGACTTTTGTGTCAAGTAACAAGGGCTGGGGCAGTAATATCATTACTTTTAAAATGTTTTGGCTTTCATAAAATAGCTGCAAGGTTAATCTAAAACCATTAGCATCACACTGTGTTTTTTTTTGTATTTTATCATTTCGCAATAGGCTAGTTTCAAAAAAATACCTCGAAAAACATGCAGTGTTTACAAATAGGCTATTTTGTATTGTTATTAATTGGCACAAGTACACGTAAACAATGCGAGTGCACGTTGCCAAGTTTTAATGTGGCGTGTTTTTCGATCCGGTTCGGGTAGAAGAGTTTATTAGAAAATATTTTGGTGTGAATACTAAAAATAATTTATTAAAAAAATAATTATGTTCTCGAGCAATTTCGAAATATTCGTGATTGTGTAAACATTTACCTTAAATATTCCTTAATTTCACTATCTGGCCTAACTTATAAAATTGTATAAAACATAAATGTCTGTCTGTTCGCGTATAACTCGAGATACTTATCTGATTTACGTATTTCTTGTTTTATCGCTTTTATTAGACTAAGATTTGAGCATATTTGTAGTCAAAATGGTCTTTCTTTCTTTATCGTGACCCTGGGGTCAGAGTTTTAATGCCGCTCATAGGTAGGCCTCTAACTAACTTGGCTTGAAACGCCGTCGAGAAAAAAAAACGCGTGTTATTTGCCAGTTCGACGGTCGCAAGACTAGACTAGATCAATGCATATAGCTGTAATAAACCTCTAAGACTGAAACGGCATGCGGCAGTAACACTTTCCCGGTGTCTTACGTCGTATACATGGAATAACCCGAATGGCGTAGAGGTAGTTAGGCTGCCTTACGTTCTTAGGGTCCTGGGTTCGAATCCCGGTAGGAGCAAATGTTTGTGTGATGAGCATGGACATTTGTTTCCGAGTCATGGATGTTTATATGTATAATAAGTATGTATTTAGAAACAAAAAAGGTATAAAGTGTGTAAACACCTCTTCACGACGCCAAAAGGCACTTATTCTTCCCATTGATGCGATAATTTTTTTGTTCTACACCATACCTGGGAACCTTCTAGTTACGGAAATATGTGGGGTCAAAGTTACAACTTTTTGACAAGTTTTTTTTTTTTAATACATGTTTTTTTGTAATATTTTAACACCTCCACGGCCCTCGCACTATTCAATCCATCCATCATCACAATGTTTTAAGCGCGTTACATTGAGTTCTACCACAAAACATGATTTATAACCTCAAAAAAAAAAAGTTGTTTCCCAGCAATCTTTTTTGCGTAAAGTTACTTAGTGTGATGTATAGAATGCTTGGTTAACGGCTTTGTGATGAGGTGGTTTACACCCTGTATAATTATGTAGTATATCAACTATCTGGTGTCCGCGACACAAGCCTTGCTTAGTGTGGCACTAGACGGCGCTTTGTGTTAATGTCCAACGAGACCACTTGTAAATACATCCAGGACTTTTATGACTAGGTAGTGGAAAGATCATATAAACGTTACTTCTATCCTCAGAACCAAAATTACTTTTCTTTCGCAATACGTACAGTCCCATTACATCTGTCAGCCGATCAGCATATACGACGTATGTTCGGAGCTCGCGTGTAATGCGCAAATGTCATTGCTCCTCTGAATTTATTTTCGCTGCGGACTTTTTTCAGCACGGTCACGTGACTAATACACATTTTTTCGCATACATCATGTCATATCGTGGTGTAATTGCCCCACACTGCAGGGTAAAGGCCTCTCTCTGCTGATACAGAATTGGATAAAGCGTTTGTCACGTTGGGAGTCTAATATAGCTGAGATCTATGAACGTAACTTCGAAAGTGCTTTGGTTAATAAAATGTACCGTCTTTTCTGCTACTTATCCAAAATCATCATCATCATTTAAGTCGAAACACGGCCATTGCTGGACAAACTCTTAATTTAAGAATTATAATGCCCCACAAAACCGTTTTCATGGTTTGTCTGTGAGAACGGAACAAGGATCCTCTTTAGTCACATCATCATCATTCCAGCCATGCGACGTCCCCTGCTGGACATAGGGCCTCCTCCAAGTTTCGCCATACTGACCGGTCCCATGCGACTCGCATCCACCGGATCCCCGCAACCTTCACCAGGTCATCGGTCCACCTAGTGAAAGGCCTTTCAACGAATCGTCTCTCGGTTCGCGGTCACCACTCTACATCTTTTCGACTCCATCAGTCATCGGTTCTGCGAGCAATGTGCCCACTTAAGTCATCCAAAATGCGTCCTAAGGCGCGGGACAAACACGAGTGGGGTATGGTGTATGCCGGTGGCGCGGCGCTGGCGAGGTGATGGCGTGGCGCAAAGGCGCAGCGCAGAACAGGCGCGCTAATGGCACCGGAATGGCATGGCGAGGGCGCATTCTAGTCTTTAAAGTATAAATTGTTACGCATTTTCGTTGTCTTTTTCCCGCCCTGTGCATGCCACTGCTAATTGCGGGTGCGCGGATGGAGGAGGTGGCGCCCGCGCCGCGCCAGCGCCACGCCATCTCAGTATGTGTTGCGCCACACCTCTTCTCCTCACACCTCAATATGACCCGCGCCTTATAAGAATCGTAAAGAGATTTCAAGATTATTGCTTGAATATTTGTTCTATTAGTTGAAATATTCCCTTTTTAAATGTGTGTAGAAACTGATATACTGAAACAAAACTACAAGCGCTGTTTTAAGCTGTCCAAGGCTTCTTTCTCCATTAAAATGTATAAATACAATTTCTATGTTAGGAGCATAGCTTCAAATATTACAGGAACACTTAAATTAATCATACGACTATTTTTAACAGCTAACCAATCTTCGTCACCACGTGTCCAGATCATTAGTAATAGCTCAAAGTAAAAGTAAAAATAAACAACAATTCATTATGACGTTTCACTATCAACGCGGCACGAGTCGGAGTTAAGACTGCCACGTGTCGGGACATTGGGAAACAAAGTTGCGCAAGATTGTTGCAGTAATTAAAATCTACTGGCGCTACGGTAACCGTTTTCATTGGTCCGGGTATAACAAAATGTATCATAATCATCATTATTAGCAACATTATCACAGCAATGCCGCTATAATAAATGCTTCTGTAATGGTATGCCATTCATATCGATTCACGGGAACTCTCGGGCGTGCAAATAAAGGGTGTAAAAACCCTCTTTACGAAGCCAAAAGACACTTTTTCTCCCTTTTATTGCGACTTTTTTGTTCTGCACCATACCTGGAAACCTAGTTACGGAGATATTGGGGGTCTAAGTTTCAACTTTTTGACGAGTTTTTATTGTTAGAGTTTTAATTTTAACACCTCAACGACCCCCGTACTATTCAAATAATTCATCAGCACAATATTTTGAGTGCGATACATTGAGTTCTGCCACAAAACATGATTTTACACCACAAAAAAAAAAAATTGCATCAAGTTATTTGAAATATTGCATTGCATTAATAAAATAAAACGGTATATCTCGGTATTTCTCAGGAATTACAGTACATTATCTTTTCATGAGAGTGGTACCATGAGGCAAAAGGGACCCGTCCTTCCCCCCCCTCCGTTCCCCCCTCAGTTGACTTCCATCGCATATAATATAACAATATTACGGTTTCAAAATAATACGTCATATTGTAAGCAGTATGTTTGTTTGAAAATATTTAGAGAGTTCTCAATTTCTCTAGTTATATTACAATCTAACGGTTTTTACAATGTGACGCTGACATATGCTCAAAACGAGGCGTAGTTTAGCGGTGGCCTCACTTTATTGCAGCGCTGTCTTGGATTCTTATTTGGTCTGGCCATACAAACTTTAGAGTTTTGAGAATTAAGTAACCATACACAAACACACATACATACCGGTCAAAATCATAACCCCTATTTTTTGCTTCGGTAATCGGGTAGAAACGGGTCTTTATTTCAAGTGTTTTCAGTTAGTGATGTGTCTATAGCATGCTATCGCGTAATATAGTGCAAAAACATCGATGTTAATGTGGCGTGTTTTAGTTTTAGTGCTTTGATTTAGGCCGTTTGTTTAGTGGCTTAATTGGTTAATCTAACCTCTAGTTTGGAACTAGCTTTTGTTAGTGCTCGCAAATTCTGAAGCGGTCTTTGGACAAAGAATAGTTAAATCTGAAAAAGTTATAATGGTATCAAAACTTTCATCTTTCGGTTCAACAATATAAAACGTGCCTTTAGAAAATATTTGGAAAATCTTTTCAAGTTTAATGTATCGAAAGTGATTCTTTAATATCAGTGAATATCCACCACATCACGAAGTCGTCAACCAAGCATTCTGTACATCAAACTAAGTAACTTTACGCAAAAATTATTGCTGGGAAACAACTTTTTGTTGGGGAGAAAAATCACGTTTGGTGGTGTAACTCAATGTAACGCACTCAAAACATCGTGCTGATGGATGAATTCGTGGAGATATTTTAATTAAAAATCTTACAAAAAAAACTTGTAAATATGTACATATTAAAAAAAAACTAATAAATGTATTATGTAAAATTGGGTTTTTTTTTGTAAACTGTATTTTTTGGGGCATCAAAATTTCACGAAAAATTATGGATAGTCTCATAAGACCATTTTCGTGTAGCTGCTGGTCTCACTGCCCCGTTGAAAGTTTCAACTCTGTATATTTCAAAGAAAAAATATATTCCTTACCGACCCATTTTATCCATTTCGTTATTTTCAGTACAAATAATATCTACTAAATAATTATGAGTTCTATAGTCAATGTAATACACTCTCTATTCAATGCATTCATTTATAGAGTACTAATATTTTAGTGCTCAAATAACCTTCAGGAATATTCTGATTACTTAGACGAGAAATAGAAGATAATCTGTATACATAATCAGATTAGATATTATGGAAATCTCTTGTTAAGTACTTCATTATGGGTCGTTTAGATTCAAGGTATCTTCTCGTAGACTCGTTAAGAAAAATGTGTATTCAATATTGTTTTCAGGTATACATAATTAAGTCACGCCGTTTTGCTCGGGGTGTAAGCAGAAATTATGTATAGAACCCCATGTAAGTATCTACAAGCAACGTGTTTTTAGATAGCTTTTCATATCTGTGCGTGCTTAGGCCGTCTAACAACATAACATCACGCATTTAGCCACCGAGGGGATCTGCAGATGTATATCTTAAGAAAATATATCCACATTTTTTTTTTTAGGATGGGAAATCATCAAATGACTTCTCCCACTCTGGGCGGAGCGGGAGGGAGTGTCAGACTCTTACTGACTAATACCCATCCATGTTCCTTCCTCGCCCTTTATGTTCCGGGGCCGCGGTATCTCTTTCGAACAGGCCCGCAACCCCGACAGGAATATATCCAAATTTCACGATGTAGCTATTTACAGTACCTATGTCCAGTGCTACAAAAATATTTCAAACGCTACAAAATTTTCTTTAATCTAATAATTTATTAAACTAAATTGACAATGTATGAGGAAATGCTACCACATATCTATACTATACAATATTATAAAGCAGAAGAGTTTGTTTGTTTGTTTGGTTGAACGCGCTAATCTCAGTAACTACCAGCTCGATTTGAAAAAATATTTTTGTGTTGGATAGTCCATTTTTCGAGGAAGGCTATAGGCTATATAACACCACGCTATGACCAAAAGGAGCGGAACAGCAATAAGAAATGCAAGCGAGAAAAAAGCTTCCGTTGAGCAGGCGATGCGTTGCGATATCAAAACTTCACGCGAACGAAGTCGCGGGCAGAAGCTAGTGTATGTATAAAGTAACCCGTCAATACAAAGAGGTCACCGACCTAAGGGGATACCCATAAACTCAGTTTACGATCGTCTCGACATAGACAACATTTGTTTTGTCGCTTATTACTCAAGCCATTCACTTTTATTATATTCCATAGACACGTGGAAATAGAATAGAATAGAATAGAATAGAATAATCATTTATTCGCTAATGGACAGCACAACACAAAGAGCAGCACATACATATAGATTATAACAACAAACAGCTTAACAATTAAATTAAAAACAGCTCAACTGCGCTGAGCATGCCCATAACGAAAGGGTAGCCAACTCAGCATATGCTGGGTGTAAAACACTCAGCGCTGGTTTTCAGTAGGCCCCCGCAGTGACACACGGATGAGGGGGGGGGGATGGGGGGGGTGTTATTATATTAAATGGCTAAATAATAAGTACTACGACGAAATCAATATACTACGACTCATAACGATATTGACAGTATAAAGATACCTTTATTTCCCAGTATAATTTGGCCTTGCATTGTCTAAGTTATTTGTACAGCGAGGGGTCAGATTATAGGTACTATATTACTGCTTCTACTGTAGTGTATATAAAGATTGATGTAAAGTGGTGTGTGCTAAGAAAATCAGACGATGATTGGGGTATAAAGAGGCTGTCGGAGACAATACAATGAAATTCCTTGTGGATGACAATACGATGTGTTTTGGAAACAAAAGGAGCTAAATTACGGCAAAATGGCGTTATCTGTGGCAGACAAACTTCTGCTCGTGGCTTCGTCCTACCGCCCGCGTTTTTATTGAAGTGAAAACTACTTTAGGCGCGTTGAGCACTTTTTGAGCGAAAAATTATGGAAATCACGTGACCGTCACTTACGTATGCTTTTCGTAGCACTCGTAGCCGATGCGACACGGCGTAAGAGTTTTCACTTCTATCGGCAGTCTCCAAAGACTGCCCCGCATTTTTTTTCACACTATACCTTCTCCTTCTTTTTTTGCCTGTTTAATTTTTATTAGTAAGTTTAAAATACTGATAATTTTTATGTGTTTTGTCCAGTAATAAATGCCTTTTTTTTTTCATTCTTTCTTTCTTTCTTACTTGCTTTTCTAAAATGTATGTGTGTCTCCTTGTGTGATATGTGGCTTTTACGCGGCTAAAGAAGTTTCCACTTCAAAAATGTGACAGTCAGGAGGGTGGACCCTCCTCCATCCCAAAGAGTTGCAGATTTTTGGGTTCAGTTATAATTTGTATGTTTTTAGGCACCTCTTTCACACATCCTGACTTTAGAAGGTAATTTTTAAACGATCAGTAAAAAATCCCTTTTCACAATAAAATCGTTACTGAAAAAGATTTTCCGCCACTTTTCTTAAAGTGCCGGATATAGAGATGAAAGTAAAAGTTCAATGTGGGGAACAAATTGGGTCAGTGACCCGAACCCTTCACTCAATGTTTTAAAGGGTTTGTGCTATGTATATGTAGGTATGCATGTATATATGTATGCAGTCTTTGAAGGGTTGCAAGACAATACAGCTTATAGAGAGATATAGATAAAGGCGGGCAGAATAGAGGCTGTGAGACTAAAGTAAAAATACAAACATGCGGCTTGAGCAACTTATTAGGGAAACGACAACGGAAGCCCCGTTGGTTACTTTTGAATTTGTTTTTTTTTGGTTCTAAGACATGCCGGTTTCCTCACGATGTTTTCCTTCGCCGTTTTGAGAGCGATGAAATAAATTAGACAAAGTAATACGCCTGTCTGGGTTTGAACCCACGACTTACTGATCGTAAGTCGGGGCCGCCACCCCTGGGCCAGCGGAACATAAGTGCTGTATATACCGCATGTATGTAAGTATGTACGCCGTCTTTGTAGGGTTACAAGACAATACAGCGTTAGATAAGAATGGGCACGAGTTTGAAACAAAGTAAAACGGTGTTAGCAGGCATTGTACAACTTATCTATACTGCCCTCGTAACTGAAACCACAGTAACTTCAATTAAAAGTAATTTTGATATAATACAAATTGTTGGTACAAATTACATCGGTACATCGTTGTATATCTTTGTTCCCAAATTCATCACAGCATTGTCGCCTTCTAATAAAGTGTGTCTTTTCCTGCCACCATTTAAATCCTACTTCCTACTAATATTATAAATGCGAAAGTTTGTGAGGATGGATGTATGTTTGTTACTCTTTCACGCAAAAACTACTGAACGGATTTGGATGAAATTTTGCACACAGACAGTTTATAACCTAGATTAACACATAGGATACTTTTTATCCCGGTAGTAAAATCCCATGGGACAATTATCAAACTTCACGCGGGCGAAGCCGCTGGCAAAAGCTAGTAAAATATAATTAATTCGTGGCCGCCTTTTTTATCCCAAATCATCGAACAAAGTGCGTGATCTCCTTTGACTAACTCTATGAAAAAAAGTGTGTGAATTATCAACCGTAGATTTGCCGTTCCATTTCACTCTCGACATTGGCAGAATAGTCGACATCGGCTTCAAATACCATTAATCAAAAATAGAATAGAATAGAACAATTGAAAAGACTAATGACAAAAACAAAGGAATTAGAAATAAAATTTACTCTTGCATTAAAACTGGTCGAAACTAAATCGTAATTCGAATTAATTCTATTCCAAATTCAATTTGGTATGGTAAAAGCTAACAGTCAAAAATCAAAAGCGCGTCCATTTTGGAAGCAATAAAATTATATTATTGATATTGAAAATAGAGTTCCGTAAAAGCTTTGTGAGCTATCCAATTAGAGGTGTGGTTCCGCTGTTATAAATAGGTTGATATAACCGTATACCGTAGCGTTTCCCCGGGGGTAATAAAATAATGTAACTGAGTGGGAATAATAAGCTTGAAATAACGTTTTTGATGAAGTATAATTAGGAATGAGCCACTACAGTACTTTCACAGATTTTATGTCCTAATTGAACTGTAGCTAGATTAAATTTTCATCTTTGTTTCAACAATTCAAAAGTGCCTGTTCAAACGGCCTACTTGAAAAAAGTATGCGTTTGACTTTGATATTTTTTCTGTCTTTCATAGTTTTAAGGTAAAAAACGCACGAATAAAGAAACGAAAATAAGAGTTCATATCTCCACTCTTCTCTGCTGCCTAGAAAAGATTAAGTTTTCTTTTTCCAGGTTGCGTTCTACTGTGTTTCTGTCTATTCATTCAAAAATAAAAATAAACGAGCAAAATAACAAAAAAAAAGTCTCGCTTCGCAACATTCTATTTTAAAATCTAGTTAGGAACAAAAAAAAACCTAAAATACCTAATTACTACTCAAATAACTAATGCATAATTCTTTCAAAGATCTGGCGTCCATTTTACATTCTAGGATTACCACCGAATTAGGTCCAGCGTTACATATTGCATGAAATGGAGCCGAGGATAATATCTAGAACAATGGTTCCCAACCTATGGTCCGTGGACCACCGGTGGTCCACAGAAGCCTCAAATATCTCTCAAGATACAGTTTACCTAGTTTGACAAGCAGGGTTTTCCATATTGTGTACAGATTTCAGTTCTTAGATTTTGTTACTACCAACGCTCATGTAAATTTTGTTTATGTAAATAAATAAATAACAATAATAATAAATATCGCTGGACATTAACACACAGCGCCACCTAGTGCCACACTAAGCAAAGCTTGTGTCGTGGACACTAGATAGTTGATATACTACATATATACTTTTTTGTTTGTAAATACATACTTATTATACATATAAACATCCATGACTCGGAAACAAATGTCCGTGCTCATCACACAAACATTTGCTCCTACCGGGATTCGAACCCAGGACCCTAAGAACGTAAGGCAGCGTCACTACCACTACTCCAATCGGGTCGTCAAAATTTATAGATTTAATATAAAACATATTAATCTGTATTTTGTTAAAAATCAAGTTATTTATTACAATTATTATACAGTGTGTCCGGACATGTCATGGACTAGCGATATTCTAAATACTTAAATATAAACTATTTTAAAGTACAATTACACCCTAGGCTTGGGTCCAATACACTTACCCATAGCGGGTGATACACATAGCCAGTATACATAGCGGGTAAGTGTATTGGACCCAAGCCTAGAGTGTAATTGTTGTACACAGAAGAGGCAAGCTCAACCCAACCCTATTGAACCTACCAGAGGCGAGGAATAATTTTTTTTGGGGACCAACTTTAAGTTGTTCTCCAAAAAAATCTCCAAAAACAAAATTTAGCAATCATGCACTGCTAAATTTTTTGAGCTTACTTAGATCGCTTTTGTATCCTTCACTATCGTGTTTCATCCCATTTTTTTTGCAATAAAGACACCAAAGTAGTCCCTGGTCTAAAAAAAGTTGGGAACCTCTGATCCAGACCGACCCGTTTATTACTGAAATATTTCTGAAGGGTTTTAAGTAATGTAGGGACTCACTTAATCCTTGGTATGCTAATTTTAAGTTGTTAGTTATGAATGGCGAGAAGAGCTCGTGGCTAAAAAATTACAGCCGCTTGGGTCGTTCTTTAGGTTAAGCTGTGATTGTCTAGGTTGGTCAGTGGATGGGTGATCATAATAGATTTTTGCCAGTCGCTTCGGGTAGGTAGAAAAGCTGAAAGACAACAATCACTTTTTTTTTTTTTTTTTTTTTTTAGTTAGTTTTCTACCGCAGACGTGGGGGTCCACGCTCTTATTTACATTTTATGTATTGTTTAATTGATTTAGAAATAATTAAAACTACGATCGTGCTCCATCATTGGACACGTTACATTAAACTAAGCTTATTATTAGTAACTTATGATCTACGTGAGTCCATCAAATACATATATATATTTATATTTAATTACTAATTAAAATTAACAAAATTAACAAAAATCTACACCAAGCTGTTTCATAACTGCATGGCAATGTGAGTCGACCGGCAGCAACCGTCGGCACCCGTTCACGGACATGACCTGCACATCCGCGCCGCTTAGCTCAACCATTTTGTAGGGAACTTAGCGACCGGATGTGCAGCGCCACCATCGGCACTGTTTTTACGTGAGTATGACAGACTCACCTTGCCATGCAGTTTTACATTCTCTTTTTGGTAACAGAGTTGTTTGGGAGTGGGATGTATTGGCTTTGGGTTTTGGGGTTAGGATGGGGGTTTTTTGTTAGTTACGTCGTCTGATCAGGGACTTCGCTAGCCTGAGCAAAGCTTCCACAACGACTGTGTCTCGATGCTGCATGGCCGTCTTCAGGTTGTACTCAACGACCGTTTTAGTTGGCGCATCCATCGCTCTCTTTGCAAAGCGGCCAGTGGCGTCATCGGCGTCGTCGGTGTAATAGACGCAACTGACTGTATGTCTCGACACCGCCACTACCGCGTGGGAAATGCTGTCGTGGATTTGGAGTCTCCTAGACTTGGTGTTGATGATAATCACGCTGTCGAAGGTAAGACCCTGGGCCTCGTGGATGGTTAGCGTGCGCGACCCTTCGCCGGAGCCGTATCCCTGGCTGATGAGAACAGCTTTCTCTTCTTGCGTATGAACCAGAAATAGGGTGTTTTGGGCGGTGCTCGGTATTTGCGCTCCTGTGTAACCTTTCACGCTCAGTGAGTGGACCCGCGACAGCGACAGCTTGGAGGAGTATATACCGGAGTATATCTCGCTCAACGCAAATGCCACATCCATTGGATTGCGGTGTGTGCAGAGCAGCTCCTGGGTGATGCCAGCCACCAGATTTGGACGGGTATACCTTAGCTCGAAAAGGTTCTCTCTGTCCAGAAATGGTAGCTGGTTTATGTCTCCGATGAGGACAACCTCGCTCGCTCCTGACAACTTGACTGCCATTACTATGGCCCCAAAATGGTTCATAAGAGCCTCGTCCACCGTTAGGCGGTAGCATTTCTCTTCTTTCTTGAACCCGTTGGCTAAGATTGAGGCCATAGTGCGCACCTTTGTCTTTACTCGGTCTCCTAAGCGGTGCGCGAGCTTCTCTCTGAGGTCTTTGGCAGCTTCGGTCGTCGTGGTGGCGACAACGTCATTCTCCTCATCGAAGTGTTTCACCACCCAGGTTGTCTTGCCGCAACCGGGAACTCCGTTTACCCACCTGATATTGGGCACCGTCCAATTTCCCTGAGATGCTGTGTTGTCCGGGATCCCTGAAATGGACTGTGCCATTTCAAGGATCTTATCGTCCAGCATAATCTTGGTACATTTGGCGGTAACCACT